>JAWWEV010000024.1:15390093-15413954 GCA_035583235.1 Hafferia zeledoni | reverse complement strand
CTCTCTGGGCAGCCCATTCCAATGCCTGAGCACTCTCTCTGGAAAGGATTTTTTTCTGCTCTCCAACTTCAATTTCCCCTGGCAGAGCTTGAGCCCGTGCCCCCCTGTCCTATTGCTGAGTGCCTGTTTTCCTTCAGCCTGAAAATGAGAGATGATGGTCCTTGGCATGATGTGAACATGCAAAGGCACCATCTGGGAAGGCTTCCTGGTCATTCAGGGCAAAGGAAGCTTCTGGAAGCAACATGGCCTGGAGGGGCACAGGGGCTGGGTTTGGTTTTATAGAAATATGGTCATGACTTAAGCCAAAATGTTTTGACTGATGCTGTTCCATTCCAATATAGAACAGTATATTCTGCATGGGGATGAAATCTATGCTGTGCTGAACCGCCTGGTGAACCACAAGAAGAAACTCTTCCTCATCACAAACAGTCCCTTTAGCTTTGTGTGAGTACCATTATCATACATGGACATACACTGTGGCTCAGCAAGGGCTGTGCAGGACAGTCCCTCCTTGGGGCACCTGGATGTTGTAGAGTGGAGGGGTTTGTGGCATAGCCAGGAGAGCTCTCTGGGAACTGGTTGTGGTGAATGTTGCACCCCACAGTGGTCTCCACAGCGTTCCAGAATGTACCAGGTCATACTCTGTTCCTAAAAGTCAACTTCACATGCAGCAAAACCCAGGAGAAGTTCTTAAGAAGAGACAAGAGCAACAAAGCAAAAAGAAAACTTTTTAAATCAAATTGTGTGACACTGCTCTTAAGTTTTGGAGTTTTTTCTATTTTACTCAATAACTAATTGGTCAAAAAAAAACTTGATCAAAGCTACCACATACTACTCTTACTCAAAAGGATTGTGCAAAGATCATCTATCCTGTTTAACAGCAGCCACTTCAGTAATGAATTAACTGAAATGTAGTTTACACACAATTAAATTGGTCAATGCATTAAGCATAATTAATCTGTGATGTGAAACTTCAACTGTTATCCAAAATTCATGCCAGCTCTTTTGTTCTGAGAGCTGTAGTGCCACACTGGTTTTTTTTTAAGAAAATACAAGGCTGTGGCTGACCACAACAGTACAGAGCAGCAGACACTGTGTATTACCTCTAGCAGTCCTTGCTGCATCACAGACTTCCCTGGTGCAGGACACCTTGAAACAAAGCACACCATCAGTTCTTCATGCAGTGAGACAGCCTTGAGGGGGTTCACAAATCTGTGCTTTCTTCCCTGTTACTGAAACGAGAGTAAATTTAGGCCAGACTGTTGTAAAGATGCGATGCTGGGTGAAAAAGAGTACTGGATCTACTAATTTTTCTGTTCCTTTGCCCTCAGGGACAAAGGAATGAAACATATGGTTGGCAAGAACTGGCGGGACTTATTCGACATGGTCATTGTGCAGGCTGACAAGCCCAACTTCTTCACAGACCGCCGCAAGTACGTGTGCAGGGGCTGTGGTGTGTGGGCCCCTCCCTGGGGCACAGAGCTCCTCCTGCCTGCCCAGGGAGCAGGGCTGGGCTCAGCATGGTGTGGGCTCAGGAGTGTCCCCTCAGGTGCTCTCTGGGGACACAAACATTGCCCAGTCTGGCAATAAGTGGAGAGCACGTGTAGAGCCACGCAGAAAGTGTGTCCCTAAAACTGGCTGTTTTGTCATAAGTTTTGTCATGGTCTGGATTGCATTTGGATTTTTAGGGGTAATAATATATTTAATTCCTTAGTGCAGCAACAGAAAAATCACAAGTGAACCATTCAGATCTATGTAAGATCCTGTAAGACTGAAGCCAGTCTGCACAAACCCTGTGAGACTCAGCTATCAGCTAAGAAGCAGCAAGGAGCTCAGCTGCTGCTGGCTGGGAGGGAGTAGGTTGCTCCCCAGGAATTCACACAGTAGGTTCTCACAGGACTCTGCAGGTGCGTGAAAACCAATTAAAACCAATTAAAGGTTCTAGCGTGGTGGTGTGAGACTCTTTTTAGCCAATAAGATGTAGTTCTAACCCTATATAAACCCTGTGCTGCGTGTAATGAAAGGTCTTCACTATAAACCTCATAGGCTTGTTGGGTGAAGTCCTTTCTCTCAGCAGAAAATTGTTTACTTTACCTTAGAAAGAAGTGAGGAATGGTTTGCATGAGAGCTGGCTGGTTTCTTGGCTTTAGCTCTAGAGAGTGTGACAAAATCTTTCCTTTTCCTGTTCCCCAAGCAAGTATCAGTGTGGTTTGTTTTTTGAGGGTTTTGTTTAGTTACTGGATTCATACTGTTTGGTAATTGGCAGCTCTGGAAGCCTTTGTACGTGGCAGTTGGGTTTGTGGTCAGTTAGGGGCTGCCAAGGGACTAGTTGATAGACAGGCTGCTGTCCTCACTTTGCTCCTTGGATTCTTTGCTTTGGGAACTTGTGTCTGCTTTGTTTCTTCAACTTATGACTGACCAGAAATTACTGCCCTTGAGGGATCAGCCTGTTCTTTCCTTTGTATGTATTTTCCATCCCTATTTCCCAGGCTGCTGTCATAAACAGGAGTATGAGATTCTATAAGCCGTGCTGACCTGGTAAAGATTTTCTTCGTGGGCTGCAGGTGAACTGCCTTACAAACACAGCATGGAGTGATGATGATCTGGCCCTCTAGGAGATAAAAACCTGTGGCTGCCAAGTCCCTAAGATTCACTTGTGGGCCATGGAATGACATGGCAAGCCCTGGGGAATAACAGGAGCCAGCTCGGGGCAGCTGCCGAGGTCAGCGTGGGCTCTGCTTTCCACCCGCTCTGCAGACTTGCTGTATCCTACTAGGACATTCCACAGCGTTGGCTGGACTGGACCATAGCCAGGTTGGAACAGGACACAAAGTGGTTCAGGGCAAAGCCTTCTTGGCCTTAGCATTTCAGAGGGAGCCATTATGTATTTTCCTCCCCTCTGTATGGGAAAAGCAATAAGAGGTGTGAGGGATTTTGGCATGAAATGGTTACAGTTAATGGAAGAATTTTGAAAAGATACTTCTCTTTCACACTCTCTCTTCCCCTGAGAAAATAGTTCAGAAGGCCCAGAAGGTCACTTAGAGCTCATGTGGAGCTTTTATATCGAGTTGTTACATAGGTGGTAAACAAGTTCCGTGATTCAAATGTTCTGGTTGCTGGGTAACAATCACCAAAAATCAAAAGGAGTTGACATCTCTCCCCTTTTTTTCCCCAGACCTTTTCGAAAACTGGATGATAAAGGCTCACTGCAGTGGGACAAAATAAACCAGCTGGAGAAAGGAAAGATCTACAAAGAGGTGAAGTGAATGGGTGCATAAGGGGTGTGAAGCAAGAGTCTGAAATGCTGGGGACTTATAAGACCCATGTGGGTTTGGACATCACTGGAAAAGCCTGGAAACCATTGGAAAACCTGCAAATCTGCTTAGTCAGCGTGAGGGGAAATGATGGCCTCCCCTGTAGGGCACTTGTGCATGTTTGGGTGTTTGAAAAGTGAAAAACGAAAGTCCTTGGAAAGTGCACATGTGTAGTTAGAGGGTGTTTGTAGGAAGCCACGCTCTGGGCTCTGTGCTGTGCTGGCTGGGAGCAGTGGGAGGGCCCCTCTGGTCCCTGTGAGCTCTTGCTGGCCTGGTAGGACACTGTCCCTCGGGATGCCTTTGG
This sequence comes from Hafferia zeledoni, assembly GCA_035583235.1. Taxonomy (NCBI): domain Eukaryota; kingdom Metazoa; phylum Chordata; class Aves; order Passeriformes; family Thamnophilidae; genus Hafferia; species Hafferia zeledoni. The sequence continues at coordinate 15,410,336 of JAWWEV010000024.1, read as the reverse complement.
CATGGGCTTGGCATTAGGGATGGAGAGACAGGGACTAGGGGGAAAAGCAGAGCAGGGCCAGGTAACTGAGGATGTGAAGTGCTTGCCTTTCTGCCCAAGGAAACCTGTGCTGAGTTATCTCTGCCAGGCTGAGTTTTCCCTGCTGCTGCCCTGTTTCTGTGAGATGGGGTGGTGGGGAAACATCCTCTCCCAGTGTAGCAGGGGTCAGTGAATGTCCCTGCCCCCATGCACAGTGAAACCTTCATCCTGGGAGCTCGTTTTCCTGCATGGCCAACAGTGCAGTTTTCCTTTGGCTCTTCTGATGTCCTGGTCCTGAAACTCTTGTCCTGGAGGGGCTCCCAAGAGTGTGGTAGTTCCAGCTAAGAAGGCACAGCTCTCTGAAATCTGATGTGTATGTGAAGATCTTCCACACCTCCCTCTAAATTGTCCTCCATTAGGTTGGCAAAGGTGGACTTGTGTAGGAGGGAATAGAGAAGCAGTGGTGATCACACAGGGTAAAAAGCCTGGCTCCTGATGCTCCCCTTCCTCATCTGGAGGACAAGCTGTGACTCTGGTGACCTTGCTGCCCTGGGTGTTGTCCTTGCAGCTTGTCTGTCCCCTGAGACAAGTTGCCTCTGGCTTTAGGACGGTTTGTTCTTGGTTATGTGAGCTGTCTGATCCCACGGGAAGAAACTGTTAGTGGGATCACAGTCAAGTAGCTGGGACCTGACCTGTGGTGGAAAAGTGGGTCATGTCCTTGAGTAGAGTTGTTGGGAAGCCTCTGGCCTTTTCGGTGTGTCTGCCAAAGCACTGGGATGGTGTCCCATCCTCTGCCAGGAGCTGGGAACATGTGAGTATAGCTCATTCCCAGTGGGTTAGCAGCTCCCTCAGGAAAAAAGGTGCACCTCAGCCTTTTCTTTCTAGAGTTAATTGCTGAATTAAATCCTGCTCTTGACCACCTATATCTTGTGGCCACAGGTTGCTAACCCAAATGAATGGTGCAGTGAGGAAGGGATGACATGAGGGAGGAAGGAGGGATGGGGTAGGATTTTGTTCTCCTCTCCAGTTCTCCCCCAACCATGATGTTCATCCGACTACATCAAGGTTGTTGCCTAACTGTGGTTCTTGGGATGTGACAGAGTGTGTATTCTGGTTGTAGCCCACCCTGTCTCCAGGACTTCTGGATTCTTGGAGTGCTACAATATGCTTCTTTCTGGCAAGTGTTGGTGGCCATGGACCTTGCTGTGCTGGTGGTGTTGCCAGAGGCCTCTGAGCTGCTCCTGTCCCTTGGAGCATGGCTGTATGGCTTTTTTTTGCTGTGGGTATCCCACAGATAGGACCTCAGGGATTGGGAGTTTGCCCTGGGGACTGGGAAGTTCAAGTGATGCCCTCTAGTCCCTCTGTTCCGATAGATGTGGTGTTTTGTCTTCATGGCACTCACGTACTCCCATCCCTCCCTGGCCTGCTGTCTCAGGAGGGGAGGAGGACACACAGACCCTGGAGCTCACCTAACAGGTCTGTGGCTCAGTGGAGCTCCAAGCACAAGGTTCCTGGCTGTCAGGTCCACTGCTGTTTGAAGTGATTGGAGCACAGGAAAAGGACTATCCTCCTCCCAAGGCTGTGGTCTGTTTCCCTGCTCTGCCAGTGGATTCCTGAGCAACCCTCAAGTGAGCAACAGCAATGTCATGTCCAGGAAATGCAGAGGTCTGTCCAGTGCTGTGTTTCTGTGCTATTCAGGGAAGTCTGCTCAGCTCCAGGGATGCTCCAGCAGCAGGAGGCCCAGCACCCCAGGTCTGGGCACCCTTGGCCATGCACACAACTGCCAGAGGCCAAATGCTGCCGCCTGCTGTGGGAGTTGCCCTGTGTTTGGGGGGGTTCTGTCCGGGCTCTCTCTGGGTGCTGGCTGGAGGGATTGCTGCTGAGTGGCTGCATGTTTGCACTGACTGCTTGGGCTGCTCTGCTGGCATGGATGGATCCTCTTCTTTCCTAGTGGGTTTTGTTTCTGTTGTGACTCACGTGGAAAACTTGTGTGAAAATGGAAGGGTAGTCCCTGAAGTGTCCTTTGTGTCTGGATGGATGCTTGGAAAGCCTGAAAAGCTGCTCAGTGCTGTGCTTGAGCTGGTGCTTTGGGGTTTGGTTTTACTTAGCTGTGAATCTGTGCAAGCTGCCTGACTTGTTGGCTCAGTTAAATACTTCCTGAACATGTGGGTATTGCTTATCATTGGGGTTGGGATGGTCAGTGATGTAGAACAGCCTCAAGTGCTCCTGACTCTGAAAGCCTTCCCTGACAGTGTTGACCTTACCTGTGTTGCACCCTGTGAGTTGCCTTATCACCTGAGCCCAACAACTTCTGAACCCAGAACACGTGGGCTTCTTTCTGCCCATCCTCAGGTTTTGCTAGTTTAGGTGTCTCATGGCCTCTAGACTGGTTCCTCTTGTTGCCATTTTAGTCCATGTTGTTCTCTTGACTTGCTGTGCCCTTGAGTGCAAAATTTCCCCTGAACTGCCTCTTTGTAAAAACTCTGTGGAAGTTTTTGCCTTTTTCTGTAGCCTGAGAAAAGCTGAGGGATGTACAGGGGTGTTGTCCCCTGGGAAGCAAGTGGGGAAGGACAGAAACCTTTGGGTGTAGATGGTGGGGCAGTGAGTAGGTTGATACCCCTGAGAGTGCTCACAGCTGCATGTGGTAAGGTGACCTGTAACCACGTTTCTCTCTGTATTCCTGTCACTTGCAGGGTAACCTCTTTGATTTCCTGAGGCTGACGGGCTGGCGTGGGTCCAAAGTGCTCTACTTTGGTGACCATCTGTACAGTGACCTGGCGGTGAGTGAGATGTCTCTGCTCTCAGTGAGCCAGAGCAAGCCCCTGTGGCTGCTGTGGTTGCAGCTGGGTTGGAGAGAAGGCAGGGCCTGGTCTGAGTGCTCAGGTTTGTGCCGTGCTGGGTACTCTGCAGGCTGTTGGGGCACAGCCAGGACACACAAGCTTTCCCAGGCTGCTGTCAGGCAGAGGCAAGCTCCACATTTCTGGGTGCTTCACAGCTCATCCTGGTGGCCAGGGGATGGTTGTTACTGGCAAGGGCCATGGATGGCTGTCCCCTGAGAATCCAAACTGGGAAGAAGATCACTCTTCTAGGAACCAGGGTTGTGTTTGGCCTTCAGGCTTTATGTAGAATTCTTGGTTGTTTTCCCACCCTGACCTCCAGGACCTCATGCTGCGTCATGGCTGGAGGACTGGAGCCATCGTTCCTGAACTGGAGACAGAGATCCGGATCATAAACACAGAGCAGTACATGCACTCCCTGACCTGGCAGCAGGCTCTGACAGGGCTGCTGGAGAGAATGCAGGTAAACAGCTCCTGGCTGAGCAGGACGGGTCATGTGCTGCCTTCTGAGTCTGCATTTTGGGCTTAACGAGGGAATGGGGGGATGTACCATCTTACCTAGTTCTCAAAGATACCTCATCCTCTTCCTGGTGCAATGGGCTCTAGATCTGGGAGTTACAGTGGGAACTGGGAGGGGCTGAGGTGTGGCCTGCAGGAATAATGTACATGGTGCTTTCTGCTGCTGTCTCTGCAGATGTATCAGGATGCAGAGTCAAAGCAAGTATTGCTGGAGTGGATGAAGGAGCGACAGGAGATCAGGTGAGCCTTTTACTCCCTCACTCATGAGGTCTCTCAGACCTGCACTGAGCCTGTTTTGTAACCTGCCTTGGGGACAGCGGTGATGGAGCTGTTGGATTCTGGTCCTCCCTTGTCACTTGCCTTGGGGTGGGGGGGATGCAGCAGTGCAGGTGGGACTAGTTTGAAGGCAGGGTGAGAAAGGGAAGCACTGGGAGGGGTTGGTGGGCTGTCTGATACTGCAGCTCCTGGCACTGCCCATAACAGGCAGAGTAAGAGTGCATTGAATACTCATCACAGTACCCCTGCACAGGGACGGGTCTGCATCACAGCCTGGGGGGAGGGCATTGAGGGTAAACCCCTAATGCTTCCGGAGTGAGGTGGCCCAGGGATAAGGGAGCGGAGGGGGAAGAATCTGTGACCGCAGTTTTATCTACAGAGCACCATCTCTTTCCTCTCAGGTCCCTGACGAAGAACCTGTTCAACCCCCAGTTTGGGAGCATCTTCCGCACCTTCCACAACCCCACGTACTTCTCTCGCCGGCTGGTGCGCTTCTCTGACATCTACATGGCCTCCATCAGCTGCCTGCTCAACTACGACGTGAACTTCACCTTCTACCCGCGGCGCACGCCGCTGCAGCACGAGGCCCCGCTGTGGATGGACCAGCTCTGCACGGGCTGCATGAAAACGCCGTTCCTGGAGGAGATGGTGCACATCCGCTGAGGGAGGGGCGGGCGGAGCAGCGGCAGCACAGCCGGGCCTGCCCCGGGCCGGGCCGCGCGGCGGCAGCACCGCTGCCCACCACTAAAGGGCGTTTCACACTTGCGTGCCTGTGTAGATGGTGTGTTTGTTTTCTTCCCCTCACTGGCTCCATCCCTTTCCCTGAGGTGCGTTGTAGGCTGCACTGAGGTGGGTGCGTGTTCTGGGCTGTAAGGGAGCAGCAGGAGCCCTCTCTAGGAGCAGGTGAGATGGAGAACCAGTGGTGGTGGTGGACACAGCCACTCCCAGCTCTGTGCACAGGCAAGTGGCTCGGACATGGAGCCCCCATGTCTCCAGTGCTTGGTGAGTGCAACCCACAGGAGGGTGGCAAGGTAGGGAAGGCTGTAGCTGCCCAGACACCCAGGGACTGCAGCGTGAGTCATTGTGCAGGTGGACAGGGAGGGGTCAGGGCTGCCAGCTGGGAAACCACTAAAGCCCAGCATGGATGACAAAGCACTGTTACCCATCCAGCACTGGTACCAGCAGCCCTCAGCCCATTCCTTGTCCCCCCAGGCTGGTCTGTCCAGCTGGGAACTCTGGTAGGGAACTTTCAGGTAACTGCAGGATGTGCAAGCTCTGGGTGTGGGAGTAGGTGACGGGATCAGGGTAAGGGTTGAGTGACACATCTGGTTTCTGAGTGAGCTCAGGGCCATGCACTGTCTGTATTTTTGGTTTGGTGCCATGTGCCATCAGACCACACCACAGCAGTTGCCAAAGTACTGTTGTGAGTTGCAGAGGGATGTGTCAGCCCTTCAGGGAAGGTGCAGGGGCGGCAGCACAGGTTATGGCCTTCCCCTGTTGGCTGAGATGTGGCCTAAGGTGGATGGAGGGGCTGCTCAGGATGTCCAAGCAGGCTGCAGGTGTGAAGTGCTGCTGGGTGTAGTGGGTCAGACAGGGGCTTGTGGCCGTGCAAAGCCATGTGCTGCCTCCTCAGGACAGGGAGAGCAAAGAGGTGCTAATTGCGATGGTAGAAGATATAGAATGGGACAAGGGTGTCAGGCTGGAGGCCCAAATAGGTGAGAGCTGCTCTAGGCTGTGAGGTGCAGAAAGTGGACTCTTCACCTGGCTCAGGGCTTTGCTGGTTCTGGCTGGGTTTCAGACTGCCCCAGGGCCAGGCAGGGCAGTGGGATAGGGGTAGAGGGGCAGCTGAAGGGGGGAGGATTTATTGAGGGTTTCTGCCACTCTGATGCTGGTTGGCCCTGGCAAACAGGAGAACATTTTACCACCAGAAAGCTTGTTGGTTTGTGGGAAGTGATGGCTATAGGATGAAGGGGTGGAGATGTTGGCTGACCTCATCCTCTTCCTCCCCTCACTGCTGCACCATTTGCAGATGGCAACGAGGGTGACAATGCCAGGGGTGACAGTGCAGGGCTGTTGGTGTTGAGGTGACAGGAAGGAGAGAGGGAACAGAGAATGAATGGAGACACTTTTTGTGCTGAGCCTGGTAGTGAGCAGGCGAGGAAATGGGTGACTTCAGCATGTCAGTGCAGCGGGTAAGGGCTGTGGGTTTGGGGGGCAGCACCAGTGGATTGTGAGCACTGGGCTGCAGTGATTGCTGGGTGGTGTCAGTGCAGAGGCAGCCAGGGAGAGGAACCAGGTCAGTGTGGAGGGCCCTCTGCCTGGAGCTCTGAGTCAGAGAAAGGCGCTGAAGTAGGTGTGCCAGCAACCCTCAGTGAGACTCTCACACACACAAACACACACATACAGAGGTCTGTCCTCCTGCCCGTTCCTCCCCGGTGCTGTGCCAGGCTGGCCTGTCAGTGTGTCACTCTTGTCTCACTGCCTCGTCTCTGTGCCATGTTCAGGATGCCTTGCTTTCGACTCAGGGGCCTGGACAATCACTATTAACGTGGCTGCTCTAATCAAACAGCTGTAGTAGGTGCATGTGGCATTTGTGTGTAGCCCAATAAACGTGTGCAGCATGTGTAACTAACCGACTAACCAGCTCACTGCGGGGCAGCCGGGTGTGCCTCGTATCTGGTGGTGGGGCAGCGTGAGGGGACACGAGCCGGGGCTGCTGTGCCCCGGGGGCGGCCACACGCGAACACCGCGGGAGAGGGGGCTGCGGGTCCCGGGGGGGCAGCAGAACTGAGCCCGGGGAAGAATGAACCGAGCCCTGCGTGCCGGGCTGGGGGCGAGAAGGGACTGGCGGGGGGAGGCGCGGGCAGAGCCGGTGGCGCTGAGCTTTTTATTTCCCGGCGGGCCGGTGCGGTCCGTGCGGGGTCACTGCGGGAACCCGGGGGGGTCGGTGCTGGAGTCCGCCAGGGGCGGGTCCTGCGGGCACAGAGAGAGCGCGGGGTGAGCTGCGGGCGAGGCGGGACAGGGTGAGGTGTGGGCAGGGCAGGGCGAGGTGCGGGAGGGGCAGGGCGAGGTGCGGGAGGGGCAGGGCGAGGCTCACGTGCAGCGGTTCGTAGTCGGGGATGTGGCTGCCGTACAGCGGGTTGGGGATGGCGACGAGCGGCCGCTGCGGGCGGGGCCGGGCCGTGCGCGCCCCCAAGCGCTGCTGCTCCTCCTCCTCCTCCTCGCGCAGATCCGCCTGCAGGGCACGCGCGAGATTGGCTTGGGGCGGTACGAGCCGCCCACCTTCCCCCGAGCGCCCCGGGACCCCGGCCCGGGACCCCGCTCCATCCTCCGCCCGCTCCGTCCTCCCGCACGTACCTGGAAATACCCGAACTGCCCCTGCTGCCGCCGCCTCCTCACGCAGTAAAACGCCGCACCGGCCCCCGCGCCCAGCGCCAGCGCGAACCCGAGCGCCGACAGCGTCCCCGCGGCCACCGAGCCCGAGCCCCGCGCCGCGCCGTTCACCTGCCCGGGAACAGCCGTCAGACCCTGCCCCGGCACAGCCCCCGGCGCGGCACAGGCAGCACATCCAACATGGACCACACCAGAGCGCAGAGGATGACTTGGGGACCTCATCCCTATTCCCAGATCTGCTGCCAGCTGTACCGGCACCGTCCTCCCCGTTCATGCCCTGGAACTCACCTGACCAAGGTGAACCACAGGCGGGATCCTCAGGGGTTCTGCAATCGCGTGAATGATGCCATTGAAAGCTATGATGTCCCACTCCACAATCATCGTGTCATTGATCCCCTTTGCACCCTATAGCACAGGACACAGATGATGGCACCTGGCCACAAAGCCTCCCCATTTGTTCCCTGTCTCAGACGAGATGTGGTGAAAACTTGTGGGTTTGGTTTTTGCCTTCTTCTGGGGTTAAACCTACTGATTGCTCTGTACTGTTGCCCACTGGGAGGTCTGATACATGGAGGTCATATCCTGACTGGGACGGGATGATGGTGCCCGTTGTGAGGTTGAAGCTGAAGAGGACGACATTGCTGGATGACACGTGGAGCTTCAGTTCTTCTCCTGTCAGAGTCTGAAAATGAAACAGTGTCCAGGGATGAGAAATAGCTGAGGTGGTCTCACCCCTTCCCTGCTGCTGTGCAGTGCCCCTGGCCTAGCCCAGACTCCATGCCCACAGGCAGCTCTATTTGTGGACAACACAGCTCAGGACTACTATGCAGAGTGGGGGGATTTGCCATCCTTAGGAATTGTCAAAGCTCAGCTGGAAATGTTCTGAGCAATTTGACCTGAATGGCTCTTCTGAAGGAGTGGTTGGACTGGAGACCTCCAGTGGTCCCCTCTGACCCACATTCCTCCTCTTTCCCCAGACTATTTCCCACCATCATGCAGCTTTGGCAACACCTGCACTCCTCTGGGGCTCTGATAATTTATCCCATGCATTCGAGTGGCTGCTGATCCCTGCTTGCTTACCTCATTGTCTGCAAAGCCAGAATTCAGAGGCACAAAGAGAGTTTTGGGAGTGGAGTCATCAGATAAATACATGAAAAAATCCAGTCCTTCTTCTGTGTCATTGGCAAAATTGAGCAACATCTGGAAAAGACAGGAGATCTTCCCCATGAGCACACTGCTGGCAGTGCAATGCCGTTACCTTCCCCAGCCCAGGGACAGCCCCCAGCCCTGGAAAGGAAACCCCTTGGTGTTTGTACTCTCTACCCCACACACAGACCAAACCACCACTTCTCCCTCTCATGGCTCATCCCTCCCTCTGCCTTGTTGCCAGCTGTGGCTCCTGAAGAGGCAGGGGAGCATCCCTTACAGAATAGAAGGTGGAGAAGCGATCATTGTCTGCGAGCACGTCAGGGAGTTTCCCACTGCACCAGTACCCATCTCCCACGAACCCATCACGGCAGGTGCAGGTCAGATCTGCAAAGGAGAACCAAGATGTGGCTTAACTCACCAGTGTTGGTTACACCAACCAGCCCACCCTTGACTTCTGGATACCCCTCAGCATGTTCCTTGAGGGCATGGGGAGAGGGGATGTGCCTGCCCATGCCTCATGCTCCAAGGGCAGTTCTCTGCCTGCTGCCATGACAGCTCTTGTGCCCAACAGGACTGTCCCCAGACAATGTGCTGGTGCCACTCACCCTTCTCCCGGTAGCAGAAGGCATCCCAGGTCTCACTCAGGTTGCTTCGGGTGCCATAGTCCACAATGCCCACGTGGTTGGACCCACAGCTGGGGTTGGGGTAGGCCGTGGGGTATCCAGCTGTGCCATTGTCCAGCCAACCTACCAAGCACAGATGGAATCCCATCTACCAGAGGAAAATCAATGATTAGATTAAAAATGATATCTCTTGCCCAAGTTTTTTGCCCCGATGCACATTCCTGTTGTGCAGCCTTATCCAACAGACCCCCAGCACCCAAAGGGTTGGGCACTGCCACAGATCCCACCCCAGTGTGACTGGAAGCCCCACCAGCCCTCCTGGCTTCATGGCTGTAGATGGAACAAAAAGGCTGAGGGGATGAGGGGCCACCCACCCACATCACCCAGGGAGAGGCACTGCCTGTCCCAGCCCCACAAGGCAACAGAGCCAGCCCTGCCCTGACCTGCTGTGCTGCCGAGAGCTGCCGGAACGTGGCCAGGGAAGCGCCTTCTGCGGCACAGGCCTCCCGAGCCTGCTCGTAAGTGAAGTCGTACTTTCTTCGGGGTGACTGCAGGTGAAACACGCCCATAGTCTTATCTGCAAAACACCAAGGCCTGGGAGCATCAGCACAGCAAAGGCTGGGCCACCTCCCTGGGTCCCTGTGGGAGCACAGGCAGCAGTGCTGGTGGAGGCTGGGATGTGGACAAGGCACAAGTGAGGGAGAGGCTTCCTCTGAACTTCTTGCCCTCTACAGTGGAGTTGGTGCTTCCTGGCAGTGCAACCCACCAAAGGTCATCACACGTGAGCAGACAAGGATGGCTTGTTCCCTCCATGTGACATTAGGGAAAAGGGGAACGTCCCCATTCCCTTGTCTACCCCACCCTCCATCTCTCCCGAGGATGCCCCAGCCAGAAGGGGAAGGAAGAGGGAGCATGACCTCTCCATGGAACACCATGTTTGGTGCTGTGGTGTGGAGCACACTCACCATGGAAGTGCAGGTCGGTGCAGATGGCCTCCTGGTGGCACTGCCCATTGTCCCCCAGGCACCGGTCTGTGGGGGGCACAACCTCTTCCAGGCACTGGATCCCGTCACCAACGTAGCCCCGCTTGCACTCGCAGCGCCGCTCGTTCTGCAGCACAAGGGAAGGGTGGCATTGGTGTGAGTGCAAACACAGATGCCAGCTGGGGATCCTTGTATCCCTGTGAAGATGGGGATGAGCCTTCAGAAAGCCTCTGCAGCCTGCCAGGACTCTGACAGAGCTATGAAAGGCCACATGGCCTCTTTCCTACTCCCACACCCAGAAAATGTCACACTGTCTCCTTGTCACATGTTGAGCTGAGCCATGAGGTACATGGCTCCTGATTTTTGCACTACATCATGATTCCAGTCCCTTCTTCTGGCCTGCATTGATTTGCTTTGGTTCCTCTGCAAAAATGGCCAGCACTGTCCTTGAGGGACCATCCCAGATTCCCCAAAACAGCCCAGGAATGCCACAACTGACACATGTTATGCCCCTTAGACAGACGAATAGATTAATGGCTTCAGCCAACACCCCCAGGACCATCCCCGCAGCCAGGGAGCAGAGCAGATCAAGCCCTTGTGGGGTGTAAGGACCTGCAGGACAAGAAGAGCAGCTGAGGGACCAGAGAGGAGGGGCAGGGGACTGTAGTAGGGGGACGCTGTCACATCCCTGCCCTCCAGCAGCCTGAAGTATCCCAGGGCTGTCCAGCAGATGTCCCCAGCGCAGGGACACTCACCGGGCCGGTGCTGATGCAGGAGGCGTGCTCGCTGCAGTCCCCGTTCCTGCCGTCCGCACACCGGTCTATGGGGTCGCACACGAAGCCGTCGCCGCTGTACCCGGGGTCGCAGGCGCAGGAGACGTTCACGCCCTGCTGGGAGCACTGGGCGTGCCGGGCACAGCCCCCGTTGTCCTGGCTGCACATGTCCATCACTGCGGGGGGGACGTGCTGGCTTAATTACAACACCCCCAGGTGTCCTGAGGTTGGCCTGGCTGCCCTGCCAGTCACCACCCAGCTGGAGATGGTCACCTGTTGCCTTGCCATGTTGTCCTCTTTCCCCTTGGCCCACCAGCCCAGCCCCGGAGGCCCCCGGTACCTGAGCACATCCTCCCGTCCCCCTCGTAGTGCAGGTTGCATTCGCAGAGGTTGCCGGCGCGGCACACGGCCTGGGGGTGGCACGGTGGGGAGCAGGTGGGTGTCACCACTGAAACCACAGCACACACGGGTCAGGGTGATGTAAGGGCTGTGACAGGGTCAGGCTGATGTAAGGGCTGTGGCACGGGCATGGCTGCCACCACCACCACCTGTCCCAGGCCACCTGCCCCACACTCCCACTCACTCCCTCTCCCTGTTCTCTTCTGCAGGTGCCTTGCCCAAACACAAAGGGCTGTTACTCCATCAGACACACCTCAGGCCTTCACCTCAGGCTCAAACTCTTCTTGGAGCACCTCTGAGCTCAGGGAGTTATTCATGTTCCAGTGAGCATTTCCTCCTCCTCCCCACCCCAAGCCTTGTGAAATTCAACAGACCTCAGGATGAGCCTCACAACTGAGAGCTCCTTTGTGGAGATATTTCTGACCCGCTGCCAAGACTATCCAGCTACTGGAAAAGCAGCCATGTGGCAGCAGGGCGCAGGGAGTGGCAGGTGGTGGGGCTTGGCATCCCTCACCTGTTCTGATTTCACAGTGGTCTCCAGTCCAGCCCTCGGCACAGAAGCAGAAGCCGTCCCCGTGCAGCCCCGCGTTGCACACGCCGTGCTCGGTACAGTTACACTCTGTGGGAAGGGATAAACACACCCTCATGGCACCCGCCTTGGTGGCAGGGGAAGGCCACACTCAGGCCATGGGACAGCCACGTGGCAGAAATGTGGCACGTGTGGGCAGGTGTGAAGGTGGGCACGCAACACACACAGCCCTTCCGGTCGCTGCCAGCCCTGCCCCTTCTGTAACATGCGCCCTTCACAGAGGAGGGGAAACCTCTGCACCCACAAACCCCCATCACTCCTCTACCCTGGGCGTTTCTGGAAATGTGTTTCTCACTGAATCCCTGCAAACATTCAGCTGTCAAAAATATGCCTGGAGACTCCGTAAGTCCCAGTTTGGGATGGGAGGATGGAGGACACTCTTTTTCTTTCCTTTGCTTTTGTCTCACATGGGCACAGGCCCCTGCTGAGCACGTCTCAGGAAATGCAATTTCTGTACAGGGTCCATCACAACTTGCGTGTCTCCCACCTCAAAATACATCTTAATGCTTTCTGCCACCTGGGGCTCTCAGCTGTGGTTGACCCTGTGGCCTCATCACAGAGGTGAGGCCTCAGCAGCCTCTGCACCGGCCACAACTCATAGCATTGGTGGCTGTCCAGCAAGACCCCAAGGAGGGACATCCCCAGCCCCAGAGGTCTGACCCGAGTGCTGTCTGTGGGGTCTTGGCAGCACTGATTCCCATGCTGTCAGCTGCAAGGGGGTCAGCCCAGCACCTGCCCCCTCCCCAGGCAGCACCCCGTGGCACAGCCAGTTCTGCAGACCCCCCGTGCAGCCCAGCACCTGCCCCCTCCCCAGGCAGCACCCCATAGCACAGCCAGCTCTGCAGACCCCCCGTGCCACTGGCACCCCCAGCCTCGTACCTCGGCACTCGGGGCCGTATCTGCCGGGCGCGCACAGCTCGCAGCTGGTCCCGATAAAGGCCTGGCTGCAGTTGCACCTCCCTGAGCCACCAATGTTGTCATCACAGGTCCCACGGTTACTGCACGGTGCCTCCAGCCCTCCTGGACACACTGCAAAGGGGGCACCTTAGTGAAGCTGAGGGGACAAAGTGTCCCTGAGCCTGCACACCAAGTGTCACCTGAGCTGCTGCTTTTGGGGTGCTCAGACCTCAGACAGTGCAGCAGTGAGTGCTGGGGACATCCCATGATGGGGGCAAAAGGGTCAAATCTGGCATAGCTTCCAGCCTGAGAGACCCTCTGCTGCCATGTGCTGGGTCTGCACCCCATACTAACCTGGCAGCAGACTCATCCAAGGACATGAAAGCTGCCCATGCACAGAGTGCAGAGGGGAGATGCCAGGGAATGGTTGAGCATTGGCAATGTTCAAGGGTGAGTGACATGTCTGACAGCCACCCTCTTGCAGCCCCGTTCCCAGGGCTTTCCATGGGGATAAGAGGTTCTCCAAGGAAAGGGAATTCCCTGTTTGGTACTGTCCACATGTGCTCCCAGGGGATTGTTCTCTGCACCCTCTACAGCCTGGGGCTCCCTGCCTGGGGTTTTGCCCACCCTTCTGAAGGAGAACACATTGATGGATGCAAAACGTCTGTGCTGAACCAGTAGTGCCACCTTCCCACAGGAGAAAGGGCTGGGGCGGGAAGGGGTAGTTGGCTCTTACCCCGACAGTCTCGGCCATAGTGGTTGGCACAGCACTGCGGGATCCACTGGCTGGAAACGCAGCTCCTCCTGCAGCCTCGTCTCAGAGGCCCCCTGGAAGAGAAGTGTCTCCTGAGGGGGTCCCACGGGGAGGGTGGCCACGATGGCCGCAACAGGGAGTTGCGGTGAAGCAGGAAAGTGTTCCTGAGCAGCTGGTTCCCATAATAGTAGCAGCGCTTGGTTTCCTGTGAGGGAACAGGCAAAATACGGTTTGCCACATTGGTTACTGACAACTCACCTTGACTTTTCTTGGCCACTCATTCAGTTTTATGACAAGTAACAGAGCCTTCCTAACATGCAATGGGGCTGGTGACAGAGGAGCCACAGATGAACCTCAGGGATGTGCCAGAAGCCCCCAGTGAGAATGGGGTACAACCACTGCCTCCCAAGGCTGTTCTCCAAGGCATTCCTGATCCACACCAGGGATCAGGGCCAGGCTGAACTCTTTTACTATAAAGCACCCAGAGCCACCCCCAGCACTGCTGGAGGGACCCCTGCAGCCACTGTCACCCATATAAGGGCTGACCAAGCAAATACCACTGGAGCCCCCAACCCCATATATGCCAGCTCAGCTCCTGCCCTGTGGGGCTGTGTGCCTTGGGGTAAGGCAGGGACAATGTGACCAAGGTGAGGGACTCGCCCCATGCAGGTGGGCCTTCATTTTGCTGCTAAAACGTGAGGGGCACATGGGTATTGTCATCAATCCCCTAAGAGGCCTCCTTGGTTACAAAGCTGTGAGCTTTACCCGTTGAACGGAGCCAGCAGGGCAGGGTGGCTCGAAGCCACAGAGTCCGCAGCTGTCTGTAGATCCCTGTGGAGGGGAGAAAGAAACCTCACAACAACTCAACACGTGCTGCTCCCTCTCCTGGCTGCTCAGAGCTTTGCCAAGGAAGAGCAGCAAGCCCTCCCGACATCCCTCTTCCCAGGCATGGGAAGCACAGACCCTCACTGACGTCATCACAAGTGCTTACCTGTAGCTCAACAAAGCTGAACTTATCACACCGAGACCCCAGATCTGGTGGCTCCAACAGTCTATCAATGCCATAGGCAATGCCCCCATTGAATTCCATGTGCCTCTGGATGATGGTGGCATCACCGTTCCCCACCAGAATCTCCCCCTAAAAGAGGAAGAAAGCATTGTATGATTCCAGCACATCTCATATCCTGGCTGCACCACACAAAAGTTGACCATTTTTGGCTGCGACAACTTTTCAATCACCCCAAGAACTCTCCATAATCTCTGTGCTCATGTCCCTGAATAACACTTGTCATGGCCACCTCTCCTAAGGATGTCCAATGTGTGCCAAGGTTGTGGCACCACGGAGGTGGCTTTGCAACCAGGTCATGGTGACATGTGTCTGCAAATGACACACACCTCCACACTTCCCTGAGAGCTGGACACAACATCTGGAGCCTCTCTGCAGCTCAGCTGTAGGCAGGGGAATGGGGTGTCCCAGCCTACAAGCACCCCAGCTCTGTGTTCAGTTCCTGCCAGAAGCACCAGTTGCTCCATGGCCATGCTCAGGGACACTTGCTCTGTGGAAGCCAAGCCTGGCACTGCCAACACTCACCACGTGGGTTTTGCTGCAGCTGAATGAGATGGTGGAGCCGTGCATGGTGCGTATGGTTTCGACCTGGGGCACGTTACCAGCAACAATCTAAGGGGAAAAGAAGAATGTGAAGGGAAAGACTGGAGAAACTGGCAGTTCATAGTAATGGGATGCTGCCTGGTGAGGGCAGGGGTCAGCAGCCACACTCAGAGGGGTGTGATGTGGCAGAACGTGAAGCTGCCACAGGGGAGGCACAGCAGAACTATGCTGGGTTAGTCCCCCATTCCTGAGCAGCAAGAGACCAGTGTGTGAAAGCAGGCCCTGGTTTTGCTCAGCTGGGCTTTTCCCTTGTTCATCACCTCTGTAGATAAGAACCTGTTTGTGAGTCTTACATTGACACTCAGAATCACAGAATCAGCTAGGCTGGAAAAGATCTCTCAGATCATCAAGTCCAGCCTTTGATCTAACACCACTTTGCCTACTAGACCATGGCACTGAGTGCCACATCCAGTCTCTTCTTAAACACCTCCACAGACAGTGACTCCACCACTGCCCTGGGCAGCCCATTACAATGTCTGATCAGTCTCTCTGTAAAGAACTTCTTCCTAATGTCAAACCTAAACCATCCCTAGCACAGCTTATAACTGTGCCCTCCTTGTCTTACTGCTGGTTGCCTGGGAGAAGAGACTGACCCCCACCTGACTACAGCCTCCTGTCAGGGCACTGCAGAGACCTATGTGGCCTCCCCAGGAAGGTAATAACAGGTTTCAACTCAGCCCCAGAGATTCATGATAAAGCTGTAGGTGCCTCAAATTCTCAAACAGCTTTGGATCTTCTCTCGACAGCGCATATACTGTGTGTTCTACAGCAGCAATAATTTGGCAAGGTCACTCTGACATTACCAGAGGCAGGCAGTGGCACCACGTGTGGCCTCAGGAGGCAGCAGCCTGTGTGCTGTCACATTTACCTTTGTGTCCCTGATCATGTGTGCCTTGAGGAAGGAGGCCAGCACGTCCCGGTGCTCCCTGCGGTACAGGTACTTCTGCCTGTCTGCCGGGAGGGCGTTGAAGGCGCTGTCCGTGGGCCACAGCATGGTGAAGGGTCTGTGCAGGGGGTCCCTGACCAGGGGCAGCAGCTCTGCATCCTGCCCGAGACACCAGGGGACACAAAGGAAAAGCCACAAGCCCCAAAGTGAACATGCACATGCACAAACCACCTCCCCACAGAGCAGCCCAGCTCAGGTCACTCACCTGCAGCAGCTTGCTGTAAATGCTGTACCCAAAGGCCTCTGCCACCTTGGTGATGTTCTGCTGCAGAGGGGGGAAAGCAACCAACTCTCACTAAGGCTCCAGCAACACAGTAGAGAAACCAGACAGTTAACAACTACAGCAGCTAAACACAAGTTTATCTCTGTCACCATCATGCTGATGATTTGGCCTGGAAAGGGTCAGCATTTGGCAGCCTCTGCTTTTCTGATTCATTCGGGACAGACGCTGCTATGGCAGGAGCTGGGATGAATTCCAGCACCCTCTTGTGCTGTACAGAAAATGTGTTATCTCCTGTAAAATGCAAGATCTATAAGCTCCCAGTGCTTGCTTGAGGAGTACCAGAGATGCATTGGCAAGCTCAGGCTACAATCTGCTCTGTGTTGGAAAAGGAGTGTGATGGTTGGCATGGGACATGATGCCCACACCTACATCCAGTACTGTTGTTCCCCAGTGATGGATAAGGCTCCTTCTGTTCCAAATATGGCTATGCCCCAAATGCTGTCACCTTCACAAGCCAAATCCATGCCCTCAGCCAACCCCTACACAGTCGGGAATGGGGAGGAAGAGCAGCCCACACAGCCTTGTGCTGAGGCAGCGCCGCTGGGAGAGGGATCCCGGCCCTGTCCTCACCACAGCAAGGCACAGTCAGAGTTTCAGCCTTACCCATGGCAGCTTTGAGGAAATGTTACGGTCCACCAGGTCACTTGGAATGAGGATCTTGTTGATGAAATGAATGACCCCATTCACACCAATGATGTCACTCGTGACCACCTTGGCTTCCCCGTTGAGAGAGATGCTATTCTGAGGGAGAGGGGATGTGATGGAGCATTCACAGCCACAGCACTGCCCTCTGAGCCATCTGTGAGCCCTGGGCAACCCACTTGCCACAACCACAGTGGCTTCAAATGACAGCAGAAGGGACATCCTGGCAAATGGGACAGGGGAGGGAATTACCTCGTTCGCCGTGATCTTTATTTTGTGACCAGATAAAGACGTGAGGGACTCTTGGGCTTCCAGGTCACTGGAGAGCAATTTCTGGCAACCCACCATGTGGTAGCGAAGAAGGTCCCGGAGGAGACCTCTGTTCTTCCACTCCTCAAACTACAGACAGAAAACACTGGAGCACTTTTTCTTGCATACAGGACCCCCAGCCCTGACGGAGGAGACCTGGATTGCCCAAGGCCCCTCTGACTCATCCCTGCAGGAAAGCCAGTCCCTCCAAAACACAGAGAATGCACAAAACAATTTCAGAGCTTTGGGAAATTTCAACCAGGTTGACAAAACCAGAATTTAGGTCCTTTGAAGAAGGACTAATGACCACATTGGCCTTGAGGAAGTGACGTCTGGGATATGGGATCTTTGGGAATTGTTCCTTTATTGGGCGTACGGGAGCCCGTGAGAAAAAAGTTGGAACTAGTGCTGTGAAACTGCATGGCAGAACTTCATTCACTGGGCAGAACAGTCTCAGAGGGGACATTGCCACAACTGGAGCTGTCAATCACCTCACAGAGCTTGGGATGGAAGGACACTTACTGTTGTAGTGTTTCCTATGAATTCAGTCTGTGGGACGAAGACAGTAAAAGGCCCTGCCCCGTTGAGTTCTTTGATGCTTTCCGCCTGTGTTAGAAGAGCATTTGTGTGATGGGAAACAGAAAACATGGTTCCAGTTAGCAAGATTCTTTGCAGAAGAGTGGTTATTTACTACACAGAGACAAGGACAAGGCTGTTTGCTACCAACCTGTATCATCTTAAAGAACAAGGATGATTCTGGAATCCTTCCAAGCTCCTTGAACAAAGAGAAACAGCTAGTGTCAGCAGAGTCCCTTCCAGTTGCTCCTCCCCAGCCAGCACAGGGACCTGTTCCTTCCACTCCAGGTCACTCTCCCATCCTCATGAGACACCAGTTCTGACACACCACAGTGATCCTCCCTCCCTCACCAGCACTGCAGGCACAGGTGGCATGGATGTTACAGTGACTCTGCCTGCACCATTCACATCACAAATGCTGCAGGATGGTGTGGACAGAGATGAAAGCTGCCTGGTTCTGCAGCATCTATCTCACAGGGAATTGCCCCTTGCTCATAAGAACCTTCAGTGCTTCACAAAACCTCTGCTTTAACCTCACTGTGCTGCCACTGCCAGTTCTGGGGTTCTGTCCAGAGGGCAGACATACCTTGGCAAGGCAAACTCCCTCTCCCTACCACACTAACTTACAGTAAGAGCAGAAACACGTAACAGTCCATTTCCTTGCTCCTGGCTCTGCTGTGGGGATGACAGATTTGCCACTAACTGAAAAGGTCACCACTTGCCCAAGTACAGCCATTGCATTGGCAACAGAACTGGACACAGACTGGATCCCAAGTCCTGGCATGGCCCCAGGGAACACCTGCCCTCATCCCACTGGGCAGAAGTGAATTGCCTTGGGAAAAAAAGAAAATCATTCTCATTTGCCCAAAACATGAAGAAAACAGCCCCTGGAGGTATGGCCAATGTTGACAAAGCCACTTTACTGTGATTCTCTCCCACAGCTGGCACCAAACACACCTTTGATCTATAGAGAGTTTGCCTCAAAGCTCCTGTCCTCAGTCCTACACCACACACATGTTGCTATGACATTACGATCAGGTCACCTGCACCTTACACTTGGAGGGGAGGGAGTGCTTTGCTGCAGGGCAGGGGACAGCAACACAGAGGGTGCTGCACATGCCTCTCACCTGATGCACTTTGCCACGGCAGGTGAAGCCATCTCCGATGCTGTGCCAGGCGCAGGAGCAGTTCCGAGTGCCAGGCCCTGTGTACCTGCAGAGCCCAAAGGGGCTGCAGCCTCCATTGTTCTGCCAGGGAAAGCAAAAGGCCTCCATGGAGGGCCATCTCCAACCATCTGAACAGCCAGATGCATGTGGGAGCTGCAAACTACACCCAGCCCAGTGGAAAGGGAACCATTCCTCCCCTCTGTTAAGTGCCTTAAAATAAACCTCACTCAAATCCTAAAGGGCTTTCCAGCACCAAACCCTCCCCTTTCACACCTCACTGGAGCCCAGAGTGATGGCAAACTCCATGATTCAGAGGGACACTTAAAAATGACAGCAATGCTGTGAGCACAGATTACTCCTAAACTTTTGGGCACATCCCACACAGAATGGACACAGTGGAGAAAGCCCACATGCCTCCAACCCTATGTCCCTGCTTCCACACTGAGGGAGTGCCAGGTGACCAACACAATGGAAACCAAACACACAAGGAAGTTCCTCCGGTACGTGAAAAGGCAAGACAGTCAGCTCCAAACAGCCAGGCTAGTGCTGTTCTTGGTGGGAACTACTGGGAGAAAGGAAGACTTCAAGGCTGTGGCCTCCAGCTGTGGTAGCAGCAAAATGCAGACATACCTGTTCACACAAGTTGATGGGGTTGCACTGGCTCACACCATCCCCACTGTAACCAGGAAGACAGTTGCAGGCAACCTGTAGGGAGAACAGATCCTTGGTCTGAAACTTGGACTCAAGGAAGAAGACACACAGTGGCTGCACTGGATGGAAAGCATGTGGTGTAACACCCACTGCTGCATTCATGAATAACCATGCTTGTGTCCACAACAAATCCAACCCAAGACTGCCTCCAGCCTCTGGCCAACAAAACCATCTGCTTTTATTGAAACAGCAATCTTTTCATGTGCTTCCCAGGCAACTTCTCCATGTGGAGGGCAGTAAGCACAAAGCAGGGCACTGCAAAGGAGGGGACTGTCTCTGAGAGAATTGCACAGCTGTGACAACCTCCATAGTAATGTTGTCCTGACATCCATCCTACACACCCACCTTCTTTGGGCCTGTTTTGATGCACTCTGCGTTGGTGTGGCAGCCCCCATTGCTTTCAAGACAGAGATCGATTTCTGCAGCAAAACAATAAGGCCACATTATTTCTGAGGGCTGCTCAAGGCAGCTGGGAACTGGTATTGGGAAAGCAACAGGAAGAACCTTTCCAGCTTGGAAAACACTTTCCTGGGAAAGTGTCTTGTGATAGCAAAGGAATAGGATACAACTGTGAGTTGTGGGTCTGAGCTGTGACAAATCTGCCCACTGAAAATTCCATGCCTGTCTGGGTGTGCTTTGAAGGACATGAGAGGACTGAGGGAGCTGGGGGTGTTTAGCCTGGAGAAGAGGAGGCTCAGAGGTGACCTCAGCACTGTCTAGAACTCCCTGAA
>JAWWEV010000024.1:15369702-15389993 GCA_035583235.1 Hafferia zeledoni | reverse complement strand
GATTGGCCGTGGCACTGAGTGCCATGATCTGGTAAAGGGACTGGAGTTGGCCCAAGGGTTGGACTTGATGATCTCGGTGGTCTTTTCCAACCCAATCGATTCTATGACTCTATGGTTCTATGACTGGACTGTCTCCCAGCTCCATCTTCATCTCAGAGCACCATTGTGTGAGACTGCCCTCACCCTCTGTCTCTGGGCCTCGCCACCACATGGATGAGAGCGAGGTACCTCTCAGGGCTCTTTTGGTTTGACACCAAAACTAATGCTTTCAGTCTGGAATTCCCCTGAGCACGGCTGATGCCTCTGTGCCCTCCCCAAAGCACACACTGACACTCACCCATGCAGAGGGTCCCGTCCCCAGCATAGCCATCCTTGCAGACACAGGTCCTCTCTCCTGGGGACACTTTGGTGCACACAGCGTGCACAGAGCAGCCACCGTGGTCCTGAGTGCACGGATCTATTTCTGGGACCACAAACAACAGAAGCAGAATCAGGTCAGAGCACCCGGGAATGGTCAGCTGTGCCAGAATGATCATCCACCTGAACAATATCAGATCTTGGTAAAATCCCTTTGTTTTTTCACAAAACTGTTGGTCCTTTAAGGGCCTGGAGCCTCATCTAGACCTGAGAGTGGCCAGTCCAAGTGAGTAAGCTGAGCTTAAGTAACCTGCAATCTGGACTAATAAGTCTTTCCCTCACATCATTTGCTCACTGAGGACTAATGATTAGACAAGAAAAAAAAATATTTTCCTGAACAATGTAAATGTGTGGAGGTTTCTTTTTTTTTCTCCTCCTCACTCCCATTTCAACAAGGACAATAGTGAAAAGATATTGGAATATCTACCAGTGTTTTGACTGTCACAATTTTATTCCTTTTTTTTTTTCCACTGGTCTATGTTTGACATAGGTCAGGTTTGTAATGTAGCCCTGGGGAAGTATTCTGAAATCCTACCTCATTGTGGTATAACTGCTGCACTGCTTCTACCTGATTTTGGCATGGCCAGCAAATAGGAGAAGCACAATGGAATTAAAACATCCATATTCCAGGGATTCATGGCCAAAATTGTTGTATCTTTGCCCCCATTGCTGTGATATCAAAACTGATACAACCCATTCATGTGCATCACTCTCCACAGGAGAACAATGCAATAAGAACTGCCCTCCTACACTTGCTTGTCTTTTCATCCCTCCCTCATAGGCTTTAGCAACATCAAGAACATCCTGTGCAAAGCTCTGGACTGGAAAACTTCTGTACCAAAGCATGTCAGAGCTCATGTGGATGGCTGAGAGAAAAAGGATTTGAGTGATCTTTCCTCTGGCAACGTCATGCCATTTATTTCACCTTGTCTTTGCTGGACATACCTGTGCAGTGGGTCCCATTCCCTGTGTATCCAGCAGAGCAGAAACACATAGGTTGGGAATCTGTGGAACTGTTGAGGCAGCTGAAACAAAAAAGGGATAAACAACCACTGCCGACACCTCCTGATTCACTCGGTCAATGGGAAACAAGTACAAGTCTGGCATGTGCAAGAGGCTACAACAACCACAGGAGGAACATGCTGAGGATTTCCTTGGAGCACCAAA
Source organism: Hafferia zeledoni (assembly GCA_035583235.1). Taxonomy (NCBI): domain Eukaryota; kingdom Metazoa; phylum Chordata; class Aves; order Passeriformes; family Thamnophilidae; genus Hafferia; species Hafferia zeledoni. Next base: position 15,388,409 of record JAWWEV010000024.1, on the reverse strand, counting down.
CTCTCAAGTCTGCTGGAAGGACCTGGCACTTCACACTCTCACCATGCCCATGTCCTTATGCATGGTACGATGGAGCTGGCAGGGTGCCAGTGCCATCAAACAGGAGATTGGATAATGGCTGGGGAAGGCAGCAAGAGGGAGTCATTGCAGCCCCGTTTCTTTCCTTGGCAGGGGCAGAAGGGGCTTGGAAATGGCTGGTTCATTTGCTCCTTGAATAAGGCTAGACTTGGAGTGCCTTGAAGCATCTGCTTTCTCCTATCCATACATGCAGAAGGGACTTGGAATGAATTTATGCTCAGACAGACAAAATCCTTGGGGAAAAGGGATGCAGCTCAGCAGCAAGGAGAGTTCCCAGAAGGGAAGTGACATTTATGCATTTTTAGTGATAGGCACCCTCTCCCAGTCCTCTGAGCAGGCCTAAACACAGAATCACCTCTGTGTAAAACACATACAAACACACTGGGATGGCTCAGCCCCTTCTCTGTACTTACTTGGCCATTTGATGGCAAGTGTTATTGCACAGGTCAGTCTTGATTCCTGCAAGAGAAGACACAAACATGACTTGGCATTTTCAACTTAGCACTTGTTGGGGCCGTTTTTGTCATTTCTGCCTGCAAAAGGCCTCCACACTGCTAGGAATGAAACAAGGTCTGAAACCTCGTTAATTCAGACACACAGAGCTATTGTGCCCCTTTCAAAGCAAAAAGATGAACTGGTTCCATGCTTTACATTTACACTAGATAGGACAGCTCCACTCAGTTTCTATTTCTAAGTGCCCCCAAAGCCTTTGACTTCACTATAAAATCAGTCTTTGCATGCAAAGCCGTAAAATGCCAAAGTATTTACAAGTTCAGGTTTCTCCCTACCCAAATGCTAACCATAATCCCAAATCCACATGTTATTTTGACACACAATGACAGATTTATTGATAATGGCAGACTGCAGCCTGAGCTCACCTAAATGAATAGGTCTGTGAGCAGAAAAAGTAACTCAGCAGACAGACTGGGGCCCTTTGGAGGTTCAAGTCAAGCCCTGCCACCTTCCTAGGCAAGTAACAGGAGCCATGGTCAACTCAATCTGGCTGAAAGCTTCCAGCTCCCTCTCAAGGGGCTGTTACTGGGTTGCCTCAGTCTCAGTGCAGATGGAAGCATGGGACAGGCTTTTCTCAATATGAATTTCATCCAAAGAACTCAGGGGCTCGTGTGCTGTTGGGGAAGTCACACTGCAAATGCAGCTTCTGTGCAGGAAAGAGTGAGCACAGCCTGAAAAGCTTTTGGGGACATGCAAAGTACATGCAATTGTAGTAACGTTGCTCAGCTAACACGGAGTTGCTCTGGCAACTAAAGAGGATCCCACAGATTTCTCTGCTAAAAGGCAATGCTACACCATGGGCCCCTTCACACTCACGTACTCTCTTGGCAGGTAGGGCCTGTCCAGCCTGGGAAGCACTCGCAGCTCCCGTCCCCTTGCAGTCCATCATTACATATCCCATTGTCACAGCCACATTCTGCAGGGGAAATGCAAACACTCATCACTGTCAAACCAACCAGGGATCACATGCAGAGTCCTGCTGCCGTTTCTCTGGCTGCCCCGTTCCTCATCCAACATCAAACTGCCATGAAGAAAATGTCAGTGCCAGGCCAAAAAGCCCAGGAACAGACCACCCACCTCTACTTTCTGTAGTTTGTGTGGCAGCAGGATGAGCAGCACAGCACATGCTTTGGCTTGAGGATGAAAAATGGGGCCACTCCTCTGGCTGACCACAAGTGCTCACTCAGTCAGTCATTCATTCACACTGTCCCTCTCCTGGTGGTCTGCCAGCCATTTGCCTGTCTCAGAGATTTCGGGATACTTCTTTTCTCCCACCACCCCTCCCAGGAGATGAGATGTGGCCATGTTTCTCCCTTTGCAAGGAAGACATTGGAGACAAGCTGGAGTCGCCATTGGTGTCACCTGATTTGCAGTCAGCCCCGTATCGTCCCACTTCACACATTTCACAGGCGGTGCCGTGGAAACCCTCCAGGCATCGACACTCTCCACTGCCCTGGGTGCCATCCTGGCATTCCCCGTTCCCAGAGCACCACTGGCCTGGCTTCCCTGGGCACATCTCGCACATGTGTCCGTAGTAGCCAGGGCAGCAGACAGACCTCTGGAAAACAGACAAGAGCAAGCTGGGATGAGCCATCCTGTGCAGCACAGACAAGGAACAGCTTTACTGGGGAAGCTCCTCTATTCCTTTAACTATGTGATAGCCATAATTTCTGACAACACATGACAGGGCCAGCTGTGCACAGGTGGGATGAAGTGAACACCCTAAAACAGTGCAGACCTGTGCCCCTCCAGCCTATTTCCTGCCTGTGGCCCCACTGTGCCTCCCTGTTGGGCAGAAAGAGGTGCTGCCAGAAGGTGATTTGGTTCCAAAACCTAACTTAACTTCTTTCACTTCTTTCTGCATCTGCCCATGGAGGGAAGAAATCATGATGGGACCAAGTTGGACAGTAGAGATGAAAAGAAACATCATCTAATAAAGGGATGCAGAAATGCCAAGTGAGGTACAAGTGCTGGCTGAAGCTCTCCACATGAGTACTGTATGTCCTATTCCCTCTCTTACTTTCTCCTCAATCTCCCATTCCCACAAAACTTTCCACATGATGCTGTAATACCTATTAGACCTCAAATTCACACAAGCCTTCCTTTTACCACTCCCTTTTCAAGTGTTTACGTTTTCACAAAGCTGGTAAGGGCTGTAACACACTTAATACAAGATGCAAGATCTGCTCCTCCCTTTAATTCAGCTCCAATTAGTCATCAGTTATTCGGGAAGGCACATGCACAAGGAAAATACCATCATTCATTCCTCATTTCCTTAGGAAACCAGACTACAAACATTCAACTCCTTCTCTTCCTCTGCAGGACAAAACCCAGAGCAACAATACCAAAGCAGCAGATCACAATCCATCACTGTGCAGCCATTCCTGTAGGTCTGTTTTTGCTCCAGTGCCCTCCATCTCCAGGATGGAGAGTGACTCCCAGCCCAGCTATACCATGGCACAAACTCAGCCAGGACTTCAGCACAGCCTGTACTTCCATGGCTGTACTTCTGACACCCATCTTGCTTCTGTCAAAATGAAACAAAGGCAAATGTTTTTCTCACCAGAGAAACTTTTGCACAGGTGAAGTGGCAGCCAAGTATTCCTGCATCCCCAGAGCGCAACTCGCAGCGAGCGAGATTCTTGCTCCCTGGCAATTCCTGGGGGTGGCATTCACACAGACACAAGAGAGAAGATATTACAATATTTAGACAAACAATGTACATTTTGGTGCATATGGCACTGTTCTTGTTTTGTATCCTACAGGAACAGCCCTAAACATTTGGACTATCTAGAGCTGAGACCAGTGAGGCACCTCTGAATGTGAGGTCACCACACAGAGTTAATTTTGTCACCTGCCAAATCCATGTCAGTCTGAATACTGAGAAAGAAGAATTGGACGATTTTGGGCACAGAGTAAAGCAATGAAACCTAAGAAGCCAGATGTAGCTGTTAGGCAATTCACAGCCAGCACAGAGATGAGATGCTTAGTTATTTTCCTCTCTGGAAATGTTTGTCACTCACAAACAAGCTGCAGGCAAAACCAGCCCATCTGTGTGAAAAAACCAATGGTCCAGGCAGGAAAATTGCTACTGGCACCCCTAAACTGGCTTTCCTTGAAGACGATGTCAAAAGAGTGAAAGTTGGTAAAAAAAAAAAAAAGACATCTTTTCTTCCCTGCTAAGTGGAGAAGCTCCCTACACAGCATGGTCTAAAGGGCTACTGAAACTTAGGCAAATTGTGGTGCCAGCTCTGTACAGAGCCTTGTGATTCATGTCCATGTTTTTCCATATAATTCCTTTTGGTTTCTGCTTTCTCTTACAAACCTTGGTAATGGATGAGCCACAGAGGACTCAAGGGTACATTTTTTCAGGTATCAGGATATCATTTATGGAGCAATAAAAGGACATCAAAGCACTATCTGCAAACAGTTTGTGAAGTGTCACATGAATCAGACTCACCACAAGAACTGATCCAGGAGGACACTTGATCCCCTTCTCACACCTGCCGCATCTTGACTAGGGCACAGAGAACAGGACAAGTCACATGTGTGCCCTCTACCCACGTCACACCAAGACACTAATCCCGAATTACAGCACAAATGGTGCTGCACAGGCTGCTGGCTGGGACAAAGACAAAGATGTATTTAACTCCATGGCTCAAAACACCAAAAGAAGAGATCACACGCTACAACTTTCCTGAATCTCTGAGCTGGGTAGGGCTTTCTTAGGCCTGGAGTTCCTTCATGCAAGGCTGCAAATGCTTTTTTCCTGATCTGTAGCAGGCAGACATCCCTCAGTCTGACCCTGAAATCTTCAGATGGCCAAGAGCCACAAGGTACATGCAGGCTGGACTTTGGCCATGACTCCTAGGCAGATCAGAGGGCATTTTCTAGGGGAGCCTGTGGCCATGGCATACAAGAACTGGACTGGGTTCTCCTTCCACAGGTGAGTGTCTGGGAATGTCTGCATCAGCCTGTTCCACTTGGAGAGAGCTCCAGCAAGGGAACTGAATGTGATCCGCACAAAGAGCTGCAGACCTGCTGCATTAGGCATATGGAATGTGAGGCTGGGAGGTGCCAAGTCTCCAGGGTGCCCCATTTCATGAGGCTCCTCTGGGGTCAGACCACAAGCTACTGTCTTATCCATGAGGAGAGACAAGGTGGGTTGTCTGTTATGCATTAGTTTGGTTCAGGAGGTGGAGAAACCCTGTGAAATGGTCATCATCATTACCTTTTGTATGGTGGTGGTATTGGCAGTGCAACGATTCTTCTGTATCTGCAGCACCTGTGACACCCCCACCAGCATTCCGTTCTTGGTCTCCAGGAATTTTCCATCCAAAGGAATATTATTGACAAACTTCTGCAAAGGAGAAGAAAACAGCAAGAAGAAAACTCCTTTTGCATGGCTTGCTTGGCAGCTGTCACAGTGACAGCAGTAAATATGCAAGGGTGTGCAAAACAGAAACGGGTGTATCCAGCCCCAGCCTTAGAAAGTGACAGGTCAAGCCAGATCCTCAAGTGGCAGAACAGTCTGCCTCCCTTACCTGGGTGCTGTTTTGGTAAAACATTAGCCAGTAGGAGAGCCCTAACATGCTGTTCTTATGAACTCCACTTCTCAAGTCTGTGGGCAAGAGCTTCTCTCCCAGTACAACGTGATACTGCACTGTTGCATTGTCCTGAATCCACAAAAATACAGATATTAGGACTATTTTGACTTCCTAGACTACAATTCAATCAGAAGTATGGCATAAGAAATGTTCCTAAGCATCTATCACAGCTAATTACCCCACAGAGCCTAGTAACTCTCTATCAGAGATGAATGATCACTTTGGATGATTCTGTTACTTGATAAAACCATAAATGCTTTTTGGAATCTTTCAGAAGTCTGAAAATTACCAGCCAGGAAAGGGAACATGCTGTGTCACCTATCCACACTCTAATGTAATCAGCATTAGGAGTCCCAATATTCTTTTCAGATCCCATTGCAACACCCCAGGACATGCTCTCATCTCTGTACCACATTTCTCCCAGCTTTTAGAATCCGATGTGTGTCTCCTCTCCATGATGAAACCCACTGAAGTTGTTTATTATTTGCCAGTGTACCTGTCCCTGCCCTCCCACAATACATATTCAGCCTGCAAGCAAGCAGAGAGCTTACCAAATGGGTCACATTGGCAGCACGGCAGTACTCCTCAATGGAATTATTTCCAGGAACAAAAATCGTGTATTTTTCAGAGGACTCGATCTTCCCAATGAGCTCATATTCCTAAAAAATGTCCAAACAGAAACATTAGCAATTATTCTTATACTCACTAAACCATACATGAAATCAATTGCAAAGGCAAGAGGAAATGTTTAACAATGGAATATACAAGTTCTGCTCAGTCAAACACATCAGATTGCTCACTCTTCATCCTGGCTGACATCAGTGCACCTTCTCAGCTATGACCAAGCCTCCCCTTTCCTCTGGGTTTCTCTGCCCTGTTACAGGCACGAGAGCACCTGTAGTAGACAGATCATCATCTGCTGTAATACATGCCAGTGATCTAGAGATCTAACTGCAATTACATAGCTCTTTGCTCAGAAGACCTTTCCTACAGGATTCCTCATGAATGGTAGGGAACAGGTGATCTCCCTTTCCTTACCAGGCAGTCCAAATTTTGGTCCACCAGTACAGGGCAAGGTGGGAATTTGCTCTCAAGCCAGTTCTGACAGTGCCAGCAGTGCTCACCTCAGCTGCTTACCTCTAGCAACTCCTTGAATGTGCTGAATGAGGCCACTGCCTCGAGCTGTTCCTGCAGACCAGGAGGACTTGGTGGGATATCTCCTGGAGGCGGTAACAAAACCTGTAGAAAAAGCAGGAAAAAGTGGGGAAGAGACTCTATGAGGAGTCATATTAAACTCCTGCCCTGCTTACATGAGAGGCAATTAGAAAAGGCCTCATTTTACACAATTCTGCAATAGTCTGAACACTTCTGTCAGCCAAGAGAAGGGGAACTCCCCTCCTGCTTGTCCTGGAGACAAATATTTTAAACATTAAACAGTGTTGCACAGGAAACATCTGTCAGGACTTGTGATAACTTGATGTATCTTTGCCTTTATATCTCTTCCTAACTCTCCAGACATGTTTGCTCCTTGGGCCCATCACAGAGGCTGCAACACTAACCTGCTGCTACAACCACTGTGTTTCCCAGTGTCACGAGTGCTGTCGTACCTTACTGAGGACATGGATAATGCCGTTGCTGGCAGGGATGTCAGTGACAACTACACTTGCATTCTGGATGGTTAATACCTGCAGAGGCACCAGAGGGAGAAGCAAAAAGATTAGAAATTGCCAAGCAAGTTCAAAACAAATATTTTGCTCATTCAAGTTGGACATGGTTAGTTGGGTACAGTTTTTGCCTTTGAGGGTATCAGTGTCCCAGCCACGCTCCCACCTCTTGAACAGTTAAATTTGAGATTGGTGCATGAGCCTTATGTAAGAAACCCTTACACTGCTCGTGGTGTTTATCTGCCATCTGGTCTGTGGGTTGAGAGTGGGTAATTCTGGTCTGTCATACTTCCTGAGCTTTTCAGCAGTGAAGACACCTTCGAGAAAGTGGGCCCTGAAGGGAACAAAGCAGATAAAGAAAAGATTAAGGAAATGTTAGTAATAACAGAGACATAAGACTGTACCACCCAACATTCACATCTCTCACATGAAGTAGTTATGACTGTGGTGAGAACAATGGAGAGAATTACTTGTTCTGATGCCACCTGTGTCTACACAACAGGGAAAATCTCTCTCTAAAAAGACATGAAAAATAAACCCACTTCCCATGGCCTGTCATCTGTTATGTTTTAAATGCCTACTAAAATCTTTGCCTGCTAGATATTTAAGTCTGCTTTTGTATTTATCTCAAGATAACTCCTTATTGGTCAGGTACAAGCAGAAATCCAGTTTATGGCTCTGTTACTGTTGTTTGGTCTCCTAAAGGAAAGGCAGGAGGCTCCTCATACCTGACTAAAAAAGGTAGCATGTAGGGGGTGAACCAGAAATCTTTCTCAGTATTGCTCAAGCTCTTGACAGCTGCCTCTGATGGCACCAGGACAGTGACATTGGTTCCTGCTGGGATGCTGAAGAGAGATTTCTGTTGTCCAAAGCACAAAAATGAACAAATAAGACATGCCACTGCCACATCTATACTGCAAAATACAACCAACAGCCACCCCACTCTCTCAGTCCTGTGAAAGGGATGTGTGGGAAGACAGCATGTGTTCCACAGCAGCACAGCAGGCTCTCCTGGCTCTCCCAGGCATCATTGCCAAGGGAAAACCCTGCTTTAAGCCCCAGTTTTGTACTGCTGTTACACTCCAAACACACTGAGTCATAGCCATAAACCTTTCCTGAATGCTCAACATCACTCTTGGGGGAGGGACCCAGATTATTCCTGGCAAAAGTAGTGTATGCAGCAGCACAGGTGAGCTCACTTAAAGGCCATCCATCATGGTGTGCTTCCACAGACTTGCTGCAGCCTGGGAAGTGTTTCTGTTATTCTCCCATACCAGAGACAGGGAAGCAGTAACAAAAAAAAAGAACAAACATACAGTCTAACTTCTCCAAGTATGTTCTTCTGAATAATAGCATTATAATGCTACCCCTTCTTATTTTCCTTCTGTGCTGTTTTTTGATGGCCAGGAGTCACAGATGGTACAACCATGAAAATTCAGTGTAACACAGCCCCAGCTTCCTCTGTGCTAGAAACAAAGCCCCCAAAACGCACTTAGGACCCTCACTGTACCACAAACTCCACAGCTTTTCTACATGTCTGCTTGATAATTTCTCCTTCACTGCTTTTTTGTTTTACTCTAATCAAGAACATAAATGGAGTTGCTGTTCCTCCAAGAGCAGCATTCACAGACTTCACCTCTACAGAGCTCACCTGTGTGGGCATCCCATGGCTGTTCTTACCTTAACCCAGTCGTAGAAACCCGCAAAGTGGGAATGCCTGGCCAGCTCCTTCCAAAGAGAAGAACAGAGAAGTTACCCCTGCTGAGCACAGGGTGCAGGGCTGGGAGACTCAGGGTCAGGGATAGGAAACCTTTGCAATATCAAATCTGGTGATAAAGACTTAGATATTCCTCTCACTTCACGATCATTACAGGTACCGTGTATGGTGAGGAGACTCCTAAAACCACATTTCAGCCACTGAACACAAATTCCCAATTAAACAATTTACAACTCATCTGCAATTACTCATGTTTACCACAGACAGGGATTGAATCCACAATGGCCTTTGATATTTCTAATGACACAAAACAGACCTGGCAAGCTCTAGCCTGAAAAACTTTCCGAACAACAAAGAAAAGATGACTTATTACACAGGACAGGTGCACCCTGCACAGGGGTGAATCAACTTAGAGATCATTGCCAATTTTTTCACTGGCAACAATCGGTCTTGGCATCAGTTCTGTCCCTGTGGCCTTGGAATACACTTGTGCTGTCAGGCTGATGCTAAGAGAAGGAGTCAACTCAGGTAACAGAGAAAAGTAGAGTGAGAGCAGAGCTAGTTCTCTCCAATCTCAAAAGGACCTCAGACATTTGCTTTTCACTCACTTGCAGAATGTCCCCATAGCATGTCATGCCATCCCCCATGTAGGGTGGAGGGCAAAAACAGGATCTCTCTCCTCCACCAAGGGGCATACACGTAGCCTGGAAACAAAAGGAAAGGGGAAATCAGAGAGCAAACACAGGTGATGCATTGTTACACCTGTCTCAGAACTGAACTCTGGCTTCCACAGCCTGGGCTAGAGCAGCACACACAGGCACCTTCCTCCTGTTGTCTTTATGGTGGCACTGAATGTGCCTCTCATGTCACACTAAGCCCAAGTTACAGCTTTGGTTGTGTGAACTCACAGAAGTCAGAGGATCCACCTTTACAGCACGTCAGTGTCATGACAGTAAGATGACATAACATAAAACCTTGCAATTCCCTCAATGCCATGTCTGCAAAACCTCTGTCAGGGAGCAGATGAACCTCCACTACCGTGCCAGCCCTGGGACAGCTCTGTATCTACTCACCAATTCGTGGCAGCCACCATTGTCCATGAGGCAGGGGTCAATTGCATCACAGTTGTAGCCATCCCCAGCATAGCCCCTCTTGCAGACACATTTGCTCTGCAAGAAACAGACATTTCATTTTATAGACCTATCAGAGTGTCCTCATTTACTACCCAAAAAGGTCTATGGCAGCCAAACATTCTTAATTTATTTTCCCAAGTTTTCTTCCTGGTCCCTCAAGACCTGGAAATGTGGAGATATTTCCTTAGCAGAGCATCATCCTCTCTCACAGCACACACACAGCCTGGTTACTCAAGGTCACTGATCCTTTGCACTGCTTGGCTGTGGGGTTCACTCCAAGATAATGGTTTCAACTTTTATTCCCATTTTTTTCAGAGAACAGCACAGATTTCATGAATGGCAGAAAGAGGAAAGGAGTTAATTTCAAAGTTTTCTGCTTTCAAGAGAGCTCAGAGAGCCCCTGCACATCTCACCTCACTAAAATCTGCTAAAAATTTGGTACCTATTTTCAGCACACTGTGCAACACTCCTCTTACTCAGTGGAAGAAGCACCTTGAGAAGCAGCACCCTGAGAAACCACCTCTCCTGTGGGCCTTTCCCCTGGTTCAGGATGCCTTGCTCTTGGACCAGCTCCCTCCACAGACCATCTGAACAGATGCACATGCTTATCAGTCCTGTGATTTGGGAACTGGGAACAGGGGAAGGCAGCAACTGATGCCTCATCCCAAGCTGTATAATAAAGTTTAGTCTCTTCCTTTGCTGCATAGAAGTCTCAGAGTGGAGCAGTAGTCCTGAACCCACAGTGCATCTCACAGGCCTGTGCACAGTGAGGCTGTAGCTGTTTCTGGCAGCAGACAAACAGGCTTTGCTGCTGGCCAGCCCAATTTTCACCTCTGGCAATCCAAGGCCATCTCAGAGCAGATGAGGAAATGTTAAATCCCCCATCAGGCTGCTCAGCTTTGCTCATACCTGTCCAGGGCCAATGTGGACGCAGTCAGCGTTGAGGTGACAATTCCCTCTGCTCTCCAGCCTGCAGTTGTCTATGGGCACACACACCTTCCCATCCCCAGTCCAGCCCACGTTGCACTGGCAGGTGGCAGTGCCAGGGCCTGTACTGGTGCACAGGGCCTTCAGGAGAAGGGAGAGAAAAAGAATTACAATCAGCAGAAGGGAGAGAGTGCAATGAAAATACAGCAACAAATCTCCTTCCTCACACTGGATTTCTGAATGACCAGCTCTGGTTCCAGCACTAGGAATGGAAGTATCTTCTCCACAAAAGTCATAGAAAACTTCATAATAAAGTGATTCTGGAAACATTTTGTTTTGAGAAAGGCAGACACCCGTGCACAGAGTGGTTCAAAATTCCCTGGGCATTCATAATTATTCTGTAAAGATTTGCCATTACAGAATAAATATTTCCTGAAGAGGAAGACCACAATCTCCTGTCTGTACATGTGGGATGCAATTAATGATGGAGAGCAGATCTCTCTTAGGAAAGACCCATTTTCTGCCCAGTGGTACATCCTATGTCCTTCTACATGCCCCCATGTCTTCCTCTTGCTGAGGAGTCTAATTTATGATGAGGTCTGACCATTTGGCAGTAATTGTCATCATAAAGCACCACAGTTTCTTACCATGGATAATAATGTAGCATTGATGGTTGCTGGAAATATGAGTAGGAGCTCACAGCTAAGATACAGCCTGAACACCCCAAGAGAGAAGCTAACACAAGCCAGAAGAGCTTGAGGGGAATATCAGTGCAAACTGAAAATTATCTCTACAGCTAATCTTGGTAGCTGCCAAAATATCTGGTGCAAACCAGCCAAACTCCCCTTGGAGTGTCACATTTTGGCACCAGCTCAAATGATTGACATCTTTGCAACAACTATGTCAAGGCACTTGTTATTCTGTCTGATGTTACAGATAGGGGAATTTAGCACACAAAGTCTCTAAGCGTTCCAGGAGTCCTGGATCCCTGCTCTGATTGACAGGAGCTGCTCTCCGCATTTCACAATCTGACCCCACTTACATTCTGTGAACAACCTCCCCGTTCTGGCTGACTGCACAGGTCGATGGGCTGGCAGGAAAACCCATCACCTTCGTATCCATCCATGCAGATGCACCTTAAAAGTATAAGCACAAAAGGGACACAGGTGGAGCAGTCCCTCTGAAAACCAGCAGAGAGCAAAAAGGCAGCACGAGCCTTTCAAGCAAGGAAGAACCTGACTGATTTCTAGCAGGTTGGCTGAGTTACTCACACAATCCTGTGAGACAAGTACACAGACACATACACACAGCCAGGGGCACAGAGTGCCTGTTCAGTGACAGTGTACAGTGACAATTGTGACCCTCAGGGTGCTTGCCAGACAGACTGACCTTGCAGTGTCGTTGAGGCTGCAGACAGCATTCTGGTGGCAGTACTGGGACAGCCCACTCGGGCCACAGTTCTTGGATGTCCTGTCACAGAACTTCCCAGTATAGCCTTCCTTGCAGGACCAGGACTGACACACACCCCCACTGCCAGGCCTGTTGTCACAGACACCATGGACACAACCACAGTCTGCCAAGAACATGGAATAAGAGCAATAAGTACAGAAAGTCCAATATCCACCACAGTGAAGACGTTTTGTAGACTCTTGACTTTCCTTCACAACCTCAATTATCATCCCATTTGTTTTTGACAGAGGAACAACTGCTGAGAGATATCCATAATAACTCAAAACCTGGCCAGGGAACACATCCTGGATCCATGATTTTTACAGGCTGTAAGGACAGGCTCAAATTTAGGCTATCAAGCTCAAGGTCATTGTCAACTGTCTTTTGTTTCCTAGCAAGAGAGATCTAAATCAAAGTCCTATACCTAAAATTGGTTGATGTTTCCAAACCTTCATCACCATTGTCATATCAAACATGTTTCCTCCACTGCTGTTTGAAGGGACACCCATGATGACTTTTTTGCCACTTCTTTCCTCACACTGGCCTTGCCAGAAGGGAATCCAGAATACATGAACCTCCACTATATCCTTGTCCTACATTTTCCTCTGGTGTCCCCATCAGAGCTACCAACCTTCGTCACAGTTCTCGCCGTGCTTGTTGGGGTCAGCACAGATGTGGCAGGCTGTTCCCTTGAAACCCTCAAAGCAGTGGCAGTTGCCATTCCCCTGTATGCCATCACTGCACTGGAAGGGAAACAGAAAGGAAACCAAAAGTGATTGAAGCTCAGGGGATCAAAGCCAAGGCACTGATATCCATCAAAGGCACTTTGATACTTGCAGTAACAGACACGACTTTGAAGAGTAGTAGTAGTAACACAAAATTCCACATAGCCAGAGCTGTCCCCAACAGCCATGGCCTGATTCACATTAGAGCTCAAGAATAAAATCCCACTGAGTATGTGCCATTCTCTCTGGATCTTCTGCTTCCAGCACTGCAGTCCTGGACCACAAACTCTGAATTGCACTTATCTACAGCTACATTCTCAAACCACACTGATGGAACTGCTCATTGCAACAAAGCAGGATCATTCACACTTACATTTCCCCGGCCATAGCATGGACTGGAAAATCCCCCTGGGCATGGCATGCAGTCTGGACCAAAGAATCCTTTGCAGCATCCAGGTTTCTGAAACAAAAGCAAAATTGCTATGACATGACTTAACAAGAACTGCCTGGAGTCATCCTGCCCTCCTAATTCTAAAATCCTGCTCCTTGTCTCTGCCATGGACTGAAATGGACTGGCACCTTTGGCATCTGTGTTTTTAGGAGCTTCTGTACTTATTTTTCAACAATACCCTGCTTTCTGCTCACAGTCCGTTCTTCTCATAATAAAACACTATTTTCTACTCTCTCTCTCTGACTTAAACAAATAGGGTCCATGTTTTCTGTGAGCTTTTAATTATTTAATAGCCCACTCACTCCTTCTTTATCCTTGCCCAGACTGCATCCTTTGGAGGGATGTAGCAGTCCTGGACCACAGGCCTTGTCACAACTCACTAATGGAAGAACAACCACAAGACAAACAACCAGCAGTATTTCATGAAACACCCACAAATCATTCCATACAGTTGGCACTGTGAGAGCTCTGGAGCTGCAGACAAACACGAGGTCCATAAATTCCAGCCTTCCCAAACCATCTGACAATGGTTCATAAACAGGATGCAATCACTTCACAGCTTACAGCACTTTCCCTGTGCTCAGTTTCCTTTGGGAGAAATGCTAAAGCTGGGACACTCCAGTCCACACTGCCCCATTTGTCTCATGGCTTCCTGCAGCTTGGCTGGTCACAACTGGGGAGCTTTATTTTCTTTATTTATTGCCCTCAGGTTTAACTGAGCTGTTCTCTAACATTTGCAGCAGGTTGGTACCATGGGCTCTCTCTGACAAAGAAAAGCAGGTGGCTACTTCATGAGATGGTCCCATCCAACCCACTCAGCTCAAGGAGTCAGAGCTCTTCCTAATGAATGAGAAAGAGCAGAGCTGAGCCCCTTTCCAAGGCATGTGGTTTTCCATCACACTCACCGTGATGGTTTGATTGCAGTACCTGGCGCACCCTTTCTTCAGGACATTCAGGCCTTGGGGGTCATAGATGTAGACACATTCTTTTGGCAAGAGCAATGGTTCCTGTAAAAACCAAACAAACCATCAGTACTGCAACTTTCCCCTTTGCTCTTTTTGCTGCAGAGCAGCTATGCCTATCTCTGAGCTGAGGGAGTTCACTAAGGAGCCAAGGGGAACACGATGCAGTTATGGCAGGCCTGGATGAGCAAAGACACACAGTGGCCTCCTCTTGCTCCCAGCAGTCCCCAAGTCTGGGCCACAGTGCTGCCCTTTAGTTATAACAATAGTCTCTGTGATAAGGGATAGGGCAGGGGGAGAGGGTAGGGACACTGGGGAAGGAAGGGAAGGGGAGGATACAAGGGGGACAAAAGGGTGAGGGATGAAATAAAGGGTAAGAAAGGGGGGAGGAAAGAGATAGGAGGAGGGGAAGGGAGGGAGTGTGGAGCAGAGGGGGATAAGAGGAAATGAGAGAGTGTGGAAGGGAAGAAAAACAAGTGAGGTGAGACTTGTAGGGAGGGAAGTGAGACAGAGAGAGTAAGAGAGAGGGGAAAGGGCTGTAAATAATTAGTGGCTTGTCATGGAATTAGACATAGGCAGAACTGGGCCTCAAATGATTCCTGCTTTGCCTACTTCAGTCAGGGAGGAAAGTGAGCAACTAGTGATTTTGCAGAGCTCCACTCCAGGCACTCATGCTGAGACTGCATTAGCAAGTTCTTCTGAAGGTCAGATCTCTCAGAGGACACCCAGCACTTAACACTGGAGAACACCTCTCTGGCTTTCACAAACAACATCCTAGGTCTGGCCTTTACATTTAGATCTCCTGAAACTTGCTGTTCTGCTAACCTCAGCATAGGACAACTCAAACACCAGCACTCAGCCTCCTCCTTACTCCACCTTCAACTTGTTCTGCTCATCTCTGAACCAACAGGGAGCACAGGCCAAAACAAAATTGTTTCTCACCCTCTGCAGTGCAGAAAGCTGTGATAGAGGCAGTGGGAGTACTGGGTGGTACTGGTGGGGTCAGGCTTGGTTCTGGACTCTGGAGGAGCTGGCAGACTCTGCATGTGAGCAGGAAAGCTCCATATGAGGCAGAGCAAAATGCTAAAAGCTGCAAGTCTGCACTTCCATTAAGCTCAGATTTTTCTCACTGTGCTCTGCATTGATTCAGCAAACATACTTCAGAGTAAGAAAGTGCACAGAGCAGGTAGTGGGCGACAGACTGGGCTCACAGAGCATGGATATATGGGGAACACACACCCTCTAACAAACCTCTTTGCTGGTTGCCTTTCCTGCTCTCTATTTGAAAGTGGCTTGGGTTAGAAACTGTCTATCAGTGTGGCTGTATGTCATCCTGCAAAGAAGAAATTACCAAAATAGTCACAAATATTTACCATTTCCTGGCTGCCAGGTGGGCAAACGCTGGTGTTGAGGGCCTCACAATCCACACAAGAACCCTGTTAAGAAAAGAAGAGGTAAAAATTTAATTTTCTCAGAGCAACCCCTTCCCCATGCCAAGGATGCTATAGAGCTACTGCTTGCAGATAGATATATCCAGAACATCACAACATGTATCTGAAATACTCCTAGGAAGCAGTTTCCACACTCTGAAATGGGCTAAGTTTATCACTTCAATAAAATGACTCCTTTGTCTCAAGGAGATGCTTGCACATGTCTGCAAGATGGGGCTGTCTCCACCTTGAGAGTCTCAGCCACCAGACATGTTGCTAGGCTGGAAAACACTTTGGGCACCCACACAGCAAGATGTACTGAATCAGGTTGCTATGTGGAACCTCTGGCCCCCTAGGATTTAACTGTCTTTCTCCAAAATCCTTGCCTATTCAGAGCCTCATCTTCTTTCTTCAGTAACCTACCAATGATCAAACTGGGGAGCAACCACCTCAAATCAGGTATGTGAAACTGCTCATGTGATAATATCACACCAGCATTTGTAGCTCCTGCTACTGAATGTCAAGTTCCTGTCCAGGCTACAGGACACCAGTGCTGACAGAGATGGGAACAAAGCACTGTCACCTGAGTTAGCAACTCTAGTGGGAAGATCATATAAAGCCTCATGAAAAAAGGCAAATGTACTCAGGAATCTAAGGCAGGATGGATGATTGGAAAGAACAGCAACCTACAAGGAACATTTGTGATTACCAGGAAAGCAGTGATGGTGCTGATAGTGCCAAAGTTCACATCAGGGGAACTGTGAGAGAGAATACAATTCCCAAATGCAGTCACACAGCCTGCTTTTGTCCCTCCAGGTGAGCGTGGGGCCCACAGCAAGCACCAGATGGGAATGGGAGAAGCTGACTTACTGTCACAATTTTATGTTGCTCTTCATTGCATCTGTGAGGCAAAATGGGAATTATTGAAGGAGGGATGAAGATTCCATCCAAGGTATGAATAATACCATTTGATGCCACAATGTCTCGCATGTTTAAGGGGATCCCTGATTCATCCATCAGAATTCTTCCCTGGTGCAGAAACACAATTTTAACCTATTAGAAAGCATCAACCACATAAAGCCAATGCAGGAAGCAGATGGTTCACAACATCAAGGCCAACCACACAAATGGTTAAGCCTCTTAGTGGAGTCACAGATTGGAAGATAAGAAGCAAACTAATTCAATGACCTCATTTAAGTCTTGCTTTTTAAGCAGAGGAGGAAGCAGAGATGGGCTGAAACCATGTTGTTCAGAACCACATGCAGACTTTCCCATAGCACGGGAGGGTTTGCCCAAAAGGGTTTTGATTCACACTTACATCTGCACTGATGTTGATGGTAAGTATCTGGTTAGCCATAGTAACAATTTGTGGCATCATTATCAGTTTCTCTACAGTCACCTGAAATAAAAACACAAGGGGATGGTACCAGTGAAAACAGGGTCTTTTCACTGCAGCTTACAGAATTCTTCCATGATTCCTGTCACTTGAAAAACTTCTCAGGGGCACTTAACATTTACATTTCATGAAATACCTTAAAAACAAACAATGGGCCAGAGGGACATCCAGGACTTTGTGTGAATTGTTTGCAATAATACAAACACAGCAGTGCTGGTGGCAGCTACCTTGGTTTTCTTTGTGTAGGAGTCCAGAATAGCTGAAGTAAAGTCTCACTAACAGTGTCTCTTACTAGTGCAGCTGCAAGTAGGGTCAGACTAATTAGGTGGATTTTCCAGGACATATTCAATAAACAATGAAAGTTCAGCCAGAAACATAACAGGGAACATATTTTGACTTAATAAATAAGCCTAAGGGCAGGAAAAAATGTAAACTGCAGCTTCTATACTGGAAACTTAATGATTTGAGAAAAGAGAAGTTCTGAGAACCAAGACAATTATTTCTGTGTCCTGCAGCAAAATCTGCCAGCCAGTATTTCCATTATAAAGGCCATCCAACTAAGGAGCACCATCACTTCAGAAAACTTCAGGTTTTTGATGGAGAGCACAGCTGTCCCTTTTAGCAACATGGTAAACATTTTGCCTCATCAGATCCCAAATCACATCTCTGCTTCTCCAGGATAGGTCCAAGAAGTAGCAGCTGAAGCCATCAACACTGTGATCTCTGTGCCAAACTAGACAGTTGATAATGTGCTGGTCTAAAGGAGCCCAGTTCTCTGGAGCCAGAGCTGCTGCCTTACCGCTGCTGAAGTGTAGATGTGATGTTTCACAAGCTCCTGAAGCTTATTTATGCCCTGAGGAAAGAAGACAACCTCAGAATTAGTGACCCCTTCAATGCTCAGAAGTAAGAAGACGCAACTACATTTTGTTTTGACCAGGGACTGCCAATGCCAATGTCTATAGCAGTGAATTCACCTGGTGAATAAGCTCCTTCATCTCCCTCTACCCAAAGCCAGGGTGAGGAAAGAAAGCCAAGCACCAGATTTAAGCAATCTGGGTAACCACATTTCTCACTGCAGGTTCCATCAGCATCCACTTCTCTCCCAGAGCTTTACAGAAACTCCAGACTTTCTGGTTTAGCCATCTCCAGGAAGAACAATTTCCAGCAGTGACCAGACACATTGCACAAGCCATTCCAGCACAGCCCACTGCAACACAGTTAGCTCAGGATGTCCTACAATGCTATGAGCTCTCACCTCTGTGAAAAGATAAATGAGCCTCCCATCTCTCAGCTTATCCACACCATCATTGCTGGGCACAAACACAGTAAAAGGGCCTGATCCATCCAGGATTGCAGGCAGGCCACAGTTCTGCAACAAAAGGAAGGGATTTCATTGTGAATCTAGCAAGGCTTAGTGAGGAGGGTCCTTCAGGAAGGGAGGGGCAACATTAAGCAACACAATACAGGCAGAGCTATTGAAAACCACTGAGATGCATTTAAATGTTGTTCCAAATGGGCTGATTCCAATGGGATGAAGTTCAACAAGGCCAAGTGCAGGTCCTGCCCTTTGGCCACCCTAACCCCCTGCAGCGCTCCAGGCTGGGCACAGAGTGGCTGGAGAGCAGCCAGGCAGAAAGGGACCTGGGGGGACTGAG
>JAWWEV010000024.1:15354008-15369558 GCA_035583235.1 Hafferia zeledoni | reverse complement strand
TGCCATGATCTGGTAAAGGGACTGGAGTTGGACCAAGGGTTGGACTTGATGATCTTGGAGGTTTTTTCCAACCCAATTGATTCTATGATTCTTAAAAGTCCCCTCAAGGCAGCAGCAAGTTTTGTACAGCAGCAATGCCTCACCTTCCCAGACACAAACTTGCTTACCTCCAGTATAGTTTCAAATCTACTGAAGATCTCCATGGAAGCAAGGATCTCACCAATGGTTTTCTGCAAGAAGACACAAAGAGGGAAAACATGGCTGGGGCTGAAGTGAGGTCTGAGCACACACTGGAATGCCCAGCTTCTGGTTTGCATGTAAAGATCTCCAGGAGACCATCACCCTCAAAGAGATGGGCACAATCAAATTCATGTGAATACAACAGAACAATTGATACATCACCTTCAGGGCACTTCAAGAGCTACTAACACTCTAAACTCCAACTGCTTTTTAAACACACAAAATACAACCACAATACTCCACAGTTTGTTTTTATAGATTAATTACAACGGTGTAAAGCAAGGGCAAAATTTTACCAAATGCAAGAGACTGTGTCATTCCCTGAGTAATTTTTTTGCAAGGAGGTAGGATGTAACGGGGCCTGCTTTCTGCATATAGAAATAATATAAAAATGCTCAGGCTTAGCAATGCAGTAGCCATGGTAAAAGCTTCTCCCAGCTAACAGGGAAAAGTATTTAGCAGAACTTGACCCTGAAACTCCAGTCCAGTGTCTTAAACTCAAGACACGACCCCAGAATGCAAAAATCTAATGATTATTTGCCCTCATTTTAAATATTTTGAAGGCAAAGACAACCTTTTGAATGTAATGTCAAAATGCAGTACAGACCAATTAAATAAAAACCTTAAAAACTTGGTTTTTATGTGAAAAAAGTTTTTCAGTGTTTATCCTGTAAGATAAAACTTAAAAAGAGTTCATTTGCTTTGAAGAGAGTGATCTCACTCATGAAAGTAGAATACGTATCCAAGCACTGTAAAAGCATCATTGCAAGATCTTTATCTGGCTTATGCCATGCCATTAGCTACTTTTAATGACATTTTAATAGTTCCTAACAGGTCTTACCAAGAGCTGAAATAAAAATAAATAGCCTTTTACCTTAAAAAAAAAAAGACTCCCTGATTTGGAAGGTCAATGGTGAAAATTGGTTTTTTTTTCCTATGTGTTTATTCTGCTGTCCCACAAAAGAGAAGAAATACAAATACCTGTGGATTGCTGAGGTTGTCAGTGCTGGGTTTTTTCCTCATAGTGTTAACAACGTGCATGATGCCATTGGCTGCTGGCAGGTTGGACTGCAAAATGTTGTACAGTTCCCCTGGCAGGTCTTGGTATCGAAATGATTTGATGTATGCCTGGATAATAATACAAGGTTATTTTCTTGTGGTGTATCTGTGTTATCGTGACAGATCTACAAATCAGTGCTCTGGTCAGCAAGGCACAACCAGATTTACTCTCAAAAAAGTAAATTTAAGGGATGGCCTGGATGTAAAATAAACATCCCACTCTACTGGAGTTTGGGTAATGTTTTGATCCTAAGGGTACTTTTAAGTCATAGTAGAAAAAAACCCATAAAATCAAAACACTAAAACCCAAAAAAACTCCAGCCTGATCTGGGACAATCAGCTCTAGAATTAGTTTGAGTGTGAATGGTGCTTGACCCCAGCTTTGGACCATCAAGTCTGCCCAGTACAAGAAGGCAGTACAAGAGAGGCACAGTCCCTCCTGGGCAGCAGGGCACAGAATCTGGAGGCAACCCTGGAACTACAGCTTTGATTGCAACTCATGATGGTGACAAGGAGTCTTCATACCAGATCCAAAGCAGTCAGGCTCCCTGAGTTACCAGGCACAGACCTGGCCCTTCCCCTTTGTACACAGCCATGCACTGAAGGTGGGTGTGTGAACGTGTTCAAGGGTAACCTACAAACTAAACATCCAAGTATTGGTGCTGCAGACATGGTCCAAGTTCAGGCAAGCACAACTTCCCTGTGCATTTCTTTGAATGCTCCTCCCTGCCCTTAACTCCAGTTCACATCATTGAGGATTCTGGCGGAAACCAAGGAAGGGGAGGGCAGACTTCCCAGATCAAAAGACTCCTGAATAAACCAACAGGAAAGCATTTTAAAGGGAGCACTGTCAAGCTCAGCTCGGATTCCCTGGCTCCAAATGGTGCTTTGTGCTTTTGATGCATGCAGGGCACATGCATTATGACCTAGACCTCAAGGCCAAGGCTGGGTCCTCAGAGAGGAAACCCATGGCTCTCTCCCTTGGCCACCTGTGAGCATGCATGCAGGAAAGGTGCAGGATGGAGAGAGATCAGAGGGGACTGGAAAATATGAGGCAATTGGGAAAAAAACAGCCTTTTACATCAGACCAGAATGATGAAAAATTGTTTGCTAGGAAGACTAAGAAAAATAAAATAGAAAGTAGGGGAAAGAAACTATAAGAGAAAATACTCAGCGTGTGGCTGTGCCCAAGCACACAAACTCCAAGGAAGATTCACTCTGAGGAGAGACTATGTTGCCTCCTCCATGTCAGCCACATGGACATTGTAGCTGCTAATGGACAGGGAAATGGTCCCTTCTCCAGAATACATGCACAGGCTGTGCATAGACCATTCACAAGTCAAATTCTGGCTAATTGGTAGTCTGTGAGACAGGAGATGTGGCTGCTTGGTGTGTCTGGTCTTAAATCACTTTGCTTTGGACTCCACAAAGGAGTTTGTTGTTCTGATCACAGGCAGGCTGATTACAGAAAGGTTTTCTGGTTAGGAAAGTGCATCAAGGAAACTGTGCTCCAGCTCCAGTCTGTGCTGTGTGAAAGCAGAGGTCCAGGCCTTCTGGAGACCCTTTACCTGGCTCATGAATGTTAGCTGGTGTCCTGACAAGGTCCACATAGTTTTGGTTTTGACCATGTCTTCTGCCAAGTGCAGACCAGGAACAATGTGCATTCTGCACAACCGCTCAGCAGTGGTATCCTTTGGGCAATAAGGATCACACAGAGAAGATTACATGACTTATTCTTTCAAACCCCTCATTTACCATAACATTACCTTTCCCCCAGCTAACACACACAGAGAGAAATTCTTAGCATAAAAGACTGAGCTTTCCTCTTCATTTTGGTTCACTGGAAGAGCACAGTGGCAAAACTGCTGCTGCTGTTTGTGTACATATTCAAACACAGGGGAGACTGATTAACCTGCAAGAGACTTCAGAGGAATCCCCCAGACAGAAACCTACTGGATTTGGACAATTAAAATACTATCCTTGCACAGTCCTGACTACAAAACTTGCTGAAGCTCCCCATACACAATCTTTGTTTATGCTGGACCATGTAGGTGGTCTAATCTGCTGAATTTACATTTAGTTTCTTCCTTTCTCCTCTGGGCTTTCCATCATTGATGGTTTTGTAAAACAATCCTCTGGCAATACTGGTTTAGATGGAACTGATCCTCCTGGAAACAGGCAGACCAGATAACTCAGAGGCCTTTATTGATGCCAATACTCAGCCCCTTTTGAAAACACCACCCTCAGGTAGTGAAAAGCCACCCAACATTTTGACAACAGTCACACACAGGAGGTTTGAGCTTTAAATGAAGAATGGCCAGAAAGACTCACACTTCCTGACATTAAACCCAAACAAACTCCGTCAGTATGGAAGAAAGAGACAAAGATTTTTTAAATAATGTGAGGGATGTAACATCCTCTGTGAGACTGCAACTTAACCAGACAATGAAAACTTTTCCCAAGAGACAGTTTCTATAAATACTGCTTGCCAAAGTTCCTCTCTTGTGTCAATCAGCTTTTACAGGCTGCAGAACTCAAACAGGAAAGAATCCTAAGACAGCAGAAATTCACCAAAACCAAGAAAACTTACATTAAATTCCGTTCTGTCATGAATGGGAAGAAGGGATGGTACAAAGACTGTGAAGGGCCCATATTTAGTCAGCAATGCTGAGCAACCAGAAGCTGTAAAAAGAGGGGCAATGTGAAGGAGTTACTTGGAGTATGGTTTAACTACAGCAATAAGTATTCCTCTGTTAGCAGTACAATTCAGTGACACATTATCAGCCTGAAGCAAGTAACTAGTACTTGTTTGCAAGGAAGCAGAGGGAGTTTGGTACTTCTATCACAGCCCAGCTTGGTTGCTGTGAGTTTCAAGCACTTGCCAAAAAGATTTCTGAAGGATTGGTGACTTTGGTGCACTTTGAATCACTGCTAAAATGTGCAGAATATTGATGATAATTTTGTTCCCACATGCTTACTACCTTATTCTTGGGCCAAGTCTTCCTCTTGAAACAACTAATTTTTGTGTTTCATTAGTATTTATTGACACTAAACACTTCTTGAGAAGCTGTTAAGAAGCCACAGTTGTCAGTCTTCACTCAAACATCAGTAGCCCCTCAACAAAGGTCATTATTAAGTCCCCCAGCACAGTAGTCAGGAACCCAGAGGTCTTCATGTGGTTGCCCATAGCATAAAGCATTATGGAAAACACATGGGAAAAAACAGTGTTGGCAACACTGATATGAGGAGGGGTATTCACAAAAGCTAAGCTGAGATTTCAGCCCTATCTCTGTGCTCCTGCCAAGGTAGTGGAGACAGAAGGCTGGCAGAGGACGAGCTGGAGAAGGTACCTAACAGAAAAACTTGGATAGAAGCTAAAGGATTCTCATTCTTTCCTTGGATTACAGTAAGGCAAAATTTAACCTTTGTGTCTATCACTCCCCACATCCGCAGTGCAGGGGTTCTAAACAGAGTCTTCTATGCTTTGAGAAGTAATTCTTTGCTGAAAAAGTACCACAGTGCACAGAATCAAGCCTTTTCATTTCTACAAAAGCCCCTCACATGTGTGCTGGCAAGGAGGCTGTTGAAGGGCTTAGGAAATGTTCTGCTCAGCAGAGGACCCCAAGGCACAGCAGCCTCACATATCCCCTCTGGAACACTCAGTGACAGCTCAAAGATTGCTGAGCCTTCAGCACAGGCCCTGCAGGTGGAGGCACACTGGTGGCTTGATGCAATTGGGTTTGAGACAACTCCAAGGCACATTTGCCTTCCTCTGCAGATAAGGTATGTCCTTGACCAGGACTGGCAAACACATAATACTCAACAGTTTCCTAAATTCACAGTCCGGAACTGGCAAGGTGAGGTGAGATGTGAGGTGTTTAATTTTGCAGCCCAGGATCATACACTGAAATAGATCTGTTATGCTGAAAGTTGCCTTTTCTGACACTCTTGTCCCCACATTTGTTCCATCCCCCAAACAAAATCAAAAGACATTTACCAAACATTTTCTTGGCGATGTTTAATTTCCTAGCAAACCTTCCTCGCAAATTATGCTGATTTATCTCACCCAGGAGATCCTTATAGCAGCTTCTCCCATCTCCAATCTCCCCTTCTTTACACACACAGCTAAGAGACAAGAATGAAACATAACAAACCATTATAAACCAGTTTGCAACACATTCAACAAATGGGGTAGAACAACATGTCAGCACCTATGCTGGAAAGCCAAATCCCAGCTTTAAGATCATAGAATGGTTTGGGCTGGAAGGAACCTTAAAGCTCATCTAGTTCCAACCTCCCTGCCACGGGCAGGGGCACCTTCCATTAGACAGGTTGCTCAGAGCCCCATCCAAACTGGCCTTGAACACTCCCAGGGATGTAGGTAAGAGCTGAATAATTTCTGCCTAAATTAAAGGACAGGAAAAAAAATGCACACTTTTGCAGAGCAAACAAATTGGGACCTACTCAGAGAGAAGGAAGATGCTTTCTCAGATAAAACCAACATAAGGATAGTTTAGGGTACAGATATCCACAATACAATTATCTACACCTTTCTAACTTGATATTCTGCCAGTCCCAGTCATTCCAGCATCTGAAAATCTGAGGTAATGCATTAAAATCTGTAAAACCACTGGGGGAAGGGACAATCTCGCAAACATCTCCTCTGTGACCCCTTGGCTTCAGTGAGCAGTGCCACCTCAAGCACATCAGGTAGCTCCAGTTCCTCTCAGCTCAGTGAGGGGCCCAGACAGGCTAATGACTTTTCCAGGAAAGCTTATCTACATGTGAAAATCTCTGTCCTGATTCACACGGATTCGCAGTCACTGCTCACCGACCATCACTGGCCGATAACCATGTTTTTTCCCGTTTGGGCTCTGTCCAAGCATCAGCTCTGCCCTTTCTGTTTCAGCCACACAGAGCCATGAGACACAGGGGAGGAATTTGACATCACTCCAGCCTCCCAGGGCTGAGTGCCAGCTGCTGGGAACAGATATATAAGGCAGGGACTGTGCTGAACATGATGTCCTGCACTGTGCTAGCAGATCCTCAGAAAGGGAAGCCACTGTGTTTCAGCCCTGGCCTGGAGCACACAATGAGCAGGTGGATGTTAATAGGTTTAGCAGCACTGGAGAAGGAAAGGTTAGGGAGATGGGTTTGCTCTTTCCCTCCTGAGTCTCTCAGTTGAAGCTCCATCTTTTCTTGGTAACACACAAAATCCTCAGGGAAGCTTTCTCTGGTGTTTGGGAGGCAATTATGCAAAAATGGTCCTATATCCAGCAATGTTTCCCATCTCAGGGTATCAACTTGTAGGTCTTTTGCCCCAAAGGACTAAATGAGGTCTGGTGTTTACAGCTCTAGGCCTGAGTGGTAGAAGAGACAGAGAGTTATCCCTCAGAAGCAAATGTGGGCAAATATGACCAATCCCTTTTCATGATTGATTATAACTGATAATAACCTACCACTAACTTGGGGAGCTACATCTCCAGTTCACATCACAGAAGACTCTGCTATCCCAGATTTAAAGCAGCTTGTGACTCATATGCCAAAACTTACAATGACTGATGCAAAACTCTACTTTGAGCAAGTTTGTTACTAACCAGTTCTCAAAGGCAACTCTGGCCCATACTCCTGAGATCACCCTCAGTTTAGCTCATCCAAACTCAGTTTCCACTCCAGCTGCAGCAAAAGCCTCCTTATTTACAGTCTTTAAACTGGCTTACCTTGGATTCCCCTGAGCATTAATTTCACACCTGGAAGTCACGTCGCAAAAGTACTGCCGGCAGTCGTTGGGATATGCAGCACACTCGGACGAAGGAGTTCTCCTACTCATCCCAGGCTTGCAAGCACAAGTTGCCTAAGGGAAGGCAACACAGTAATCACAGAGCTGCATTCATCATCTTTTACCCACTAAGCTACCCTAGAAAAGAGCTGTCTGGTTACCCTTTGAAAAATCTAAGGTAAGGAGAGCAGATTTGACCAACAAAATCATCAAGTCATTTGAAGAACTTCTCACCTGGCTGTTTTTCAGACCTTTGCTGTTGTTCTTACCTGTCCTGGACGTTTGTAAACACAAATTGTGGAGTTTTCTGGGCAGCCTCCATTGTTGTCAACACAAGGGTTTATGGGCTGGCAAATCTTCCCATCTCCTTGATATCCTTCTTTGCAGGTACATTGATATGTTCGTGACCCAAGGGCTTTACATACAGCGAAGGGGGAACATGGACGAGGAGAACAAGGATCCTGACCTGCAATTAAAGAAATGAGAGGTGAGCACAACCAAATTTCTGTTTTCAGCAGAGCAGAATGCAAAAGGCTTGGAAGGAACAGAGTATAAGGAATTTGTACCATTAAACTTCTAAAATTTCAAAGGAAAATAAGATCATTTCAGAGGGCAGACTTTTTGTAATCTGAGGAATTTGGATGACATGTTTTTCATGTTACTTCAGTAACAGAAGTGTGAGTGACAGATTAATACATGCTTGGATTAGTTCTGAATTTTCATTATACCTGAGGATATATGGAACTGCAGTTTGGTCAGCAAAACCTACAAGAAGTTAGTGAAAACAGAGCTATCCATAACTGATCAAATGCCTGTTATTGACTTTCTTTTAAGAAAACCAATTCACAAGCTTAAATGTGAAATCAGTTACACACATTATTTAAACTCCTTCAGACTTATCAATACCCCGTTGTCTCAGTTATTTAGTACATATTTAGAGTGAGTGCTGCATGGAACCTACAACTCTCATCCACTCCTTGATTTCATGACCAAGTGAGAGGAAAGCCAAAAACATAGCCCTTAATCTTAAAAGGATTCCTAAAACTCAGGTTCTTAAGCCTCTGCAGTGAAGTAGGCATTGTATTCACAGTGATCAAACTCATCTGCAGACACCAGTGCAATAAGTCATTTTTCCATACAGGGGACCATTTAGAGTCATGCAGAAGTCTCTCACCTTGACAAGTGCTCCCAAGCTTTCTGTAGCCCAGCTTGCAGTCACACACTGCTGTCCCATCCCTCACCACACACTGGCTGTTGGGCTCACATGTCACACCCTTGCAAAGGGGCAGCTCTGCAATCACAGCAAAGGGTTTGCCTTTGAGCATGTAGGGCACTGATGGAAGATGTAACTTACCTTACAGAATACCTGGGAACAAAGGCAAATCTGGTTTCCAGAGGAACCCCAAGCAGTGCAGAAAGCTCTAAATCCCTGGCAGCCTTAGTAGTCAGGTCCCACAAGGCTGAGACAAGAAAGGATCTAGCTGGTTTCCAGAGAACAGAGGCATAAAGAGATGGTACATCTGAGCCACTGTCACAAAGTGGGGAGCAGACTCCAGTTCCGAGTAGATCTCCAGTGCTCAGATCATCTTCCCTCTGTGTTTCCAATCTATTCATTGCTCCCTCTGCTCCTTTAGGGACACAGGCACCCAATCCATAGCACAGGTAACTTTAACAGCCCCTCTGCAGCTCCCAGTGCATTTACCTTGGTCACACCTGGGGCCTGTGTAGCCTCCATAGCACGTGCAGCTCCCGTTCCCAGCGACGCCACTGTCGCACTCCCCGTGCACGCAGTCACACACTGCAAGGGAAGCCCAGAAAGACCTCACCTTCAGCTGCCAGGCAGTGCACAGGGCTCCAGGCACACACTACCCAGCTGCCCTGGCACTTGGCACCCTCATTTCCCAACAACAATCCACTCCAAAAGTAGCTCTATATAAAAATCAGCCATGCCAGTGAGAGCTTTGAGGGAGTAAACGACATGTCCTGGGTACTGCCCTGCAGCTCTGAATGTCAGACCCAGACCAGCCTTTTAGGCCTGTGTTTTAACACATGAGCACAACCAAAAACATCATTTCTGTCTCACCTGTGTGGACACAAGAAACCAGGAGCTGCACGAAAAGGGCTCCTTTAACAGCCAGGCTGCACTGGTCAGAGATCACTTCCAACAAGGTCAGAGATCACTTCCCAAAATGCCACACATGAAAAGCAACACTGTGTGCAATAAGTTTTTAGGGTGGACAAAAAGAAAGAAGCTGAGAGAAAAGTAGGGCAGTTACAGGAGCCTGCAAAACAGTTGGGCAGTGTTGGTTGTTTCAGAGATGTAGGTAACAGGCTGGCTAAAAAGAGAGGGAACTGGGATAGCCCTGGTAAGGGGAGAGGGAGATTTACAATAGGAAAAATGGACTGTCTGAGTGAAACACTGAGAATCATTTGCCTAATGGGACAGTGGAGAAGGGCACAAACACAAAATGCCCAGACACTTGTTACGGAACACTGCCAGCCCTCTGGCACTCTCCTCCTCTCCAGCACCCTTCCTCAATCAACCTCTCCCCCCTCCTTCCTTGCTTTCAGTTATTTCTGTGGAGGTTTCACTTGAATTACTTGTTCTTACCTGACTGACAGTCTGGGCCAAAACGGTTTTCATCTCGGCAATTCTGGCAGGCAAACCCACTGTACTGCTCCTAGAAGGGCCCCAAAATGTGCCAGGTATTATTTTTCTGTATCACTCTACTGTTTCACACATTGTTATAGTTCAAAGTCTCTCCCCATCTTTGATTTTCTGTGACAGCTGAAGCAACAGAGTGAGGAAAACTGATCTGTTCAGTGCCCCAGTGTTACTAACCAGCCCCATGGCAAAGGAGATCACAGTGTAAACTGTCACACAGAGGGCATGGCAAATGCCAGCAAAATTCTGGTGGGCACTGAGGAAACTGATTACACACAGACAGGAATGTACCAGCTGGCTTCTGATATCTCTCTGAAATAGGAATGTGGAATTCACTAATGCCAGTGGGACTTTTTACATTGATCTTAAAGGGCTTGAGGTCCTTCAGCATGTATTTTAATTGATATAAGGTGTCTTTGAGTTAAATCCAAAATCAACCTGTCTCAAAGAAGGGTCCAAGAGGCAGGATTCGAGCTATTAATTAAGGATGCTGTAAAAACATACAGTGCAAAAGAGAAAATTTCAAGTCTGACATTGATCCATTAAGCTATAAATTTTAAATATACTGCTCTGTACAACTCAAATGTGCAGGAATTGTTTGTGCTTTTGTTGTATTTAGTCTCGAAAGAGAAAAAAAATCTGTCATAAATTCTCTTTGTGGTCCCTCCTGTTTTTCCTGAAAGAGGTAGACTCTGCCTTCCAAGGCGCAGGACTGATGAATTTGGGAAGTATATAATCCAAATCTGGAAAAGGTGCAGCTTACTAAGAGCCAAGTGTCTCATGGCTTCTTGCAGTCACAAACAGATACTGTTTATTTGAACTGATCAGGGGTTAAATTCATGCAGCTCTTTTTTAATTTTTCCCAAGAGATTCTTCCCAACTCCATATCCCTACTAATAGTGTTTTACTGCTACTGTAGACCACACCAATCCTCCAGGAAAACCACAGACACTGATGCTGGAATGAAAGAAGCTGCTGCTGACCTCGCAGGCAGAAGGGCAGCTCTCAACCAGAGCATGTGCACAGACACTGTACAGCTCCCTCTGCAAAAGCACATCACCCTCAGTATAAATCATGCACTCACCTTGCAGACGCAGGTCCCATTTTGCTGCATCCCATCCAAGCATGTCCCGTGGCCACTGCAGGGATTTTCAGAGCCACCTGGACACTCTGGCAGGTAAGAGACAGGCCAGGCAAGATTAGATTGAACCACCAGCACCTTTGCATCTCCTCCTCCCCCAGCTATTCCAGTTGTACAAAGGCAATGGCCTCTTCACCAGCGAATTATCCAGCACTGGCCTAGAGCTGGTCAATGTGGCCAGGAGTGCCACCAAGGAGCAGCTGGGCTGCTAAAAAAAGCCTTTTATTAAAAGTCTAAGAAAAAGTCCCAACCAGGCCATAAACTAAATTTCAACAAAGGCATTGAAGTATTTTTTGAGGTGGAGCCATTGCACGAGTGAGAGGCAGTTTCAAAACATCACTAAGAGGGCAGTTCTGAAACTCAGGACAGGAGCCTGCTTTGCAAAGATACTGAGCATCTCCAGCTCCCCTGACCTCAGGAAGAGGTGCAAGTGTGCCCAGAAAAACATTGTCCACACATCTTTGGAGTGGGGAACCTCTAAATTCTGGGGACTATCTCTGATAATTTCAGGCATGTGATTCCTCTGATGAAACCAGTTGCTTATTCAAAGCACTTTGTGTGAGAACAGGTTCAAGCACTCAAACCATCTCCCATTTTCTGCAGTGTCTTTCCATATTCCAGCAGTCAATCCTGTGAAAAACGTTCAGCTTAGTAGTTCTTGCTTTTGGATTTTTGAGACAAGACTAAACAAATTCTCATTTCTTGGCATAAACCTGAGTGGGAACTTTGGGATGGTTATTTTCTGTGGCTGAATGGCTGACTAACTCCAGACTCCAAAGCAGTACACGTGGCACACACACTGCAGACTAGAGGGGCATCAGAAAGATCTTCCTCTTCCTTTGGAAACTTTGTTAAAGAGGAACAAAAACATCCCTTTCCAAAAGTTTATTTTTAAAGAAGAGACAAAAGGAAGTTCCACCACAGGAGGTTATGTTATGTGCTAAATGTAAGAGGATTCAACTCATCGGGAGCAAACAGATTATATGCTGAACTTCCTAGACAGATAATTGAGACCTTGTGAGTGTTCAAGGAATAATGAAAATTAATCACCCCAGTGTGTATTTAATGCCTCCTATTAAAGCTGGTTTGATTTATTCAATAGCTAGAGATTGCTATAAAAAACTGAAAAACTTACCATAGCACTCTGTTCCCCAGAATCCTGGACAGCACTTTTTCTCCTCAATTTCCTTCTTACACATGTGATGGCACCCTGGCAGGGAAACGGTATTTTCTCCTAACTTGACAGAGTATCTTAAAAAGAACAATCCAAGATTCATGATTACAACACTAAACCTAGCACAGAAGTGTTTCTGAGCAATCCCACTGCAGTGCTCTGAGCTCTGAAGGGAAAGAAGGGCACTCATTCCTCATCCCTTCTGCCATGCAGGCACACAAGAGGTGACAATCTGGTTATGTCTCCTCTAAAGATGCCCCTTGATCTGAGCCTCAAAGATTGGTTAAAAGAATCTGTCAGGGACTGGGCATGAGACAGGACCTTGCATCAGGATGGAAACCTTGGATGCTGGAGGGTTAGACAGCATAGACACAGAGTTAGGATCTCCAGAGTGACTCAACATTCAACTTCACATCTAAAATAACCTTGAAAGTGCAAAATGTCCATGCAGCACTTCTCCCTTTCTGCCTTTAACTAAAAATTACAGATTGAGGTGCCATAAATTTGGATTTAATCCCTGTGTTATTGACAGATTCTCTATTAATCTTGGACAAATTCCTTCAATCCCTCGAAGAAGCATCTTGCCTTCACCCCTCCATCCCTCCCTTCTCCACCCAGGGTGAGTCCTTGGTGGCAGTGCCTCTTGTTCTGCACGTACACAGCACAGAACTATTCTTGGGTCTGTCCAACAACCACCACCAGAGCAGATAACACTCTGAAAAGCTGCATACACTCACATTATTCTTACACTTAATTTTATTTTTGGCACAACATCCTTCCCAAAAGGAACTTGGAAATTGTCTCAATCACTGCCGCTTTGGCTTCCATCTGACTGCTGTGTGTGTGCAAAAACTGCTACAAACTGCAAAACTGCCACCACTGCTTGTAAAGTACTTTGACAGGATAGAGATTCACAGAAGGAGCACACAATGGAGCTATATAGTAACAGTTAACATTCACTGCTGAATAGATCCACAAACAATAATCTATAGTGTTTCGTTTTTCAAAAGCTTCCTAGTAAACTCAGTTTTCTTTCATCCTTTTCCTATTACAGCCAAGCTCAACAGAATAAGAGCAAGGAATACATGAACAAGCAATTGTCATGAAGTGAACTAGGAAGGTAAAAAGTTCAGAGGATTATTGCTGGAAGCTGGGAGGATATACAAGGGGAACTATCATTATATAATTTTCCTAATAAGCCACCAAGGAGTTCAGGGTCTGAAATAGGCTCCTGTGCTACACAGAGCTCTGTTAAGTTGCTACAGCAGGATTTTTAAACTCAGGTTGTTTAGGGCAAGTTAGAGGCAATGGTAATGCAATTTTTTTCTATGTATTTAGAACCTTACATTCAGCAAAAAGTCTGTGGGATTTGCAAGGAGACAAAAGCAACAACAATAGGATTCATAAACCCATTTTTCAGCATCTGAAAACAAAACTCCTTCAACCTTTAGAGCTCAAACCCGTGTGTGTGTTCTCCTGAAGGCAGAGCAGAGCTGCACCAAAAGCTTAACACAGTGAGGAAATAAACCTTACCTGCAGTCTCTCACCCCCAATCCTTGGGTGGTCTTCAACCAGCCTCTGGGACACAACATTCTGGGCACTGCAGCACAGGCAGTACACGCTGTGTTCAAGGTAAACATCGTCTTGACATTGCACCGCATGGATTTTGACTTAAAAAGAAAAAACAGAATGGAAACAAGCCCAAAATGGAACTGTTATCCCAGCCACTCACCTTGCCAACTTGTAATATCTTTATCAATTCACACCATTCTTTGGATACCACTGAGTAGGGCAGTGGCCAGTGTAGCTGCTGGGAGGCACCACACACTCCCATGGGCTAAACCATCACTGCTGTGTGCTTGGATCCCCTTGGAGCTCAGCTAGAAGGCAGCAGGGCAGGTCACAGCTATCTTATCTTTCCCCTACGCCCCACAGCAAAAATTCTAACAATTTCTAAAACAATCATAACTGTGCACTGCTAATTTCAGCTGATCTTTCACAAACACGTGGCAGTGGTATGTGAGGACAAGCCCTAAATTAATAATCCTTGTTGGAAGACATGGAATTAAAAAAGGCAACATAGCATTTCTCTCTTCCATGCTATTGGTATGATCCAGCTCACTGGTGGTTTCAGTGCTGTTCCACAGGTCTGAAGAACCAAATGAGTTAGTTCAGTCTATTTCCCAGAGCCAGGAGCTGCTCACATAAATATTTCTCCTGGCAACTGTTTTCAAGAAGGTGCAGAGGGCTGGATGAAAAGTGCTCTACACCTCTCTGAACACTTTGATGCTTCGACCCTGGGTGAGGAGGACTCCATAAACACTGGCAGGAGTATCAGGCAGGAGATTTGGATAAATAGCATGGCTGGTGACAAATTCAGCATGAGCCCTTCCATACAACCAGAATAATTTTTAGGGTTCAGGTTTCCTTACAGGGCTTTTATGTATTTCTGGACAACCTTAATCCCCCAAAGGAAACACAGCCAGGGCAGATGACAAAGGTACAGCCTCAGAGTGAAAGATGATCATCATATACCAACCCATCATTAAAATGTGTGATTTTACCCAAAAGCATTTCCTTGGTTTTCTAAACTCCTAGAATCAAGCAACTGCATGGAAATCTCATTGCTAAGTTTTAAAAAAGTCAGTGTTTACCACTGATGATGACAGAGAAAAACTGGGAAGCATAAGCTGTGTATGTCCCAAAAGGTTATTGGCTGGAAAAAGCCCACAGAACTCACCTCAGATGTGCCTCCACAGGCACTGTATTTTCTAAAAATAAAAACATTAGATCAAATTTTGGGAGGAGGCCTTGATCTGGGACTTCTTAAGCCAATCCTGAACAATGCTGCTAATGCAGCAGAACTGTGCCCAGCACTCCTTGTTTTGGATTCCCATCAGTAATCTCAGCTTTGCTCCCTCTGAACTGAAGCCCAAAGGCATAAGTTTGCCTCAAGGCAAGGGAGGAAGCCCATGGCTTCCCATCAGTTATCAACAGCTCAGGAAGGCCCTCCCAGATGATAGCCAGCAGGCCCTGTCAGGAAAACCTCCTGAGAGATAAGCCTCATGTCCCAGGTCCACAGGAACATGTCCCTGCAACATTTCCTGACTCATATGCATGTTCCCTCTGACTGGAGTTGTTGAGCTTTTTCTCCTGTTTATGGATCCACCTTCTGCAGCCATCCATGCAAGAATGCTGCCTAATGCAGAAAATTATTTCTGTCTCTGTGGTTGCCCTTCCCATGGATATCAACTTCTAGTTGTGCTTCTGGGGCTTTCCTACACACCTCCACTTCCCCTGGTAGCAGAATCCCCAAGGAACCTGCTGTGAATGACTACCTTGCAGTACAAACATCTCAAAACCAATCTGAGACCCACCAAATCCAACCCTCCATGTCTTGTAAGCACCAGATTAATTCATCATAGAATCATAGAATCGATTGGGTTGGAAAAGACCTCCGAGATCATCGAGTCCAACCCTTGGTCCATCTCT
>JAWWEV010000024.1:15323568-15353908 GCA_035583235.1 Hafferia zeledoni | reverse complement strand
AACTTGGAGATCAGAAAAAAATTCTTTACAGAAAGAGTAATCAGGCATTGGAATGGCCTGCCCAGAGAGGTGGTGGAGTCACCATCCCTGGAGATTTTTAAACGCAGATTGGACGTGGCACTGAGTGCCATGATCTGGTAAATGGACTGGAGATGGACCAAGGGTTGGACTCGATGATCTCGGAGGTCTTTTCCAACCCAATCCATTCTATGATTCTATAATATATGAGGTGCTGCCTCTGGAGTGCTCTAAGGATCAGCCGTGCCATTGGTGGGGTAGGGAAGAATTCCATCCAACCAGCTGATTGAAGCATAAATTAGGACTCCAGATTAAAGCTGGGCTTTAGAAAGGAGCCAGTTGAAGCCAGGGACATGGATCCCACAGAACAGTCCATCCCCTGTCTTTATAGTCCCATCAAATGCCAGCTTTATCCTTCCCTGAGACAATGCCTTGGAAAGAGGAATGGGAAGATGCCTGAGGAAGAAACACAGCTCTGGATGCCTTTCAGTGAGTCAGAATTACCTCACAAACCTTTGCCAGGGGTCTGAGCCATCCCACCTGCATGAAGAAAACCACATAAGCAGCAGAGCACAAAATACTAAGTTAAAACTCTCCAGCCTTCTATTTAGTGTGTACTTTCAGGCACCAGAGACATTTGAGCCATTAAATGTTTTCTCTGTCACAGTGGTAGAAGAAGACACCATTATTCACACATTATTCCATTTTCTTCCTCTTTCCTCCATCAGTGTGGCTCCATTTATGTGGATGGACAGTGGGAGAGGTGAATGGCTGTCACTCCTCCCTGTTGGCATGTTTAATTACTTGCAGGCCTCTAAGACAAGACAGTTACTGTGGAATCCCCCCTACCCTACTGGGACACTTAATAAGTTTTAGGCAGTTTTCCAGTAAGACCTTCCCTTTTTTATAAGGAAATATGCTTGTGTCAGCAGCAACATGCAGGAAGAAAGGGGAAGAAAACAGCTGAGTGGAAAAGAATTAAAAAAAAAGTATTTCCTTTCTTATTTGAGTGACAGAACTGATGAAGCAGTCATTTTCTGGAGAGTTTTACTCCTTAGGAAAGCAGAAGAGGGAATCAAGGGACATAAATGTAAGTCTGGATACTCAAATTTTGGAGAAGATTAAAGATAGACATAAGTTTGAGTCAGAGGTAGCTCCAGGGGCAGCCTCATGGAAAACAATGGGGCACTTCTCCCTTGGGCTCCTCTGTGACTGCTGTTTCCAAGGGTGAGGAGGCTGGAAAGGAAGCAGCCAGAGGGAATGTCTGCCCCTGTGATGCAGCAGTGCTGCCTGGTGACAGTCATTGATCTGATCAGGTGATGTTGTGAGCCTGGACTGTCTCATACTTTGGGTACAAAGGAACAGAAAAGGAAGACTGATGCTCTCAAATACCTCAAAAATGAAAGGAGGCTTTTAAAGCAGAAAACATCCAACTGTAGCTGAAAGAAAGTAAGAGCCAGGGTGCCTCTGTCCACAGTGAGCTCTGTCTCCAGGCTGGGCTGTGCTCTCTCCCTGCACTCAAACCCTTGCCTGTGCAAGAGCAGCCACTGCCCTCTGTGCTCAGCTGAGACACATGGGAGCCTCTGGATGCTGCAGTGTTTCCTTCCCTCCTCTCTGAACAGATGTCCCTTACTTCTCAAGTGCTTGTTTCTCTTATTCCACTTCAAGTGAATAAACGGGGAAGTATTTCATAATTCCTCTAATTTTCCATCTTTATCTTTTCCTGCAAAACCATAACACAAATCCTTGTGCACGGCAAAATCTCAAGGAAGAAAGAAAAACACATTTGGACGTCAGTGTTCGGCTCCAACAATCCTGGGAGCCAGTTCTGGAAACAGTCATTATCTAATGAATCACCAAGTTTCCAATGCACTCATCCTTCACCAAACAGAGCTGCAGACACATGCTTGAGTCATTAGAGTCATGTACCTCCCCAAGAAGTTCTCAGTAACCTAAGCTGAACAGACCACCAGCTCCTGGGCACAACAGGTCTTCACATTTGCTCAAGGAAGACACTTTTCAGCATGAGGATGAACAATCAAGTTCAAAGATCACATAACACAAGATGTACTATTGCCCTGGGTGTTTCTCACCATCTCAGAAGCACAGGGATGCTGAGACCACTTCCCTCATCTCCCACTTGCCTCCATTCCTCCTGCAGCACAGCCTGGGACTGGCCTCCTCCCAGCAGAAAAACTGTCATGGTTCTCACAACTGCTGCATCTCCCTCAGCCAATAGCAAGAGGTATAAAAAACCAAATTAGGCTAAGAGGTTCACTGTCACGTTTGAGCCATCAAGTCAGAGTCCTGAGGCAACACCACTGAAAAACAGGTAGCACAAAACCTCTCTTTTCTCTCTTGATGGCCCCTGCAGGCCAGTGGAGGCCTTTTGTGGGAACACAGTACTCTACTGCAATCAGACTGATGGCTATCCTAAACTATCAGAGGAGGCTTCATTAGACCCTTACTCTTCCTCACCTTCCATTTTAACCTTTCAAATGTTTCTTCTCTTTCTCTAAAAGGAGGGAACCTTTCAGAGAAAACCTCTAAAAGGGAGTTATTTTCCCTGGATAAAATAAACTGCTCCAGAGGTGATTCGAAACATTTCACTTTTCTCTAAGTGGGTACTCACTATCTGAAAATATAACTATTTCATGCCAAGCCAGACACCTCAGTGATTACAGAAATCAACACAGTGTCTCAAAGCAGAGAGACCTAAATTTCCACTTAGACCAGCTGAAGATGTGAGCTCATGTCTCTGAACACAACTATTCTGGAACCCACATCTCCAGACAAACAAGAGCAGACACACTTCACGTTTGTGCTCAGGGCACCTCAATGATCCTACAAGCCTTCCCAGTGGTCAATTAGAGCCCTGTACGGCCTATACAAAAGCTTCCAGCCAAAGTTCTCACACTGCAGCATCTTTCCAGAGCTCTGGCTTTTTCTAAACCAAGTCTGTAAGACTCACAGGTCTGTTCATTCCCCACAAGGCCCCCTTATGCCATTCAAGACAAGTCACCCTTTCCATAGCTTGGATCCCCAAGGAATAACATTTCCAAATGCCCCCCACAGCTCCTGACTGTGCAGGTCACTTCCCTCCCCCAAAAGCAGGACACAAGAAGGGTGATGGCAGAAGACAGTACAGGGTGACACAGTGTGAATTCCAGCCTGCAGGAACTGGGGTGCCTCACCATGGAGCCTGCAGAACAGCTCCACAAAGGCATTGCACATTCTCCTGGATGCTGCTGCACAGAAGAATGGAGATGAAGGAATTGAAAGAAAATCAAGAAAATGGACAGTACTCCACAGGCCTTACTGGGGAGCTGTTGGAAACTATACTTGAAACAAAGCTATTTACCCTGATGCAAAGCAACAAATTGATGAGATTGTAGAAGTCTTTTTTACAATTAACTTCTGCTGGGAAACTTCTGGGCCTCTCCTGATGGAAACTAAGTTCCCATTCCATGTCCTGAAGCTGGCAGAAGACAAAGATGCTGAGTGCATTCCTTTGATATTACCACTTTGGAGTTCAATGCCGAACAGAGACACAAATTTAATCCAATCTAAAATTCAAGCAGCTCCTTTCAAATTTTAATTCCTCTATTTGGACTACACACAGAGCAGAGAAAACATGTTACAGCCCCAAAGTTTTTATGGATGTTTTTACCTAAGTAAAAGTAAATGAGAAAAGTGGTTTTGGGGAGGATTATTTCCTAACACACAACTGTCCAAATGTGAAGAGCAGTTCAATGCACATTTAAGCAAAGACTTGCAGACTTACCTTCTGACTCTGGCAGTCAGCTGTGGCAGTGAAGTATGCTGCTAAGAAGAAAAACAGCAGTCCAGGAGGATGCATTTTCATGCTTTTACAGGCAGGACCCTTTCCACAAAAGGGGTGGTGACAGTGGCTGTAATTTCTGTAAGATAACACCGCCTACTAAGAATCAGATCCAAGACAAACCAGAGGTTAAAAGTAAACAGGGAGAGAGCATTTTTGCACTGTGCTTTTTGGCTGCAAAGCCTTCAGAAATGGAGCTGCTACTTCTAATGTTATGTCTGAATCAACATAACCTTTTTCTTTCTATTCTTTATTTAAATGCACAAGCAGAGCTCCTTAGTAAAAGGTTTACTCAAAACAGGAACATCTACGGATTTCCTCTTACATATCAGTTCAAAACAGAAGGAAGGAAATCCTTAGTTTTCAACTAATTGGAATGAAAAGAGGTTAACTGTGTGCTTAACAGAAGGCAAATCCAATGGGCAAACTTAAATACCA
Organism: Hafferia zeledoni; assembly: GCA_035583235.1. Classification (NCBI taxonomy): domain Eukaryota; kingdom Metazoa; phylum Chordata; class Aves; order Passeriformes; family Thamnophilidae; genus Hafferia; species Hafferia zeledoni. The sequence continues at coordinate 15,349,611 of JAWWEV010000024.1, read as the reverse complement.
TGAATTCATGAAGGGTAAGTTAATTTCCTTTTACCACTCGTGTTAATATGCCCACACCACCTCAAAGAGAAGGTAGACCCAACCACTATCCCAAAGTTTGCATGAACAAAGCAACAGGAGTGACAGGCTGAGCTTCAGAGCAATAATGAAGCACTTTGTGTCCATCAATTAAGCACCTTGGGTAGGCTTTGATATTTATTTAAAGTTTTATTTGAGTTTCTCAGCAAGAAAACCATCACACTTTGCAGGTGCTATGGCAGTCATGGCAAAATATATCATTTTCCAAACACTCTGCTGACAGCTTGATGAATCCAAGGAGCACTTCCATAGAACTCAGAATAGGAAGGTCCCAAAACAGATTAAAAAAAGTACATGCTAAGCTGAGGTACAGTCTGAAATATATATTCTCCTTTTGAACATTACAAAGAATCAGTAACTGATTATCAACAGATTTTACAGGGCCTTTTTATCCCTACACTGCCAAGACAGCCCATTATGCTGAACGGTCCAAGGACTGTTTCTGTGAACAAATCCCACTGAGCAAGGAGGGACCTTCTCATTTTCAAGCCATTAATAGTAAATGAAGGTGCCTAAATGAAACCAGGACAGGGAGCTTTATTGTGTTTACATAAATAACGAGAGCATTAATGTTTTTTGGCCCTGCACACACACACAGACACACATGCTGACACATAAGAATCTCTGTACTCACGAGTGCCGTCAGTTGTGCTTTCCCTCTTCCTTCATCCTACAGGCAGAGCCAGCATGATGAAGAGTCAGCCCTATTATATATCCTGCACTAACAGGAAGCAGATAAGGCACACAACCATCCACTGCAACCCATGTGAGAAGTACCAGCCCACAGCTCGGTCTGGGGACTCTGCCCCCTTGTCCTGCCACAGGATAACTGTAGCCCCTGGGACTGTCACTGCCCAGCTGATGCCACTGTTAGGGTCAGAGGGTCACACAGCTCTGGAAACCATTTGGTACCTGCAGGTCTCCAAAATGAGGCAGAGGCATCACAGTTCAGACCAGTTCTGGTGTGATGGCAAAGTCACAAATGGACAGTGGGGACACTTGTAGAGAGGGCCATCAGCATGGAAGCTGTACAATGACTTCTTTGCCTACAGTCATGGCACTGGACTGGCCATGGAAACAGAGGAATGAGGCTGCTTGTCTGCTCCATGGATTCCTTCAGGCACCCACACTGCAGCCTGGAAGGATTCCTGCTGATGGTTTCTCCAAGAGCTGGCTGTGTGACATAGGGATTAAGTTGCCAGCATCCACACACAGCTGATAAGCTTTTAAGGTGGAAATAGCTTACTCTGAGGCACTTGAAGAGGCATTGGCTCCTTTAAGGAGTCTTCAGACAGCTTTCTAAATGGCTCAACACTGAAAATGGTACAGGGGAAAAAAAACGCACAAAGACTGATTCCAAGGCTTTCCACTGCTGTTTATCACTTTATCTGACCTACTGCAAGAGAACTAGTAAGAGAAGAGAGAGAAAGTCTTAGTGAAATTCCTGCCTGAATTAAATAAATCAGATTCACAGCAACATCAAAAGGTTTGCAGCCAAATTCCTTATCTGACCTCACCTCAGTGAAAGGCAAGCAATACACAGGCTAAAAATGCAACCACTGAGTAGTGCCATTGTACAGCAGCAGAGCATAAACTGAAAAATCAAAGGTTATCCATCATCAGAAGCTGCTTTCCTGACCATCAGCCATAAGCAGAGCATTTCAGCCACTGCATGTGAGCTGCTCTGAGAGAGTGGAAACTTTGCTGATCACTGCTGCTGGACTTGGAACACCAAAATCTGCAACAACTTTGGATCCTCATGGTTCTGGAAATGAGTAAGATGGTGATGCACCAACCACCTCCAAATTAATGGGTGGCCCAGGGCCATTAATAATGCTCAGTGCACAGGAAAGATGCCAACGCGCTCACAGTGGCAGTTCAGTTGGCATTGTCACCAAAGGTGGTGGCACCAGCATAGAAAGAGCACAGGGAGCAAAACTGAGCCAAACACCAATTACTGCTCCACTTACACTGTTCCCATTCTTTTCTGATAGATGGATTCCTCCTGGGCAGATAAATGGATTTTCTCATGGATGACACCAATAAAAACTTTATGCCTTAGAGGCAAAATGCATTGGATCAATTCTTTGATTCCACTGTTTTGTCCAACACCCTTCAAAACTGTCAATAAATAAAAACATCAGTTCCCTCAGTCCTTTCTATATGAGAGCATCTCACGCACACAGGCAACTGCACCAAGTACTTCAAACCCCCAAAGTCTCCCAAAGCAAGATTCCACAGTCTGTCAGAGATCTCAACACCTGATTCTTTCTAAGCCATCCAGAATTTACAGAGGAATTACACAGTAGTGCATTAAGAATAAAACCATGGGACTTGTTATGTCACTAGCAATTAAAGGAGTATGTGAGACAGAAAAACCTGGGGAAAAAATCCTTCATCAAAGGGAAAATTTATAGACAAGACTTGTAAAGATCTGATGACAAGAGCCCACAAAGGGCCTGGTACAGGCAGGGTAAAAGGGTCTCTCGTTCATGTCCTAGTCAACATTTGATTGAAATAAGATTGTGCAAATCCATTTTAAAACATACAGTAGGAGTTGTCAACTGCCTGTCAGTGTGTTTATCTGTGAAGTTTAGCACATGGGCTTTTATTTGTTTTGGAAAGCATGGAGGTTGATTTATCAGTCCAGTGTCTCCTGCCCACATGGCAGAAGGTGGCTGGTTTAGCAGTGGCAGTCTCAGAAACATCATCTTTAAATTCTGGCCCTGACACTGACTGCTTCTATGAAACACTAATCATTTACTTACTGGGCTGAGTCCCCCCAGTCACCAGCAGACTGTTGGCAAGCAGCAGCACTCAGGATTTTTCTCTCAGTCTTTGTGCTTTATGCATTGGTAAAAGGTTGGGCTCTAAAGTAACTTATCCAAGACCTGGCATTTTTTCTGTGAACACATTAACATTCAGAGTTGAGAAGCTTCCGGCAAAAATTACTCAACCTGTTCCAAGGGAGGACAAAAAAACCTCCCAAAACCCTGGATAAAGGCAAAGGATAAAACTACAAAACCTTTCAGCCTCCTTGTCTGTGTCACATGCTGTTTGAAAATGCTGGGTCACCAGCCCTGCTCTGTGAAGCCTGTGCAGGCCTGGCCGCTTGGGCAATTTCCTGCTATTGAAATCTTTTGTTTCAGCAATCTTTATAGAAACTACAGAGCCAGGGCAAGGGATTTACCATCCTGTCCACCTTGCCACATGGCTTCTGTGGGAGCTCACAGTTTGGTTACAGGCAGGCAGAGAATGGCACTCATGTTCCGCTCTTCTGGGAAAGCTGGGGAAGAACATTGAGAACCTTTGCTCTGATTTGTGTGTAAGAAGGCTGTGAGTCTGAAGAGGTACTAGCAAAGGATTAAACAGACCAAGCCAGGAGTGCTTGTGAGTAGCAATAGGGCCAGCTGAACCACACTTACCCAATACACCCCTCAGGGTCCTGCTGAAGAGACCAGAACACGATATTCCTTCTTGAGGTTTTTTTTGTTTGTGGTTTTTTTTAACTCTTGGCAAGTTGGAAGGAACAGGAATTTTAAAGTTTGCTGATACAAGCAAAAACACTGGAAGGATTGCACAGCGAATTGGAGTCTGTTTATCTTCCTCCCTCTCACACACACACACACACACATACTGTGGTCCAATTCCAAGCAGACAGGTAGGGCTGCCTGAGTACAATGTTGTTGAGTGATTCAGGAAGAAATGGTCATGGCTGCTCACATCCTGTTAGTCCAAAACCTCAAAGGGCAGCAGTACCAATGTAAGCACATAAATCCTGTAAGTCTGGGTACCAATGTCAGCACATAAATCCTGTAAGTCTGGCCTATTTCTTTCTCTTGACTCCCAGCTCCTTCACATGTTCTCCTGCAATGAAAACCAGCTACATATTCCCTTCTCTTGGTTTTAGTTTTTACCTTTCCCATGTGATAAGCAGTGCTCTGGGATTGTACTGGGAGAGTCAGACAGCAAATTCCCCACAGATATTCAATATTAATTAGAAGTCTGAGTAGAACTGTCTGAACAGGCTGAGCTATTGACACTCAGCACCTCTCACATGAGCATGACTGAGGAGGCAGAGAGCTCTCCCCTGGAGGTGTTGCTTATACCTCATATACCATATCTGTAAGGAACAGAAAGAGCCTATAACGTGCTTGAGCACAGCTATAGCCAACTGTTTGCCAAGGGTTGCACTTAATTTCTGCCTGAGAACAGCAGCACAGAGATGGGAGTTGGGATCCAGCTACCTCAGAATTTTCAGTGACTTCAGACTTGCTCTCTGAGAGACCTCACAGACTGAAGCATAAGTAATTGATGCCCAGCTTACCAGCTCTGGCAACTACTCTTCATGCATCTGTTCAGGTGAGTTTTTTGAGTGATGGCCAGTTTTACTGTAGCATCTTCTGGCTCTAAGGAGTTTCACATTCCCCACTTTTTCCACATCAATTTTTAGCTTTCTGAGTGCCCTTAATTATCAGGTAGACAGCAAGAAACAGAAGCCTGTAGTCTGCTCTGAGCCACAACTTCATGCTTTTCCTCACGTTGCTGCTTCTTTGCCTAAGGTTTGACATGTCTGAAGAAAAGCACCACAAGAGTCAACTTTTTGATCAGAGACATCCAAGCAAGTAGCAGCAGCATTTTGTGCTACTTCAATTGAAACAACCCCTCCTTATCAAAGCTGACCAGAACAGGAAGACAAGCCAGAGGGGCTGATAGAAATACATCACTGTGCAAGCACTTCTATAGGCAGGCTGATCAGAGAGTGCTGTAAAAGCAGCATGGGAATGGACACAGGACAGACAAGATACAGGTCACACGCATTTATCCTTGCAAAGAAAACAGTTTAACTCAGGTCACCACCTCATTTACTTTCCTTCCTAATGAGGTTCATTTACAATTTTTCAATTGTAATACAAGGGAAGTTTTAAAACCTTTGGCCAGATCCTTAGCAGATGATGCTGAACATGAATAATTGCCTGGGACTTCCTAGGGTGGCAAATATCTACCTCAGCTGCAAAGCCAGCTATGGAAGTCTGGGATAGTTCAGGAGATACTTTTCCTGACAAAGGTCTGCCTGTCTGCCTAGGCATGTATCTGATCCTAACTTCAGGTACTGCCTTAGTATTGAACAAGGGCTGGAGGCTGTAAAGGATTGGAGGATAAAGGATTACTAAAGAGAAAAACTCATGCAGGGCTTTGTAGAGCTCTTGCAAAAAGAGAGGAAGAAACCAAGACTGCTCTATGTGACCTCAGCTGCTTAGAAAGTGACTTAATTCGGGTGAACTTTCTGTAAAAACCGTGGCAAGTTCTGAGAAATCTTTATGAAATGTAACAATCAGCCATTTTATGAAGTTCCAAAGAAAATGGTTGTGCATTTTCAAGAACTCACTCAAATACATTCCTGTACTTAGAAAAAAAGAAGATGACATTAAAATTAGACAATAGAGACAACAGGCTGGCACTGAGGAGTGACAGTGTGTAAAGTTTTTCAGCTTAACATTGCACTTAAATGAACAGAAATGTACACCCACAAAGCTCTAACTCCAGCAGGTTCCAACACAGAGCACCTCTCTTATGCAGACAGGCTGAGAGAGTTGGGGTTGTTCAGCTCAGAGAAAAGGCAGCTCCAAGGAGACCTCACTGCAGCCTTCCAGTGTTTTAAGTGGGCTTTTTAAAGAGGGACTTTTTCCATGGGCAGAGAGGGAGGGGCCTGTGCAGGGCTAAGAGCTGGACTCGATGATCCTTGTGGGTCCCTTCCAACTCGGCATATTCTGTGATTCTGTAACTCAAAGCAGCACAGATGAGATTTAATGGAAGAATCCAGACACAGTGTAGCATCTATTGAACATTTTGCTCATCTTAATGTGTTCAATGTTTACCAGGATCTCAAAGGGGAATTACATGTGTTTTCTGGATTAATAGTCTGATCCAAAGGGACAGATTCAATGTTTTACATAGTTATGGACTTAAAAAAAAATTCAAGTTTAATCACAGATGTGGTTTTTCCGCAAAAGAGATGAAAAAGAGACCTTGCCTGCTCAAAGAAGCAGGGGATTATAATTTCTTATTCTAATACAAGAGTTTGTGATACTCACTAGTGCATTAAAACACACTTAAACCAGTTGGGTTTTACAAAGGATGCTTAGAAACAGAACTCAAGTCTGTCTCAAGCACAAGGCATCCCCCAGGACAGGCCTTATAAGATGGAAACAGGGCTGACATACCCAGAAGCAATGCCAAGTGTAGCCCCTACAGGAGAGACAGAGATATCTGTGTTGGCTCAGTTTCTAGGGACTCATTACATATTCCCTTTGCATTCACTTAAAACCATGAGCCTCACTGTAAATGACCTGTTCATCTGGTAAGTTCTCAACTGCTGCTGCAAATCAGATTATTCAAGTTGCCACAGGCACCTCCTTAAGTGTTACCTTAGAGAACTGTAAGTGATTAACAGAATCACTTCAGAAAAAACTAGCAAAGACCTAAGCTTTCTTTTAATTATATTAACCCTAGGATTTTTAATTTAGAAATTAAGCTTAAATGAACATAAGTAACTTTGAGATTTCAGGGAATAGAAGAGCTGCAAAGTACAGGAAAATTCAGTTTTCCCCACGCAGTACCTACTTCAATTGTTCAGTTCAGTCTAAGCCTAACTCTGCTAAACTGTGAGCAGGGCTGCACTCCAGTAATTCTCCTCACCTCTTTTCTTGCTTAGGGACCTCCACTGCATCCTGCAATACAGTCTGGCTTTGGCAGCCTCTGTCTTTGTCATCCTTGCACTGACTGCAACATTCCTGGCTCCTGGAGTACAAAAAGAACAGCCAAGCTCTGTTTTCCAGGCAACAGCATGGAAAAATACTCCATGAAACCACTGAATTCCCAACACCACTGTGGACTTGACATTCTTGGAGAAAACTCCCAACTCATTAGGACCAGGTCTCAAACAACTTGTTTGAAGTTTGCCCTATTTTAAGGTTGACTTTCGGATTTCCAGGTCTCTTTCAGTCAAAAGTTCTCTGTGGCATAAGTTTTAGGCAGTATTAGCTGGCACAAAAGTATCAAAACTGTTCTTCCCTTCTAAATCCCACTGGATACAGAATATTCCCTTTCAATATTTGTCTTCACAATAAGGGAAACTGAAGCTTGTTGGCACAGAAACATCCAAGTGAAAGATGACAGCTTGGAAGGCAAATCTCTAGCACCTAATGGAGAAGCAAAATTACATGAAATAAATCCTCAAACTGTGTTTAGAGGCTGCAGATGCTTGGCTTCCATGACTCAGGTGTATTTCTGGACTAGCATAATCTTGCTATAGTAGAATAAACTGTTCTCTTCATCTTGCTGCATGTTTCATACCTCACAATGCACTCTAGGAACACAATATGTACTGCTGAACTGCCATATGGTATCCTGCAAACACAAGACACAAACCTGAATAAAGACAAGGCCAAGAGAAAACTGTCAAATTACACTTTATTTGTATTCACAAGATAGGCAAAAGAAAGACTTTGTGTTCAGAGATACAAATTCATTATTTGCTGACAAAATGCTCACATACCCACATTGGGTATTTCCACTTTCAAGATGATACTGAGGGAATCTTTACCAGGGAATTCTTTTATCCTAGGGTAAGGAAAAAGAATGCCTGTGAAAATAACTTCATATGAAAATCTGTTACCTGCTTGTGGCTCAAATCTTACTGCTAAGTTCAAGATTGGCAGCAAATAATTCCATTTGGCCTCAAAGAAAAACATAGGTAAAACGGTAAGATCATTAAATAATAAGCATTAGCAGCATACCCAAAATACTTCTTGTACAAAGAACATTGCACTTAACATACACAAGCATTTACCCTTATTTACACATTAGAATTTGTATAGAACAGCAAGACTGATATATACAGAAGAATAGTGGAAACCTTAACAGCCCCAGACGACAGTATATCTAGTGTTGACTCCTTAATTTGTCCATACAGTTTCCCAGGATGTCTCATGATTTTTTTTTCACTATATACTATTGCATAAAAAATAGACTGTACAAGAAGTTCAGTCCCCAGTTAACACTTCAGAATATTTCTATGTACTATTACATGTTCACTGCACTAGGGAGAAAGGGAGTCCAGGTCAGCTCCTCATGGGAACTGGGAGAACTTGACAGGTGCTATCTGCCTAAACACTGTGCTTTACCTTATAACACACACTGAAATCACCTGGCTGTGCAATAACTACCCTGTGAGCTCCAAAGGCAGTTCCCTACCACACAGGATCTCCCACTGTCTTGCAAGCAATGAAATTAGTTTCTCCCTGCTTTCTGCACTTGGGATAAAAATGTACCACTGGATCTCTCTGCTCTTGCTGCCTTCTTGTTTAGTATTTCCCCTTGGGACACTATCAGTTTCTCCAAAGTGATCCACTGTTAGATTCTGCATCAGATCCTGATTCTGAACATCATCAAACACAAATGTAAGGGCCTGTGGATATGTCTGATAACCCATAAGCACTCTGTCTAAATCCCGGATTCGCCTCCCATCTGCAAGCTGGTACTTATCTCTCTTTGGTGGTTCCTTGGCAAATTCAGGCAGTGGGTAACTGATATAATCTTCATCAAAGAGGAACAAATCAGAGCTGGTCAGTATAAGTGTTTTAGGTTGAAGTGAACTAGTGTTTGTAGCAGATCCTTCAACATGATTCACTTGAAATGCCAACACATATAGAAGGATGTTGAGGGATGGAAGATTAGTCAAACCATCCATCTTCTCTGCCACTAGAAAAGCAAGGTCCCCGATTTCCTCTTCATTTGGATAAATAAATTTTACTCTGCTAGAGTGAATCAGTTCGTAATTCTCCATTTTTCCTGCAAGAAACATACATTACTGTTTTAGTGTTTAATACTACACAATACTTTCTTAATGTATTAGGTAAGCAACAATCTTGGATGGAAGGATTCAAACCTTGTATCTATTCATACATGCTTTTGCTTATATTGGAATAATTTCATTTGGAAAGCAGATTACTACTTGAGTCTTTCTTGCATTACCAGTATATTTTTCTGCAAGTTTCTAACCACACAATTAGTTCAGGTGATGGCAGAAGTCAAAGGAAATACAGCTGCGTTCTCATATCAGATTATCCCCCTCCATATCAACTGCCCTCCTCTGCCTCCTTCTGAACTCACTGAAAGCATCATCAGATCACTGAATACAAACAACATCCCTGCTTTCAGGTTTTTCCACTTTCAATCAGTACAGTTTAGATGAAGCCTTAAGAATGATGCCTAAATAACTCATGACATGTAGAAAGGACGATTCACCTGTGTTTTTACTGCCAAATTCAGAGTAGAAGTCTTTATCTACTGGTTCAGGTGAAGGTGTGCGTGCAAGCAAGGACAGGACTGCCATAAGCTGCTGGATGAAGGTGTGAGTGTTGTAGCTGTCTCTGGTCAGACAGGTGACAATGTGGTCTGCAGAATGTCCTGAAGAGAACAAAGATATAATCGACTCACAAATCTGTATATAGCATTATCATTTCTTGAAACAACATGCAACTGGCACCAGAAAAGGTTTCTTGTAAGGATTGCTTCTCCTGAAAACATGCATCATTATTCAGAAATCTTTCAGATCTCTGAAAACAACAACAGAATCCTTACAAATCCTTTAAAAATACATAATATAATCAATCTTCATTTAAAATATGATGTAGATATATGACTCAACTACAGCTCTAGGGATTCAAGAAAAAGAAGCAACAAAATAATACACTCTTCCATATCTCACTAATCAAGACAAGAATCCATCCAACAAAAGACTAAAACAAAATAGGACTGGAAAAACTAAGCACAAGATGTACTCACCAGTAATTCGGAAGTACTGGTCAAACAGGCCAACATTTACTGATTGCAGGTCATTCAGTTTTAGGACAAAGCAGCAAGAGAGGTGAAAAGAACTATTTTCACAGTCTGAGCTCTCTTTGTTCCAAAAATCTGTTTAAAAATATATATATAATGAAAAAGTCAAACAAAAAAATTGTTCTGCCCATAAGCATAATTTTTATATTAAAAGCTTATACTTATCCCACATTTGAAGAAATTAAGAAGAGAGTGGGTACAGTGGCTAATAATTTCTCAAGCAACAAATACAACTGAATCTCCTTGTTAGCAGCATTTCTGGAAGCAGCTGGCACATACCAGATTTAAATCAATAGATGTATTAACAAACCATTTGAACTGAATGCACACCAGGAGGTTCACTACCCCTCACTCACCACTTTGGTTGTGAAAGGGCCTTTAGCTGTCCAAGTGGTGCTGGGGAGTGTGAAATGACATCAGGGAAAAGCATGGATACAATGGCAGCTGGAAAAGCCTGAGCAGCAGACATGACTCAAGACCCTGGTCTTTAGGACATAAAAGTTTTATGCAAATACTTTGCATACAGCAAATTTTGACATTGTACCCTTTAACTAGGAGGTCCAAGTAAGTTTAGTGACCAAAATTGGTACTTCAGTGGAAGACAAACACACAGACAGGGATTCAGTTGGCAACCTGGTTAAAGGATCAAAATAACCATTTTACCTGACTGGTGCTCATCAGCATGAACGAAAGAATCATCCAACAGAAAGTAAACAGCTTTTGTGGAGAGAAGCACACAAGCCATCACTTCCACATTGGGAGCCTTGTAAAACAGAACTGAAGACCACATGAGATGTCTCAACTCTTCATTTTCCACCTGAGATGTAAATTGCATTTCACAGATCAGTCACACACTTGGATATTTTAGAGTTTCATCATCTTAGAGGCCAATTTAGACTATGAAACTGATGCCTTAAGCATTTGAACAAGCAACAGTCATAGAGCACAAGTTCACCTCAAAAGGGCTAAATGTGGCCCCAATAGCAGCAACTGAAAATATCTTGTGTTTATAAAAGAAAACTGGTTTTTGTTAGAGAGCTAATTATTCTTTGTATCTGACCAAAACTAGGAAAAAAACCTGAAAAATGCCCTGTGTATAAGAAAGACTTTCTAGAACAAACACTGCAGACAAAACTTTAAACAACAGATGAGCAGTGGCCTCCCAAGCCTACTGAGATGCTGATGGGGGGTTGGATTCAAAGATCCTCAAGAGAGGACAAAACCACAGCTTGCCATTACAGTTGCTGTTCCAACCAGGCACCTTCTCAGCTTCTATCTCGATGAGCTCACTGTGAACCCTCAAACGAATCATCTGCTTTCTTTATCAGTTTCTCCTGATGTAAAAAGAGAAGTACAGCTTAGAACTGTGCTTACTTAAAATTTGGAAAATAGGTAAGGGAGTAAAAATGTTTCAACTTTTCAACTGACATGTATTCAGACCACAACGATTTATCACTCAAAAAGCCACATCATAAATTTAAGGTAAGAGTTGTACTTTTAAATTTGATTTCAGATTTTAGGTTTATCTGCTCTTGTTTCTGGAGTACCTACAGCCATGATCATGTGTTGCAGTCATGCACGATGTTAAAAAACATGCCAGAACACTTACATACTGATTTAGCCAGATATCATCACAAAATAATTTTACTCCTCTTATTTTCTTTCCTTTTACCACTTGAAAGAAAAAAGAGGAACATTCCTGAAGCAATCTTATCTTCAAGACATCACTACTCTCCTGTTCTGCATCCAGATCCTGAGGGCAAAACATGCCTGGCAGGATCCCAATTGCTGTGGCAGGGAACCCAAAATGGAGTAACACAGATTTTTGATCAAAACGCTTCCAGGTTTTGCAGAGCTCAACTCCTGTGGCTAAATTTGAACAGCAAAGGTCTTTTTTAAAATAATGTGTGCACAGAAAGTTCACAAGGGATCTTTTTATAGACCTGGGTTAGGCACAGTACCTCTGCAATGTTGCCATGGAAAAACTCAACCAGGGCACTTCCCTTCAGCCCAGCCACGTACTGCAGAGACACAGAAACATGCAGGTGAACAGGAATCTGGTTCTCCTCTGTTATCTTCTGCACAAGAAACTCAGATGGATATAAAGATGACAGTGTCAGATGAGGTTTGCAAAAACTAGAAAAGACCCAGAAAACACATACAAAATGTAAAGAACGACACAGCTTTTCCCCTGAGAGTTAATATTTATATTTCATTCAAAAATTAAAGACAGGCAACTTCCCTTTTTAACAGTTTACATTATTTATCTTGAGCACAGCTGTCAACCTGCCGTGACCTCAGCCTGCAGGCACACAGAATAGGAAGTTTCCCTCCATAAGAAATTACATTTTATTTGCAACAACAAAGCAAAACAGAAAGAAAAACAAGAAGACAGGTAGAGTCTGGGATGGCCATTCACAATTACTGCAGACTTGCAGAATGCAGAAATATTTCATCAGTACTACAGGCCAAAAGCAATCACAGTGACAGCTGCAAACACACTGGTTGAGCCACACCAAGCACTGTGCAAGAGCCATTTCACAGGAATCATTACCTTGCTGACTGAGTGTGCCTGTTTGCCTCCACAACGTGATTTCTCACAGCATCTGATTTGCTTGAAGCCTTGAAAATAATAATCGTCTTAACATCCTGCAGGAGTGTCCTTAAAAGACTGTAGATTCTTAGGAAGTGGAATTTCTCATGAGGTAGAACAAACACTGCTGTAACAAATCTGTATCCAACAAGCAACTCCAGCACATGTCCATCCAAAAACGAACCCTTCTGCTGGATGGAACCATGAGTTGGGTGCAACACTAGTGATGCTAATGGAACTCTATTCAGCTTAAACACACTTCCCAACTCCTCTGTGCCTACCCATTTACCTGGCAGTAAACTGAAATCCACCTTTACTATGTACAAATGTTGGGGTGTCAGAAATATCCAACAAGGATGGACCACACAGGGACCCTGGTCAGAGGATTTGTACACTGAAGAATAAAGTGCTGAACACAAAACGTTTTTTGACCATTTGTTGTTATTGCCAGCTGGCTCTGGTTGATGTGACCTTTTCTGAACATTGGTTTTATTCCGATAAACAAGGTATGTTGGGAAACAACCTTTTATTTCAACATCTTCTGCAGAAATGCAATTCAATTCCATAAGCTGACAGAGAAATTCTTGGAGGTTTGCTTTTCCGCAGTACAATTTGGAGCTTGGTAACACTGATGTGCAGTGTTGAGAGCAACATGTGTGCAAACAGGAATAAAAGTCTTGAAGATTTTGGGAGTCTGAAATAACAAACAAGCAGTGGTCACTGTTTTTCAGCTTCAGAGTTAGACAGACTTCTGGCAGGAGAAAGCCACATTCTGTTAGATCAGTGTATGGAAAACACAGTGTTAACTTCAAGGCAGAAGGGATGTGCTGGCAATTTCCTCTCAATTCCTGGTGAGGAATCTCAAACACAGCTAGCAGATCATCAGTCAGAACCAAACAGGAAGCAAACTGTCTGAGTCCTTTATGAACATGGATAGAAAAACTCCAGAGAATTTTGACTATGTCCACACTCTCCACTGCTGTGTTGTCTGATGACTGAGGATCTGAAGTAGTGCTGAACTCAAAAGTCTGATCTCCTTCGTGAAGTCCCATTTCAAAATATCCATCCTCTTTGTCTGTGGTGGTGGAATTCCCTGGAGAGCTTCCTTTATTCTCTGTGAGGGAGGGGGCAGATTTCTGCACAGTCTGCACTATGGAGGCAGAAAGGTGCTGGGTAAAGTCTTGGTTTGTGGCAGTGTAGGACATACAGGTGAAAGGCAAGATGATGGTGTTACAGGGGTCAGGCACCACACAATGTTCTTCCTCTGAACTCTCCAAGCTTCAAGAGAGAAAAGCCACAGTAAGTACAAACTTGACCTTAAAACCAGCCAGGGCTACCTAGAATTCATAGTGCTGCTTCTCAGAACTTGGAGGTTTACTCTTGTTAACACAGTTAAAAATCAGTGTAATTTTGTAAAACACCTTTGTACTGCACACAGCCATGGATTTTAAAGGTTGCTAGTGTGTAATTCTACAGAATGTACAAACTAAAATGGTTAACTCATCTTTCCTTTCCCATCCCCACTAAGCACATCCTTGTGAGCTAAAGGACTATTCAAGTACAGCTTTGCTGGGTTTGAAATCACCAACTGCATTCCAGGCTTCAAAGGTTAAAAACACCATAAAGTTGATTTTGGTTCAAAAACCCAGAGGCAGAAGACAATGAAAGAGGCTGTTTTGCCTTAAAGGCTGGGCTTAAGAAAACAGCACCCATTGTTATTACACAAAAGTTGAGAAGAATTTAAACCAGGACTTATTCCTCTAGCTTACCACACAGGATGAGCACTCCCATACTCTTTGCATGAATCCAATAGAGAGGCAGGTGCCTAAGAAGAAGAAAATAACATCAGGAACTGCCAACTGCTTAGACTTCAGCACATGTGAAAAGCAAAGTTAATGCTGGCTCACACTTCTTAAAACTGACCAATTTGCTGCAGAGTCCTGCAGTAATCATGGCCAGCTGAACAGCCATCCTTGGAGGATGCAGGAATAGTTTGCTTGAGGCTGGGCATCCAATTAAAGCAGAAAAGGAATGAACTCTGCTGCTGACCTGAGAGCAGATCCAACCTGTGACCCACAGTCACTTCAGCACACTACACATTTTTACTGACTTAGTGTAAAATGAGGCAAAAGGTAAAGGAACTTGACAAAGACCAACTAAACTGGTAGCAAAGGAAGAGATACCCCAAGTCTTGCTGTCTCATTCCTTGAAAGAGTGTTTCCAATACAACAGATGAAATCACAGAATAGAAGTTATCATCAATCAGGAGGAGATTGAAGGAGACAAATTAAGATTATTGCCTAATGACAGGGAGAAGGTCCTTCCACTCTACCAGCAAGAGAATGGTCCTCCAAAAACTGGTATTGTAATAAGAGAAAATTCTTATACTCAGTATCTAAATGGGATACAGTACTGGGCAAAAATCTCAAAGCCATGACATGTGGCAACAGTTCTCTGAACCTCTGGTAAACCTGGATTATGCTGTTAATTTATAAACTGGACCAAAACTCCTTGACTCGTATTTGCGGCTGCCTCTTTTTCCATTAGCTCCAAGAATAAAAAAACCTCTTTGCTATGGATTACTATAACCTAAGTTTAAACAAAAAATAAGTTTGTAAAGGTTTTTAAAAATACCATAATTACCTGATTTTTATATCTGGAGTCTGGTATTTCAAAGCATCTCTGGGGAACTGTATGGTCTGTAGGAGTCGAACAACTGGATTGCAAAAAACTGCTGGCTAGGACTGTTTCTTCACAAATTATTTCTAGAACAAATATAAACAGCTTTTTAAATCACTGAAGTAAAACCCAAACGAATGTGTAATAGTATCTGCCAAACAAGTGGAATTAAAATTGTATAATCAAGATCCAATCATAAATCATTAAAGCTAAAGGATAACTTCACACAATAGCCAGGACAAAAAAGCAGGCAGAATTTTGGTTTAACTACAGAAGTAGTTTTAACGTGCACTGAAAGTTGCAGCAAAGACTGCTAAAGCTCCTTTTTCAACCTAAAAATCAATTTAAATCTCAACATCTGGTGTAAGAAATCTTCACATGATTCAGTATGAACAGAACCAGCCTGTTGCCAGGCTGGGAAAAACAAAGCAGAGCACTCTAAACTTTGTACATGGGCCCACTTTCTGTAGCTTCAAGAGAACAAGTACAATATCTGTGTACAACCTTCACACTCAGATGCTCCAGCCCCTCAAATGCCACCTGAGATGTTATCTCACCTTATTTGGAAGCTTTTTCAAGGATTCAAAGCTGAATCATCACTACCAACTAACTATGAGTGCATGTAAGCAAACACCTTCAGGGACATTTGACTTTTTGCCTGTTTGATGTTCACAGCATTGCCCTGACACAACACAGCAAATCAATTTTCAGTATTGCCACTGAGCCAGAGCAGCTCCAATATTTAAATATGCAAATAAAGAACAAAATTACAGTGTGGATATGTTTTTGGCTGGAGCATAAAACGTCCTGCATGAATCTTTCTGTATTGATGGCAAAGTTCAGCAGGTTACATCAAGACATCTCATGGTCAGAGGAAACACAAGAGATATTTATTATTTGAACAATATACTGTGTTAGCAAGAAGGAAACGCAAACTGACAGGAAAAACAGAACATGACAGCATTATTTTTGCGTTTCTGTTTCCTATATAAATATTTAATCTTTTCCCATAAGCCATTTGCCAGTGACATTTAATATGAATAATATGTTACGGAAACAGATGGTGTCCAGAAAATGCAGAGAAAACAACTCATAGAAATAACATTATCAGGAAATTAATTCCACTATTCATGATTTAAGGTTTAACAGTGAAACTACTTGCTTAGCATATCTCCATTTTTAAAAAATAGACTTTTCAAAATTTGGAAAACAACCCTTGATAGCTAGATATGTAGCGAGTAATCTATTTTTATTGTTAAAGCTGAGAAATAGCTTGCCACAGTCCCTGTCTTCCCGCTATTCATAAAAGCCTTCCCCAAAATTCTACTGAAAGAATCTTATCAAAAAGGACTACAGCAAATAAACCCTTGGATCTTACACAGTCTCTCCATAAAACTCCTGAGTCCTTCAGAAAGACCTATATTTTCTTTTCTCCCCAAACTCACCTGATCTTACACATTTATTGTAATAGAAAAAGATTATTGATTAATAACTTTGGCAGTCCCAGTGGTTCCTGACATGCATTTGAACAGCAGGTCCTGTACAAAAGTGCAGGTTGTTACACAGTTAAGGATTGAGACCATTTGTCAACCACTTAGTACTTTAAAGCAAGCATTGATTTCATTTTATCTGCAGATCAAAAGGTGACCTGGAAAGACCACAAAAGGAAAGTATGTGAATAGCCACCAGCTCTGTAACAAGGTGTCTGTCCCTTAATCAAATGCTGCCAGAACAATTTAGGTTTTCTGGAGTGAACTAGGAAACCTCTACTGATTCTGCAGAAATCACAGCAATGGACCTTTTTCAAAGGTCAGGCTTTTCAGGGATGTTTATCTCCCTCAGCCACAAATCCATTGATTTACTGGTAAAAGAAAGCTGTGCCACCCCAAATAATCCAGAGTAAAATTCCTGCTCTTTTAAATGGTTACAAAGTCTTCTCACTGTGCATGTCCTATTGGACTGTAACTTTTCAATCAGAAAAGCCAAAACCATAAAGTATCTTTATCTCTTCCTCTCGGCCACAAATGAACATTCTGCAAGTCAGTCTTAGGGACTCCTGCAAAAAAGGAAAGTGAAGCCATTCTTCTGAGTTCCTAATGCAACAGGCACATTGATTTGAAACATAACATGAAAAATCCTCCAGGTAAGGTCAGCAGGTAGTGCAGAGCACAACTGATGTGCTGACATCACCCTCTCAGCCAGAACATTAATCCCAGAACTGCCTTTTCTCAGCTCCTTTTTCTACCTTCCTTCTGGTGTGACAGAAACGTGTATGGCCAAACTTCAGGAACGCAGATCTGGGCAGGGCTCTCCCCACGTGCCCTTCCAGCCTGCGCAGTGGATTGTTCAGGTGAGGCTCAGCGTGCACAGAACTGGCCCCACCGTTTCAGTCCTGAGGTTCATCTGCCACGGCCGAGCGAGCTTGGACAGTGACAGGGAAGTCCTCGGGACTGTCACAGCACCCGGGGCTGACCCTGCTGAGCATCCCAGATCTGATGGGACGGGATGGCAGGGAGGGATCGAACTGCCAGGGGACGGTCCCACTGAGACTCGAACTCAGGACCTTGGGATTCAGAGTGCTCTCTTTTACACCATGGGACTGCCCCAGCATAGGAAAGTAGGGGATGGAAAAATCTCACCTCTGCTCAGAAGAAAAGGCACAGCTGTACTAAAGGAAAAGAGGTCAAGGTTTATTTTCTAATGGTGCACAAAGTAGAGTTGGGAGACCAGCAGGGTAAATCCTGAGCTACCTTGAATAGCAGTGTGTCAAATCTCCACACTGAACCAAATTCTATTTCAAAATGAGGACTTTAACTAATTTTCAAAGCTCTCTTTAGTTCCCTCACTTCCAAATAAATCAATGATTGAGACACTCAATCCAGACTCCAGAACAAACAAGGAGCAAGGACAGCAAGGTTCATTCTTTCACCTGATACTCAGAACAGGCTGCCTATATCCCATCTACTTTGCTCAGCTTAGAGAGCTCTGAAAAAGTCAGCCCTGCACAAAACACAAAACAGAACTTCAAGTGTTATTTCATACAATGGCAAAATTCAACTTCTAACCCATTTTTTTCCTTTTGGTTTTGTTTATTTTTATAGCATTCCACTCTTTCAGAAATAGCCATAAATTGTCATACCCCAAAACCATGCCTGTGGCTCATTCCAACCACAGAACATGAAAGCCTCCTTCTGCAACTGCTAGTACAGCAGTAATGCAGATGGGATTTCTCAGGAATGCTGCTGCTTTTCATGTGCTCTTGTACTAGTCAGTGATAGCTAGAGGAAAAAAAAAAAAACAGCACCACAAAACCAACAAAACTTATAACCCAGAAGGACCCAAGTCTAGAACAGCTAAATTTTTCATCCTATCAGGCAGAGAAATTATTTACTTCCACGATGTTGACTGTGTTAATTACGATAACCACCCAGGATGTCCTTAAAGATTTTTAAACAAATTATAGTTAGTAATGATGAAACAGCTGATAAAAAAAAAAAGGAGCGATATAATAAACAGAAATAAATTAAATTCTAGCATTTACTCCCTTGGGGTAACAGTGCTAATTATTCTTGGTCATGGGGATATTGTAGAAATATGCTTAATGTTAAAAATACACTTTGGATAAAGGACTTGCTTATAGCAAGGAGGGATATCTAGCAGGAAGGAAACAGACCACGAGTGCATTGGCTAGTGCAAGAATATCATCTATCATAGGACTTACAGCTTGTGTGTTTTGCCAAGATATTCATGCCAACTATTCTGTTGCTTTATAATTAACAAAGGAAGAAATAGATTGAGGTTTTGGCTCAGAGTTGTTATCTTTCATATGTTAACGATTTCAGGGATTCTTTACTTTTCCTCTTCTGTTCTTTAGGGGGTGGAGAAGGAAGGGGTGCTGAAGCATATGGCAGAAGGCACTACTTTCTGGACCAGCTCAGCCCCCTGGAATCCTTCCCAGCAACATGAGTTTGAATCAGGGGGTAACTTCTCAAAAAGCACAGCCTTGACAGAATTTGGCAAGTATAAAATTCATTCAGTGGAGAATTTAATTTGGGCCAAGTATGTCTCTGGAAGATGTTGCCATCCATCATTGATGTCTAAGCCCCATTGCAGTGAAATGCCAAATAATGCCAAGGTGTTCATGGCCACTAAGACTGGCTTATGCCATTGGGGAACATCACGGAGAAGAGAATAACTTTGCATTCTCATGGTGACTGAAGGAATTTCACATTGACATATTTGTTTTCTTTGGTATATTTTTTTATGAGCAAAATGAAAAGTACATATAAGTTCATAGGGTCCAGTAAAGTGTTTGAGTGCACTCTTGTTTTAACCACTTAATTGATTTTAAAATGACCCATTCATGATGATTTCCTAAAGAGGAACCTGTATTTTCAGAAAGTAAATTTCAGATCTCTAGTTAAGGTAAAATTTTTTTGAAGTTTGTAGGGAAAGTTGATTTATGAAATACAATTCTCTGAATCAAGTCACTGTCCAGCTTGCTCAAATATAACACCCCCAAAAGGCACCTAGCCAGCAGAATATAATGAATAATAAGCTACAGGGAAAGTTACTATCATACTAAAAAAGAAATGTTTTAAACTTAGTTATCATTTCAAGTGAAGAACAAATATTAGAATTATGTTGTAGACATCTAGCACACACATACACTCTTTCATACATATATTGAGGATAACTTTTTTCACTGTTGTAACTTATTTATTCTATAAATAATGAAATTATTAATAGTATTAATTCTTCCCTTTTATTCAAAGTATTCTTTCTCCCTTTGAGAATAGTCTCAAAATTAAAATCTGGTGCATCTCTCTCTGCTGCCTTACAGTTTCATGGATTTATTGACACAAAATTACCTGCATAAGAAAAATGAGGATTTCTTACACAAAAGTATTTGGACTCTGATGAGAGCAAAGGCATGGAGCTGCAGATGGACAGAGCCTACTTTCTTGGGCTGACTAACCCATAAAATAGAAATTATAAAGAACATTTTATATGAAATTGACAGACTCTTCTTTGCTGCACATTGCATATGCTTTGGAAATACCCATAAAATTATTCATGAGATAAAAAAGTCACAACCAGTGAAAACAACACAAACAACACGGTAGACAGAATATAACTTTCTAAATAAACAGCCTGCAAGTTAAAGCTTTCACTCTTAATACCAGGCAAAAAAGTTTGCTGTTAACTTTCAATTGCATCCTGAGACTGAGGTGCTTACTTAAGTCCATATAGTAAGAGTGAACAAAATTTGTACTATTAGTTTTTCAAGTTTTAGCCATCTGATTTCACCCATTGTTGGGTGTGTTGGTGTTTGTTTTTTGGGGGACGATGTTTGCATATTTTCTCAAAATAACAGCAAATCCATTAACACTATTTTAAAATGTCTTACAACTGAGAAACTAAGTATGTTTATTTGCAAACCTGGCCTGAAGAGATGGTTTTTGTCTTTACTGGAGGATGAAAACATCTGTCCAGTCCTCCAAATGCTGTCTCTCTGGAAAAGGCTGAAAGTTTCATGCTCCAGAGAGCTGATATTCTGATGCTCTTGAGCATCCTTCTTCATGTGCTCATGCTGTTTCTTGTCTTTATTTCTAACAGCAAGACACTTGAGGATCCTCACTTTTCACACCAGTGCATTCTGCATCAAAATGATGAAATTGACAGCTGTTATTTTTGTCTTTCCCTGCCTTAGTGGGGGTGAATGCACAATAATGTTCAGACCAGCACACCAAGAACAGGTCTTTTTTATCCTCTCTTCTCTGACAGGCCACTCCATTCCTTCAAAGATATGTGGGAGTTCCAGACTATAAAATAAAGGGCCTTTTTCAGGAAATTTAGGTAATTAAGGACTGTATGCCTTTATCTGAAATCCAATTAATTTCAGCAAATATCTAGAATTCTGCAAGATGTCAGGAGGTCAACAGATGTAAAATGAGAAACTAGAGGAACCTTCCTGTGAATTGCCCTCAGTGGCAAAAGTATGCAGTGGGCTAAGATACATCAAAACAATGGTTTGGATTTATGAAAGAGGCAGTAAATTTGTATGCTGTTGCTTGTGATTAGGATATTTTAAAGCATGAAATAATTTTGTTGGGATTTAGTTACACTATCACTCAGGAGCAAGCTTAAAAAAGGGTTTTGTTGTAATCCACCCAAGCCACAGCAGCCTATCAGTGAAGCAATATTTGATCTGGTTCAGCTTTGCCTTTCAAGCACACATAGACCCATGTTTTCAAATTTAGAAAATAATGCAAACATTCTTCAAGTAGATTGGAAAATGTTTAAAGGTAAAACTAACACCTCACCAGCTTTTGTAGCTGTTTTCACACAGTAAGAAAAGAGTAATTCATGAAAAGAACATTCAGCTTTTTTTTTCCTTCTACCTGTGACCACAGATTGCATTTGTTTTTCTGTCCTTCTCTCTGCTATTGGAATGTACCACCATACTCTCAGTTGGCAACGTTCTCACCATGTTCATGTGGATAGAGAAACACAAGCAGAGGAACTATATAATGTTATACTCTCTGGTAATAAACTCAGGACAACCCCAGATCCCGCATTGTCTCAGCAATATTAACATGCTTGCCATTGCCTTTGCAAACACATGGAGAAATGTGATTAGATTGTGTGCTGCAAAGAAAATGTAAAGCAACACAGCAACATAAGTACTCTGCTCTGAGAGAGCCACAAGTCTGTTCTTCAGTGGTTCTCTGTTGTTATACCTTTCAATGTACATGTTTTCTGAATTAAAGAGCCTGGGCATCAGCATAACCAAAATCCCTATACGAGCTATTCTGAGCTTCCAGAAAGACCTTTATTTTAATATTATATTGGAGGAAAACTGATAAACGTGCAGAGCTCAGTGCTGCAAGCAAGCCCACGAACACGACTCTCTAGAAAACACTTTCTTGTTTAAAAATGTAGATTTTTTTTTTCTAGCATTAACATAAGTTTGTTCCCTTAATATTGCAATTTTGTTTCCTATTACAGCTATTCTTGATAAGAAGTTAAAAGAGCCTGTGGTGTTTCCTGCTGTTGTGCATCCTTTTCTGTAGTGCTGAATATATGGGGTTTGTGGCTTATTTTGAACATGGCTGTTCTTACACTTCTCCCCACTCTTCAAGGATTTTTGGACACAGGCTTTATTTCAGGTGCTTCAGTTATTCTTTGTATATATTTGTATCAGCTAAATATTGTCTTGAAATCAGTTATATTAAACAACATTAAAAGAGGAGAGATACAGAAAAATAGTTAAATAAATAAATTATGGGAAAAATAAGAAAGTTTGAAAATTTACAAGTTTTGGAAAACATAATTGAAAGTCCTGCTTTCATTACATGTTAACATTTTTACAGATTTACTTCTCTGATTTGCTCTAGAAAATTTGGCTTCAGCCATGACATGAGATTAGTGGTAGGGAATGTAAGTAAAAAAAACCAAAACAAAATATAAACAGGTAAGTTTGAAAATATCAGTTCACAGAGCACAGGAAATTTCAGCAAGATGAATGAAAATCATGAATTTTCATATGTATTGCTGGTTTCTTCTATTCAAAAGTACATTATGGTTCTGTGTTCCCAGTTTTGCTGTATAGATTTTAGTCAAACTGCAGTTATTTCCCTGATTTATGCTAATAACATTACTTGGAAGTAATTTTGCTTGTATCAGTGATTGTTCCAGTAATCATTTGAATTATTGCAGGGAGATAAACATATCCCTGAAGATACCTTCCTTCCAGCTGGATCCGTAAGGAACAAGTCACAGGTCTCAGCAATTGTAGTAGGGAAATTAAGTAATTCACTTGTGCTTCACACTGATTAAGAGCTTGACTTTTGGGTTTTAAAGGAATCTGGTATATTTCATTAGCTTGCACAGTATAGAATTATAGATTTATAACAATAAGGTTGACAAAAATACATTTCCACATTTTTAAATTTTTTTTTTTATATATTTTTAGTATTACGACACTGTGGAAATTAGAAAACTGTAGAAATGTTTAGTGTTAGGAAACTGTAGAAAGTTGCTTATGAGAATAAAACATTATCTAGAGCTTAATGGAAAGATGCATCCTCATTACTCTGAAGCCAGGAGTGATCCCTCTGTAATTCAAGTTTTGTGAGGGACAAGAACAGCAATCTTGTTACAAAATGGCCAGTGACAATTGGAGAGATAAACAGGTATCCTATAAAGGTCCACATGGGAAGCTCAGAATTAACTTGTAATAATAAATAAACATTAAAATACTAGGAAGGATGTCTGCACATATTGAAAACTTAACATTTCTGCAGAAGAATACCAGGTAAGTTGAGTTGCAGTCAAGATTACACCAGAAAGTTAAGCTGGTTTACCCGTCCTTGCCAAATTTGAAAGACAGTTTTCCCTCCAAAAGCTTGATCAGTTTTAAGGGCCCTGTAAGTCCTCTAAAATTTTAACAGTCAGAAATATAAGAGATATCTGTCATTCATGTGGAGTTACTTCTGGAAATGGTTTCACCTCCTGAGTGAGGCAACAGAAGGTAATGCAGTGAAAATCTGCCTTTTATACAAGCCTATTGTGTGAGATTGATCAGCAGTGCTGCTCCTCTTTGTTTTAAATCAGTTCAGTTTCTCTATTAGACAGTTATGTTTTTTCCAAGCAGAGACGTGAGATATTTCTAATAGACTATTTGTGCAAACCTGCACCTCTGAATTAAGTGTGTATGCTTCTATATAGTGTGTATATACATATATATATATGTATGAATGTGTGCATATATATATATATATATATATATATATATATACACTTTAAATGTACTATAAAATATTAAATGCAGTTATATTTCTCCTCAACTTTATCCTCATTAGTTTCCAGTTGTGCTTCAGTATTATCTGGCTCCATGTCCTGCAGATCTTGCCCTCATTCTGGTTTGAAAATGAAGCTTGCGGTTAAGATGGTTAAATTGAAAGACATGAAAACCCAATTTATTTTCTAGCACTATCATGCACTGCCTTGTTGGGTCTCTAAAATCCTCTAAACTCATTTATCCAGTAGTGTAGCTAGGGGATTCTTCATTCTTACCTGACAAAGCAGGGCTGTGTTTTGTCTCCAGGTTCACTGTCTTTGTTACCAGTTCCCTCCTTGCAATGTCCTCTCCACCACTTTAAATGGTTTTACAAACTTGTGAGTAGTATATAAATGTGTGCCCTTGGACACCAATGAGTGTTTTAGAGTTTCACCCTTCACCTGACTTGCAGTGAGAATCTGTGGCAGCCCTGCAAAAGGATCTTCTCACTTACAAGAAATAGCCCATGAAATTTTTGACTTTGAGGTGTCCTGTTCAGTCATCAGTGATGGGTGCGGAGAGCAGCTATTCCACATTTATGTTCTAGCTATTTTATCTGTGCACATCTTTTTCCTCCTGCCAGCCCTTCAGGGATATCTTAGTTTTCACACCTTGGGAATAAACACATCACTTCTTTACACATCTTTTAAGTTTTTTTAAAGAAAATTGTTTGGGGTGTTTTTTTTTTAATTTTTTTTTATTTTTTTTATTTTGGAAGCATTAATAAGGTCATGTTGCGCTTGTTATTTCAGAAAATGAAATCTCTGGGCTATATAAGACACTCTAAAAGCTTTCTGGTAGCTGGAAAATGGAAACTGTTTCAGAGTGGGTGTTTTATGCCATTCTACTAATGGTTCTGTTATGACTAGAAAATAATATCCATCTCCCTTTGCTAGCAGTCTGGGCTTACCTAAAAAAACGTGTTCTCTGTTCTACTTTGGTTGTTGTCTGGGGGGTTTTTTGTTTTGTTTTTGTTTTTTCTCGGTTTTTTTTTTTTTTTCCTTTCCTCCAGTAGATCCCAAAGGAAAACCATAGCTACTGGGTGTTTTACAGTAAGACTTTTTTGTACTTCTTGAACAATGTAGCAGAGATTTTGTGATGAGTGTGAACATGAGGTACTTAGCAAAAAATATCTCACTTCATAAAAAAAACAATCAATTACTTTAAGATTTTATTAACATATAATTTCTTTCCTTTTGAGATGGTTGTAAAATGTTAGAAAAATATTAACTTAGCATCAAGAAAGATGGGGGTAGTAAAATATTTTGCTACATATATGACAAATTTTGCAGGAATAAATGTCTTCCTCCTCTTCTCTCCTCAAAGGTAAAATAAACAAATGTGAATGGGAATTACCTCATCTATCTGACATTTGAATTTGAACACTGTTTCACAAGAGCAGACATTCCCTGTGCCAGACTGTGAGCTCAGTCCCTGTTTCATGAAAGAAGGATGCAGGGACTGAAGTGGTCACTGAGTCTGGAGGGTTGTTCTGGACTGACAGGAATAGCCACAGACTGGGACTCCCGTTGTGAAGCTTTGGGCACCTGTGCTCTAACAAATAACAATTGTCTTGCCTCAGCCTTGCTGATCCCACCATACTTTCTCTTGTCTTTCTCCCACCTATCTCCCTTACTCTGAAAATACTGAGGTCTTTAAACTGCTGATTCCCTTAAACCTTGGCTTTACTGAAGCTGACAGTATATTCTCTTTGAATTACAGGAACACAGAATCAATCCTCCCTCCCTTCCCCCTAAAATGCCTGAATGAAGTGGAAGTGTTTGGGATTTGTTTAATTTTTCTTCTGCATTCAACCTACTGGCATGGGTCAGTGGGAGCTAGTGTTGTAGGCACGATGAACAAAGAGATCCAGAAAGAAAGAAAGAAAGAAAGAAAGAAAGAAAGAAAGAAAGAAAGAAAGAAAGAAAGAAAGAAAGAAAGAAAG
>JAWWEV010000024.1:15293044-15303099 GCA_035583235.1 Hafferia zeledoni | reverse complement strand
TGCCATGATCTGGTAAAGGGCCTGGAGTTGGCCCAAGGGTTGGACTTGATGATCTCGGAGGTCTTTTCCAACCCAATTGATTCTGTGATCTCCCCACCTGACAGCGATTTCCACATAATCATGTTTCAAGGGTTGTCACCTGGGAAGGAGCTCAGCCCTTCATGTGCTGCAGCTGTGCAAAGCTCTGTCCTATCACCAACTCAGAAATCGCTCTCCTGTTGCTCTGTTTTCTCTGGGTACCTCTACAGAGGCAGGAACACGAAGTATTAATTGTAACCATCACACAATTTTCCCAATAGTGCCTTTCTAGAAGGTTGCTCCTCTTTCCCTTCAGAGTTCCTACAGCAGGAGGAAGGCTGATGTCATCATGTGCATTCTACCAAAAAAAATTTACACTAAAAAAAGGCAGAAGCCGAAAACATTTTTCAGTTATATAACTCAAGGGCGGTGTGCTCGAGACATACTCTGTCTGCAATTATGCTGAGGTTTGTTTTACGACGAGCGTCTTCCTGAAAAACAGACCAATTAACTCTTGGTAGGACGCAACCAGGCAAAAACAAGCTATACGTCAAAAACTTCATTCCTTCCCCAAACAAAAACACTCCTGACAATCATCTTTTTTTGTGTGTGGGGTAAGAGAAAAGCTACCCCAAATCATCCGATTTCCTCTGAAAATAAGATCAGCTTTACAAGAGGGATTTTTACGGTATTGCCCCTCTGAGGGAAAGGATTCCTGTGTTCACTCCAGTTTGAGAGCTGTGCTCACTCCACAGCAGTTCTCCACAAACATACGCACATACAAATAGATATATATACATGGACATCTGCTCACTCCGCCTCCAGCTCCCCAACAGGACGAGGCTCTCCTGCTAAGCCCCGGGGGATAAAACCCCTCGGAAACTTGTGCCCGATGCCTCCCGCTGAGAGCGGGCACAGCCACAGCCCCAGCCCGGGCGGACACGGAGGATAAACCCCCTTTGTGCCCAAAGCCTCCCTCTGAACGCGGGCACAGCCCCAGCCCGGGCGCCGCTCCCGATGCTCCCCCGACCGCCCCCGCCGCCCCGCACCGTGTATGTGTCCACCAGCTCGGAGCCCAAGACTCGGGCCTCCCGCGGGGGCTCCTCGCCGTCCTCGCCTCCCGCCGCGGCCTCCATGTTGCCGGGAGAAACGCTCAGGCCGTGACGGCCCCGCCGCCGCCGCCCCCGCCCGGCCCCGCCGCCCGCACAGCCCGCACCGCCGCCGCCGCCATCTTGGCCGCCCCCGGGGAGCGCCGCGCCCCGCCCCGCCCCGCCCCGCCGCCCTTTATAGGGGAGGGGGCGGGGCCTGTGGAAAGGGGCGGGACTTTGGGTGGAGAGAGGCGGGGCCTGGGCAGAGGGCGGGGCCTGGCGTGGAGAGAGGCGGGGTCTGGTGCGGAGAGAGGCGGGGCTCACTGTGTCGGGGTGCGCATGCGCGGTGGGTCCGCCTAGGGACTGCCATGGAATTCAATGGAATCCAGTGGAATCCAGTCCAATGGAGTCCAGTGCAACCCAGTGGAATTCATGGCAATCCAATGCAACCAAATCCAATGGAATCCAGTGCAATCAAGTCCAATGAAATCCATTGCAACCCAGTCCGATGGAATCCAGTGCAATCCAGTCCAATGGAATTCAGTGAAACCCAATGCAATCAAGTCCAATGAAATCCAGTGCAATCCAGTCAAATGGAATCCAATGCAACCCAATGCCATGCAGTCCAACGGAATCCAATGCAATTCCATGCAATCCCATGCAATCCAGTGCAATGCAGTAGAATCTGATACAATGCAATGCAATGCAATGCAATCCAATCCAGTTCAATGCAATGCACTGCACTGCAAGCCAAGCCAATGGAATGCAATGCACTGCAATCAATTGCAACCCAGTACAATGGAATCCCATGCAATCCAATGCAATGCAATCCAACCCAGTCCAATGGAATCCAATGGAACCCAGCACAATCCAGTCCAATGGAATCCCATGCAGTCCAATGCAATCCATTGCAATGTATTTATTTTCACCCTTGGTCAGGATGTAGCCAAAGGATGATGTGTGCAAGGAGAAAATATGTGTGGTACAGGCAAACCAAAAGGGATTTTCTGTTGCTGTCCCAGCATCAGGAGCTGCTGCTAAGCTCAGCCTCTTCATGAGATAATAAGTGGGTTTGGAGAGCAACTTTAATTAAGCTTCCTCTCAATGTCCCGTCTCCTTAATTAAATAACAATTTGCAGCACTGGTGCGTCTGTCGCTTGTGATCAGTTCCCTTCCCCTCCTCCTAAAACAGTTCCTGCCTGCAGGCACAGACATGGCTCGTGGTGTGACAGCCCTGTCCTGGCTCACAGAGAAGATGCAACAACAGGAGCGGCAGCTTGGGAAGGAGGCAAATGGGGGCTTACTCAGCTAAAACTCTGCAGGGAGATTTAGGAAACACTAAACTAAAGAACTTTGATGATGGTGGATCTGGCGCCTCGTGGGCCCAGGTGCCCAGAGCAGGGAAGGGGGATGCTGGGGCGTTTTGCTGCAATTTGGAACTGTAGCAGAACCCAAGGAACCCTGCAAACCAGCCTCACATAAAATTGCATCTTAGTTTGGCTTCTGCTTTTTATTTCCTTAAATTTGACCTGAAGGATGCACCTACAAGTTTTGCACAGGATTACAGCCACTTGGAAATGAAAACCTAAACCGAGATTTTGGATGAAAAAAAAAACACAGTAAAACCTTCTGTTTGTGTTGGTGCCTTGGACTGACTGACAAGTGTGACAGCATGTCAGGATGCAGCTGGAGCCCAGGCTAACATGCTGTACCTGACCTCAGTGACAGCCGGTGTCACCAAGCCAGCCGTGCCTGAATTAAGGCCACTTGAGCTGGCAGCCCTCCCCAGGCTATAGATAGCCACACTCCATCTCCACCCTGGGTCTCCCACAGAGAGGCAAGAACAGCAGCAGGAGTGGATGGTTATCCCCAGGACACTCCACACCTGCAGCGACCTCCCCCTGCCCTGTGCATGGCAGAGGCTCTGGGTTTCTCTAGAAAGCCTCAATTCTTTTGTGAGCAAAGAACTTAGAAGAGACAGGGGATGCTGGAAGCTTTGGCTCCAAGCAGCAGGTGGGGAGGCAGGGGTTGGCATGGTGCCCCTCGCCTGCGCCTCCTTCCCCAGGAGGAACATCATCTCGTGTTGCCAGATGGATTTCATCCTTTCCCTTCAGGCACAGCTCTGTTTTGTAAGTCTCTGCTCGTATCAGACTTTTGCATAAGCGCAGCTTTCCCATGTCAGTGTGTATGGTGGCACTGGCCCAGATTTCCTCTGAACAGACAGAGACCCTTCTTCCACATCCCGACCTGAATTTCATCCCAGCGGCTCCAGCAGCACATCCCTGACCTTTGAAAGGCAGTGTTAGAGCTCCCACTCCTGCTCTGCACTGGCCATAGATACATTCTGACGCATCCCTGGGGCTGTTTCCAGGGGGGTGACTCAGAGCCATCACCTCCCAAGATGGAGGGGCAGGGCCAGGTGCGATTCCTCACCCCCTGTCCCGGTGCCTGGCAGTGCCCGGTGCTGGCACCTGCCACCCCTCTGTCTCTGCAGTGAATCCTGAGGGGAGAAAGCAGCCTGGGGCAGGGCTTTGCCTCAGGGCGGCACTTCAGTGGGAAGGTCTCCATGGGGTTGCCCAGGAGGTTTTGGGTGATGGTTTGGTTGTGGGTGACAGCAGGTCCTTCATCCCACCCTGTGCCCTCCCCTAAGGACAGGTTTCAATGCCTTTAATAAAATAACTACTTCCCTTTCCAGCTTTTCCTGCTTTTTCTATGCTCACAGCAACCAAAATATTAATATGTTCCAATTGTGAAGACTAACTGCTTGAAAAATTAATTCCTTAAGTGCAACCATTTTCCTTGCTATTCCATCTGCCATCCCATGCTGAGAAGGGGCAGAGCTGGGTAAATCAAGGCCAGTGGGTGCCCACGGGACCACAGATCCTAACAAGTTACTCTTTCAGGACTCAGAACCTGGGAGGATGTGGTATGGGGACAGCTCTGTGCTCACCCATGTCCTTACTTCGTGCTGACACCAGCAGGGTCCCTGATTAATGTCTCTTTGGCTGGGCATTCCATAGGGACAGCAGGTTTTTCCAAGCAGTAAGATTCCTCTTACACAGAGAAGGGATTTTGATAAAAGATGAAGCCTAACAGCTGCATTAATTGTATTTTCAGTTTTGCTAACTAACGCTAGAGGCGAGACTTGGTATCCTGAGATGCCAGAGCCATCCATAGCCCCTCTGGACACAAGAGGGAGTCCTGAATCACTGAAAAGAGAGGTTTGATTATGCTTGCTGGATTAAAATGCTTTTTCCCTCACTGAGAAAACGCTGCTCATCACTTGGAGGTCTTTGGTGTGTTTTCCTCTCCACCGTCGTGAGATGAAGGCAGGGTTTAAATCCACTGCGAGTCCAGGAGTGTGGATTTTAGTCATTTGCAGTGGGGGACAGGTCAGCTCGCTGGTTGAGTGAAGAGAGTCCCAGTTTCCTAAAGGACTGGGAATTCTCCCTGAAACCAAGCAGAGTTGATAGTCCCTATTTTTGTAGCTACTCCCCACATTTTCCAGCCCCTGCTGAAAAGAGAAGATTGAGGCAAAGCTCCTTCTGTCTCCACATTTCTCTCCATGGCATGGGGACCACAAATTCCCCCTATCCCTGACTCCTGCCTGCACATTCCATCGGCTCCTCCCAGGACAACAGCGCTGGCCGCATGTCCTCCATGGGTTTGGGAACACCCAGCAGAGGGGATGGGGAGCCCCGACATTCCCTGTTCCCACTGCCCTGGGGGGACATTTGCTGCTGGACAGGGATATTTTGGGAGACGTGCCTTTCCCGTATCACCCAATTGAATTAAGCACAGTATAATCTTTCTGTCGCAGCTTCCAGGGGGAACACGCTGGAGGTGGAGGTGACACGGTGGCATGTGTCCAGTCAGGACAGCCACGTCCCGCTATATATCAGCAATTTCAGCAGGACTGGCTGAAAGTGCTCGCTTGTTCCCACAACAAAGTCACGAGGAAAGCTCCAGCTGCCCCGGAGCGGGGCTGGGGCTGGCCCCGGACGTGTCCCCATCCTAAGGCACGCAGGCGAGGCATTCCTGTGGGGCCGGGCATGCGGGGCTGTCGGGGGGCTGTCCCAGCCGCCGGGGCGGGCACCCCCCCTATATCAGCCGTGCCTGAGGGGGCAGCGCCAGCACAGAGTGCCCGTGACAGCCCCCGGCCCCTCGCCCGCCCTCTCCAGCCATGGATGACATTTATAAAGCAGCGGTAAGTGCCTCCCTCTGGGGCTGTGGCTTGGGGAGGGGGTTTTCTATTAGATTCCCCAAAGCCTCGGTAGCTTTAATTCGATGGAGAAATGCAGATAAGAAATAATTACAGGGCATCAGCTTTTAGTCAACATCCTCACCCAGGACACAGAGACCTTTCTCACTGATGGCTGTGAAGGTTTCACACTGCCTTTACAAGTGTGAAACTCTCAACAGCGTTGCTAAATTATTTATCCTGGCTCCGCTGTAAAGCAGGGAGATGGCATATAGGTGAAGTTATAAATCTCAACAAAACATTCAAAGTTTAAGAGGTGGCTGCTGGTTTTAGCCCAGACAAGGCAGAGCAGCATTTCCTGGGAAGGGAACATTATTCACATGGGTTAAACCTCACCCTATTCTTTCTGGTGCTTTATGATTCTGCCATTGCTATCTTTCCCCTCCCTCCTTAGCTGAATATTTTCCTGTGGGATTTATCCCCCCTCCCCGCCTTGTTTTTTCTAAGTTATTCCTCAAGCTCCTGCCCAGCTTTGCTGCTCCTGCTGTCTGCTGTGCAGGATCCAGAATGTGAGCAATGCCCTGGGGAATGCAGAGCATCCCCACGGCTATTTTAGCTTCTACAGCTGCACTGCTCTCACTGTGTAACCCAAACGATTTGGGCTGTAATATGAACACTGCATTATCCTGTAAAGTAGACAGACAGTGATGTGCAAGTGGAATAAGGGTGAAAATAGATTATGGATTGTGTGGATTGCTATTGTGGCCCTTCCATAACCAGAGTTACAGTAAGAGCTTTTTGGTGCATTTTTTCCACCCCTTAAATACATAGTTGATCAGGTTTGATTTTAAGCAAGCGCGCAAAAAATACATCATATAAATCCTATTTTAATTTCAAGGTTTGTCAAGAAAAGGAATACAGTGCTTGATAAGTAATGGAAGAAAAACCCTCTTTCCTCACACTTTTCTTGTCCTTGGCAGCTGTCATGAACTGGACCCCCTATAGTGATCCTGAGAGTGTGAAAAGCCTCAGGAAAGGCAGAGTCCCCCAGCCAACACCTCCAATAGGGAGAAAAATGGAACCTGCAAAATCAAAGAAAGTCCAGGCCTTTCTAATTAAGATTTTAAATTAAGTATGTTCTCTGTAACTCAAGGCACAGGCCCCCACCTCATTGTACAGGCATCACATGCCCATAATTAGGTAAATGTGGGGCTTGAGCCCTGGACATTTACTGCCAGCACCTTTACAGAGGCAAAACAAGTCCAAGCAAGGCACAGCTGAGACGAACAACCTTTTTGTGGATCTATTCCCCACAATTTTAACTATAAGAAAACATTTAACTGGAAAAAAAATTGAATAATTTCTATTTCCCCTGTCTGACTTCAAATGGAACCATGGGATGGATGGAGAACTGATAAAAGCAAAATACAGCAGATTGGCATTACCAGAGCTGCTGCAGTGCTGTGAGCTTAGAGCTTGCCTTCCCACACTGCAGCCAGAGAAACCTGCAGTGATGTGGAGGGAAAAGGGGAATAAAGCTGCAAACAGCATCCAGGTCCAGAGGGCACCATGAACAGGTCAAGAGACATCACTGTGACAAAATGTCACCCTGTAGTTACAATGCATTTAATTTACACACCCCGTATCCATCTATCACTTCAGTAGTCAAGGCAACTTCAAAAGTGAGTATTTTTATATTTTCTGCATGCTGATGGCATATATTTATGCCAAATTCCCTCTGTGCAGCCAGAGAACCCAGTGGATTTGCATCTTGCCCACTCATGCCTAGATAAGGGTGTGCAAAGACAGAGCTATTTCGGGAACATTTTTAGGCTCTGTTAAGCGGTGCTTAGAACAGTGCCAGGGACGAGTGTCCAGATAAAGGGCTGCAAGGATAAATACCAAAGCCTGGGAACAATTGGGGAGCTCATCTTTATCTCCAGCACCTCTCAGCCAGGCTTATAAATAGCAGCTGCCCCAAGAGGGTCATGTTACAGAGCAGGATGGTGGCTGTGGGACCAAGGGAGCGTGGCTGCTGCCCTGGTTCTGCCCAAACAATACCCACGGAGGGTTGCCTGCTGTTGGTACAGTAAAATCACAAGTGAGCGATTCAGATCTATAGAAGACCCTGTGAGACTGAAGGCAGCTAAGAATTAACAAGTCACAGCTGCTTGGAGGAGTTAGCTACTCCCAAGAGGTTTCTCATGGGAGCTCCTCAGGTTTCTCACAGCACACTGGAGAGGTTCTTCAAAACATCTAGGATAAGTTCTCCAAAACATTGGACTGCTGAGATATGGCTTCTAACCAATTGAAGTTTCTAGTGTGGTGGTGTGTAGTTCCTTTTAGCCAATAAGCTGTAGTTCTAACCCTATATAATCCGTGTGCTATGTGTAATAAAATGTCTTCACTCTATATCTCATAGATTTGGTGTGTGAAGTCCTTTCTCCCCACAGAAGAGGCAGTTTATTGTTTACTTTAGGCTGCTGCCTGCCTGCCTTCAGCAGCAGAGATCGGTGGGCTTGGGTTTCCTCCAGCAGTAGAGGAAAATCCTGTTGTTGTCCTTTGTGCCTCCTGACTTGAAAGTCTTCACCTTCTGGCGCATGGGCAGCAGGATAAAGGCTCTCTGCTTCCCACTGGCTCTATCTTGCCAAAGAAAAGTACTTCCCCTGCCTCTTGCTGCAAGTAGGAAGAGTTTCTATCTTGTTTTTACGTAACTGTTGATCTCAGGGGCGAAAGACTCAGCTTTCCCTTAAGGATAAGGTGCCACAACCCTGGGTTGTGTGCGTTTGCCTCAACAAAAACATGGTAGGGATGGGTGTTGGGGACTGTTTGCACAGGGATGGCAGGAAGGAGACCTTAGAGGGGTCAGACCTGCCTGTTGACCAGCATAGGAAGGGAAGGTCAGTGTTTTCATGGATGCTACAAAAGCATTGGACATGGTGGTGAGGTCAGCAATGTTAGAGAAGCAGTACCTGTAGGCAGGAATGACGGCAAAGAGAAAAATGCACTTAAACAGGTATGGCACAGAGCTGACTGATTCCTTTTTGGTCTCCTTATTGATTATTTTCATTAATTCATGTTAACTAATAAGCTCCCACCGATGCTCTGTGAGGTTTGAATTAGGGCAGAGTTTAGGAACAATGTCCAAGTCCATTTCATCTAATGGTTCCATAGGCCATTTCTTCAGAGAGTTTCCCAAAACAGGCTAAAGGGAATAGCAGCTCCCTCACAGTCAAGAACCTTTGTAATAACACTGACTCAGATGGAAATAGGGCAGTTAATGCTCTGGATAGTGCAGGGAGTTTCCTGAATGTACGGCTGAAAAACAGCTACTGGGGGGGGGTCTTGTCCACCTTTCCCTCCCCAGAGACCTCTCAAGCATGTCCCACCTCTGACCTGGCCCTCAGCAGTGCAGCCATCCCACAGTGAAGCC
Organism: Hafferia zeledoni; assembly: GCA_035583235.1. Taxonomy (NCBI): domain Eukaryota; kingdom Metazoa; phylum Chordata; class Aves; order Passeriformes; family Thamnophilidae; genus Hafferia; species Hafferia zeledoni. Next base: position 15,294,359 of record JAWWEV010000024.1, on the reverse strand, counting down.
TGCCAGCAACAAGAAATTATCCCAAATGGCTGACAGAGCCATTCTTTTCCCAGTGGTTCTCCTGTGCTTGTGCAAAAGCTATTTCTGCCATGTATTAGGGACTGCTACTTTAGGGAAGTGATGCTTGTGTCAAAGGAGATGGGAATATTTTTTTTTTAAGGGAAAGAATCTCTTAACTGCAAAAAGTTGTGGTGTCAAAACCCCACTGGCTGCACATCCCCTAATACATGAGGGTGACTGCTGTGAGACTTGGCTGACCTTTGCAAAGGCTGTTGAATGAATAACACGTCCTGCCAGTGATGCTAACAAAGAAAAATGACTTGGTCTTTGTGTTTTCCTTACAGGTTGAGCAGCTGACAGAAGAGCAAAAAAATGGTAGGTGCATCTTTAACCTGACACCACAGTCTAGAGACAAGTTCCCCAGTTCCTGCCTCAGCAATGACACCCTGAAAAACACCTTGGCCACATTGGCCAAAGCAGGGCATGACCCAGGGATTTTGATCCACCAGGATTTCAAGCAAGGCAGTGTCTGTGTCTGTGTGTCTGTGTCCCACCATGCCATGCCTGGGCAGTGCTGGGGTGTGTGGGCAGGGGGGGCTGTGCTTGGGATGAGCCCCCTGCCCCCAAGGCCACCTGTCTGCAGGGTCAAGGTGCAGGACAAGATCGCTCCACATCTCTTCTCTCTCTCCAGAGTTCAAGGCTGCCTTTGATATCTTCGTGCTGGGGGCAGAGGATGGCTGCATCAGCACCAAGGAGCTGGGGAAGGTGATGCGGATGCTGGGGCAGAACCCCACCCCTGAGGAGCTGCAGGAGATGATAGACGAGGTGGATGAGGATGGTGAGAGATTTGGGGTTCTTGCACTCTCCCAGGCACCATTCCCACACCTGGGGGCCATCTGTGCAGTACTGGCAGGATCCCTGCTGGGGAGTCACAGCTGTGAGGGGCAACCTGCTGTGCTGTGAATTCAGAGGACATCAAACATCCACCAAACTTCAGCATGGTTCCTTTAGGAAATTTTCAGGCAAATAGAAACTATAAAAATTATAATTCCTACAATGATCAGACTGCTTGAACTGATTTTGGGGGGTACTTTTAAATTGCATAGATACATTTATAAAAGGAAATACAGGCTGGATGTAGGAACTGCTGTTTCAGAAATGTCCCAGTTACAGGACTCTATCACTGTGAAAGTCTCTCACTGCTGGAGTGTACACAATGCCACATAACTAACTGTCAATATCAATTAAATCACTGTACCAGTGATCACATGTAGCAAAATCCACCCTGTGCATTTGGGCAGAAATACCATGCTAA
>JAWWEV010000024.1:15249800-15265947 GCA_035583235.1 Hafferia zeledoni | reverse complement strand
CAGAGTCCAGGGGAAGGGTCACTGCCCTGGGCCTGCTGGCCACGCTAGTTTGGATCCAGGCCAGGATCCCATTGGCCGCCTTGGCAATCTGGGCACACTGTTGGCTCCTGTTGAGCTTCCTGTCATAATTGGATCTGGTCTCATGACAGTGCATGTCCCCCTCTCCCTGCAGCTGTGGATACCCAGCTCCTGTTCCTGCAGCTCTCCAGGATGGCCACACACTCAGCCACACTTCTCCCAGAAAATTCTGCAAGATTTTCCAAATGCTTGGCTATACTTTGTGCAGCATTTTGCTCCTGGCAGGTAAAGCTGTTTGCCGTGCTGCTGTCCTTGTCCCACAGCCATGCTGGAGATTTTGCCACCTCTAGTCTCCTGTCACGAGCAGGAAGTTTTAGGATAGCATCCAAACTCTTCCACAGAGCCCTTCCTCAGGGAATCAGGTGACTCGTTTGCTGTCTCTCCTTCCAAAGACACAGATGTTACTTTGTCATCTCTCCCCCTGGCTCTGCTGCATCTCAATGCCACACAACAGGCCACCACTACATGCCAAGTGACAGCATCCCTTGTCCATCCCCACACTGATGAAGGTTGAACTTCCACCACCACCACCAAAACAGCATCTCCAGCAGCACCTGGGCCCTTTGTGTTGAGGAGATTATTCAGCCTTGACTCAATGGGAAGGTCGCCATGGACTGAAACCCAAGCTTTGCTCCCTGCAAGGTCCATGGTGAACGTGATCCTGCTGGAAATTACAGAGCTCAGGCAAAGGCAGCAGGAGGGAGGCTCCCCTTGGTGAGGAGGATCCCTCAAGAGGCTCCCACTGACATTCCTGCCTTCACTCTACATCTATGTGGCTGAGGGAACAGCCTTTGTGTTTGACCCAGGGCAATATTTGGCTGCTGGTGCCATACCACAGGCTCCCTTTGGAAAGCAAACAGTAGCTCAGTGGATTATTTTTATATTTTTTGGTGGTGGTGGTTTGGTTTTTCTGTTCTTTTGTTGTTGTTGTTGTTCTTCCTACAACAAATAGAGAGAAAGGATGAATGAGCTTATTTTACAGCCTCGGAGGAATACCCAGCCATTGTTAGCCTGACACAGGCTGAAAAAAGTGATGGTCAACAAAATAAAAGCTTATTCTTTCCTGTATGGGTTGGCTGAAAAATAAAACCCACCCCAAAAACCCTTCCATGAGCCAGCAGCAGCATTTCCATCAGCTACGTGGCTGATCCACAACTCAGTGACTTGCAGAGCAGGACCTGACCTGCTGCACTTAACAAGGGGAAAGTGAAGTTCTGGGTTTGCATCACTTGTAAGACTTCAGGAGTCTTGCACACCATGCACCCAGCCTGCCCTCTCCACCCAGGTCCCATCCTGGGCTCACAGCAGCTGGAGGGAAGGCAATGCCATCCCTCTGTGAACATCAGCAAAGAAACTCTCCAGGTACTCCCTACTTCCTGTTCTCTGCATCTAAAAAATGCTGTCACAAGGTCTAAGAGTGCTCAGTCCCAGCTGGGGCTCAGGAACCTTCACTGGGTATCTCAGAGCTGATGGGACACTGAGGGTGACAACCTCTGCTTTGGAGAACCAGCACTGCCAATAAATTGGTTCAATGATACTTTCCCCCCTCAGAGATGAGGTCTAAGAGCCAGGGCATGCAGAGAAAATAGCCATGCCACAGATGCTCAATTAATTAACTCAATTTTTACCAGAGCTTTTTGGGTTATTCGTTGTAGCCATCTCTGCCTGGTGTCATTGCCCGCTGCAGCCTTGTCTGAAGCAGGAACCTGGCTCTGGAGACACATTCCACTCTGCTCATCATATAACCACCAATCCACATAACTTTCCCTTATTATTGAAGTGGTAAAACTGACCTCAAGAGCTCAGAGTCCAGGAACAGGGATTCACAGTTCAGAGACTGTGGCCATGTTGTGCAGTTCAGTGACATGTGAAAGGAGAGGAAAAAATGCCATTAATAATTTCAATTCCCCCTCAATTATTTCACCCAAACTTCCCACCCAAACCAGTGCTTTTGAAAAGACTGATTTAAAAAGCAGGAAGTGCTAGTGAATACACTCCTTCCCTGTCCCAGCTGCAATTCCACTTTTAAACACATCTGACTTCAGAGGCTGGCTTGGATTTATACGGCTCATGGTATTTTTCCTGCTTTACTCAGCGTTCAAAATGGCTGCAAAAAGGAGTTAAATCAGAGCCCAGTGATGCAGTTCTTGATGCCAAGGCACCACTTCCCCCCATCCTCCTGCCCTGTGGGCACAGGGGGCCTGAGAGCAGTGATGGGCAGGACAGGGACAACTGGGATTGTGTCTGAGATTGTTTCCTCCATTGCCACGGTGGCATCAGTGGGTGCATCAGCTTAAGGAACAAACTGTGACTTTCTTTTTAGGTCTGTGAAATCAGGAGATCAGCTCCCTCACTCACATCAGCAGAGAGCAAAATGGCACCCAGGCAATTTTATCAGCTGTGGCTGTGGCTCCAATCCATGGTCTGTCCCAAGGAGGGAATGGGATCTCACCTTTTATTAACAGCCACACACCTACTCGTGGCTGTGTAGTGCCCTGAACAGCAAACCCACCAGCCAGTGTCTTCAATGGGTTAATGATCAAACAAATTTGGTGAGGAACAGGAAGGTGATTGTGCTGTAACTTGGAAATATCTATCTCTCTATATTTTTTTTCAATTTTTTTTCTTCTGGACAAATTAAGTACCTAAATCCTTTCAGGTGTGCCCCACAGCCTCATAAGAGCCTCCCTCCCGTGCTGTTGCAGCCCCTGGCCATGCTTTGCCACCCAGCTGCTTGGGGAGGGGGTGAGAGGAGCAGAGGGCCCAGTGCAGGGGGATGTATCCTGATATCCCCATCCCGTATTTCATGGATTCCCCTGCGCTGAGTGGGGAGCGGTGGCTGCTGTGGGAGCCTCATTATGTGGAGGCACAGGCAGGGGACTGGCTTGGTGACAGCAAGTCTGCTCAGTCACAGCTCAAATGGCTTAATAGAAGCTGCATCCAACTGCTCCAGCCTTGTGGGTTTTGATTTAAACTGCAGTTATAAGGTGTGATTAGAGGCAGGGGACGCTGTGCCAAGAGCTAAGATGTGAAGCAAAAAGCATGTATTAAAAAACCCCTCAACAATCCTTTATCCTTCCCCTAAACCTATACATAATTTTCCCTTGTTAACCCTTTGCCTGCCACTTCCAGATACCCGAGGAAATCCCAGTCCCTCCGAGGTCACCTTTGGCTCTGCTGTTTAAATCCATGGTCTGTAAGAGGTCTGTCAGCACAGCAGAGGAATTTGGCCACTTAAATACAGACATGTATGGGTTTGCTATTAATGACAACCACAGCAGAGCTTTGCAGGGACTGACTGAGTCTTTCCTGCCCCTGTGCCTGAGGGCAAAGGCAGAACATGCCCTCCCTCAGCCCTCACACTGCCAGGGCTGCAGCAGGGGCTGTGTTTGGCTGCCTTCTGTTTGGGTTCCTCCTATACAGTGCTTTTCTGTCTGGAAATAGTTAAATTATGTCTCTCTTTCCTGTCTCCAACTAGTTGACCAAAAACTCAATAGTTAATCTGGCAAATGGAGACCTTTGGAGATGTTAACACAGCCCAAACCTTCATCCCATATGGATAAAATTGTAATTCAATAAAATTGCTGGTTCTTTATCTTTATGTGGCATCATCACACAGTTAATTTCAAGCTTTCCAGTAAGCTATAATATATTTTCTAACCTAAGACCTCTTTTGCATGACACTGAAATAGGTCCCAGCCTCTATACCTCTGCTGCCAATACAAATGTATGGTTCAGCAGCAGTAAAGAGGATATAAAAGACTCCCACATTACAAATGTAGGAGGCAGAGGATATTTTAGCATGGCAGTGGTTACACTTTTGGCAGCTTTGCTATAATAAACTTTGTTTTCAGAGCCTTAAAATATTCCCCTTGCAGTACAGACTGACATATTTGCTTCTAGCAGAGCTGTCTCAGGGGCCAGGGCTGGTGAACGGAGCTCAAGGACGTGGGGGAACGCAGAGAAGATGGAATTAATATCAACCTATGTTTGAACAGGGTATTTCCTCACAAAATGCAAATATTTACAAATCCCATCAGATCCTGGCAGGGCTGTTTCCATGACTGCAGATGGGCACTCAGGGGGTACCTGCAGGCAGTGTGCAGAACCCCAGGGCTGCTTCAGGACCTGGGAGCAAGGGAAAGAAGATGAGCAGGCAGGCCAAGGGCCAAAACTATGAGGGCAACGAGATGTAAGACATCAACCTTATGTAGGAAAAGTCTCTGGAGACTCCACTATTTTACCATCTGATGGAGATCTTGAGTCCCTTGCCAAGATGCCACTGCTGGACCTGAGACGTTGCTGCCTTGAAGTGGATGGAGCCCATCTAAGCTGGCAGGTGTGTGTTGGCATCCATGTGTCTCCCAAGTCACCCTAATGATCTATTCAGGCACAGAGTCACCTTTGGGGAAAATCAGCCATACCTCAGTGCACTCAGGAAAGGTAAGAGTAGCTGTGAAACCTTGATCCAGGCACTTTTTTGAGTTTGTCTTATATGGCTGATGGAAAAAGAAGGCAGTAGGGACATAATAAGAGCTGTTACCTGGTTCTGCCTGCTCTCTGCCTTCCCATGAGGCAAGGCAGGGCTGTCCTCCAGGGCCCCAGGTGCTGTCACTGTGATGCTGAGGCCTGTGCACTCTACAAGTGACCACAGTTCACCCTTTGCTCTGGGAACTCAGACCGAAAAGGGAGAACACAAAGAAGATTGTTTTGAAACTTCCAGAAAGATTTCCAGACTCTTAGAGCCTCAACTGAACCAGAGGCAGAGCAGAGAGGAGCAGGAGAGAGGTGGTTCCCTACTGTCCCCTGGCCACTGCATCCCCAACTGATATTTTGGGAGGCCCAGCCTGTGGTAGGAAAGGGGTGAAGTCTTTGTGTAAAGTAAACAATAAATACATGGAGGAAAAGGACACCACTCACCAGACCAATGTGATCAAGCAAATGCCATTTATTACACACTGCACACGGTTTATATGGGGTTAAGGCTACACTCCATTGGCCAAATTGAATCTCACACCATCAGTCTACAAATCCCAATTGGTTACAATCCATATCTCACAAGTCCAGTGTTTTGGTGAAAACATCTTGACTGTTTTCAGGAACATCTCTGGTGTCCTGTGGGAAACCTGAGGAGTTCTCATGAGAAACTTCCGGGGAGTTGCTGAGAACTCCCAGGGAGTGATTTCTCCTTTACCGGACAACAGCAGCTCTGGCCTTGCTGCTTCTTACCTGATATCTGTCTTCAGTCTCACAGGGTCTATATGGATCTGAAGTGCTCACCTTTGATTTTTCTGTACCAACATTTGTGTACATTCAGTTTGGTTTGAGCCATCAGTTTCTTGCAGAAGGGGTATCTGAGAGCCCAGATGGGCCAGGATTGAACTGCAAAGCGAGCATGAAGCCATGCTCTGCTCGAGAAAATACTGGGAAGTGGGCAAAATGTTGACTGGCCTGGGGTATGAGCTGAGTATCAAAGCCAGGAGGAGCTCTGGTGAGTGGGGCCAGCAGGACTGCTCTGTGGCAGGGGCAATCCAGACACCTGGAGATTTCTGTGGGTATGGAGGGTCAAGCTTAATAATGGGCTCAATAACTGAACAATACCATTTTGCAGTGTTCTATGCATACATGCAACTCCAGAAATTCAACCCTGCTAGTTACAGTTTCTAAGCCAGGAAATAAAAACACTTCTTACCATCAAGCCTCCTTAGAAAGGCTCATTGCTCCTTGTGCTGAACTTGGATGGGGTCTTGGCACAGAGGATTTCAAGACCATGTGATGGCATTATAGTCTCATGCTAATCTGTCCTCATGGTGTGCTATTAAAAATAAATAAAAATCATGGCTTCCTAATCCCCAGGTTACTAACTGTGGGAAAAACGTGTTTGTCAGAGCCTTAGCAAGTGCTTAAGAGTGTCACACTTTTGTATTTATTTATTAGCAAGTGAATGTATAAACACATTGTTACTACCCTGAGTATCTGGATTGCAAAACTCACAGAGCTGCTCTTGAAGGACAAAACCCCTCATGTCTTAAGAAGAAACCCTGTGCCAAGGCTGGCTGTGGTTGACGGGCTGTGCAGGGCATGACCCGACCCCTTCTGTGCATGGACAGCTCAGGGGGTTTGGCAGCACCTCACCAATAAATGTCATTGCCTGTGGCAAGTTTTTGGGGATTCCCAGGAAGTAAAAGAGAAAGAAGTAAGTTAATTTGATAGCAGTTCAAGTATCAAAGGAAAAAAAACGAACCAGGTACTTTTGCAAGCTGCAGGCTGAGCCCTCTGCAGTGAAGCCAGGTGGATGTTCCTGCCTGGGGTGAAACTCCCCATGGTTCAAAGAGGCAGCACGACAGCACTGGGGCTCTGATCTCCACAGATGTGTGAGGCCCAGGAGGTCTTGATTTCAAACTTCAGAGATGCAGTTTAGTTTCAGTTCCCCTCTCCAAGCAGCCAGGTGAGGCAGTTCCTGCCGGGAAATCCCGTGCAGACCAAGGAACACTTTCCTTCTCTCATCTTCACAGCACAGGATGAGGAACTGAATGACCTCTTAGATAAACAATAAACAAGACAGTGACTGTCTTCCACCAGGACCGCAAGTCCTCCTGTGGGGACATTCCTGTCCTCTGCACACACAGAGCATTGGGGTTCTGCACCCTCAGAGGGAGGATCAACATTCTGTCGACCAGTGAATAAAGATGAACCAGTCCTAGAAAAACACCCAATCTGGTCTCTGCTCCACTGAGCAATCTTTGCTTTGAATACCTCTCACACTGAGAAGATGCCTGGGTTCAGCTTCTGCTGCTCCTTCTGTCCCAGCACACAGTGGGGCACCAGCCACCCACTCCTAATTAACTCGATGGGTAACTCAGCAGCACAAATCACCTCAAGTTACCTTGGCCATGGAACACAGCAGATCCTTCCACAATGAAACAGCATGGCAGGAATTATCCCAATCCATAATTGCTCTGAGCAGACAATAAACCAGCTTGTGCTGGTGGAAGTAGCCACTCAGAGGTAATAACCCAGTGAGTAACAATAATGGCAGCAGATCCTTGATAAAAAGCAGAGAACAAAAGAGAAAGCCTTCTCCATTATACAAACAACGGATGTTTTCTGTTTGCTTCCTTGGGTTCAGAAATGCACTTGGCTGTTTGGAGAGTGCTGGAGCACAGCTCACACGCAAGCACAGCAAGGAGAGTTTCAGGCTCAGCGAGGAAGGGATCATTTTCCACTAGTGAGATCATGGGCAGGAAAATTACTTTTGTCCTTTTACTCTTTCTTGGATTGCTACCCAGGCAGCATTCAGGTATTTTATTTTCTTCAAGGGAAATATTTGCAAAGCAATGGGGAAAAAACGCAAACCTGTTCTGGCATGGTTAATAAAGGGCATTGAAATACAGATGTGTTTGTTCCCCCCATCTATACCCTGTGAGTGCCCAAAACTGGAGGAGGGTTGAGCCATGCTTATCTGAGGAAAATCCCTAAAACCAGAGGCTTGCAACATGTGCCTCCTGCTCCTGCTCCTGCACATGGCTGTGAGCCCCTGTTGCCCAAGCTGCTCACTGGGGGTCTGGCTGCTTGTCCTGTACCTGCTGCCCACAGCTCTGCTCCCCTGGCCCAAGCCTGGAGCTCACACAGGGGCCACTACCCACCTGCCTCTGATGAATCGGTCTCTGAGAGCAGGACAGCAGGTAGAGAAAAAGAGAAATCATCCCATGCTCCTCAAGTGCCACAAAGGCACCAGCGTGGCAGGGGCAGGTGGGCAGTGACACAGCCCTGAGGATGTTTACTCTCGTGGCTCTGGCTCAGCACCAAGTGCCTGGCACCAGCGCTCCAGTGATGCCCATTTCATGCTTGGCTCCCTCCTGCTTCCCCAGCAATGCCACCTGCCACCTCCTGCCACGTCACCTCCTGCCACGCCACTCCCTGGCCCCAGGAGGGCTGCTACGGGCACAGGCATCAGCACCACGATGGGGCTCCCACAGAGAGCACAGGAGCTGGATCAGATGGAAATCACGACAAAGATAAATCATCAGGATGTGGAAGTTGGAACAGGAAAACCTGGGGGGAATTGCGGGGGGTTTAAAGATCCAAGTGCCAGCTGGGCACAACACAGCCCCACTGCAGCCACGCCAAGCTTTGCCCTGCCACATACATAAGCCCGCAGCCATCTGCAGCACAGAGCACACTGGGGGAGGGCTCTGCAGGCTGCAGGGGCTAAGCACTGCTCATTAAAGTGCTGCAGAAATGTGAATGAGGCAGATGAATGGATGAAGAAATGAATGAAGGAGGGAAGAGGAAGTGAATGAATATTGCATTGACTTGCTGCCTTTCATCCTGGGATGGCAGAGCTGTGCAGCACAGCTGATGGGCAGGCACCGTGTCAGTACTCCCTGGAGAAACCCCCGGTCAAAACAAATCAGATTATTTCCTGTTGACGGAGCCCTTCAGGGGAAGGCAAACAGGGAGATGTGGCATATGGATTCATACTACTTGAAGCACAAGGCTTTCCCCAAACAAAATCCCTCCAACTCCCCCTTAATCAATGTGACAGATCATTACTTTTTGAGTTGCTCTTGTTCTTGCTATTCCAGACACTGGGTGATTTCCATGGCAACAGCATCCCAGCCATTCCAGGCCTTATCCCAACCTCTGTCATCTGCTGTCAAATCACACCAGTGCGTAACCTGGCGAGAGGAGCTGCAGGGCCACAAAGGAGCCTTTTGGCACAGGGAGGGGTTAAAGATCCCTCTTTCTGCCCTATGCAGCCCAACCCTCTGAGCCCCGGGCAACTTCTTGCAGCCAAATACAGCACAGGGTTTGGAGGCAGCTGTGGGGAAGCATGTGGAAATGAAAAATTATTTTCTGGAGGTTTTGTTGTGCTGTTCTGGAGCACAGTCAGCGGAATCCACTGGCCAGCCTGACTGCAACAGGGATCCAGGATGGTGGATGGTGGGAAGGAGCTGTGAGATGGTGTTGCTCCCTCAGTAATGCAAAGCAGGGTAGGGACCAAACCTGGGTGCTCTGGGGAGGAAAGGGAGTCCAGCTTTACTTCTGGTTTGGAGGAGAAAGCATGCTCTCTTCCACCTTCTGAAGGAAAATGAGTCTGGGATGTGACCCTGCTCTTCAAGTGCCGCAGGTTTACAGGCAACCTGGTGTGAGTGCCACGAGCAGCACACACTGCACCAGAATGTGGTGCCACTGATCACCCCTTAGGTCCAGTCTGATCCCGTTTGACTGCATGGAATTGGGGTCTCATCGTCCCCCAACATCACTGGCTGCTCCTCTACCAGCTCACGGCTGCAACGCTGCCCAGTGTGGCCATGCTAGCCATTCTGCAGGTGTTTAGCAGAGTATTTGAGGCCAGATGCAAAGCTCAGGGGATCATCCGTGGGCTTTGAGCAGTTTTTTGAGCTGACCTCAAGAGCACAAAGCCTGCTGTGCGTGGGTGCCTGGGCACACAGGCAGTGCTGTGCTGAATGGGCTGGTGCTGCAAGCCTTGCTCACACAGTAACCGCCTCCGCTGCCTGCAGGGGACGGAAGGATGTTATTTGTTTTTTCCTCTTTTACTTATCCTGCTCCCTCCAGCAAGCAGCTTCCCCTCTGAAAGGCCAGGGAGGATTGAGGGTGGCTGAGTGACACTGCAGGGACTGGAGCCACTGCCACTGGGAATGGGATGTGGCAGAGCACGCAGGGACCGCCGGGCATCACACCTCACCTGAGCTGGCAGGTAAAGCACCTCTGTCTGTCCCTTCTTCAATCATATCACCCTTGTGATTCAAGGCTTCACCCCAACACAACAGGGGGTTTCCCTGCCAAAGGTTTGCTGTCCTGCTCTGCCTCAGCCTGTACACCACATAAGCTGTGCTGAATTTCATGGTAACCCTGCAGAGTTATTGCCCTGTAACAAGCACAATTGCTGCACTAGACTCAGCACATCACTTACCTCATCCAAACGTTAACAAGCACCAAATGCAGAGCAGAGGGCCTGCTTTCCCTTCTTCCCACAGGGAGTCTGACCACTGGGTTTGGCAGGACTGGACCCAGACAAGAAGATCCATTTGCAAACTGGACCAGCAGCTTCCTTGAGCAAGGCCAGCTGCTCAAAAACTCACTGCTGGAGTTCTTATAGTTGCATTCAAGCAACCATTTATTTAGCTGCCCTTCACAGCTGGACAAAGAAGAAGATCTGTCCTGCCATAACATGAGCTAAGTTGCTTTAGCCAGCTGTTGATGGCCTGGACTTGGGGGCCAAAGGCTCTTGGTTGAATCTTGGACCAGTCCCTTGGCTCTACGTGGTGAAGCAGCTGGTTGGGTTTGGAGGTAGCACCCATGCTCGTGCCATAGCAACTTCCCCAAGTACTTCAACACAAACTGCTGCTTGGAGGACCCCATCCAGAATCAGGACATCTCTGGTGCTTGTGGGTCCGAGAAAGGACAGAGCTTTAGGAAGGGAAGGGTGCGTATTTCTGTAATGTCATGAGTTAGTCTTCAGGAACCACTAACACGGATGCAGGGCTTAGCATTGAACCTAAACATATTCAGATAACTTCATAAAAAACTAGAGGTCTAAAATACATAACGTGGTAAAAGCTGGACTGAGCAAGCTGCCAATATCCCCTTTAGAATTAAAATAGAGAAAAGGGTTGTAACCCCTGGGGTTTATAGGGAGTATAACCCTTACAGAGCTAGGGATATAACCCAGGTCAGGGGTTAACTCCTTTGCCAGCTCTGCATAAGGATGGGTGACCCTGGTGCCATCCAGCCCGGAGAGCTTTCCAGAACAGGACCAGCTGCAGGAAGTGCCAGGCAATGCTCTGGGGCTGCGTAGACAGGACCAGAGCAGAGCTGCTCTTTCAGCCTAACATTGCCTGAGCACTCAGGCAGAGCCAGCCCAGGCTGTGCAGAGCTGGAGCACTGCTCCCTCCACCCACACACACACCGTTTGGGAGAGAGGAAGAGGTGGAAAAAAAATCAGAAGACAAATTGAGACTTACCTCTGTATTTTCGCCTGCCACTCCCACCATTCCCCTTCAGCCTAATCATTCTCTTCCTCTTCAATCAAGGCCAATTTGCAAGAGGAGCAGCTCCCAGTGCGTGAGTGCAAAAGCCTTTAATTACTGTCATCTGGGAGGCTGTGCCAGGCTCCCTCCGGGGCCTTTTCATACTTTTTGGAAGACACTGCTCCAGGACTTGACGCCCCCAAGATGCCATTTGTCAGGCTTTATTTTAAACAAGCACTCACTGCCTATTAGGAGGCTGGGGAGAAAGTTCCTGACAGCCCCACTGTGCTGCTGCTGCTGCAGCATAGACATGGCAATCACGTCTGGGCAGTGGGCTGATTTTGGCTGCTCCAGGGGGCACCAGCCTGGCAGTGCTTTCCTGCATGTGGTATCACTACACACAAGCCCTGAGAACTGCACTGCTCTGTCTCTTTGCTGTCTCTCCTCCTGTTTCTTGACTGGGGATGTAAACAAGGCTATAAATGGGGTCAGAAAAGGACAAGGAAAACTCAGAGACCAGGCTGACTGTGAAATGACTGTGGCCCCAAAGCATCCCCTCCCACACAAGTCCCCAAGCCCACATTGCCAGCAGCGCACTCCCAATTGGAATGCCTGCTCCTGGTGTACAGTGCAGGCTTTGGTATCAGCCAGGGGTTTGTATTTTATCCTGCACAGGAAAACATGTACAGAGAACCTACATAAACCAATTTGGCAGACCCTGCAAGCAGGGCTGGGAAACCACCATTCTACTGCCTCCTGCCCCACTTCACTGCAGGCAGGACGCAGGGCTGGACAGCCTGTTGGGGTGAGACAGAGTGAGTGGCCTTAAACATAAACACAGCCTGAGCTGAGATGTGGGACTCTGTCAACCCAGTGGCCTTGCAGCCTGGGGCTCAGCATACACTGTGATAACCAAAACCAGGATGCCAGAAGGTTTCCAGATATCTGGGACCAGCACCCGTGGGATGTGCTCTATGAATTGCACCCACCAGAGCAATCCTTCTAATATTTCATCTTTGGAGCATCACCTGTGGCAGAGAAAAGCTGCGGAGGAGGATTTCTGGGAAGCCTCTGCCAGTGGGTGGCACTGCAAAACCAGCAGTATGGAAGAAGCAGCAGTGCAAGGGCCTGGGGGTGGAACAGCAGCGCAGACACTGCACTCACAGGAGTGCTGTCCATCTCCAGCTGGATTGGATACATCGTGGGGATACCATATCGTGGGGCTACTGCAGCCCAGCTGGTGGCAGAGGAAGCTACTGGAATGGGAGAGAGGCACAGCAGCAGGAGAGGAGGCATCACCAAGGGGTTTGAGTGCTGCAGTGCCACGGGGTCAGCCCAGCGAGCAGGAGTGTGAATCCATCCACATGAGACAGATCCAATCCATGTACACATGGATAACCTTCTCAAAGGTAGGAGCAACTCATCAGCTTCCCATGTTGTCCTACTCGGTTCTCTCCACAGCTAAATATCATGTGACGTGTCACCCTAAATGTAAGGTCTCAGCTAAGTAGAAAGGCTCCTGCTCCCCATCCTGCAGCCCCAGCAAAGAACATGGTGTGGGAGATGTAAAAGCTTTTTGAACATCTTGGCTGTAGGCACAAGACCCCTGGAAGCACCACGGCCAGCGAAGATGTGCCCCATCCAGCATGACCCAGGGGACCAGGAGCCTGGAGGGAAATGGGCTGCACTGCACTTACATCACCTCCTGGCCAAGTGGGAATTAAGGATCCTGAGGCAGCTGGATAAACCTGGGGAGTGAAAAAACAGGCTCTGAATTGGAGGCTGGCCTATTCTGAGCGTGCAGGTTCAGGTCTAGAGTCCTGCTCCAGTTCCAAAGTGGTCATGCCCCTGTGCCACACCCTTCCTGGCACAGATTTTACCTCCCATTGCATCACATCAGTGTTGCCTTGACCAGTTAATTCGCAGGTCTCCAATTAGATTTCATATCCCCATCCAGATAAAAATGCTCTAACCTGTCCAAGGCCGTAAACCCTCTGTTCTTCCTTTCACTAATAGACAACAAACAAAAGAGCATCTTCTTCCCCTGTGATGTCCCAACAGCAGCTGGGAACCACAAAGCTTTAGATGAATGGGCTTATGTAGCCCCAGTCTGACTCCAGGACCATGAGGCTTCGTGCTGGGAGTGGGACACCTTTGAAGAGGAAGCCAGAGGGATGGGCAGGGAGCCGTGACAGCAAAACCACCTCTCTTGGGCTGTGCAAAGGGAATTTGGCTCTGAAGGGCTGTACTATCTGCCTGGTGGGGGGCAGCACCATCTGATAGCCTCTGCCTCCATAGGAACAGCCACTGTTTCCCTACACAGCATCCACACAGCCTTCTCTGCTAATGCGTATTTTCTCTGGCACGAGCAAAGGCTTCATCCAGCAGATTGTGGACTAGCAGGAGACATGAGTGCAACCTTAAAAGGAGGATGCTTCTGCTATCAGAGCATTCAAAGATGTGGCACCAGGGCTTCCTTCAGCATCTTCCTTCTGCAGGGAACACACTGACTGGCATGGCGGGGGTGGCTGCAAATCCCATCTCCTGCTGCCCACATCCATGCTCACAGAAATGCCTGGGTACAGCCCACCCCAGACTGGGGAAGAGCTTCCACCCGGCCCTTCTGCTGCAAACGGATCTGATTTGCTCCTAGTGCTGAGCGCTCTGTAATTACAGTACATCCCACTTAATCGGGATGTGCTTAATTGGGAAATCCACTTACCGGGATGTCACCTAGGGAACCGATTTAAGCTTGATAACACTTAAGAGCAATGCCTGCTGCTTTATAGGGAAGGTAATTCTCCTACAGGGATATGCCTTCAGGTGGCTGAATCATACTCCTTCTTCCAGCAGCATCCAATGCTCCTGGCTGCTTGCTCCTGCAACAGATTTCAACCTACCCTTAAGTAGGTTACAGGCAGGAAATACACCAAGTGCTGCTGCCAGCTCGCTGTGTCCTCTGCTCCAGCTGAACAGGCTGTCACTGCCACGTGGGCTGGTGCTCAGCTGGGCCCTTGGCTGGACCCGCACACCAGCACGCCCGACCCCCTTCCTCATTTGAAAATGGCTTTCCTTCCACTGATGGAACCAGTTTTGAAGTGGATGACATGCTCAGGTTTGCCCAAGCTGTTCTTTGCAGCAGAAGAGGGGCCACGATGACCTGGTCATCACCTGAATCAAGGCAGAACAAGCTATTTGGGGATAACCAACTTTAACCCCAATACTAACCTTACTATTAACCCCAACCCTTGTCTTCCTCCCTCCAGCAACCAGACACAGCAAATGCCCAAGTGTCAAGAGAAAGGGGATCTGGGAACAGTCCTTAGACTGAACCTTGAATGAGGCACTTGGAGAGGCCAGTTTTCTGTCTGGTTTTCTATGGGCTAAGGGTTATGTTACCACTCTGAATATCTAGGCATGAACATATGCATCTCATACCACAAATAACTGCTGAAACTCCTGATCCATCTAGGCAGAAAAACAGCTTTTCCAAAAATAAGAAATTTCCACAGATTTTGTAGTAGTAGGAGCCAGAGGACAGAAAAGTTATGGGTATCCAGCTGTCCACCAGCTCTCAGAGATGGGACAGTACTTTGCAACCCCAAACCCTCATGAACCACATTTCCTTGTTAGAGGGATGCCAGTCACTCCAGGACCATTACTCCTCAAACTTTTGGCATCACCTTGATTATCTGTGTCCTTTGCAGTCAGATTACCTTTCTTTTCCCAGCTGCACAAAAGCACACTGCACCTCCTCTAAAGGTCAGCCCTTGGATGGAGGCTGCCTTTGCTACCAAAACAGCTGTTCTGTGTGGCAGCAACACAACTTTTCAAGATGCTGTGCTGATCTTTTTGTTCTTACCAACCATGAGGGGCTGGGGTGAGTCAAGGCAAACTTCTTGGATTCATAATAGTGGTTGCTTTTCAGACACTTGAAAATGCAATAGCTTGACATCAAATGAGGGATTTTTATGGTTGCACATGTTTTGTGCTTCTCTGAACAAGCCAACTTCCAGATTAGCTACACTGGCTTTTTAAAGTGCTATAAAATATGCAAAGGCACTTGTAATGTATAGTGATTTCTGTAAAAGCAGGAGGTAAGTGCTGAAATGTCTCCTGATTTATTGTTTTGCTTCTGCTAACCCATGCTGGGAGAGGGTATAAATGCAATCCTCTATTCCCTTTTTGGCTTCTTCAAGCCCAGAGACAGGTGGAAGACAAAATGCCACAACTTGTGCCTTTCAGCCACTCTGGTAATTGCAGAAGAGAAAACCCTCTCAGTTCCCAAGTATCACAGCCAACACCACACACACCAAACACCTTTCCAAGGTGCAACACAACATGAACAGCAAGGCTTGACCATTGCAGGAGCACCTGGCAGGGCAGGACAAGCCAGGCAGCACTTCCCACCAAAGTGCTGGACCTGATGCTGGATGGAGGGTCCAAAAGAGCAAACCACCATGATGAACCACATTAGCAGGGCCAGGCCTTTGAGTCACTTACTCTCCACCTCTTGTTCCTGCCCCTCTTTGCCTTCAGAAACCCACAATGGCATTGCTTCCCCTGTCACTTGCTTGTGTTGGCTTAAATATATAAGGTGAACCCTTACCAAGCATCATGTCCTTGACAGATGTCTCAGGGGCTGGGCTGACTTTTTGCTAAAACTGAGCCATGCAGAGGCCTGGCAAAGGGAAACATCCCAGTGGCTGAGGATCCCGTTTTCTGAGTCTGGATGGGAGGAATAAAGTATTAGTTCAAGCTCCGTTTTAGTTTGAGAACAGCATCATTTATCAGAGCCAAGCAAGTTCTTCCCTCCCCTGCCACAGAGCCAAGCTGTCCTCTGGCCATAGAATCATAGAATGGATTGGGTTGGAAAAGACCTCCAAGATCATCAAGTCGAACCCTTGGTGCAACTCCAGGCCCTTTACCAGATCATGGCACTCAGTGCTACGGCCAATCTCAGTTGAAAAACCTCCAGGGATGGGGAATCCACCGCCTCTCTGGGCAGCCCATTCCAATGCCTGAGCACTCTCTCGGGAAAGAATTTTTTTCTGCTCTCCAACTTCAATTTC
>JAWWEV010000024.1:15235325-15249700 GCA_035583235.1 Hafferia zeledoni | reverse complement strand
AACACTCAAGGTGTGGCCTCCCCAAGGCAGAGTCCAGGGGAAGGGTCACTGCCCTGGGCCTGCTGGCCACACTATTTCTGATACAGGACAGGATCCCATGGCCATGCCGGGGCCAAGGCAGCGCTGCCACCAGTGAGGGCTCTGTGGTCACCGCCACGGCCATGGCTGGCACTCAGTGCCACAGCTGCTACCAGACAACAAAAAGGTGAGCTCTGCAGCCCTTATCTGGCATGGCTCACTGCAGTCAGGCTCAGGCAGTGCCTCTGGAACACAGGATGAGTCTTTACGAGCTGGAAGTTTTTAAGCACATGCCTTAGTGCAGGGCATGTTCCAACCCATCCGTCCCTGCAGAGCAATTGCAGCTTCTGCTGCCAGCATGAACATGTAAACCCACCTGTGCTGCCTCTGACAGCCATTTTTACACACCTAAATGGTTGTACAACAATCTGGAGGGTCAGCAGACCTCAAATCTTTAAATTAATCTTGTAGACTTTTATATTTACCTTTAGCAGAGTTTATGCAACATGGATTTCATGTCCTTTGTTACTGCAAATTAAACATAATTATTTGACAACCTCCAATAGTGCTCTGTGCAACCAGCAAATGCATCACTGCATCCTGAGAGCTGTTTAACATGACCAAGATTACAATGCAGATTGTTTTTAAGGTTTTCAGTGCATTTGCTGCCAGATAAGAAGTGCCAAGTCTAGCACTTGTAAGCGTGAGCTGGCTGGACTGGGAACCTTCATGCCGCCATCAGAATGATGGAGGCTTGTTTGAAAACACCTCAGTTAACTGGATGTCATCATGTCAGTAAGAAAAATAGGAGGGGAGGAGATGTGGAAAGTGTCCTCATATATAAAAAACACACAGCAGGGACAGCATCAAGTCTTAAAATCTTGCGGGATCCTTCATTTATAGTAGCAGCTCCTGCTACGTGGTCCCTGCTCCATCGTCAGGGTGCCAGAAGCCTCTCCTCTCACTTCTTTTCGGGGGTGACACTGAGCCAGCACAGCAGAGATGCTGGATGAGCTGTGCTGCCTCTCCTGCTGAAGTCCTGCCACCTGAGCATCCACCCTTTTGTTTTTGAAAAGACTGGGCATACAAACCTGTGTTTTCCAGCTAATTGCAGAGAGCTGGAATTGCGAAACACAGCAATATTTGCTAACTGCAAATATTTGGAGACCTCAGTCCAAACTGGATTGATGCAGTGAGTGTAAACACGGGCAGGGAGAGCACTTTAGGCGCTCCAGCATCTCACGGCTAATTAAAGCTGGGAGAAATTTGTCTCGGCAAGTTGTGAGCCAGGCACTTCTCCGGTGTGACTAAGCCACTGTGCCATTATCTAATTAACCAGGAGGGGGGATGTGCTGCCAGCTAACCATGTTCCTGCAGGCAGGGTGGGCTAATTGAATGTAGTTTGATGCTTCAGGGCAATCCCACTTGCCAGCTTAGCTGCACAATCCCAATCAGCCTTGCAGGCAGCAAGGCAGCTCAGTGGGAATTTTAATTGTGAAGGAATATTCAAAAAATCCTGACAAAATCCCAGGGCCTGACCAGAACGACGGGTTCTTGTGGTTTCTGCATGGCTGTTTGTCCAGTGAGGCAAATTGGGTTCTACTCTTGCAACCAAGCAATGCTGAAAGATGCTCTTACCACTCACAGGACCTCCAGGCTCTCAGTCTCCCCCCAGTGCTGTTCTTAACTATGGTAAGAAAGTTGTGGTGCTGCCCTGCCTCGTGTTAGTGATGCAAGTATCAAGATTAATTTCTTTATAAATAGCTCATTACCAACAATTCTTTCCTTTGTCTCCAGCTCCAACTGGAGAGAAGAAAGTCACTGTAGCAGCAACTGCACCTCCAACAGCAAAAAGACATTTCTTAGAAGGTACAATGGAGTTAGAACAGATGTTGGATTTTGGGAACTGCCCTCTGCACCCCACAGAGCCCTCCTTGGAGAAGGGCAGAGGAACTCAGAGGTCCCAGTTTCCTTTTCATTTCCCCATTGTTTCCCTGGGGTGAAAAGGCTTCTTTCCTTACCTTTCCAGCCCAACCTGACTCACAGACCAGGCTCATTCATCCCAGTTGATATCTGGTCCCGTTTTGCAGCTATGCCAGTTTTGGGTCATTTGCCAAAGAATCGGTGTGGGACAAGGAGCTCTGCCCTGGGCAAGGATAAGAAACCAGCCACCTTTCAGTGGTTTGGGGGGTCCACACACGCTGGCAAGCCTCCAAATATCCCCTTCCAAGCACCTGGGAATCCCCACCTGCCCCCATTCACCTGGGAGAACCTTCCCTGGGGGGAGATGACCTCGCTGGCTGGACTGATGCTGTCACCTCCATATTTTGTGGGCTCAGTGGCACCTCTCTTCAGCCAGCATTAAAACCTGCCAGCCACCACCTCCATGGCAGAGAGGCTCCCAGAGGACAGGCTGGAACTGCTCATCTGGAGACAAAGGTAATTTTGAGAGGGAAATCCTGTTCACTTCCCAAAATGAGGGAGGTTTTTACCAACACAGCTCCAGCCAAACACACTTGTGGCACCAAATGCATCACTAAAAGAAAAGGACGTGCTCTGTCAAAATGGAGCTGTGGTTTTCAAAGCTAACAGGGAGAAAGGGCACTGTAAATACCTGGAGGAAGCGTGGGCAGGGCTTATTAATAGACACTTACTGTGAGACTTTAGGCTGGATGACAAGGCTTTCACTGTCCTCCTGATGTCCTCAGATGCCCTGTTCCTGAGAGCTGGGCTCTGTAACCATGCAGCACCTCCACCAGACCTGCCAACTTAGATGGGGCACAGAAATGCAGTTCTTTAATTACCTGAGCATCCACCATCCATGTTCAGCTGGGGGGAGAAGCTCCTATCCCTGTTGGAGGCTCCTATAAAGGATCCAGCCAGAGATGGGGACAGATCAGGGCCTGAGGAAGAAAAGCAAGAATGCCACATAGGCTCGTTCCCCTAAAACCTGAATTGCAGGGGTTTAACATTGCCTGAACTGCCTGAAGGAGTTACTTGTGCTATCTTTACACCCTGGCTCATCCACTCATTCCCCAAAATGCTGCACAAAGCACTTGTTCTCTGGTTTCTCTCCTGTGCCGCTGTCAGGACAGCTCCTCAGTTTTGCATCAAAAGCCATTTCCTGACACTTAAGGCTATTATGAACTGGACCAAGTTAGTGCATTCCTGCTTAGCAAAGCCCTGTCTAACACAGGGTGCCTGTGTCCTTTGACTTTTTCCCCAGTGAAAGCCATGACACCCCATGGAAGTGATGGAGCAGTGACCAGTCCTTGTGCTGACCATCCACAGGCATCTCAGCACAGTCACACAAGTTGTGTTTCCTTTTCTACCAAGCAGAGTATCAGGCAGATAGACTGTTTTTGGAGAAAAATGGGTATTTTCCTAAGCAGGCAGGGAAAACAGTCCTCAAACAGCCCTCCTGCCCCAGGTGATGCTGGAGAGAGCAGACCCATGGGCAATGAGGTACATTCTCAGAGTATCTTCAAACTTCTGAGCTATTTCAGCATTTCTCCTCTCCTCTTGTTGGTTGCTCAGGGCCTGAAGATGCCCAGACTCATGTTATAAAATAGCTCTTTCTGTTGACATTTTTATATTTAGGCAGTGTTGCTGAAACATTCACCATGAAGGTAATGGAAAAAGAGGAGAGCTCCAAATTCTGGGCAATGGGGACCTTGAGGCAGGAAGCCAAGCTGGGCTGGAACATGGTCTGGATTCCCTGCTGTGTTTACTGTCCCTGAGCAGTGACATGGCTGAATCGTGGCAGTGCCCTCAGCAGCTGCTGGCCATGCTGACCCCTCCTCAAAAGGTGAAAAGCATCTGTGTGCTGAAGACAGGCTGGGACCAGCAGCAGCCAAACCTCCCTCAAAATGAGTGCTGAGCAGCCAGGGGTGCTGCCTTGCCCAGGATGCTGCCCCAGAGAGACATCCATGGACAGACTCTGCCCTTTGGTGTGCAGGACAGGAGGCAAGCTGTGTTTCTTCCCCTGGAGTGGTTTTGTGGCTTCACTCTGAATCCCTCCCCACTCGGTCAGGGGGGCTGCAGAGAAGAATATCCTGAAAGAGAGAGCACAGGAGTTACTCCAGACTGAACAAACCCATTGCAAAATACATTCCTCTGACACCTGCTCACCAGTGGGGAACTGCTGGAGGGATGTGAGTCGGACTGTTTGCACCCTCGTGCCTTTCTGTCCTTCCCAGGCTGGCTCCATCACACCCTGACACATTCTGGTGCTGCTGAAAGGACTGGTGGATACATTCCTTGCCTGATTTCACTGATGTGGCCATGGTAACCCACAGGACCTAAAACCAATTGCCCTGAGAAAGCCACAGATCTCAGCCCAGCACCCATCTAACAGAAGCTATAATGTACCTGGCAGTAAATGAAACCCTCTCAAACACCAGCATCAAGAGGCTCAGATAAATTCTTCCTGCCTTCTGTCTGTCCCAGATTGTGAGGAAACATCAGAAGCAGTGCTGGCAATGGGTGGTGACTGCAGTGCTGTCACACTTGGGCCTTGCCTGGCTCTCTGCCCTGCCCACAATGCCTGGCAAAGGCAGGAAGGGGTGCCCACCACCCCAGGAGCCACTATGAGGTAATAGCCGGTTATAGAGGGAAGACACATCTTTTGGAAAGGATTTGGCCTTTGAGAAACTTTAGGAAATTTTAAGTAACTCCAGTTTTGCCCCTTGCAGTAATCAGTGAAATGTTTCAGAAGCATCTGTTAGAAAACCAAGCATGCCACCAAAACAAAAATGTGGGGGGAGAAAAAATTTTAAAATTTAGGTCAAAGTCATCCTGTTCTCTCAATGATTTTCATGTGGATGTTCTCATAAGGCTGGACACCAGCTGTACACATGGGGGCACATATGCTAATTGATAGCTAATATTTCCCTTTTCCAGGACTTTGCCGTTACCAAAACACTCCTATTCTTTGCGGAATCATTTTCCCAAGCACTGGCTGTGCCCTGTGAGAGGCTGCTGAGCAGCCCATGCTCTGCAGCCCACAGTGGGTACTCGTGGGGTGCCCGTGCCAGGGCGGTGTGGCCACAATCGCCCTGTTGTGTAAAACGTGGAGCGCCGGGTGCCACACGGAACACTTGACCACAAAAAGCTGAGCTGTGCTTAATAGGACTCTTGTAATGTTCCCCTGCTAAGAGCCTTAACTTCTTATTGCATTTTGCCAGGGTTTAGGCAAAGCAGGGCTCCCAGCAGGGCACTGGATTGATTTCCTTTCCCATGAAAAGAGACTTATGACTCCGTATTTGTTCCTTGTCCCCAAATCCCATTTTTTCCAGGTAGAGGAGAGAGGAATTTGGTGGATTATAATTAAGGAGGTGTTGTTCTGAACAAGGAAGGGACAGGAAGGTTAATGCAGGATGTGGTTGCACTGCCTAAGGAAGAAATGTTTTAGTGGGAAAAGCCTTGTGAGAGAGAGGCTTTAGGGCTCTTCTTCCCTGTGTAGCAGGTGGGTATTTACAAGCACATGCTGGTTGAGTTTATTTTGGCTGTAGGTGGACACTGGACTTTCTGGGTCACCCTCTTACTCTGCAGCAGTAACAGTGACAGGAGATGGGCATTTGCACTGCTTGGGTTAGGAAGCCCCACTGGCATCAGGAAGGAGACCACAGAGACAAGACCACAGAGCTCACATAAGTAATAAAACATAAGTAACTGCTAATATATAATATAACCCTTCCCAGGCCTCCAGCACCATTCACCCCAGAGCCCCAGAGCACTGTACAAACAGTGATTAAAACCCAGCCCCCAGCTTTGCCAATGGTGCTGAATTCTTTTTCCAGTGTGGGAAAATAAGCCTCTCATGATTAAGAGAGACAATGTAATTTCAACAGCAGGAGAGTTACTGGTGACACATAAGCTGGGGAGTAAGCCCTGGTCCCTCCCTGGCAACAGGAGGCCTTTCAAGCCAAGAACAAGTGGCCGGTCCCTTCTCCATCATGCACATCACACGTATCTATCACTGCAGTGGGGAACACAAGACTACCAGGTACATCCATTCAGTCCAGGGGCTACAATCCAAATTGCTTTGCAGAATTAGAGGCTGCAGGAAGGCAAGGAGCACAGGGGCAAGATGCCTATGACAAGCCCCTTCTCCAGGTGCTGCTCCTGGAGCAACAATCTGCCTTTATCAAGTGATATCATGCTCAGTGTGCCACTCTGCTGACCACATGGCTGATTTCCTTCTCCAGAAATGTGATACCAGAAACATCCTTCAAGAAGGAAAGGGACACTGGAACAAGCCAGAGGTTGGTCCCTCCCCACTGCATGCTCTCTGGAAACCTTTGGAGAAAAATCTTGCACTGCTGTGTGTGTGGACACAGCCCTTGGGTTCAATATGAGATACTAGAAGCTACTTAACAGCATGTGCTGCTACAGGGTTTCACTGGAGCCCTCGGCCAACATTCCCTTCCCATGGTTAAGGTGCTGGTCACCAGTGCCAACCCAGGCAGTGCCTGGTCCCTTCCCCTCTTACCCACCACTTAACAGCTTTTAACAGCTCAGTGAATGCTTAAGGACCTTTTTGAGAGGAAAAAGCAATTTTAACACAAAATGACATTTCTGCCTCGAGGTTATCTCACTGCTCTGCCACCACTGCCTTCCACTGAGGCCAAGCCCCTGCCCCACCTGGGGTAGTCTGGGCTGTGTGGCAACACAGGGCTTGATGAAACATCCTATGGAGAGGGGAAGGGTCCAGAACACCAGGAATTTCAGGCTTCCCCCACCTTTGGGGTGTTTCCAGGCACATGCCAGTACCAGCTGTGTCTGCTTGCTCCAGGGAGTGCTCCTGCAGTCTCCCAGCAGCTGGGGAAGTGCTTATGGAGCCGGCAGTGCTGCACGGAGGGTTATTTAGTTATTCGTAATGGATTTTCCGTACCTGTCATTATTTCCAGCCCTGAGTCGAGAGAAAGGGACAGACTCTGCTGGGAGGTGGGCTGGCTCAAGGGGCTTTGCTGAAGCCTTTGGTTTTGCAGTTCAGCTCTGGAGAGGGCTGGGGACTCACTCTGCTTCTCTCATCATCCCTGTAGGTTGATCCCCATGGAGAACTGGGATCCAGTTTGGGCTTGCTGTGCTTTGTGTGTGAAAGGGAAGGTCTTCTGTAAAGGAAAAAGAGAGACCTGGAAATCTGCTCCTTTCATTATGCTTTCTTGGGGGCTAACTTCGTTGTTGGAAGTCAATGCAACCATGAAGAAAGCAGCCCATGGGACTCTGCTCAGAGAGCCTAATTCCTATTAAATATATAGGGAGATCTGGAAGAGACGTAGCAGCACTGCTAAAAGGAATGTTCCTTGTAGATGATGTGATTTCAAATTAATTTCTCCATGGAGGGGTTTCCCCCTTGCCTAGCAGGCTTTTGGGGGGCCAGGAAGCTGCAGCAGAGAGGAGACTACTCTGCACCAGCAGTTTCACAGTCCTCTCTCCATCACCTTTCTAGGACTCAAAATTCATGCTTTTCAATCCATGCCAAGATGATGCCAAGCTACAACTATCAAAATCCTTCAGGCCAAAGCCACATTCTTTCTCTATCCCTGCTCTGGTCTGAAAGGTGATTTCCCAGCTCGGGGCAATTACTGTAAGAGAGTCATCAGTGGTGGGCACAGTGAGCCCCCACTGCCTGGCACAGCTGTGCCAGCACAGCCCCAGCACCCACTGCAGCTCATTCACTGCAGCAGAGCTGGGGCAGAGACTGGGCTGGGCTGGACCTGGCAGGGCTCGAGGCTTCTGCTTTGATGGCACCCTCTGTTTCTGACCTTCCAAGGTGCTAGAATTGTCACAGAACCACAGGTAAATAGGAATGTTGCCACAATCAAGCTGGATCAATCAGAAATCACTTCCCAGATGGCAGCAGCAGACAGACGAGAGCCCACCCTCACCCACAAACACGTGGCTGGGGGTCAGTTCTGCCAGGAGAGAACCACGGGGCTGAACAAGCGTGTTTGTCTGAACTGATGGGCCACAGTGACATTGGAAAGAAAGCTTCCTTTGGAGCAAAGGGGCAGGTCTCTTGTTCACTTACCATCCATCTGTGGCAGCTCTTTCCTCCTCTGGGCACATGGCTCTGAGCCCTCAGCTGACATCCCATGGCAGAAAACACTAATCACATCCTCCTCCTAAGATGAGATAACAGGGAAAGAGGCTTGGCAGGCCAAGGGACCTCCTGGCAGCCCCTGCCAAGCCAGCCTCGTGGCCTGGGGTCCCCTCAGTGCAAATCCCTGTGGTTCTCATTTGCTGAGCTGGGACACAGTGGGCACTGGGGCTTTAGCAGATGTTGGATAGAAAATAACCGTGAGAAAGGAATAAACCAATTAATTGCTGACCCACTGACAGCCAGCACCTCTCCCCCACCTCCCCTGCACAATAAAACTTGTCTCCACAGCTCAGGCAGATTTAGGGTGGCTGCAAAGAACCTAGAGGAGGAAAAAAACCCTTTCCCACTCCAGCTAATAATATTTCCAGATAATCTGTTTGAGGCAGCGCCCTCTGCGAACCAAGAAAGCCTTTAAGAGCCCTTAACACCTTTATTCAGACTTCCTCATCCTCTCCCAGACAAGCTGTGATTAATTACCCAATCCACCCAGATCCCCCTGGGAAATGGCTCTTGGTCCGGGCGTTCATCCCAGGATTTGCAGGGTCCCTCTGTGAGACCGGCTCCAGATAAGCAGGAAAGGGCTGATAGGGAATAAACTGCTTCCAGCCATGCACTTACATAAGCAGGGGTGGTGGGTGAGGGAAGGAGAGTTTCATGTAGGGTCTTGGCAATGTTCATGGCTTTTGTTTTTTGCCTGGTGTCCCACAGGTAGCACCACCCCAGCTCTGGGAAGTTGCCACTGGAACCATGGCCTGTTTGGTTCCCATCTGGGTTTTCACAGCCCTCCTTCCAGCTTCATGGATCTTTGACTCTGCATGCTCTGAGGATACTTCCCTGCTGTTTTCCAGTCCTACCAAAGGTGTTGGGGGTGGCAGGGAGGAAAGGGGAATCTCTGCCCCCCAGGCTGTGGTGGGATGCTGTGCCTGAGAGGTGCCCCTGTGTGGGGTATTGCAGCTCATCAAACCCACCCTGTCCATGCACTCTCCTGCCTGTGCTGCCTTTACCCATCAAACCCCAGGGAAGCTCCCTCATCCCTGGGGCTGCACCAGCCACTCCAGGCTGTGCAGAGAGAGCACCTGAGTTGCTCCAAGGTCACTGTATCACCAAGACATTTACTGAACCCAAGAGGGACAAATTCTTCTTGCACCAAACACCAATCTCCACTGCATTACAGATGACTCCAAGTCAATGTTTGTCCACCACAGCCCTTCATCCCTGGTAACTGAAGTCCTTAGGCTGTGTAAGGGTTAACATGGTAATGTCCATCCTACCCCATCCCCTCTTCTATGGCAGGGTGGAGGCACAGGTCTTCTGAGGGAACTACAGCAGTGTCTCCAACAAGTTTTATGACTTTTCTCTCGATGCAAAAGCCCTACAAATCCCCCATCTTCAGTGGAGACCTGTGTTTCCCCATCACACCCACACAATTGCTGGGAGAGTATGAGTGAGGGATGCACTGTGGGACAGGCTTATCCACATTGTGTAGTCATGGAAAATCTGTAATTGAGGAGACAGCTGCCACAGCAGCCTTCCTTTGTGCTCCTGAGCTGAGGTTCCATGGTTTCATGACACTTGGAAGAGCTCCTTTCATTGAACCTTCTCCCTTTGGCACCCAGGGCTGTCCAAGAAATCACCCCTGTGCACTGCATGTTGTCTGCTGGCTACTTACACCTCAGAGATCTCCTGGCCCACCACTCCAAAGCAGTATCTGCCATCACTGTTTTCTACCAACCACCTCTAGAAACCTTCAGTCAGGCAGCTCAGGGGTCCCAGACAGTTCTGCAAATGAAAACTGTTGTCCTCTCCTTGTTCTCTTCTCCTCATAACCACAACAATATGTGTAGGCTATTTTCAAACAAGATTACTTTATGGTTCAGCATCTCGTGGGCTCTTTGACAAGGTGCCAAAGAAAGAACAAGAAGAAAAATAAAACACATCTGCCAGCTCCCCCAGGATGCTTCACAGCCCCAGGTGTTGGTTTGCATCACACCTACACACTCTGCTTTCTGGGCTGGGCTGGGTTTCAACACTGTCTTTATTTTTAGCCACACTTTAAAGAAAGGGGAAAAGAAAAACCTCAGAACCTCTGCAGCTTCCTGAAGATTTTGAGAAAAAGAAAGCTGAGGAGCAAGCAGGCAGGTGGGAGAACCGTGGTACTCCTCCCTGCTGAAGGATCCAAACAGCCCAAGAGATGTCTCTGCCTGTCTTCCAGTCCATGTACAGGAACAACAGTCATTATAAGGCTTGGCCAAGTGCTGGAGAAGCACATTCCAGGATGGAATAGGGCCGTGCTCCTGTTCTGCCCATGGCATTACTCCTTCTGTGTGTCACTCCTCCTGCATCCGTCCTGATGGCAATGTGTGGTGCAGATCCAGCATTTTTCACATGGCTCTAGCCACTATTTGGATGGGAGATGTGAGGGAAAACCAGGTGCCGCAGGAAGTGGTTTGGGTGATTTAGTGGGTGGCACCTTCCCTCTAAGTCAGCAGCACAATGAAACGCCTTGGCAGGGAGTTCAGGGCTCTGCTCTGCTGCAGGTGTTCCTATTTTAATGACATCCCAATCTTACCAATTGTGGTCACCCAAGATCCCACTTCTTGCAAGGGTGGAGGTGTTAGCTCGAGTCCTGAGCAGGCTCCAGCCTCCCATTATGCTCTGCTGGGCCAAGAGCTGCAGGAATTTCCACTGGACACATTATTGTTCACTCGCTTTTGCTGTGATGACTACTGAATAGGTTTCTCAGGTGCCAGAAAACAGCATTTGCAGAGACATTTCAAATTCAAGTGTTTTCCATTGTTTTGAAAGAGCATTTCTTGTTTTGTCCCATGCTTTCCGCCTAGGGTCCACCAACTCCAGAGTCTGCATCACCTGGCCTGTGTAATTTCTCTGCTCAGCTCTTGGCTTTGCCTCCCCTCCAACTCCCCCTGGGCAGTGAAGGTCACAGATATCCCCAGCTTTGGTTGAATTACTGCAGCACCCCAGCCTCCATCTGCCCTCTCCTCTGCCCTGTTCTCCATCACCACCCAGGAAGGTATCAACTACACCTTGGTCCTTGACAGGAGGGGCCAGTTGCTACCAGAAAAGAAATAATCGATTATGAGACGGACATTAACGTAATATGAGACTGGAACTTGCGACAGACTAAAGCCATAGAAAGCATTTTAAATAATTCACCATCCTGAAAGTGAAGCATATTAGTGGGAAAGATGTTCAGGTCCTTCCACAGTGACTTCTGTGTAACCAGAGCTGATGCTGTGAGCCAACGGCAAAATGAAACTATTGGTGGGTAGGGAATCCCGGCATTTCAAAATTTACTCAAAAATCACAGTTTTCCCCCCACCACTCCCCAAAAAAACATTTGCAAACATTCAAATATTTTGTTTTGGTAGTATTGTGTACAAGAAAACTAAAACCAAAATAAAATAAAAACACAAAATGCTGAAACAAATTGCAAGCCCCAGAGACATGTGCTGGCAAAACATTCAGCCAAATCACTGCCTTCTCCAAAAATGCTTCTATTTTGGCAAACCCACAGTTTTCTGGGGGCAGACTGATCCACCAGAGACTGCTGAACCCGCAGCAAGTGGGAATGGAGGCTGAAGAGAGACACTGTGTGGGAGGCAACATTTAAAATGTCGCCGTTTTGCTTTTCACTTGAAACCACTCCAAGGGCTGCAGGGAAGGCTTTTGAGAGAAATAACTGTGCTTTGGCTGTCTGGGAAAGCTGCTGGCAGCCCCTGGGCAGAGTGTGGAGTCACCCAGAAACCCCCTGGAAGGGTGAATGTCACCAAGGCAATTGTTTTAAATTTATCTCAGCAATTAAATATAATTCTGTTCACTTAAAAGATATATCTCTAAGCTTAGACCAAGAGGGTGGTGATAATGTTGTGCTGGTGGCACCACCTCAGCTGCTTGTGGTACTCATGGCAGCAGAAAGGGACTGCCACAGCCAGGCAAGGGGCATCTTTATTATATTCTTTATTAATTTATAGTCTTGTTTTCTGACAGAGACTGCTCTTCACAGTGGAAAAGTGTTTCACTGGGCTGTGGGACAGGAGTGAATGAACAGTGCACACATGGCACAGGTTTGCCTGCTCTGACCCTACACGGCTCACCTGCACATGAACTGTAGGGCTGTATCACACTCACAGGGCAGCCCTAGCTGTGCCTCCTCTGGGATGGCAGAACCTTTCCAGCCTCATTTGAAGACCAGGTTGGCTTCTGGGCATCTGTGGACACCTTGCAACAACAGTTTCATGCAAACTTCAGACTCAGTTCCTTCCTTTGCTGTTGAAATCCCTGTGGGAAATTCCTCTGAGAGGTGACAACACCTGTGGGACAACACCCCCACCTGCTCCCACAGGCCAGAAGGTCCTGCTCCTTACAGGGATGATCCAGCCAAGCTGAGTGAGGAAAGACCTGTGAAAGAAACACCTTTTGTGGTGTCACCTTAAAAGGTAAGTTATGTTGCTTGTCATGCAACGTGCTCAGAACCCACCACAGGTGATTAACTGCCTGGGAGTTGTTAGATCACACATCGTATAATCCTCCCTGTACCTGTGGCAACATCATTAGTTATGATTCATAAATTCCAGTGGGGTTATGATTCTCAAATGGATGCAGTACATTGACACAGGCAGCAAAGGAGACCCTCCTTAGGCTGAACCCGTGGCTGGGTGAGAAGTGTCAGCAGTGACAAGGTGGGTCCTACCCCCTTAATTTTAAGGACACAACAGGATTCCTCACACTCTATTCCACCAGGATTCTTTGAGATGCATGAGTCACTTGGGAGGTGACTTGGGACAGAGCATGACACTTCAGGGGTGAGGAGAGGCAGCCTAGAAGGGGATACATAGAAAGGAGACGTTATTAGCTGGTTAGGAAGAGAGAAAGGGCAGAGGGAAGTGAGGTCCATCTCCTTTATCTCCAGAGCAGTTGACTCTGGGCTAGGGATGAGTCACAGCAAGAGTTTTGATAAGAAAGAGCTTGATTTATGAAGTGGATGCAATTAAAACCTTGGATCCTCAGGGTTGGTTTTAGCAGCTGTATTAAACTGAAGCAACTCCTGGCTCACTGAGTGCCACTGGAGGGCTGTTTCTGCTCCCCCACTTGCTTTGAAATGCTCTTGCTGCAACTCTTCAGGCCAAGACAAAATCCAGCTGAGCTGCTGAGGATGAGCAGGGCCAGTGTCTGTCTCCCTGAACATCAAAATGGGAGCACAGAA
The DNA here is from genome assembly GCA_035583235.1 of Hafferia zeledoni. Classification (NCBI taxonomy): domain Eukaryota; kingdom Metazoa; phylum Chordata; class Aves; order Passeriformes; family Thamnophilidae; genus Hafferia; species Hafferia zeledoni. The sequence continues at coordinate 15,236,351 of JAWWEV010000024.1, read as the reverse complement.
CTAGCCTGAGAAGAGCTATTCCAGGGAAGAAAATTCCTCCTAAGACTATTAAATGCAAAGACCAAAATGATGCCTAAGGAAGATGCCGAGTGCACACCTGTGGGGCTGGGCAGCAGTTTGCAGGAGACCTCCTGAAGGAGTTCCTGTGTTGTCTCCTTCTTGTAAGAGCAGGAATGGGGCTAACTGGACTCTGGATCTGATTCCAGGTGGTTCTTACCTTAGATGATGTGGCTGGATCTTTGGAGAGCATTGCAGTCACGTGCCACTGACAAGTGAGAACCATCAGCTTTTCCCCAGGCAGCACTGCTGGGTTTGGAGTAGGAAGAGCTGGAAATTGAGATCAGGAGCAGCCACCACTTCCCAGAGCTCAGTGCCACCAACTCACACACCCCTCAGGCTGGATCCATGCTGATCCCAAAAGAGAAGCACCATCGAAGCTGGGGACATGACAGGCCTCATGGCCATCCATCCTGATGTCATTAAAATCTTGCTTTTCTGATGCCCCAGTGGCACCAAGGCCACAGGTGTAAAACTCCATTAAATATTTTCATTTTCATCAATTGCTTGCAGTAAGTGCCTGTTGAGGAATTCATGGAAATGTTTTCTATTTGACACAGAGATACTTTCAATTATGAAAGATGGCTAAAAATAAAAGGAAATTATACTGTTCAGACATCTCTGGAGGTGGAGACAGGAGGGAGAACCGTCAAGGAGAGCCAGGGAAGAGATTTTTGTTAGAAGTGGAGAAAGGCTACTTATTTTTACAGACAGAAAATGTCAGGAGGCAGCCTGACTAGAGGATCTGGAATCTGTCACTCACCTCTATTAATAATTTGACCTCAACTATTTAGAGTCTGAGCCAGAGCACAAGAGTTAAGAGTCATGACAATCTCTCTGGCTGCCGGGGGTTGGATCACCCTCCTAAAATTCTCAGTGTACACTTCATTTTTTAAATGGGTTTTCCTGGGGGGCGGGGGGGGGGGGGGGGGGGGGGGGGGGGGGGGGGGGGGGGGGGGGGGGGGGGGG
>JAWWEV010000024.1:15210171-15223410 GCA_035583235.1 Hafferia zeledoni | reverse complement strand
TGGGCTGCCCAGAGAGGGGGTGGATTCCCCATCCCTGGAGGTTTTTCAACTGAGCTTGGCTGTGGCACTGAGTGCCAGGATCTGGTAAAGGGACTGGAGTTGGACCAAGAGTTGGACTTGATGATCTCGGAGGCCTTTTCCAACCCAATCAATTCTATGATTCTAAGTCAGAACAGCACATTCATGAGAGGAGTGGTTGGCTGAGCCAAGTCTGGCTGTTCCTGGGGTGTCAGAGACCATCACTGGGGCAGAGGAAAAGCCTCCTGTGGACTTTGTGGTGAGCAGAACCCTGGAGAGGAGTCACCAGTTGGAAATAGCACATGTGCACGTCACCTGCCAGCTGGCGTGGGCACGGCAGGAGCCTCCACAGGAGCAGCCCCAGTCCCACTCAGAGAACAGCAATGAAACAATGCAAACAAGAACAGGGCTTAGTCACTCGTTCAAGTCTCATCCCCTTTTGTTTTTACAGATGTGCAGTTCACGGAAATGAGATGATTAGCTCATCAAAGCATCTGTCATCTGAGAGACAAACCAGCTTTATACAAATGCACCCAAGTGACAAGACCTGTCGGATATGGGCTGAGGGGAATCTCTCTGAGTCTTATTTTTGGATCTATTATAATCAGCCTTACCAGCTTATTATTTATCTCCAACACATCAATGGGGAAGGAAAAAAAAAACAACAACAAAACTTGTCAAACATGGCAATCTGAATATGGTGGGTTTTTTCCATGAAGGATGTATATGCTTGCACTTTTACAGCTCTTTCTTTTAACTTGAGCTGAGTAGCTTGGCCTTTACTCCTGGAAGATTTAAATGACTTGCCAAATTATTTAAATGGGCTAAGTTATTTTATTTTTGTGTTCTTAAAATTAGGACAGTTTAAAAGGAATGATTTTTGGGCATCTGGTGGTCAGCAGGCTTTGCAAATCAACACCAAAACTATCTGCATGTTCAACATTGGACACATGCTTTGTTCCTTCTTGAGATCAGGTGAGAAAGAGTGGTCAGGCATTTAAAAGCTCTCAACTAGGGCTCGGGGGTTTTGGACTGAGTATCAATCTCCACCTTGGGCTTCCTGTGTCTGGTGACACCTCAGGACATTCCTGATGGTTGTGAGCACAGAGGGGCTCTGGGTTTAGTTGGAGCCACACTGATCATAGGGCTATATAGAACCAGAGAATGGCTTAGGTTGGAAGGCACATTAAAGATTATCCAGTTCCAACCAATGCAAAGGGACATTTAGTGTCCTTTAGGAGCTCAGCAGTGGAGCACAAATAGATTGTTTATTTCTTTCTTTTATTTATTTATTTATTTAAAATAATGAAAGATGAAAGAGCTGGGACTGAAAGGGAGATTACTCATTTGTTCTTAGCCCTTTGTTGTTAATCATACCACACCTACTATGAGAGCAGTGGCAAGCTGTCAGCTTCGCCTCCTGGTTGGCTCAGTGCCACCCAACACTCGCCCAGCCCGTGCCATCTCTTCATCTGTGACCAGCCCAGCTGGCACGGAGAGGAGGGGGAGCTCCGGAACACAGCACTGCAAGTCTGTACAGCTCTGGGCACAGACGAGATTTCATGTGTGCTCAGCAGGCAGTGAGGAAGAGAATCCAGCCAAAGAGAGATGTAATAAGTGGAAACAAACGGAAATGACACAGCCTGAGCATGAAGAGACATGTACAGTCAGCGTGGGGGGATAAAAATGGGTTATAATGTAAAATCAAGCATTATCTGTCAGTTCTAACTAGCTCAGGACAGCATGACAGTTCCTTGCACGCACAGAGACACTGTTTGGCCTCAAACAGCCACAAGCACAAGACAGAGGAAAGGGAGGGGGTTAGGAACTTCATAGAACTAATCATTAGCCTTGCTGCCTCTTCTGCTGTGAACACCACGATATAATCATGTTTGGGAAGTGCAGGCTGGCCTCCCAGTCACCCACTCACATCACAGGGGAGATGGCCCCTTCAGGCCACCACAGGTTCATTTTGGCTCATCCTTTGACCCGATGCAAGAGCAGATGCCTCCTGGGGATGACCATGGCCCTTTGCAATGCCCATGGTATCTACCATGCTCACACACTTGCCTACAGCCACCAACCCAGCCACTCTCCTCCCCAGGATTCCCCACCACAGCACAGGTGGCTCAGCACTGCTCTCCTAACACCATGCACTGCCTTCTGAAGCAGAACAGACTGTATTTGTGCAGGGCACTGCTCATCAGTGTGTTTAACAAAGCTTTCCAACCTCTTCTTGCCTTGCTGTGCACCTTTCATAAGTTTTGTGGTGAGCACCAAAGTCTCTTGTGTGTGACAGGGATGATTGAAGAGGCTTTTGCATAGGCTGTGTAGCCTGTCTGGACAAAATGGTTTTGCTCCTTCCATCCCTATTCTCATAGTTTTCTCCCTGCTTCTATTCATTCCTTTCCCCTCCTAAGCCTAAGAGCACATCTGAGATGTCTTGTTTTCCTTGGCCACACCTGCTTGTAAGCAGACCAGGATCAGCAGCGTGGTGGCAAGAAGAAAGCCTCCCTTTTTTGGCAGCTCTTCCCAGCCACCTTGTTCCTGGGAGCTCCCGAGGCACAGAGACTTTCTGTCAGGACCTGCAGTGGGGGATGACTCAGTCCAAGCTCAGGGTTATGGAACGGACGTAAGAGCTGCGTGGAGGCTTTGGCAGGTCCCTCCTCATGACTTCACTGGGCAGGACATGGAGCACTTGCACTGCAGGTGAGTGGGGTGTAAGTAAGAGAAACCAGTTTTTCAGATTCTCTCATCTCTTCCAGCTACAACCAATGCCTGCCCTGAGCCCAAAGTGACAACTAAACCTTCCCTGCAGGGTAGAGCTGCTTGTAGCTTGTCAAAAGCAGCAAATCCTGCCCCTTCAAAACAAAAGGAAGGAAGAGGAAGATATTCATCAGCTCCTGACCAGTTCAACCCCACTATGGGTTGAGCTATTTGTAAGAATTGATTACCTGCCTCTTTCCCTTGAAGCACAGCTCAAGTCCCAGCTTGGCTGCTCCCTCATGAACATCTCCTCCCAAGTGTAACCTCAGCTTGTTCCAGACAAGATGTCAACAAGTGTTCTCTCCAGCTGGAGTGCACAGCTCAGCAGATACACCAGGCAGCTGTGATGGTAAGCAGAGGAAGAAGGAGAGGCCCACAGGTGGTGTTGATGCCCTGAAGATTGTGTGCCAATCACAATTAATTAATTGGCAGACAGGAGAAATCCCATTTTCCTCTCTTTAAATATCCATAAGTGATACTGGGAGTTACCTAATAAAGTAACTGAAAGGATTGAAGTCTACAGTGTTCTGCAACTTACTGGACTCCAAGGAGATGCAACTCAATAAGAGACTTTACATTTTCACCATTTTCTTTGTAATTTCCCTTTTTGTCCTCCCCATAAAAACAGAATGGAAATACGATGGCAATTGTTGAATATCACAATCCTTTTGTAGAAAACACTACACTGGGCCTGCAGTGACACAAACCCAGAGAATCAGATAATTTAATTTTTCATAGAGTTGGGAAAGCTGATCTCCAAGGGCACATAGCAAGTCACTTAGCAGCTATCCTGCCATAATAGCTTTCAGCTTTCCAATGGAATTTTTCCTGGGTTTCTTCCAAAAACTAATAAGAGTAAAGCTTCCTGGAACAAGCTAACTCTGTAGAATTTCCCCCACTCACCCCTGGCCAGCAGATGTGTGTCTGGAGGGCTAAATGCTCTGGAGGATTTATTCCTTAGCTTAGGTGGTCTGGCCAGCAGTTCCTCCTGGCACTTCCCTTCCTGGACCTGTGTGCAGCTGGGCAACTTCCTAACACAGTGGTGGTGCCCCCCAGCATGTCTGACATACCCTTTAGCACCAGAGCACCTCGGCCACCCCTCCACGTCACACAACTCGCAGTAAGGCTGGAGGAGAAAGTGCAGTGAGCAACACAACAGGCAACAGCTTGGATTGATTAAAGGAGCCTCAGTAAATGTGGCACCTGCCCGCTGCCAAAATCAGGGGGGACTGGACACCTCATTCCCCCAAGTCTGGAAAGAAATTGCAACCCAGGCATTCCCATCCCAACCCAGCCAATCCCATAGGTAGCTGTTCAACTCATCACAGTGATTTGAGGGTTAGAAACCAACAATCTACACCCAGAATTTGTGCCTGTTGTCTGGAAGACAAGCAGTACATTGAGGGGTCAGATCTCAAAAGAAAATACCTTTGCCTTTCGTGTGTCAGTCCTGGTGACTTCTCACAGAGTTATTGTATCATTAATATCTGCATGAAGCCTATTCTGAGTGGTTTACTGGAAAATTACGACTTGTCAGCAATTAGCATAAAATGAGTAGGAGCTGAAGGCAGAACAGCCCATCATAAAGGACGTTTTAGACAGAGCTCTGACGCTGGTACTTGAAAGAGTATTTTAAGAAGGATTCCTAAACAGCTACAGGTCAAGCACAGAGTTTATATAATGGATGCAAGGACTGACAGTCTGATTCACAACCTGAGTCCAAAGAGCTACTTGCTTTTGAAAAGACAGCCTTTCTCCTTGTCTTATAATTTCTATTTGGAGAAACAAATCCCCCTGCAATGCACACCTGGCTTTTCATTTGAGTTCTCCAGAAGGTCCTACAGAGACACCATCAAAGGCAGCTGCTTGTCTAAATACTTCAGGCCCCTCCTGTGTACCTCCTTCTTTAGAAGCCAACTGAAATAAGAGCAATGATTTTACTTTACACTAAGGGGTCTGCATAAGCCTTCAGAAAAGGGTATTTCTTAAAGGGTGTGGATGTGGATATAATCCTTCAGTCACATTATTCCTGCTCTGATTTGGACAGCTGGTGGGCTTGTTTGCTGTCTGTCACACTGGACAAATAAAGAGATGTCAGAGCCCCCTGGGAGTCCTCTTTGGGCCATCAGGTGATTCTCCTCCATGGCTGACAGTGAAGCTGGGAGCCCACCCTGTCCCACAGCAGGGCTTTTCACGCACTTTGAGGCAGGGAAGGAGGCACTTAGCAGCATGAGAGCCTGCTCTCTTCCATGTGAAAACATTAGACAATTAATCTTGCCACCATTTTATGGGTAAGGATATGTAAGCAGACACAACAGCTCAGGGACAGCCAAGGGACCACAGGTGTCCTTCACCCCATTTGCCATTGCTGAAATCTACTGGCTAATGCAGCTCCTGTTCCACTTCAGCCTCAAAATTCTGCCAAATCTCCAGTGCCAGAAATCACTGCCTACTTCTTCTGGGATTATGATGCATTCCTTCCTCAGAATTATAAACCCATTTCCTTCTCAGTGGCAGAGGATTAAATTTCTTTCAGAATCAGCGGAAACAGTCTGTGCTCTTACATATAGCGTATTAGCATTAGAGCAAATTCATCTCTGATCTCATTCATCATTTGCCTCAGTCCTCTCAGCAGACAATATATCAGTCTTGTAACAGTCAGCACAGACTTCTTACTGTCTCAGAGAAAAAGCTTTGGCATCTGGTTCAGCCACTGAACTCCAGCATGACCTGTGTCCTGAATGGACGACAGGACAGATCCTGCAAAATTATTCATTTTCATTTGGCTCCCCATTAGGAACCTTCATCAGAAACCTGAGGCTTCCTCAGGCTCCTTATGGGAGGGCTCCACGTGCTCCCCCGAATGACTTCCCTTCCCACATTCCTCATTGTCTGTGAAGTGGTGCAGAAGTGGATTAAATAAGCTATCATCTCAGTTAGTGATAATGAGAAAATTGAAACAAGCTGTTCCATAAATGCGATCATTATCTAGTAAATTAAATGAGATATTCAAAGTGTCCACCCAGCAGTGGCCAAGAAACTTCTCTTACTCAGCATTTCTTTTATCTGGGAGAAAGAGGAAATGATCACAACCTCCCACAAACCAGAGACTCCAATGGACATGGTGTCATTAACATCATCTGGCTTTCCACACCTCTGCAACAGACACAGTAAAGCAACTCTTGGCTGTTCTGAGTTCGAGACACTCAGCTCTGGATGTTGCTGGTGTTAATTGTGCCAGCTGACAGGGACCAGGTTTTGAGGTTTGTCTTCTGGAGACTGGGGCTGGAGGACATGTAAGTGACCAGGGTGGCATTTGCTGCCATGCACATATTGCCCAGAATTCCACTGCAGATAGAAGGGGCTGCAGGGATAGCTGAGGATTTGGAATATGCCAAAGATCCTGTGGAAAAAAACCTGAACAAATTCAAAGGGCAAATTAGAATAAGGGTTTTTTTGCCAGGTGAATGAAGGAAAGGAGTGTCAGAGCCTCATACCTGATTGTTACTGGGATATCACTGAAGAAGGGGCAGAAATCAACCTATCTACCACTTCCAGACTTACACCCAAATGCATGAAATTCTGAGTTTCAAGAAATAAACATTTTTAGAGAAAGAAATTCAGAAAAAGTGCAGAAATTGGGAGTTTGCATTTACTCTCTTTTTTTTTCCCCTGGAAAACCTTGACAAAAAGTGAAATAGTTTTCTTTTTTCATTGCACTTTTCTCCATAGGTTCTGTTGATCCCATCCATGCCAGGCCAACCTGTTCTCTGCACCCCAGTTACAGGCACAGCCCAACATGGGGTTGCCCAAAGAGGCACACAAGGGATCCAGCCCCAGAGGGGAGGAGTGATTTCAGAACAGGAGCCATGAACCACAGAATCACAAAGGTTGGAAAAGACCTCCAAGATCTTCAAGTCCAATCCGTGACCAAACACCATCATACCCACCAAACCATATTGTGAAATGCCATGTCTTCTCTGCTTTTGAACATCTCCAGGGATGGTGACTCCACCAGTTTCCTGGGCAGCCTGTTCCAGCTTCACCGCTCTGTCAGAGAGGAACTTCTGCCTAATATCCAACCTGAACCTCCCCTGGCACAACTTGAGGCCATTTTCCCTGTTCTTATGAATGCAGAAGATGCGTCCACAGAGTTTGTATCTAAGTTCCAACCTGCAGACACTTGGCAGATGCTCCCACTGAAGTGTGGCAGCTCTGGGTATTTTGTAGCCTGCACTAGAGTCTCAACAAACCACAAACAAGTGACCAAACCATGAAATGCAGAACAGGCCCATGGAATCCCCAAGAAGCCAAAACTGCCTGCAAGGAAGCAGGTCCTGCTGGAGAAGGCAGTGCTGGGCACATTCCCTGAGGGTGCTCTGCTCCAGCAAACCCCCCTGCTCTCCCTTTCAGACAGATTATCCTGGGGAGGCAGTAAAGATGCAAAAGCAAGCAGCACAAGGCTAATCCTGAATCTGAATCCATCTGAGCCAAAGGCAAACCTCAGTGGCAGCACTGGAGAGCAGGAGCTGCAAGCTCCAACTGGCCATGGGAGGGCAAACTGCTCCAAGCATTGCTGCACAGTTCAACACAGTCACTGCTAACTTTGCTTGCAGTCAGCCTGCCTTCTTGAAAGACAATCCAGGCCTGCCTTCCAAGGAGTTTTAATTGTTTGGAAATTTTGGCAGGGCTCTTATTTCAAACAGACAGAAGCACTGGAAAAGGCAGCGAGCAAAGCAGGACACTCTGGGAATGTCCTGCAGCTCCCGGGCCAGCACAGGAATTCCTCTTTTCCCCAAAGGCAGAAGCATTAGGGCAGGCCTTCAGCACCACCCAGTCAAAGCAGGCTGCTAGGAAACTGTTGGAGACAGTTAAAAATAGGGATTGTGCTGATCCAGTGTTAACTCTTAACAGGAAGGCAGCCATTCCTCGCTGGCATAATACCACCAGTCTTTTATTTAGCACTCTCTCCTCTAAGCTGCCTGTCCCAGCTCCTCTTGTATTATCCTTTGTAGCCTGTCTTCCTCCTAACACAGCAGAAATCAACCCAGAAGAGCCATTTCTGTGGCTGGCCTGTTTTCAGCACACTCTCTAGTTGGCCTGCAGTCCTGATGGCAACAAGCATCAATTAACAAAGAGTGGGTACTGCAGCCCATCCCCACTGAGAGGGGCAGGGTGGCAGCACATGACCTGAAGATCACTCTGTCTCCCTGGCTTTGCCCAGCAGCATCCTCATCTGTCTGCACACACATCTCCACTCCTTATTTCACAGCCTTTTAGCATGGAAAAGCAGCAATGTGCTCTCCTTGCAAATGAATTTGCCTCCTTTTATTTATTGCTGAATTTTAAGATGAAGATCAATGGAGTTACATGTGCATGGGCCAGTCCCCAGAGGCTTTATTTCCTTTTAGCACTCCATATGGCCCACAATATACAGCAATATTCTAGCTGGGAAGTGGTGAGGATCACTAACAGCAAGAAAAGCCAAATTTAAAAGCAGAGTGCCAGGACAGATAAGGAGTCACTCACTACCCATCTGCAGGCAGTGCCTCTGACAAGCAATTGCTATGGCTGCAAAATGCAAGGATGGAGAAAAGCCTTTCTCATCTTGAAAAATGAGAAATGTCCCCAAAACACATCCTTCTGCTAGGACAAAGACAGGTCATGATCAATAAGCAGTGAAAGATTTATAGTTTAGTTAAAAAGCTGGGAAGCAGGTGGACTTGTACCTGCTCTCTCAAGGCAGCTGTCACTGCCACCTGGAAACCCTTGGAGGAAACAAAAGGAGTTGCTTTATTTCTCTGCTCCTTGAAGTACCAAGGAGCAACTGATGGGCAAAGCTCCTTCAAACACCATTGCTCAAACGGATCATCATGGAAACACAGAGGCCTGGAGTCAAAAGGCACAGATTGCAGCCAGGTTTTGACAAGAAGGTTTCCAAGACCAGAGACAAACAAAGTCAACCTGTGACTGCCTGACCTGCCTCACATCCAGAACAAAACCCGAGCCATGAAAACTTTGAGAACTGCCAAAAATGAGCTCCATATCCACGGCTAAGCTGGTACCCTGTTCAGGCATTGGGAAAGACCAACTAATGTGAGCTGCAATTTATCTCAGTGACCAGGTGGATGTGGAGGTGTAAACCTGGTGCTGATTCTTGCAGACCTGGCAACCTTCCCAGTGCCATGAACAGTTTTGCTTGAGTAAGCATCCATGAGGGTCCAGCAAGGCTCCAGGAAGCACCAGCTCTGCTGGGTGAGTGGACACCTTGCCAGAGCAAAGAGGCAGCCTGGTGAGAAGGGAAGATTGTTGGCATTCAGTGTAGGAGGGCGAAGACAAACCGAGCCCCAGCCACCTGGCAGCTGCCCTGTGCTTGAGCTGCACAGCTCCAATCCATCCTTAAATCCTGACAGTGAGGAGCTCAGGGCCCTGTTAATCCTGTGCTCCCACATCTGCACAGCCCCATTAGGCAGCAGGGCAGCTGCTGGCACTGCTATGTGTTCAGTACTGACACCTTCAATGGGCTTTGGTCCTTGCTAAAGCCACGCTACAGTGACACTCTTGTTTTGTCATGGAGCCTCAGAGGCCACATGCAGCATCATCCCCAGCCCAGGGGATGAGGGACAAGCTTTCTGGGACTGCTCCCAGCCTGCACACCAAACCACCAAATCATGGACTGGCTGTGAGCACGGCAGGGGCTGGGCATTGCACACCCCCAGATCTCTTGTGAACTGTGGTTTTCAGCCCCTGGCTGCTGCCAGAGAGGGGCAGGTGAGAAGGAGCATCATCCTCACAGTGGCCAATACAGCCAGGTTGCAGCAGCAAGCCCTGGCAAGGCTGTTTCCCATCCCAAGCAATGGTTCACCACAGTTCCTGCAACACGACAGACCAAGCCAGGCAGGATCTTTCCATTCTGCTGCTGCTCCAGCAGGAACAGTTGGGTTGACAGCGCCTGATCCCAGACCACAGTTGAAGAGGATGCTTCCAGATCATTGCACAAATAATAACAGTATTAGTGGAATTACAGGAAATCCTTGCTTTTCTAACACCAATTCCAGGTTGAAAAGCAGTGTTAGTAGCAGGCACACATGAGCTCAGCTGCTTTGATTAAAGAGCAACTGTCTAATCTCTGCCTGGACTCTGCCCTGGGTTTTAATGCCTGATTAACTACACCCTGCCAGGATTATTTTGCATCTTTGCATATTTTGAAGCTCTTCATTTTCATTTACTGCTACAGACAAGGAACTGTTTAAAGCAACTGTCATTAGTACTGGCAATTTAAAGCACCATGTCTGAGTTTATGGCCAAGTGGTGGCTGGAGCACAATTCAAGGGGCTTTCAGGGTGATCTTCCACTTCTCAGGGAGCAAATCCAGGACAGCACACTCTCAGCTCAAGGCAGGGTGTCACTTATGCCTTAGCCCTCTGGGAGACAGCCAAATATCACCTACAGGAAATCAGCACCACTTTCAGAAGTGGCTGGAAGATCGACTCCCTATCCTGAGAATGGTCAGGCCTTTCATAACAAATAATAAAATAAGTTTTTCACTTTACACCAGCATAACTCAAAAGTGTTGCAGAAAACACAAAACTTACCATGACAACTGATTACACATCAAAATCTTGTATTCCTTCTAAGAAAAAAAATCAAAACTGGCTGGAAAAACTCCCTGACCAGCTGGAACTACCTGCCTCTAAATTTACTCTGAGCAGCTGGGTCTCATGATGTACAAGCACTTGTCCAACCTGTACCCCACACCTAGATCTAGCACCTTCTTCTGCCCCTGTGAGCCCTCACATTCCATTTTATGTCTCTCAGGACTACCTGAGATCTCTCTTCTCCTAGAAGAAATCACCAGTTCAGTCTGGTGGAGCAAAAACTGCACAATTTCTGCTACTGTACTGCTGACTGTAGCCCTGATTGTGCTGATGCTGATCCAAAGCTGCAGTTCTTCGAGAGCAGCCCATGCTGTGCTTCTCCATCAGCACAACCACAATGCATAACCCTGGGGAAGAGCAGCAGCTACTCTGGATGAGTAAGGACCTAAGCTGGAGGACAGGTTACAAATCTACAGCCCCTTTGGCTCATGGCAGCCAGACTGTACAAGGTTTGGAATCAAGAGGGTTTGCTGTGAGCAGCACCTAATGACTCAGATGGCCATTGCTTCCACAGCCCTCTCCAGTTCTGTCTTCTACAAATTGTCAAGTTATTGTCAAGGATATCATTTTTGTTGCAGCCAAGGTATTTCAGCACAGAACAGCAGGATGTATGGATGGGCAGGGTGGGATGGGACAGGGGGAAGGAAAAGGGGCTCAATCATTGCCCCAATATCAAAGAAGCAAATAGAATATATTCACAACTCTGCCTTTAAAAGAGTACAAAACATCACTGTTAAATCAGGTAACTGGGTCACACCACCGAGCTGATGAAATGCAAGGTCCTGAGAGATAACCATGCTTTGGAGTGGCAGGGTGGAAATCTTCATGCAACAGCTCAGTGGGTAACAGCACAGTGAAACAAAGAGCATATCAGGTGCTTCATGTACAGCTCTGCAGGTCCCCACCACGTTGCAGCCACCAGAAAAGGCTCACTCATGTGTTAAGGTAATTTTGCCCACAGGCTGTCCCAAGCCTTTGGCATTTTTTCCTTCCTTCCTTTATTTTCCATGTGTCTAATTATTGAGGACGTTCATAGAGGAACAGGATTTCTGGTCTCTGGAAGCCCATCTGCTCCCACTGTTTATTTCCTTGTAATGAATTCCAGCGTCACGACCGCACTGATGGCTCTTCCCATGGGGAACAAACACAGGGAAACCACCGTGGTGGAGAGAGCAGGCCTGCAGTACCCAAAGGACCTCAAGGACATGGGAAAGAGCAGAAGGTGGCCCCACATTTCATGAGGCTCCCACCAATAAAGGAAAATCTGGGAAACATGATTTGCTACACCAACACATCCCAACAGGCTGGAAATCTGGGGATCCACTCTGCAAACACTGCTGGGACACTGCACACTTCCAGTCCTCCAGAGCCAGCTTCCCACTGGGGTCACTGGTTAGGCCAAGAAGTTGTGATGGCTTGGTGCTGACCTAACCAAAGAAGGCTACAGAAGCTGGTTGAAGGGATAAATCTGGCAATGGGCTTTCAAAAGCTCAAGAGCTTTGAGGTGGATTTAGCCAAGACCTCCCTTGGTGCAGGAACAGCACCAGAACCCCAGTGACTTCCTCCTATTCCTTAGCAATGAACTCCTGGATAAAGAACTACTGTGAAAAGGTTAAAACTACCCCATAACCAGATTAAAACAAATTCTCCCTCTCACTCTCGCCTGGAAGACAAGTCCTTCCCTTTAAGTTTGGTTTCACTGAGCCTTCTACACTGCTGTGAACTCAACACCTTCTTCTCCAGGTGTCTCCTTCTTCCCATCAGCTCTGTGACTTGGCTCTGCACCCATGTTCTGCTCCCCTGAGGAGCCTCCAGCTGGTTTCTTGGGCAGTCAGACTTCTCTTCAGGCTGGTCCTGCCTCCCTCCCCCATTAGGCTCACTGCTCCATATCCAACTCCAATGATTCTCCTGGAGAGAAGGCTCCAGGGCTCTCTGGAGGGAAGTCCTTTCTCACTTTCAGAGCCAGACCGAGAGCACATGGCCATGGCAGAGCACACACTGCCAGGACAGAACCACAACTGGACACAAAGCAGACTGTACATACCACCAGACGACTGGAGAAGCCAAATTTCCCAGGGGTATTAATTGTAGCACTAGTGCACATGCTGTGGAGTAGTTTGTGGGGCACTCAAGAGACCAGAGAAACCAATACTGCACAGGTCTATGCACAAACCTTCAAATAAACCAGCTCGCATCTGGCTTCCACCTGTTCTGCATTCCCCCTTCCTGCCTGCTGCACGCCTGGAATGTCTGTGTAGAACTTGCAAGGCTACCCATAAGCAAAACAGAGTTTTGCCCCTCAGCGCAGGACTTGGCTACAACAGCTCCAAGGAGGAGCTGAGGTTTGTCCTCAGCTCGAATCTATCTGCCTACTCAGTTCCACCTGCCCCTTGCAGCAGTCACACCTTTGTGGCAGATGACCTCTCCCTTTTCAAATGCTCTCAGAGGTATTGCAGCCAGCCCAGAAGTACAGGCAGGCCGAGGGCATCCAAAAGCCCATGGAAAGCACACAGGCTATGCCAGCTTGCCCTGAGGATTCAGGCAGGAGGATTAACACTTTATATTTCCATTTTGCTTTCTACAAGCATGGTGAATTAATAGGATTTACTGAGAAACATCCAGGAAGAGATAAGTTATGGTCTCCTTACAGCATATCTGTGTTGCTTAACTGGGCTGTCTTTGGAGGGACCCACAGGGGAAATTTAAGTTGGAGATCAGACAAAAATTCTTTCCAGAGAGAGTGCTCAGGCATTGGAATGGGCTGCCCAGAGAGGGGGTGGATTCCCCATCCCTGGAG
>JAWWEV010000024.1:15186347-15205356 GCA_035583235.1 Hafferia zeledoni | reverse complement strand
ACTGAGTGCCATGGTCTGGTAAAGGGACTGGAGTTGGACCAAGGGTTGGACTTGATGATCTCGGAGGTCTTTTCCAAACCCAATCCATTCTATGATTCTATGAACAGAGGAAAGCAAAGCAAACACCTCCTGAGATGCCAAGCCTGGTGGTGGCTGCCCAGGCCTCCTGGAGAAATGTGAGGCTTTTGGATGGGGTTGATGGACAGTGTCACTCACAGGTGGGAGGCGTCGCTCCACAGCTGTGCCAAAAAATACAGCCTAAAGGCTGCAAATCCTGCCCATGCAGCCCTGCCTCCAGCCCTGGCTCAGCAGGGAGAGGTTTGTCCAAGCTGGGAGAGGTCGGTGGGTCAGGAGGGCAGAGCAGCACCCACGACCCCTCTGGCCACAGGCTGGACCTTCCCCAACAGGGGACCCTGCAGCGAACCAGGCTTGGTTTTCTCTGCATTGTGTCTGTAATCGAAGCACAAAAGCTGTTCATTTAAGTGGGTTTAAATGGTTAAAGGCACTTGTTCCTCTGAAAAGAGAATGAAATTGCTATTGACACCTCTATGAAAGAGAGGCTTTTCAGGCACACTAGGAAAGCAGCGGACTAGGAGTCTTCCTCACTTTGTTGCCTGCAATTAGATCTGCAGCCTCCTCCTCTGCTCTTGTAATAGGAATAGGTACCGGTATCTTCAAAGGATGGGAAACTTAATGGCCTCATTGGCGGTTTGATGAATAATTCATGCTTTGCATTAATCGGGAACTTAACTAAGGCCTGGAGAGAGACAGTCTTTAATGCAGAAAAGCATCTTTGGGCCGTCACGCTGGGTGCTGGGTCAGTGAGACACAGGATGATCACACACACTGCATCACTCAGAGGGCACAGAAACAGACACTGAAACTCTCCCTGTGCTCAGTGCCATACACTGGGGGACTTTTTAAACGAAGGTAGAGACCAGAGGTATGTCAGCCTTCCTTCCTCACCCACCTGTATGGCTGAGGATGGGAGCCTGTGTGTGTGTGAGCCCCGGGGCATCCTGGCAGAGCCTGGAGCAGCAGATAAGCTGTGGCTCCACTGCAGGAGGTCTCAGTCAGCGGCACCAGGTAATCCTTTGGCTCCGAGAAGCTCAGCTCACTCTTTTGCATGACCAACAAGGCCATCATGCCTCATGGGGAGTCCCATCACTGCCATGCCAAGGCACATGCCATGAGAGGGCAGTCACCTCCATCCCTGCTGCTTGAAAGGGGGGTTGGCAATTTTAGCCACCACTTCGGGTGTTTTGCTGTGCTCCTCCTCAAAAGCAAAGCCATTCCCTTGCTGGGCTTTCTGCGGTACCTCCTACCCCAGCCTGTCACTGCTGTGCTGGAATACAAACAAATAATATTGCACATGACTCACTGCTTGTACTTGTGAAACATGAGGAAAGAAGGTAACAGCCGAACCTGTTTTAACACATTGGCCTGACTGATATTTTTAAGAAAACAACAGCAACACTGTGCCCATTGGAGCCTTCTCAGAGAAATGCTAAACGTGCCATTGAAAATATCATCTGTTCAGATTCTGTTCAGATTTAATCATCCTCCATTCACCCTTTCCAAAAAAAAAGAAAAAAAAAATATCTTTCTGGCTGAAACATTTGGTTCTTGCTCAAGAATCTGGTCTGAATTTTATAAAGGTTTCCTGGAAGCAGAGATCAAGGGGCTGGTTTGGGGCTCAGAAAAAGCCCTCTGGCAGGATGAAGAGAAAACTGCCAGAGACTGAGACTGATACTTTGTCATTCACTTATTGGGAACATTGCACAGGACTGTTCCTGCTAATTAAAACCAGTGGTGACCAAAACTCATTTGCAGAGATTGGGCTTTGGCCAACCGTTTGTGTGTGGATGAGGAAATGAGATCATAAAAGTCACGACCGGCCTCCAAGCTCGGGGTGTGTAATTGCCTCTCACACCTTGCTTTCAGCCCCTCCAAACAGCACCTCTTCCAATAAAGTAAGAGTGGGGCTACTCATCTCTATTTTGGGCTGCCAGACCATGGAAAGGGACCTAGAAATTCCCCGCACTGGGACTGCCCCGGTACAAACAGATTAAAACTGCTCTGTGGTTGGGCCCCCTCCGGCTAAATGTGGCTTCTGTATTTATGACTTTTACACACAGCATTTCTCCTCAGTTGAAAACCTGTGCCATTATGAGCTTAGCCAGGAGCATAGTGAGAGCCACAGGATCTGCCAGAGATAGGACTTGCTTTGCAGTTCAAAGAGCCACCCTGCTGACCACAGATCCAAAGGGGTGGCTGAAATGCCTCATGTCTGACACCCATCTCGGGGACAGGCTCCCCACGGCCACCTCCAACACCACAGGTGAACAACGGGCAGAGACACCAACTGTGTTTTCCCCAAGAGCTGAACTTGTCACACTTTTATCAACAAGGTAGGTAGGACTGGTGGGCTGATGTGAGCAACGCCACAGAACTGCTGCCTACTTAAATATATATATACACAGGGGGAAAAAATACACACTGCCTTCAGCAGATACTGTGATTTAAGTCACAATACGCCCACTGGCACGTCCACCTCCGTAAATGTACCGTCACAAGTGTCCCATCACAGTGATACCACTGCGTTGGAGCAGGAAAATCGTGTAGCATCTCTCCTACCCCACAGTAAGCACTGCATCCACAGGCTGGGGCTGCCCCAAGTACCAAGGGTTCTTTACACCAGTGTAGTTTTGCTGGGAAGTTTCTGAGCCATGACCTCAGATGCCATGACTTTTCCTCCAGGACTAGCACAGTGTCTGTCTGGCTCTCTTGGCTGCACCCAAATCTCTGCCGATAAAAGGTGTCCAACAGAAAGAACAGGAATGTCAAGCCAATGATTAAGAAAACTCATCTCCTCTAATGGCATGTCTTCTTATTTGTTTTCTTCTCAAAGGACAGAATCAAAGCCTGAATTAACTAATTCCCTCCAGTCATACACCAAGTAATTGTACTGGCTGTGTATCCCCAGCTCACCCCACCCATCCAACAGCCACGCACTCCCAATGTGCCTTAAAAGTTGGCTTGTATATAGGGAGAGGTCCCATCTCATTTCTCAAGGAAAGCAGCATCCTTTGGAGTAACAGTATTTACCTCACAGCCTGATCTCATGGCTCTTTCTCTCAGGAAATACAGTGTTAAAGCAGAAAACTGAGCAGCAAGAACCCTGTCTGGATGTTTGGGATGGCACAAGGTCACATGGTTTTTCAAAGACCCAACACATCCCCAAAATATCACCCAACAACAAGCACCACACAGCACAGCAGTGGGGAGATGGGGAAAGTTTTGAAATTCTCAGTTATTTTGTGGTGTAAAGATGTTTGATGTTTTAGAGGTGACTTTCTGAAGGGCCATAGAAGCATAACCCAGTCACTGACCCATTTGTAGTGCAAAGGCTGAACTCATGCAGGACCTTCCTGGGTCCCCATGAAAGCACACCTGAGTCCCACCTCCCTTCAGGGCCCTCAGAGTGGGACAGAGGGGACAGTTTTGTGTCCCCTGTCTTCTGTGCACCCTCAATAGCAACATTCCTTCCAGGGCTGCACATCCTGCACCCAATGGGACAAACACCCACTGGCATCCAGGGCAAGTCAGGGATTTATTTGCCTGATGCCTCGATGGGAGGAAGTGACACAGAGAGGGGAGGATGCAGGAATTATCCTACATCTGGGTTTCCACCTAGAATTGGCCACTTCTACCAAATAAACTGCCCTGAGAACAGCACCAGTGCTACACTGCTCCAGAGGAGTGTGCAGGGGACATCCTTGCTCATGGATCCAGGGAGAAACCAAGTTTCAAGGAATTAACAGCAGGGTTTCTGTGGCAGAGACCAAGTATGTTGGGAAAATCATGGAGCCAAGCAGGGAAGCAAATTGATCCCACTGTGAAAGTTATGTGTGGAGGAATGGGGCTAAAAAGGATGGCACCAAGATTTCTTGGGGCAGGGAGGGAAGGGCAAGATGGAAGAGTGGGATGGGAAAACATAGGCAAAGATTCAAACCTCAGCCCACCAGGCTCTTGGACTTGCTCTGTCCTGGGACCTCATCTTTGGCATTGGGACTGTCTGCCCAAAGAAAAAGGGAAAAAGGCCTTCAGGATAGGCACTTGTAGCCTGGCACCTGCCTTGCCCTTCTTGCACTAGAGACAGAGCAGTGCCCAGCTCCTCCTCCTCCAAGGCACGGTGATGAAGAGAAATGACCCAAGGCAAGAGGCACTGGGAGACACAATAAGGAAAAACCAGGAAGGCAGAGACAAAACAGTCCTTGTGCTTTATCTCCCAACTTCAGACTGCCCTGCCAGAAGAAACACAGTTTTCTCCTCCTCTTGCACTGCCTCTCATAGTTCTTGTGATAGAGGGGAAAAGTCACCAGCACTGCTGAAGATCCCCAAGGTGGTCACTTTTCCCAAGAAGTCTTGTAAAACAACCTCTGACCCTCCACATAGTTCTGTCACCGTCCTGGGTCCCCCACATACCCTCAATGTGCCCCTTCCTTTGGCACGTTCTCTGTGCTGTTGTGCCAGACCCACTATGCTGCTGGTGTCCAGCCCAAGCTTTACTGGTTCATTTTCATCTACCCACCTCTTGGACTCACTGGGGACTATTTTATTTTGTTGTGGTTGTTGTTCCTGGATTTTATTAAGCACAAACAAGCCTTCCCCGGGTGTTTCTTGCAAACTCAGACAGGATTGAGACTCTGAGACCCCTCGTTCCTGCTAATGAGAAATGCAAAGAGCAGGAGCGGGCAGTGATCCTCCAGCTTCACCTCCTCCTGCCCATGGGCTCCCTCCTTGCTCTGGCCAGGCACTTCACAGAGATGAGGAAGGCTGCACTGCTAGCACCCAGGGACCCCAGTGCATACATAGGTCTACAGCTGAAACACAGCAGTCTCCTCCATCCTTATGTTAAACCTCTCTCACCTCATCATGGTTTAATCCCAGCCTGAGCTGGAGGAGACCCCTGAGAGGACATGGGGCTGCAGGAAATGCTGCTGCTTTGCAAGGGGTGTGGAAACAGCTCAGTGTCCAGCACCTCTGAAAAGCTGAGAGTTTTACAGAGTTTTTGCTTTAACTAGAGATTAGATAACTTCAGTTGTTTTGTCCAAATGCCTCCCAGTACATGGGAACAAGCAACAATGACATGATGGAAACAAACCACTTGTATAGATTGTTCATATGTTTAGTGCCTGCAAAGGAGACAAGAGCATGAAATTCTGCTTCTGCTGACTTGCTGAATAACCAGAGGTCATATTGGGAAGCAGACAACTGAAATGAAATGAAGACAGCTTGTCCATGTGTTTTACAAGATGACTGACCCTGTGTCATCTGCACCTCCTGTCAGACACTTAGAAGTTTCAGGTACTGCTTCAAAGGACTGCCTTTTACTGCCATGGTCACTGTGAGCATCCTGGCCTGACAGGCATTTCACCAGGTGACTGTGGCACAAAATGAAGTCATCTATGGGTAAGGTCCTGTACGTCCATCTGCTCATTACATTCAGCAGCTGATGAGAAAAACCGATGTGGAAAGCCCATGGCACCAGCTGAGGCTCTCTCAGAACCACGAGGGAGCAGCTGAGGCTTGAACAAAAACCCTGTGCAAGTTTCACTACCTTTCTTTTTAAAAGATGTAGGCTTTCTTAATACCACTCAAAGCCCCCTGGCAGGCAGTGGAGGTGGGACAGCCCTGGTGACACAAGGTCCCTTGCAAGCAGCTATGGTTTGCACACCAGCACCCATGCCCTGTGCTAACCCCGGGACACCAGGCATCAGGGTAGGTCCGAGGGATGAAATCTGAGAGGTCTCACCAAGAACAGCAGGGAGGGTAACCAAGCTCACTGCAGTCAAGCCAAGGATTAAGAAATCCTCATTACTGCAATTTGCAGTCACATTTCTCAGAGTGTGACTTATTCAGGGTCACACAGTAAGTACAGGAAAGACCCAGAAATAGGTTGAGGTGCCCTGACCTCAGGGCCAGGTGCTAACTATTCAACCATGCCTGTCAGATTGGGCGAGGAAAGTGCAGAGCTCTGGAGTTATGACAAGGTTTCACAACTTCCCTGCTCAGAGCTTGGAAAAACAAAGTGACATTAAAGATGATTTAAAAGAAAAAAAAGAAGAGAACCCCTCCCAGCACTAGTGACAAGATTACCTGCTGAAAAACAGTCTATGCAGTTGGCTGTAAAAAGTTATGAGACAGAAAAAGGAGAGGGGAAATGTAATTGAAAGTATAGCCCTTCTCACACTAATTTAATTCTTGACATTTGAGCAAGTAATTTTAAAGACAACTAAAATAATATTTACATTCTTACAAAATCACTGGATTTTGAAGACAACTCTGTTAGATCATCTCCAGGGACCAGAAGAATGATTGGCTAATTAGCTGTGTTTGCCAAAAATTGCTTTGCTTCTTTTTGTTATTATTTGCTACACACTTCTCGTCTGGACTGGGACCTCTGTGCGCAAGAGGCTCCGCACAAGGACCCAGCAACAGCTCTGGCCTCCAGATGTTTCCTCCTGGCAAGTGTGTGTGCTGTGGTGGTTCTCTGAGGCCAGAGAAATCCCACTGTGAAGGTGAGCTCACCCTCAGAACTGCCAGCTCTGCTCTGCTCCAGAGCTCTCTGCTCACTGGTCTTACCCAGCAAACACAGGCTGTGCTTTGCCCAACACCCCTTTGCTGAGCTGATTAGGAAAAAACCCCAGAGCTGACCCAAAACTGCAGTGCAAATCTAACCTTGGTGCCAGACTCAGACAGGTCTTCCCATTATTCCCTGTTTTCATGCATTGGCTGGTTTCCTGCCTCTGCTCAGGAATGAAAATTATCACACACAAAGGCCAGTTTAGTGCAGTGGGATTTGTGGTGAAATGGAAGGCTCTGAACACACCAGTGAAAATACACCAGGGCCATGTCTACTCACCCCAAACTCCCTGCACCCAGTGGTGTCCCATGACCCAAGAAATAAGCAGTTCTGCCTCAAAACAAGTCCTTGGATGATGACACTGACTTCACTGCCACTGCTCTCTTTATCTCAATCCACCAGTTTTCTCCCTTTTACCCTTCTGATTCTCTCCCCATCCCACCGTGGGGGGATCAGCAGCCGTGTGGGGCTTAGTTGTTGGCTGGGGTTAAACCCCAACAGAAGGGAAGGAGGAAAGGGAGGGCAGTGAGAAAGTGGGGGAAGTGTTGGGCAGGATCAGGGAAGGACAAGTAAAGAGCTCCTGTATGCTAGAGGAATCTCTCAGTTCTCCAGATACATGGAGGGCATTCCCATCCATTTGCAAGGGATCATTTCACCTTCATCATTGAATCTCATTTCAGGTTCAAATCTTCCCAAAGCCCATTGCTTGCAAACCTGCAGCACTTTCCATATGATTTATTCCAGATAATCTGCCTTTGCAATGTGCTTTGTGCCTCCTTTGGCACTATGGAAATCCATAAATGACATGGATAAAGGAGCAGTGAGCTACATGATTGCTCACAGACAGCACAGGGAGAAACAACCAAATATAACCTTATTTTAAACACAGCCTAGTTCTCAATTCCACTGGGGAGGAATGCCAGATATTTTTCTGGTAAAGAAATATCACTAGCCTGAAGCCAAGCATTGATTTAAGGCTGTATCTGTGTGGAGAGGTTATAAAACTAAAGATGTGATTCTGGGAGAGAAAAGGAATGGGTGATTTAGAACAAAAGACTGTGGTGGTCAAAGTACTAATTACAAATTACAAATGAACCTATCCTTACACTAATGCCAACAGAAAAACTTAAAATATATACAAAAAGTGTCACTAATAAAAGTGCTGGGGTACCTTCTGCCTCTTCACAATCCAAGATGATCATTAATAAGTATCCAGGTAGTTGTGAAAATGTTTCATAAGACCTCCTTAATTTTGATCAAGCACTTAGTTCTCCAAAGATCTTTCCTAGAAGCCTGTTACTTATTAATGTCTTTCTCTTGGACCTTCAACTCCGAGCTTTAAGTCTTTGATTCATGGAGCAGAAACAACGGCCTGTGATCTCACCAGCCACCCACCCTCCCAACTGCAGAACCCAACCCCTTGGTGCAAATCCTCTCAACTGCTGAGAAAATGTTTACCAGGAACACACTTGGAAAACAGAACTAGTTTGTGAACAAATGAGGATGTCTCACTGTAAGAGGTTTGGGGGGAAACAGAGATTACATAGCATGGAATAGAAAGCAATAAATTTTTCTGGCTTTAAGGCCTTTTATGAATATCTATCACACAAGTATGAGCTGCAGCCAGATTATTGGGGGACACCCAGCTCACAGAAATACTGTGGCCTCTTCAACTTCCATGGAGATAGATGGATTTAGACCAACTGGGTATCAAATACAGGCTTTTCAAATAAATCTTGTGGGACCTCTCTGCCCTCAAGCAAGCTGAATTTTAGTGATGCTTTTCACAAGAGGAAGGACATTCTAGTGAGCATTAAACTGAACTAATGCTCTCCCGTAAAATGTGCACACTGAAGGGTCCAGAGAAGGACACCACGTACACTGGCCCTGCTGCAATCACTAATAAAGGCAGAATTGGACTCCAAACACAAATGAGAAATTTGAAGACTGGGGATGATCCAACATACTCTTAGAGTACATTTCCACCGTCAAGGCATAATCTCCTCTCTGTCACTAGGTGGATGCACTTTCTGCTGGAAGAGGACAGCTGGGGAGCAGCTGAGTGCCAAGAGCTGATGTGAACAATCGGGATATTAAGGAACAAAATTGCAGCTCGTAAACCAGGAAATTCTGAGCTGGATTTTCCTGAGACATTGAGAGCATAAAACCCCCCAGTATCCACTGTGATGGTCTGGCACATCTATCTCCATGTTCTCTTGGCTCCCCTAAAAGCCACAGACTTTATCAGATGATGAATTTTTGAACCTTAATCCACAAAGCCTCTGTGAGTCCAGCCACGTTTGAAAATGGGTTCACTCAGGCCAAGAGGAAGGTTCTGTCTCTCACACACACCCCAAACACTTCCCACCTTTCCGCTCTCCACACCACACTGCAGAAAGCTTTCCCAGGCAGTTTTGTGCCCAAGGAAAGGAAAACTGAGCAAACAAAAACCCCTTTGATCGTTTTATTAGGGCACAACCTACAGGACTTCCTAATGTCAAAACTGGGACAGGAAATACAGACGTGACTCCTGTGAGTTCTCTCCCTCCGTTATCGTTTGGAAGGACAGGAACTCTGTGTCGTGGTTTGCCAGAGATGCACACGGATTGCTATGCTCTCCTCTGCAAGATGTAAACAAACTGGCAGCCAAGAAGATTCTCTCTCTGTGTTGTTTATATGCTTTTCCTGTCACCTGGTCACCTCTTTCCCGCACAACTGTTTGCTGTGGGAATGTATTCCCAAATGCTCATCTCCCAGCTTTCTTTATGCTTGACTCTCCTGCCTGAAAAACCTTGCTCTCCTCTGATGCTGCTGTGAATGAACACACTGAGATTGTGCCCCTCCCCAGCCCGTGGTTTTGGCAACCCCCCCCAACCCCACTGGGAGTGAACACTGGTAAGGGGAAGTCAAAGCCTGTGCAGTTCAGTTATAAATGGAAGAAAAAACTTTGAAAGTTCACAAAAAGATAAAAAAGAGCCCAAAGTTTGCTTATTGTGATGACAGGTGAGCACAGGCACATGAGGGGGCTTGTTTAGCTGTCTGTTCCCAGGATGGGTCTGAAGGAGGTCTGCACTGAACAGCCCCTCTGAGGCTGGTGGGTGCATACTGAGGCCAGCCAGGTCAAGAGAACAGGCACTTTTCTGATTTAATTTCTCATGCTCCTGCCACTCCTGGCCTGGAGAGGTCATGGCTACAAACACAGAGGCTGTCAGTGGGTCAAGTGCCTTATTATTTGCTGACACCAAAGCAGATGGACAAAGGATAAGAGACTCCATGAAGGCAGAGATGTTGCACATGCAATGCAGAAACATTGCCTTCCCAGTGGGAAATGCAAGGTTTGGTCTCTAATTGCCTGTGTAGAGAGGGACACGGCCCCATGGATAAGCGTCCAGGGCAATGTGGAGACAGCCCTGGTGACAAGCAGAAAGTGGCACTTTGTGCCAGTGGTGCCAGACCAAATGCGGTATGGAGAGGCCTTGTGGCTCTGCTGCCCACGGTGCTTCCTCTCCTGCCCATCCTGCTCCCAGCCCGCGGGACCCTCAGTGCCACCAGAAAGAACAGGTTGTCATAAGGGATGTCCCTTTTGCACCTCACAAGGCAATGGTGGCTGATGTTCAGCCAGCCCTGTCCTCCAGCTCTCAGCCTGGGTGGCCATGTGGGTCCCTGCAGATCCAGACTCTGGGTTTCAGATCCCTTAATAGTTAAATAAGTCTGTATCAAGGGGTTGGAAACCTCCCAGTCTGAGAGGCTGTTTGATCCCACTGTTGCTGTGATGGCAGGAGAAGGGTCCAACCTCCCCATCAGTCGGGGCTGCCCCACAAAACCTCCTCCAGCTCATGGGAGTACAAAGCTGATGGACTTATTTTATTTCATAAGTAATTAACTGGGCAGCCTCCCCTGAGCCTCTTCTGTTGCTTCCTGGGCACATCCCTGAAATTAACCTCAGAGCTAATCAAGTCAATTATCAACGGCAGACACGGTCTCCCTCTAATTATTTTCCCTGGAAAGGTCACCCAAAGTGGCACATTGTGAAACCCAGCTAATTGCATTGTCTGCTCATAGAACGGGGCTGGCTCCTGCAGGGCTCTGCTGGGCTCGGGGGGAGCCTCATGTGCCATGGCCCAACAATTGGAGCCTCCAGCTGGGGGAAAAAGTGGCTGTGAGAGAGGAACCCACTGCCAAAGCCTCCTTGCCACCAGCATCGCTCAGGGATACAGGCCCTGGCTGATCCCCCCTGCCAGATGTGGCCAGCCAGCCCAGCAGCCAAGGCAGAAGACTAGATGAACATGCCAAGCTATCTGGGTATCAGAAGGAAGTGTCTGGATGCTTCTCTTTGGAAACTGTTTTGTTTTCATATGGCTTTTTCATTTTCTTGTTTTGGTAAGAGAGGGAGGGAGAATTTTAGTGGCAAAAATCCAAGCCCACAGCCTAGCTCTGGGACATGGAGAGGGATGTGGTTGGTATTATCAGCTATAGAAGAGTCCAGTGAGGGTGCTGCCCCATAACTAAATTAACAATGTGGGAAGGAGAGGGGTGAAATCCTGATAGTTTTGAAAATTCTCTAGATAAAACATGGTCAGACCAAACCCAAGAGCAGGACAAGAACAGCACATCTTGCACTGTTTTCTTTGGGCAAAATATTTCTGATAGCAACAACCAGTGGTGTTCCTGAAGAGTCCATGAAACTACAGATTTTCCACTCTGTGAATTTTCTAATGGTCCTGCCCTGTTGTATCTCCATGATAACCAAGGCATCCCAGAGGAGCTGTCACACCCCAAACGTTTGCTCTCACCAGCCCACAGGGCAGCTCTGGGAAGGGGAAAGGGCTTCACCTACTCATGTTTTCATACACTAAAAGTACAACATTCTGTGCCCTGCCTTCATCATCTTCACCCAACAGCAAATACAGCTTCAGTGCAAGACCCTGATTGTCTTTGATCCTATGGATCAGAGCTCACCACACTCCACCTTTCCCTGTAAGGGAGAGTTTAGGAACAGAGCTAAGATTCTGAAGTAACATTTCTCAAATCTTGTCTTTGACATTTGGGATTAAAGAGGACAAAGTATTTATGCCTACAAATGGATGCTATTTGGGAATTTGAGTGGGAAGTAATGCTGTGACTGCTTCTTACGCAACCAAGCTGAATCTGGAGGTTTTCTACCCCAACCCCCAAAGTACAGTGGGATCTTTGCTATTTCTGATGGGCTTCCCTGAGCCCACCAGCACCACCATAATCAGCTTGCTGTGAGACTCTGGTTTGTTTTTAAATGCACAAACAAAACTTATCCAGGGAGTAATGTAACGTCCACCCCTCCAGGATGGATATCCAGCTGTTAACCTGGACATGCAGCTCACTTTTATGAGAGGTTCCTTTGGAGAGAGAGAACATGTTAAATCAAAGGTAGTTAACAAAAAATATATGATCCATCAAAAGCAAGCCCCAGATGCTGCATTGCTGGCATCAGCAGCAAGAGGATGCAAGCAGCTGGATGTAAGACCAGCTGTGTGCAGTGTTCCCCTCTCCTCTCCCCACCGTGGCCCGGGCACACTGTGCTGTGCCCCAGTGTGACACAGCCTCTAATCACATTCACATGTCAGGTCACACCAGGCGGGAGATGATGTGTGTGACCACATTAAAGAAGGGAATTTTTTCCTTTGAGATTTCTTTGTTGACTTTAATAAAGGCTCCCTCTGGCTTTCATGCTTCAAAGGAGAAGGGGAGAGGGACCATCTTCACACATCCTAATTAACAAAGTTTAATAATTGTTCCTGCATGCTGCTTTGGTTCTGCATCTTTTGCACAGCTCAAATGAAGTAAGACATTTCTAAAAGAGCTTAGAGAACATCAGTGTCCTCAGAAAGTCATGGTGCAGAGGTGGACATGCCAAAAGACTAACACGTAATCCTGTATGGAATGGCACTGGCAGAGGCACACATGGGGACATGGGCAACCAGATACCATATTCTGAAGAGTTTCTTTCTTAGGTTGGAGGTTAAAGTACTTTGGGGACCTCTCCTCTGTCCTATAAGAGGACAGAGAGGAGCAGCTGTTCTGAAGTTTCTGTTTGAGAGGTTAGCAAGGGAGCACAGTGGTCATCAGGCTAAAATCCCATGTCCCCATCACCTGTGAGGAGTCTGGCACTGCAAAATCAGTTTCAGCACCTCCATGAAATCAGGATCCTGCATTCAACAGCGCAGTTCAGGAGGGATGAGGGAATGCCATGATCTTTTGGGAAGCCAGTAGAAAATAAGTCAGTTATACATTTGATATTTTCAAATGACACTGAACTTTCAGTAAGAAACAGAATTTCTCCCAACTGTGTGGCCAGCAGGGAAAAAAAAAAATCCTATTTGTAAAGAAAGTGCAACTGTGGCATTGTAGCCCTGTCTTTGGTGCTCCTGATGAAGCCTGCCATCAGTGCAGAATGCAGTTCTCCCAGATGCACCACCTGCACAGCAGAGCTCCCCCCAACTCACACCATTCTCACTTCAGGGCAAGGTACGTAACACACTGAGCTCACGCAATAGTGATTGTAACATCCATGGCTCTGACTCATGCAGGTTGGGAGTCTTGTACCTGAGACAGGAACCACAGGCTTCCCTTAAATTAGTCATTCAAAATCTACATAACTGCTAGGGCTCTGAACAGAAAAGATGACTTTTGAAAACCCATCAGAGATTTGTACATTATTTGCCAAAGTTTAGGACTCTCCAGTCCCTTGCAGCACCATGGTGTTCACACTGACACACATCCTCACACCAAGACTGTCATTCTCATAGCAACACAATACCTTCATCCTTGTAATGAGATCCTCTCAAGACTCTGAATGGTCAGGAACTCTCACATCCATTTCCTGAAGGGAAAAGCCAAGTGCATACCATTGCCAGACCCCACAAGTGGGATTACCTGCGCAGTTTGTCACTGTGCTGTGTCTGCAAGTCATGTCCCAATACCTGGACCACAAAACTGTGCTTCTTCACCATGGGAAACTCTCAAGCTAAAAAGAGATCTCAGCCATTCCAACATGCTGAGCTGGAAGAACCAGGACTCTCTAGTGTCCAGTCACAACTGGTTTTCCTGCCCTTGCCTGCAATGGTCCACTTCAGTGGTTGCCATCACCACTCAGTGGTGGGAAGGTGGGGCTGGCAATTCCTTTAGCAAGGCAGGCTTCATTGAGCTCATTTATCTTCATTCAGCTGCAGGGCAGCTTGGAGCCCATCCTGAGTGGACTTCTTGAAAATCCTTCCATAAGCCCCAAGTTTCTGTTTGCCTGGAAACACTACAATGAGTATTTGAGCTACACCCATGAACACAAGAGATCCCAGTGTCACTCACAAAGTATTTAGGCAGAAAAGAATTGCAATCCATTTAAATTTTTAAGGGCAGCTTAAGCACTATTTCTGTCTGGCTTATAAAGAAGGTAAATAAAAGAGTCCTCAGGCTGATCCTGTGAGTAGAAACAGGAGGACTAGCAAAGTTTTCCAAGGCCTGAGTATTGATGGTTTGGGGAAGACATAGAGAACCTGCCAGGAATACACCAGGTTTAAGCTCATGTCTATTATGGCCTTGGGTAAACTAATGCTATGTTTGTTAACCAACATGAAATGCAGGAGTCTATGGGAACCACATGTTTTCCATCCATCCCATGTGCTCCATCAGCTTGATGGAGTTAGATGATGCAGACAGACAGTCTGAGATCTGGGTTAAATAAGTTGAACTGCTTTATTTTTCTCTTGGCATTGCAGTGGGCGCTAGAAATTCTCACAGGGTGGAACATCTGGACTGCATTATTCACTAAGAGTGAAAGATGCTGTTGTGTTTGTGGAGGAACCAAGCACGCTTCTTGCAAGCATCTGACACAAAGCAGAGTGGCAATTAATGGCATGGCAGCTTTCTTTAAAGGATATTAGTTCTGCCTCCTGTTAACTAAAACCTTTGTCAGCTCAGCTGACAGCACAGGTTTACAAGAAGGCATTTCTCTAGCCCATTAAGGGACATGAAAGAAATGGCATCCTGGCATTTGTATTGGCAGCAGTGGGAATTCCTACATACAGTAGCAAGATGTAACTCCTGCCAGATTAAGAGCACGGTAGGAAGCGATGCTATGACTTCTATCTACATATAGATGATATTTTTCACCCAACAGCTTACTCATAAAACTAATGCAGAAATACAGGGTAAGTCAGCCAGAAATCTGTGGATTTGAGTCAAAACTGGATGAGCCAAAGCAGCAAACAAAAGGGTTTTCTATTCTTTAGTGGCTGGTGGCTCAGGCTCTTGCACAGAATGTGGGAGACCTGGATTGGGTCCCATCTTTCCTTGAAGGACCTTTATTTCAGCTCTCTTGGCTCTTGTATCTCTGTCCAGTTTTTCAGCTACTTTTTTCTCCAGCTAAGACACCACATCCTCCAACACCCAGAGGTCTGTATCCTGTGTGTGAGCTGTTTCTTTCCTGTAAAAACTCATCATAGGAAGCCAGGTGAAAAGGTGGGCACAGAGCTGGAAAGATAATCAAGATGACTTCTCTGGAGAACAGATAGCAACAAAATGAGTCATGAGAGACTGCACTGTGAGGGAGGGGGGGAATTGAGGGATGACCCAAGGGAAGCACAAAATAGAGATGAGGGCAAAAGAGGACTGAGATATGACAGCCAGGTGATGCTCCTCCTTGGGAGGATGTCACCACACAACTTACACCAGGTCACTTGGAAGAAGAGAAGGGAAGACAAGGAACCTGAATGGCAAAGTCACTGGAGGAACAGAACTCAGGAAGATAAAGAAAAGATCTTTCTTGTGCTCTTGGCTGATGTCTGTCACCCCTCCCAGATGGAAATCCTGGGTCAGAACCTTTCCAAACTGCAGGTCTCTGTTACAGCATTTATGTATGTGTATCTCAGCATACCTTGGCCACATCAGGCCAATGTCAAACCCAGCATGTCAGCAACACATTTAAACTCTTCAGGAAGCTACCTTTGTTTTGCTTTTCTGAATATGAAAAATTCAAGTAATTTGCTCTTACCCACTGTTCTAGAAATTGGAAAAATAGCTTCTAATAAGACCCAGAACAATCTTATGTCAAAAAACCTACTCATTTTACCATGCTAACAGAAGAGCTACTTCACATTCAGACAGAATGAACAAATAAATATGAGTTTTCAGACCATAATGGCAGAAAAGTGCTTTCACTCTCTGTGTACATCAATTATTTCTGTCTATTTAAATCCATGACTAATTAACCTTGGAAGCAAAATAGCTAACATTCAGTCAAGTACAGGCATCCCTTTTAATGTAATCAAGAACTCATCTAGCTGACAATTATGGCAATTACCAAAGAAGTGGAGGGTTGTGTGGACCTAAGCCCTGTAGCAGAAAGTGCAGTGCCTCATGGGACAGGGAATTCCAGAGAGGATGAAGATGAATGTCCAGATTATGGACAAAATGCACAACTTGTGACACAACTTTGGAGGGACACTCATAAGTGTCCAGGAAGATGCAGAGCTCAATGTTTGCTCCAGTCTCAAAAGTCCATGGTCCAATTATCAGTTTAAATATTTGGAGTGAAAATGGGTTTATGTGGAAACCAGATTTTTCCTCCAGAAGGTGAACTAGGTATAAAACTCTGAGCTACCATCATTAATAATGCCTTAGGAATACTTTTTTCCTGCACTGATGTATTCTGAATTCCTCCTGCAGCTCAACACGACCTGGCTCATCACAAGATCTTTAAGCTGACCCCAGAGTTCAAACTGATTTGTGTGTGCAGTTCTGTACACCCATACACACAGAGAGAGGCACACTGAGTAGACCACACACATACAGTGTCCCAGCTTCCTCAGGAGTTCCCCCATCTACAGCCATTACAGCTGTCACACCACCTCACACTCTTCTTTGCTTGCTCCTGAATTCAGCTGACAAAGCCCAGCAAAGCAGAGGGGAGTAGAGTATTGCTGCAGGCACTATTTCACCAAATATGCCAAGCTGGAAGGGACCCACAAGAATCATCCATATTTGACCACAGTTTCTAATGTGCAAAAACAGTTATACTTTTTTGTCTTGTTACCATCTCACAATCTCATTTCAGTTTTGGCCTCCCTTGTTTCACTGGTTAGGAACAGGTTGGCTTTCGGAGAGAGGAGTTTGGACAAAAGAGGAGGGATAGAAAGGTTTTCACAGTCCAATCTCACACCTTCTCCCCCTCCAGAGACCAATTGTCAAAAAATCACAAGAATTATAATCATAGAACCACAGAATGGTTTGGGTTGGAAGGGACCTTCAAGATCATCTCATTCCAACCCTCTGCTCTGGGCAGGGAACATTCTACTAAACCAGGTTGTTTAAAGCCATTCCCCCTTGTCCTGGCACTACATGCCCTTAGAAAAAGTCATAATGATGTTCATAAGGTGGCATAGGGGGTAATTTCTCCTCTTTTAACACCCATATGTTGGGAATACACGACATATGTTTAATAGGAAACATACAGCTGAAGCAAAATGATATATGGCAAAGAAGATCCTTTATCTCATCAAGTCCCTGCAAGAGCTGAGGAGCATTAGTGGTTTCTACTACTGACATTTTATATTAGTCCTTTTGGAGAAGGCTCAGTGTAATGTGGATCAGATTTGTTGCTAAAATAATAAACAAGATACGTCCATGGGTGTTTTTAATGCCTCTTCACACTACGCATTGCCATGCAAGGCTTTTGAGACAGAAAAAGGCACTAAGCAGCATATGTGTTTTTGTGTTTTTATATATATATATATGTGTATAAAAATATATATTCTCATCTCCAAAGATCAAGTCAGATCATTGGTGGATTCTTTTACTTAACAAGCAACTGCACAAGCCAAAAAGGAAGGGACATTTGATTAAGACAACCAATTAGGGTTCGGCATGGGAAACCTCAGAGGCTGGTGGCTACTGAAACATTTCTCCTGAAAGAAAAATCTTTCTTGCCTGTCAGAGGCAGTGGCAGCTCTGCAGGCTCTCAGGCTGCTCTGCAAAGATGGGAGGCAGCAGAAGGAGGAAGACTACTGCCTTGCCTTCAGCAGTTCTGCTCTGAGTTTCTCCTTCTTAATTAGCCATTGGCCAAAACTGCTGTGAGACACAGAGAGGAATGGTATGTTATTACAGTACTTGGCTTTTGACAGTGTGACAAACTATGACCCAAGATTCCAGATTCTAAAAATGTCTAATTTCTTAGATAAATATTTCAATTTACAATCAGAGCTAGTTTTCTTAAGTCCGTGCAAGCCACGACTCACTCATACTTGAAGGAGATTACTGGGGTTGCTTTCTCACCAAATACCCCATTAGAATTGGGTACTGCCTTGTTTGGCAAATCTTCCTACAAACAGCACATGCTGAGGGCAAAAGCTTTGATACCTGAATATCTGCAAAAATTCAAATCTCGATCCCACTGTAACTATAGGGCCATATTGTGCCTCACCTCCAGCTTTTCCACTTACAAAGTTATTTAGCAGGACAGAGAAGAACTTTTGCTCTTTATAAATAACACAACAAAGAGACATGAATTACTAAAGTAGGTTCTGAGTTCAAGCCCTTAAATTAGTGAAGGATAATTCTAAGACAGAGGAAACCTTTGGCCTTCCCAGTAAGATGCAGTATGTTTCCCTTGTCAGTTTGTTCATGTTTGAACAGCCTTCTGCCACAGTTTTGCCCTTCTGGAACTTCAGGTTTAAACAAATCCAGGGTGCCACAGGGAAAGCTAAAGCTCATGTAGAAGCAGCAAAGCCTGTTCATCTCCAAGAATCACTCCTGAGATGGTCTGTGAGCAGATGCAAAGATATCTTTGGAAATACTAAGTAGGGAGGTGAGGATGCAGAAAAGTAGCTGAGAATGTGGTTTTATGTTCATTCCTTCATGCACACACATGGAATTTCTCTATGCAAGTCCTAACCAGGCAGACACAGACCACAGGCAGAAATGAATGCTCCCAATCCCTCCTGAGCTTGCCAGACTGTGCCAGACAGGGCACTTTGCAGGTGTATCACAGCTCTCTGAAATAAAGGACAGGGAGGCAGGTCATCTACTCCAACTATATGCACCCCAAGAAGGCAGGACAGGGTGCCAAGATTCCCTCTGAAGTTCAGTAGCTTTGCTCTGTGGTGTCACTGTGCCCATGACCCATCCACACTCCCCCAAAAGGCCACAGTGCACCCAGACCTGCTCTGTGGGAACTCCCAGGATATCCAGCACTGCTGGATCATAGAACCATAGAATCAATTGGGTTGGAAAAGACCTCCGAGACCATCAAGTCCAACCTTGGGCCAACTCCAGTCCCTTTACCAGATCATGGCACTCAGTGCCACGGCCAAGCTCAGTTGAAAAACCTCCAGG
>JAWWEV010000024.1:15174128-15186247 GCA_035583235.1 Hafferia zeledoni | reverse complement strand
AAGAATTTTTTTCTGCTCTCCAGCTTCAATTTCCCCTGGCAGAGCTTGAGCCCATCATGCCCCCTTGTCCTATTGCTGAGTGCCTGGGAGAAGAGACCAGCCCCCACCTGGGATCTCCACCCAGGTAAATTAAAACTCAAAGATGAGCTTGGCTTTTGTTTCCTAATAGACCTCTGAGCTATGTCACTGTGCTGTAATCACAGGAGTGAGGTGCAGGTTTGTCCCAGGGCTCACTTCCCTCTGCAGATGCTGAGAATGCCCCCGGGATGTTCTGACAGAGGGAGCTGCTCTTGCCGCAAGCCTGGGCGAACACAGGTGGTGAACAAATGCACAGGAGAGGAAAAAAAAGTACAGAGACAAGGAGAGACCAAAGGGGAGAGAAAAAAGGAGCAGAAATCAGCAGCAAGGCAGCCTAAGGGGGGGGAGGGAAAACCCATGGATTGAGGAAGAAAGCAAAGGAACAAGATAAACAGAGGCTTGTGGCAGCTGTGCGATGACAGGCACTGGGACGAGCAGACAGATACAAGACCCAGCAGCAGTTGTGAACTAAAAGTTTACAAAGGCTGATTTCTTTCCCGCACTCCCACTTTACAGGACTTGAACTCAGGAAGAGAGAAAACCACAGACTCAGTGTCTGCTCAGCCTGACTGGGACATCCTTTAAGAACCAGCCAAAACCCAAAAGCGCTGTGATGTGTGACTGGGGGCCATGAGGAGCTCAGGCAAGGGAGCAAATCCCAGGGGAGCCACCCACTTCCCAGTGCTGCCTGGCTCAAAAAGAGGCTCCCTGTCCCCTGGCATGTTGGTCATGGGCACTGAAGTGCTCCTGCAGAATTAGCTCCTGTATTGGTATTGGCTCTGTCAACTGGACAAGCTCTTTCTAAAGGTTGGAGAGCCAAGTGGTATTTATTATACTCCATTCATGTTTGTAGGAGATTCATCCTGGAGAAAATTAGGTACCTTCTTTTCTTTTAATTCTTCTCCCCACCTTTTATTTAAAAAAAGAAAAAGAAAAAAAAAAGAAGAAAAACCAAAGTGTGCTCTGCTGTTACATGCCAAAGCCAAAGCAAGGACACGAGCATTGCCTCAGGACCCAGATGTGAATTTTAAGCTGTTTCACTGCAGCAGAGAAATTGATAAGAGGAAAGTGGCTCACAGCCAGCAGGATTTATACCTGCACAAGTAACACCCAGTGGATTTCCAGTCCATCACCATAACTGCTCCAAGCACTATATATACCTATTCATGGGGAATGGGGAACACAGACCTGAAATGCTGGATTTGCTTTTCTTCTTCATTAGTGCTGATTTTAACTTTCTCTTGCAAGTAAATGGGCAAGTTCCACTACTGGCAGCTGAAGACACTGTTTATTGCCAAGAAGAAAAACTAATGTTCCCTTGCTATAGGGTTTATATTCAAAGCAGAAGGAAGAACATGGTTCAAGACTGCTGATGCAGCTGGCTGCTATTAAAGAAAAAAAGTCTCCTCTAAGCTGGCTTTGATGCCAAACAAAAGAAACAGCTAAAGGTTTTTCCCCAAATAAAGTATCCTTTCACAAAACAGAGATTCCTCAATGGAAAAATATGTAGGTAGACATTCTGGTGGGGGCAACTTGCTGAAAAGATGTCTTTAGGTCTTCATTTAGGATAAAATGCACATCCATTTCCATCATGCTGTCCCATGGTGTGGAGCACAGAAACCATAAAGGTGCAGTTCCCAAGGGTGGGACCACCTTCCCAAGCAGTGCATTGAGGCACAGAGAGGTGGAACTCCAAGCAAGCACATTGGAATTACTAAATATCCTGAGCTGGAAGGGACCCACAAGGATCATTGAGTCCAACTCTTAGACCTGCACAGGGCAACCCCAAGAATCTCACCATGTGCCCAACAGTGCTGGCCAAACACTTCTTGAGCACTGTCAGCCCCAGGGCTGTGCCCACTGCTCTGGGGAGCCTGTTCAGTGCCCAACCACTCTCTGAGGGAAGAAGCTTTTCCTGATATCCAAACCAAACCTCCCCTGACACAGCTTCATACCATTCCCTTTGGTCCTATCACTGGTCACCAAGGAGTTTGCACCAAGCCCTTCTTTGTGCCCAGATCTGTTTGGATGAAGGGAGGTGGTTGCCCTTTTCCTAGGAGCTCTGCTTCACTTCCTAGGAGCTCTGCTTCCCTCCCATGCCACCATGCAGTTGCTGCACCAGGTTCCTTTCAGCAAGAGGGAATACTGACTTCAAAACTGGTGTCTTAAGCCAACACACAATCTTGTACTTTTACATTTAATGGGTATAAAACATTGAGGTTTCCCTCTGGTCCCAAATGCATATGCATTTTTTCATGTATTCAAGCCTACACTAACCCAGCTCCAATTCCTGAAAATATTTAAGGACGCACTTAATGTAAAACATGTGAGCAGTCTCAGTGAGGTCAATGGGATTACACATGAATATAGCTGCTTTCTAACAGCCCCCAGCCATGCCTCTCAACCCTGTACCCCATGAGGAGGGCCAGCAAAACTCAGGAACAGCCAATTTTGCTGCAGAAGTGCTTTGTCCTTGAGGAAAAAAGATAAACAGAGCAGCAAAGCCATTTGCCCCAACATCAGAAAGCAAGTCAGTAACGCGGTCAAGACAAGCATCAGTGACCCAGAGCCCAAGTAACAGTGATGCAGAGTCCAAGAGCTCCAGGGATGAGAGGGAACCATAAGTGGGGCTTTCACATCCTACTGTGCCGCAAGAGCTTTAGCCACAGCAGTGTTCCAACTGCCCATCTCCCCACAACAGTCTTAAGAGGAATTAAAGGCAAGTGAGGCCTGATTAGATTATTGTAACAGCCTCCTCCAAATAAATACAAGCTAAAAATAGCACCAGAGGACAGAGATCACATCTCGCCAGGAATGGGATAAGCCGCCCTCACTGTAGGCACATAAAAACAGGCCAGACAGATGTTTACGCTGAGTGATTTAGCACATCTGAATTTGTCAAGTTGTTTGATAACTTCATACCCAAGAACATTTCTTTCTTCGTTAGAGAAACATCTTGGTTTCCAGTAAAAAGTGTTGCTGGCACCAGAATTCCCCACATGCTGCTTTTTGCACAACAGAAATCGGAGGAGTTTATCACTCGGAAAGAAAAGCTGTAGATGGGTGGTGGGTTTTCAATGAGCTTCTGGTGGGTCTCCCCTTCCCTTCTTCCAGCCCTTACAATGTGGTGGCTGTGCCCATGCAATCTGGACAAGCTGGATCCTTTCTTTCCCCAAGCTCCTGGCTGCAAAGCAAATATGCAATGCCAGAGCAGTGCTATTCTTCCACTGCTGGTGCTCTGCAGGGAGACAGGATCCCATTTACCCAAGAAGCTCTGTCGCTGTGTTTCAACTCTACAGGGACACTCCTTAATCTGCATGAGGAATCCAAAGGGCTTGAAACAATGAGAGAAAAGGAAATCATTGTTTTGAGACATGTACTGAAATATCATTGTGTGGATGTACTTAACAGATGGGGAATGCAAGGGCCAAATTCAGGCTCCCCTGGGTTAGTTTGTCAGAACTGAGCTGCCCTATCCTTTCTGTGGGTAGAAAAATAGGAGGGGGATGATGTGCAAAGTTTCCTTGACTGCACAGAGAAATTACTTTAGCTGTGGTCCAGGGCACTAAAGACCCCACCTATGCCAGGGTGATACAGCCAGGGATTTTGTAGGGCTTGACCATTGTGTATGGTTATATTTCTGCGCTATTCAAAGAGTTCAGATATCTCAGGGGGGAAATGTTTGCCTTCAAAAAAGGCAGTAAAAGATTGAAAATGCAGATGCTGTATCCATTTTATACCCTGGCCAACAGTGGCTCTTGGATTGCCAGGCCTTGAAGGCTCAGGGCTGGGACAGCCCCAGCATGCAGGGGTTCAATCCCCTGTGTGGGCCATTGACTTAAGAGCTGGACTTGATGATCATTGTGGGTCCCTTCCAACTCAGAATAGTCTGTGATCTGCAGAAACAATGTAGGGGAACAAAACTTCCCCTGGAGGCAGTGAGGCAGATTCGATGAGGGCTGGATGCCTGGGCCCCTCTGGCTGTGCTGGCAGACCCAGCCCGGTGTCTGTACTTTCCTAGAGGACAGGAGGAGGTCTGCACATCCCATTAGCTCTTCCAGACTTGCCACCCAGGCACACTGGCAGGAACATGGTGCCAGAGCATCACTACTGCCCTCAGCATTATTGCTGCTGCTGGAGAGTCCATGTAAGTGTCCTCAGAAGTATTTGGTTTGGATCAGAAGTGTGGATGGAGAAGTCCTGAACTTCTTCCCTTTCTGCACTATGGCTCCCACTACAGAGAGGGCTCAGACTGTGAGAACAGGATTCCTTACAGGTACAAATAAAAAGTATGTCCTATCAGTTAGCAGGCCTAAGATCTCACCAAAATTAATCCAAGAAAACCCCAAAAATTTACTCTGTGGACATCAAGTCCTTCAATAAATACTTCACTCTCCAGATCCATTTCCATGGCACTGTTGTATCTGCTCATGCAGATGCCACCTAAGCTCCAACGAGGTTGTTCCACACACTCTCTGTTACCCATTCTGGGGTGCCACGTCCACCTGAGCCCACTGTACAAACCAAGCTGCCTTTAGTGACTGCCACAGGACAGGACTGTGAGTGAGGACAGCTGTAATACTACAGGCCTGTTTTAAGGGCACGCTTTCCTGTCTCAAGGGCACACACTGGCTCTGCAGGCAGCCCAGCAGCTCTGGGGTCAGACAGCACAACCTCCATCGGCTTTGCAGAAACAAATCCACACCCAGCCAACCACCACTGGAGGAAAGAGCAAGTGCACTCCTGCCACCACAGTGTAACTCATCCCAAAGATCTCTGCTGGTCCTCACCAGTCTCCTGGCAAAGACTGCAGGCAGCTCTACAAAGAGCACACACACCCCACAGCCAGTCCCTTTGTGCTGGCACACCCAGCATCAATCCAACCAAATTACTGCAATCACAGGTGCCCTTCAGTACCAAAACCCATCTCCCTGTCTCTCTACAGCCTCAGGACCAGCAAACCATCCTGACATACATGTGAACCAAATGAGGTGCCCAGCAGGCAGGACCCACAGTCAGCTGTAGATATTTGGATCCCCTTCCAAGAGATGCTGCCCAGCCAGGACTGGCAGAAGGATTTGGAGCAAGAGCTCCCATCAGTCCCACTGAGAGCTGGGGACCTAAAATTCTGCCATGGGGACCTCTGAAAACATCAGCCCTTCAGTAGCAGGGCTTGGGATTCCCTCCTCCTCCCTCTCTCCTTCCCTTCAGCAACACAATGCCGCTCTTTCTCCGTTTCCGAAAGGGGGTCTCGCAGCTCTCTGCATCAGAGATCAGGGGCTGCTTTGAAAGGAGGAACCCGCAGTTTGACCCCTGCTCTATTGAGAGACCTTTTGTGCCTCTGCAAAGCTCCCAGCTCTGCCTCGGCCCCGTGGCCGGCGGAGGGAAGCGCTGCAGGAAGCAGGGATTTATTCTGCTGCCCACAATCGGGAGCAGCAGTGTCCTCTGGTGCCTTCATTGTCCAAAGGTGTTTGAGTGTAAAGCTCACACATAATAGCCACTCTCCAGTGATGCCTGTTGAAAAAACCCTTTGGAGCTAGCCAGCCCTGCCGGGAATGCAAGACCTCAGGTGTCCAGGCTTATCTTCCAACCAAACTCATTTATTTAGCAGCCAGCTCTGATTACTCCTTGTAGTTAAAAGAAACCCCCAAAACAAAGGCTCAGCACCATGTGCTCCTCAGCCATTCAGCACTGCTGGTGTGGGAAGCAGGTGTTCCGAGGTCCGCATTCCTACTCCAGTCTGAAGAGGCTGGAATAAGATACTGCCTTTAGAAAAGTCTGCTCAGATAGAGAGAAAGAGGCAGCACACCATTGCTTTGCAGGCTGGGAACAGGCAAAGGGCTCAGCTAATTCATAGCATGGAGTAGCCAAATGCTGCAAGAGACATTCCCATGGAAATTTCTGCAAATATAGAAATGAATCCAGCTAAGTGGGTTTTACACCTCTTTGGGTTTTTTTCTTTATGGGCTTTCTGTAAGTGCTTGAGGAGTGCACATCTTTCTCTTCAGACATCTACATACTCCCTCTGCTGATAAGCACACACGGGCAATGGAAACAGGTTGGACAGCAGGAGGAATTTCTTCACAGAAAGGGCTGTTATATATTGGAATGAACTGCCCAAGGAGGTGGGGGAGTTGCCATCCCTGTAAGTGTTCAAAAATGCCTGGACGTGGCACTCAGTGACCAGTTGGTGTTTGGTCAGAGGTTTGGGGCTCAGTGATCTCGGAGGGCTTTTCCAACCTGATTGATTCTGTGATTTTGGTTCTGTGAAACAACCAGCTCCACTGCCCTGCAATGACAACAAGAAGCACCCAAGCACCCATCCCATCAACATCCCAGTCTGTCACAAAGGCACTCACAAGGATGGGAGTGCTTGGTTGGCACAAGAGACCTACAGCTGAATTTAGAAAAATGTTCTCCAAAGTATAAACTTGGTTGGGGATGGGGCAGGGGGACAAACATGCAAATGGAAGTTTTTAGTAGGAGTGAAAGATAATATTTGTCACATAAGTAACAAACTACAGCTTTCATCCAAGCACAGGTCAGGGTGCCAGAGTTATCTCAGTTTTACCCTCATAAATGATATTAATTGGTATTTGTTATGCAGAGGTATTAAAAGAAAGGATGATAAGGAGGTGCTTGTGCTGACATAGGCCCAAAGGCTCTGCTTTCCCAGAACCTGGGCTGCTCGAGACACTGCACCAAGTGCTTGGCAATGGGAGGAGCTGGGGCAGGTGCTGTGAAATCGTGCTTGAATGTGATGCTGAATTGCTTACCCTTTGATGGCTCTTCAAAAACATACCCTGGCCACATAGCAAACATGAGTGGGATTTCCTGGACTTTGTGTTTGGTTGGTTTGCTTATTTAAAATCTCTTCCACCAAAAAATTACAGTTTTCTCTCCCTTTTCTCACTCTTCAGCAGAGCAGCAAATGTGGGGCTACAGCACTGGCCCAGTTCAGCCAGTTTCTATGCTGTAGCACCCTCCAAGCATTCAACAAAGAAAGACTCCTTGTCCTGCTCTTACTACACACACTACATCCAGCACTGGATGAGCCCAGCCCCACCACCAGGATCTGAGAAGAGCAGTGTGTTCAGCTCAAAACAGCCCAGACAATTTCCCAGCATCTCTGGCTTTCAGCTGCACCTCAGGCTCTCAAGCCTACGAGCCTCACAGTGCACTGGGGCCCTTCTGAAATGCACACTCTCTCTTAACCCAGCTCTGCTAAGATAATAGCATCCCCCCACCTCCCTTTTTAATAAAGCTGCCAGTTTTAAAGACGCATCACAGTAATTTCTTAAAAGCTACAGGCCATCAGTGCTGCCTAAGTGCTCTTTGCTGGGAATACGGCACTGGGGTCTGCAAAGAACTCACTCGCAGGCTAAAAATATTCCCACCTCATTATATACTCTTGTGGATTACTCAATAATTACACTTATTAGATCCAAAGGCAATTACCACTTTGCTAATCAGGTGTCCCTTTTGTTAATACACAAAGTCAGCCACCCCACCATCACCTATTGGCCATGCCCAATGCTGCAGCCAGCAGGTCCTCTGCACTCAAGTCACCATGCAAGGAGGGTGCTGATCTCTCCAGTAGGTAGCTATAAATGCCTCCTCCTCCCACAGGGGTAAGGCTTCTGTATCCAAATCACAGTCAAGCTCATGCAGATCCAGTGTGACTGTAAGGAAATGGAGACTCCCCTCCCCTTCCCAACCAACCCTTCTGTCTGCAGAGCAGTGACATTTGCCAGGGGTGCACTGCCTGCACTGAGCACTTCATACTACAAGTGGTGCCTTCAGTGTGACACAGACACAGCACAGTGACAGCTCTCTGTGTATGTGTGTGACAACCACTGTCCACACTGGAGCCAAAGGGAACCTCTGCACACCCCTCCTCATCACAAGGTGCATCAGGACCACGTCCCCAGAACTTCTCCACAAGCCTGAACACCTCCAGGAGCTACAAGCAGCAGCCAGCTGGTACCTGCAGTTGGGTTTAGTCTGTGAATAAGTGTTTCTTTGACAAACAGTGGCCAAGCAAAGCCATTCTAGCTTCCTACGTGTTTACTGTCATGGCCATGCCAGAGCTGCCCCATTGGCCACCTGCCAAACCAGCCCACAGGGAAGGAAACAGCCACACCAGGTCCTGACAACCCTTCTTCCAGAAGAGCTGTAGAGATCACTCCTGGTGAGTGGCAGCACAGTTTCCAGATCATTTTTCCCCCCAGGGGCACCAGCTCAAAGCTTCATTCACCCTCCCAGGCAGAGCCATTGCTTCAGTGCCTGCTTTTACTTTGGTCCTCGTGTTGCTGTTTCATGGGATGGGTTTCTAAGGGCAGACAGAGAGAAAAGGCTGCCATGCTGCCAGCAGAAAATATGCAGGAATGAGAGGTCAGCAGTACAGTCCCCTTGAAATCCCAAAGACATGTTAAAGGCTTTATTGTTTGGCATTTAATACTGGGGGCTGCTTTGTCTCTTCTCTCTGTATTTAAAGCTACACTCACTTTTGGGGTTTTGTCCAAGTCTGACCAGTTACCAAAAGGCATTTTTATTCTCTCCACAGTCATTTCTGGGAATTGTAATTAATTTATGTTAATTTGGAGAGAAGGCATAGCAATGAACTTTTCAACTAACCCAGAGATAAGGGGTAATATATTAAAAACTTACTGGTGATAAAAAGATAAGACACATAAGTTATGATCTTTCCACCATAAAGTGCTGCTTATTGAAAGAAGAAAATTATTTTGAGTAGTTTCAACCCTTTCAAATAATCTAATTTAAAACAATAGTCCATTTTTTATCTGAGCTAAAATGCATTGGGCATGTTCTTTCCAATCCAGATCATCTCCAGTTCAGTGTTACTGGCAATCCAGAAGCAAGAAATTCCTTTAACAACTCCAGACTGG
This sequence comes from Hafferia zeledoni, assembly GCA_035583235.1. Lineage (NCBI taxonomy): Eukaryota > Metazoa > Chordata > Aves > Passeriformes > Thamnophilidae > Hafferia > Hafferia zeledoni. Next base: position 15,177,260 of record JAWWEV010000024.1, on the reverse strand, counting down.
CTGTGCTCTAGCTTGGTATGGGAAATATTGAAGGACTTGGCTGGATTCAGATGAGAAGGAAGGAAAGAAATTCAATAGGATTTTACTTTCCAGTGAGTATTATCCACTCCTGTTGCCCATCTGAGATGCTTCTCGCATTTTTCTTTTAAAACAAAAATCTGCTTTTAGCAAATAATGTATTTTTGGTTTTGATGAAGGCTATTTATTGCTCCAGAAATGTTTGGAGAGAACACTTGGATGTGCTGTAGCAATAAGCATCGAATCACAGAATCATTAAGGCTGGAAAAGACCTCTAAGACCATCCAGCCACTAACTCAAACACTGCCAGGTCCACCACTAAATCATGTCCCTAAGTGCCACATCTACATATCTTATAAATCCCTCCAGGAATGGTGACTCCACCACTTCCCTGGGCAGCCTGATCCAGCGCTTGACAATCCTTTAAGTGAAGACATTTTTTCCTAGTTTCCAATGTAAATCTCCCCTGGCACATCTTGAGGCCACTTCCTCTTGTCCTATCACTTGTTACGTGGGAGAACAGACCAGCACCCCTCTTGCTCTGTGTAGGAGCTTCTTAGTTCCAGATCGATATCCCTTTCTATTTTTAACAAGTATGGTGTGCCTGTTTTGGGGTGAAGAGATGTGAAAGAAGAACCATGACCACTTTTACTTTCCTTTTAAAAAAGTTCTTTTTTCCCTGATTCAGATGGAGAAGAGTGTTAGATAGAGAACAGGTTTGACATGTGAATCAGACTTCAAAACTGGTGAAACACAGGCAAAACCCCCCAAATATACAGGGAGTCATAATTCCACCACTCTGGGCCTGGACTAGGAGCTGGCTACAGTCTTGCCCTTAGTCCAAAACCACCCCAGGAGATGCTAATTGGAGGCTTTTGATGGTGTTGCAGCTGCAGCCCCAAACTGCAAAAAGGCATAAATGAAGAACAAGAGCTCAAACACACCAAAGCAAAATGTCTTTGTGCAATGACTGAATGAACACAGAGAATGATGGAGAACATGGCCAGAGCTACAGCTTGTTTACTGCAGGGAGAGCGAGAGGAGAAAAGCACTGGGAGGAAAAGTGTTGTACAGCAGGAAACCCCCAATTTTACAATCACTTTACTTCTCCTTCCCTGATAACACCAAGGTATCCACCACCTACTTTAAATCTCACTTTCCAGAGTAAAAGCAAAATTACTGACAGAATGCATGGGAAATGGAGACAGAGCAAAGTGGGAGAGCTACGGAATCAGCTGCATTGGGAAGGAATGGCACCAGTTGCCCCCTAAAAACATCCCAATCCAGGGATGGAGCAAAGCTAGAGCTCATCTGCAGCATTTAAGGCTGATTGCAGGTTTGAGCTGCACAGGTAAGTCAATCCAGCAGAAAACACAACTTTAGTTCCCTGTACCAGGTGCCTTTGGGATTGCTCAGATACACACACACTGTTTCAGCCCAGAAACCAAATGACAAATCTGAAGCTGATAGACTGTTTACAGGAGGAGAAAAGCTCTGGGGTAATTGCTGGCAAATTATCATGAGGAACATTATCAAGCAACAAGGCAAATCCCCCTCCAGAGAAGGATTTGCTGCTTGTGCTGGTGTCTCCTTGGGGATATGGCTTAAACCCCACTGCACGGAGAGGAAGGGCTCAGGGCTGGGATTTCAAGGCTCCCTTCACACAGTGTTATTTGTCAGGGGGAATAACTAACAGCAGTGCTTTCTGTGCCCTCTCTCCAAAATCCAGTTACTTTCTGCAAATGGAAAATTACCCGAGAAATCAGGCAGGTGGTTAAGAAGGGATTGGGATCCTCAGAGGAGGAGTTAGGTGTGCAGAGCCCACATCCTCCCAGTGGAAGCCCCAGGAAAGTGTGGCCAGGCTGAGATCAGGTTCTTGAATGCTCCCTGAGGACTGTGTGATCATTCTAGACTTGTCAGCCTTGGCCATCATGAGAGCAGGTCCCAGGACATCAGCAGCTTTGCTGTCAGCAGGAACTATTCACATTCTGCCCCCACTGTACCTAATGACCAAGTCCAGCTCTTGCTGCCCCCACTCCCAGTTGAGTTTCTGCTGCTTCCACAGCCACCACTTTTCATAAGCTTTGGAGATGTCCAACACTTTTCACAGCTCTGGCAAACATGATGGACATTCGTTAAGAAACTCAAAAGCTCTTATTAATCACTCTACAAAATGAGTTTGACTCTTCTAACCAAGACAAAACACCACAAGAAGCCAGTTGGGACTGGGCTGCCAGTGTTGACCCTCCAAGTCAGTTCATCCTCTTTATCCATCACTAATTTTCTACTAAATCTCAGCAGAAGTTTTTCAAAGTGCCCTGAAGGACCTTGGTGACCATCAGCAACTTTACCACCATTAGTTCACTGCCCTTTCCCACTTCATTTTCCACAGAGCTAAATGGACCTGTCACATTTCAGAGCTGTTTGCAAGGGAGGCATGATATATTTATTCAAGATATTATTATTCACATTTTTGTATACTACATAACAAATAATAATAGATTTGCTATTATAAATATATTAATAATTAAATCCTTATTTCTTTAGGTGTATTCTGGTGCAGTGGAAGGGCAAACCCACCACATTAGGATGTCAGATACTTTCTCAGAACCAAGGCAATGAGGCAGCAGAACCACAGGGCTTAGGAAACAGGCTCCCAGGGTTTCATGTTCGATTCCCCAGACCAGAGGGCTCCTGCATGCTTTGCTGCTGCTGAGGGACAAGGGAATGGGAATTACTCCCTCAGTGACTCTGGGTTGTGGCAGCCTGGCTGCCTTGGTGGAGGAGCTGCAGAGTCATTTAGGTAAAGGATTTACAGCTTCTTCCACAGGGGAAAAAGAAAAGCAGGGGACAAGCAGCCCTGTAGTGAGGCAAGCTCAGGGCCAGCACTCAGATCACTCTGCAGGCAGGTGCCAGGGGCTTCTGATCAATACAGAACCAGAGCACATGCAATGAGGCATCCTGACCATGGCCAACTTTCAGTCTCCTTTTTGATCCCACCCCTGACCTGTTCCTTATTGCAGAGCTTTATGAGCGAGGTAATAATGCCAAGGTCATGGGTTCAATCCCCTGTGTGGGCCATTGACTTAAGAGTTGGACTCGATGATCCTTGTG
>JAWWEV010000024.1:15150475-15171965 GCA_035583235.1 Hafferia zeledoni | reverse complement strand
AAGAAGAAGGGAGGAAAGAAGAAGGGAGGAAAGAAGAAGGGAGGAAAGAAGAAGGGAGGAAAGCAGGGATGCAAGTGAGAGTTCAAGAAGTGAGTGAAGCCTCTTGGGTCTTGTGATCCAGGCAGGTGATGAGAGGGACCTAAACTACATTGCCTAAACCTTTTACACACCCTTCCCTATAGAAGAACTTCTTAGCAAGGCCTTTAGCTAACAGTGCCCAAAAATAAAGCAGCTATGAGGCAGCCTGGAAGCTTTTGGGAATGAAAAAAGGCACTTTCTAATTTTTGACTGCAGACAGAAGATGAAGATGGTTTGGATGCTGGGGCAGAACCACAGGCACCCATGGACTGAGGAGCCCTGCATTAAATTGCAAGCTATGCCTCCAGCTGGCCACATCCTGGGGAAAACCACTCATATCCGGATCCACAGAATTCCTTTGGCACCACACCACTACTGCTTTAGAGGCTGCAAGCAACTTTTTCAGCTCTCAGAAAAATGACTGTGTTCCCTAAAATAAAATGGTAGCCCGATCCTGTGTGAGGATCTCTGGATCTGAAAGGTCCAACAGCAGGAGGAAATACTTGCCCAAGACACTCTTCCCTCTGAACACCCTCCCACCCCTGACCCACCAGGGTTTCTCTTCTCCCATCCTGTAGCCTTTTTGTCCTTCTCCTGCTTTTTATCCAGATTCCTGGGAGCACAGAGGACAGGGTCAATAAAAGGGATTAGCAATGAGAGTGCATTTGCCTAGTTTGAGTATCTGGATATATGGAGCATCTTGGAGGCTCTGGAAAAAAGCCACAGGAGGCTCTGGAACAGCCACAATGTGTTCCACCCCTGGGTTAAATGCTTCAGCTGCTCTAAATCCACATGGCCCACGGTTTGGGTGAACCTCACAGCTCAACCCCTCGGGTGGGGAGCAAAGTCCAACAACACCCTGGAAGGGGCAGAGCTAAAAAGAGTAAGAAACAAGGGAAAGCTGCTCCACAAACAGCCCATTCTGTCCTCCAACCACAGAGCAAAGGCATTTTCTACATAACTTGGCCTGCATGAACAGGAAATCTGTGTACTGATGTATTCCCACCCCACTCACACGAGGGGTCTGTGTGCTGCTGGAGAGCCCACAAGGGCAGTCATTGTCCTTCCTCAGGCTTTCCAGTAGGAAGAAGCTTTACATTGACCTTATAAAAAGCACTAATTTTGCCTGGTAAGAGGAGGCCAGCAGTAACCCAGGCAGCCTAAAACACACCAGAGGAGAGATATGGGTTGCTGCTGTGCTGCCAAGTGCTGCATCAGCATTTCCATATGAAACTACTGCTTTCAAGGCTGCTACAAATGAGCCAAGAAAGAAAAGAAATAAAAGGGATCTTCCCCCCAAATACCCTCCCTTTAAAAACATATAAATTATGATGTAGGTTTCATCTTCAACAAAAAAATTTAGAACTGGACATTCTTTCTCAAAACAAAGAATCAAACAGGTTAATTTTTGTTAAAAAAATTGGTAATATGATCAATCCAGGGTTTATGGAGGTCAGTAGAGCCAAATAAGAAGATAGAATGAAGGTGCCTGTCAGAACATCCAACAACTTGTCTCTTCTAAAATACTTGCTCTGCTAGTCACTGCTATTATGTCTGTGAGTTCTTCCCAGTAACAAAAGCAATAATTAGGATTGCTAGAAGGAATTAGTCATCTTGAGTAAGTTGATTTTCAGTGTCTGTCAGGAAAAGGAGTAAAAAAATGGGTCAGTGGTTGAGATCACCTGTCTATGACATCTCTGCTCCTTTCCCAGATTTCCTGCACAGCCCTGAAGACACTTGGAGGATGTTTCTGGCAAGTTAACACAGAATCTTAAAACACAGCCAAGTGCTGTTCACATCACTGGGTGCCCAGATACTGCCGGGGATGTGCTGTGGCCACCCCATATTCCTACAGGTGAACTGGGGACAGGGAATCTTCCCATGCAATGAATGTATCAGGAGCAGAGAGACATCACTTGGGAATTTTACACTAACAGAGGCAATACAAGTGTATCACACAGGCAGAAACTGGACAATGAACCAAAAACTTCCCCCCTTTCCTGTTGGAGCTAAGGCAGAAAGAGGGATGTGCCTGCAGACCTCACTCATCCTCACCGAGAGCTGCCGAGAATTTCAGGCTCCGAACCTGAACATCTTGTGTTTCATGTACTCTCATTGAAAATATTTTGATTTATGATCTCAATTATCCGTTAACTGAAATCCCACATCTCAGATATCATGAAATTAAGCAATAATGAATAAGAAACTGTGCTGTTGAGGCACTTTACAGAGTGATTCATATTAAATAAGAGACTTCGTAGCCAATATAATAGTTTGCCAGATTAACACATGCCTCGCTGAATAGTAAATACTTTTATTTGTGGCTGCTTTGGAAACATCGTTGCATTCAGTAATTAGCAAAGCATGAGACTAATAAAATACATTAAAAAAGTCAGAACAGAACAAAAACTTTGGGTATGAGCAGAGCTTGTGCCTTATTCAAGCCTGAAGGAGAATTTAGAGATTTAATTACAGCTAATGAGCACATATTTCAAAGCTGTAAAGCTCTTTTTGCAGCTTAATAATGCATAGAAGGAAACACTGAAGTGTGATGCTCCCATGGGGAGAAAGTGTGTTTCTCTGGGAACACATTCAAAGCCCAAAGGGAGTGATCCAGAGGCCAAAGAGGAAAGGCAAATCCTACCATGAGATGGTCACTTCTCTTCCAGCTTTTACAGATTAAATTCCTCTCGAGCTCTTCTCAGAATTACAGCATTAGGCAAAGCTTATGGTAAGCAAAGAACCTGAAAAATTGTCCTCCAAGGAGCCACCAAGGCTCGCAGAGCCATCTCTGCCAATTCTGTTTGCTTATGAAATATTAATGTGACAATGATGACAGTTGTTGTCTTTGACAGCACTGGAGACCAAAGACCTCTGTAATTCCTAAGAGGCAGCCAGGCTGATCCGAGTGCCCAGCCAAGGTGGCAAAGGCCTAAGGCAGCCCAAAATGGGGGCTTAGCCCCAGCACACATCCTGACCTTGCCTGAACACCAGACTTGGCTCTGCTTTGGTGCTGCTGCAGCTACTCTGAGCCCAGCACTCCTGCAGGCAGTGACCATTTGCCAGGGAAAACACATCCCAGAGCCTGGAGCCAGGCAGAACACGGACAAGTGGTGTCCTGAGCAGCCATGGGCACACGACCCAGCCTGGATAGAACAGCAGCTGGTCTGAGCTTTGGTCCAAACCAAAAATCAAGCTCTGAGGCCCAACCACATTTCCTGCATTTTCTTCCTATTGCTCTGACATTTTGAGTTCTCCTGTTCATTTCAAGCTTGGGGCCAAATGAGATGATCAGACATTTGCAAACTTCTCTGTAACCTTTCAACTTTTACATTCGTTGTGTAAGATCAGAGTCCCAGTTCACACTGAAACCTGTCCCAAACCAATTCCTATCCATCATTTCCACAGATGTTAAAAACCCTTCCTGCTGGCAAACATGGGACACACAAACACGTTCCCATGGGAAGAAAACATGAAGTCATGGATAACATTAGGAAGGAGAACACCAGGTGAGGATACCTGAGGTCTGGCTTGACCTTGAGATACTTCACATGATGTCAGGCAGATCAGATGCCCTCTGTGATCACAAACCTTCCACTGCAAATGTGAACCCAAGCACTTACATGTGCCTCACAGGTGGAAAGGAAAACATAACCCATAATCAGTACTCGTAAAGTTTGTAGAGGTCCTTGTTAAAAAGGCACACAGACCTATTTATCTCAAAGTGGTCCAAAATTACATTCCACATATGCTACTGGAGGACTAAAACTGGTAGGAAATATTCCTGTACAAAGGAGTGAGACACCACAATAACTAAAACATGAATTGATTTCTACCAGGAAACTACTAGATGAGTTGTATTTCTCCCACTGAATGTTCAAATGTATTCACCAAATCTTTGGATGAATCTGTTTCTTGAAATGTTGCAGCATTGTACAAGCCTGTTTCGAGGAATGCCTTGCAAACAGCGAATTTCAGAGAGTTCATGGTCAAATTTAGAAACTTGTTCCATGTTGGATAATTACAGAAGCCCCAGTGCTGCATGTGTTCCCTGTTTTGGTGGCTGTGTACCAGCAGCTTGCCATGCAGTGCAGGAAATGTGAGACACAGAGCTGATGTTCAGAGATAATTTCTGCAAACACTTTTCGTTTGCTGAGAGAAAACCGTGTAGCAGAAACACTGATGTTGGAATGATCACAGAAAGATAAAAAAGGCTACAGAAAAGGTGAAAAACCCCAAGAACCCAACCCAAACCCCATTCAAAGAGGACATTCATACAAAAAGCAAAAATAGTCACAAGCTGGTTTGCCACTTGGTTTCCGGTCCCATTTACTGAGTGACGGGTGTTGAGTGAACAGACGAAATTAATTACATTTTTGAGGGTTTGACACAGCTTAAAGAATAATTTCAATGACAGCAACAGACAGTTTGATTTTGAATATGAGTACAAAATTCAACTCAGTAGCAAGTCCTTCCTGGGGTAAAAAATATCATCCTGCAGGTGCACAGAACTTAAAAAACAAATCAAACCTTTCTCACTTTCGAATATGAAGAACAAAGGTTATTTAAATCTTCTACCTTTCCAGTAAATCCATCCCTTGAAGCACACCATGCATTCCTGTACGCACAGTTCATCATTGCACGTGCCCTTTTGTCCTACAGACACCAGGTATTTACCTGGAATAGCTGTTACTGGACCACTGCATTGCTAAAAATGGTGGGAAAAGATAAAAATAATGCTCTAAGCTCCAGCCAGCAAACCAGTTATCTGGGGAGCCTGTTTTTCCATTCACAATAAGCATGAGAACTGCAGATTACAGACTTCCATGGCCAGATTCCTGCTGCTAACACAGATATTCACTTTAATGGTGAGAATTTTTGCCTAGAAGAGGAGTCTACACCAACAGGACCAGGCTGGTTCCCAGGTTGGCTCTGGAGTGTCAGCAGGAGCTCAGGGCAGAAGTGCATCCATCCATGTGGACATACTGGACACTAAATGGCCCTTGGCACTGCAGGGAGGAATTCAGCCAGTGGTGAAAACATCACCCCTGTCCTGCTGCTGTTTTTCCAGTGGTGCTGTGAGAGCGCCCTGGGGCTGTGACCACCCCAACAACAGCTGGCAGTGTCAGCAAACAGCACTGGAGCACATGCAGTGCAAATCCTGGGGCTGCACCAGGAAAACTGTGCTGCAAACCACCAGCTGTGTGTGGCTCTTGATTTCAGCTCTTACAGCAGGAGATACTTCAAAAGAACAACCCTACCTGTGTGCCCCAGAAGCTGCACAGCACTCCAGCAAAGTCTCATTGGAGCATCACCTGTGGTAAGGGGGAAATTAATTCTTGGCTATATATGGCTCCATTAAGTGATTCTTTTGGAAAATAATCCATGTTCTGCCATGGCATATCATCATGACAGCAGGTAAGTATTTGTTGGCCAGGATAATGGAGCTATCATAGAGTTTCATATTTCTGAGGACTTTAATAAGATAAACTTTGTGAAGACCCATTCAGCTCATCAGAATTGAGTGTCTACTGTTACCTTTGTGGAGCCTCAAGAGGTGCCTCTGATTATGTATGAACCCTTGGAGCTTGAAAGCCCAGGAACAACCCCTACCACACCATACAATAACCTGCACTGGAACATTGATTTGGAGCAGCCAGGCTCACATATCCAGCTCTGAGGCCACCCTGCCATGAAACAGGAGCCAAGTCAATGCAAAGACCCCAAATTTACCAAAACCCAAGAACTTTGTTTAAGAAACTCACATCCTAAATCCTCTTAAAACACAGATGATGAATGGCTGGATTTTTGTTCAGTTTTTTGTTCTTCCTTGGGACAAACACATTTAAAAACAGTTTTCTCTTGTCCACAAATTGCTATTAAGATCCATGGGCAAAGCCCAATAATTTATTGCTCGCTCAATACTATTTGCAAAAACATAATTAAAAAGCCCAAATTAGGCTACAAACATAATAAAATGCCTCCCCAAAGGTACCCTGCACATCCTGTTGCCAGCATATTCCCAGTGGCACTAACAGTCCCTTGGCAATGTTGTTCAGCCAAACTCAGTGATGGCCCACATGCAGCTCCCCCCGAGGGCTCACAGTGCCCATCCACACAGCACAGAGGGTGCTCCATGAGCCTGTCCTCTCTGCTGGGATGTTTCACACACCAAGTTCCACCTTCCACCAAAAATGTTGGCAAGAGACCCTCTATGGAGCCTCCACAGTCCAGCTCAGAGAGCTGTGCTGGAGAGTTTAAATACTGAAGAGCTTAGCAACAAATGCTCAGTACACAGAGCAGGTAAATCATTTAACAGCTTCTTTATGTTTATTAGACAAAGCAAATACTCACAGGGTGATGTGCTAAAAGCAAAAGGTGTATCTTTCTGTTTGGGCCAGGCAAAGTTTTTCTGCTCAGCTGAAGCATTAACTTTATTCTCTTTCTCAATTGTGGAGAAAAAAAAGTGATATTGCACTAAACTGGCGCCCAAAATCCAGCTGTCCCTGAATGCAGAAGTTATCTCAAGTGAAGAACATACTTTGATTTGCTAATGCTTTCCTGCTTCCTTCTGCTTTACATTTCAGAGAGGTGTCAGTCTCTGTGAAGCTCAGAAATACACTCAACCTCTTGGAGCTGAGCTCAGCTTCTCATGGTAACAAATCAGAGCACCCCCTGCCCCAGGAGCTTGTTGGGTTGAGCAGGACTTGTCCCTGTCAGTCTGCAGCTCAAGTGTGAGAATAATTACTCCTTAGGCACTTTTTTCAGTTCTGTTATGCTCCTTATAATAAGCATTGGAGCTCATTAGAACAAAACACAGTGTCTGAGAAGTATTAGCACAAAGCAAAACTTCCATGTAAAACATGGAGATAGAGAGTTTGAAATCTATGTGTAAAGCTCCATTTTCCCAAAGCTTCAATGGGCACTAAAGACACCTGAGAAACTGGAAACTCTGGGAAAAATCCTCCTAATTTTGAGGTACATAATGGTCCATCCAAGTAATCCAAACTATTTTTTAATTATTTTTGATTTAGGCATTTAAGGGGGAAAAAAACAAAACAAAAGAAAAAAACAAAAAACCCCTTCAAATACAACCAAAAGCCTTGTGAGGCTGTGTGAAGGTGGAGGAGAGAGTACCCTGCCATGGGGCTGGGGTAGCCTCTGTAGAGAGGGAAAGGGGGCTCTCCAGGAGAGTCCCACTACCTGGCACCATGGACCTTTTGGGCATGGGCTGTAACCACAGATGGGCAGTCCCACCATGGACTGTTTTAAAAGACACAGTTCTCTCCATATTTTGTGTCAGACATGACAAACTGACCCCTGCTGTGGACAGTAGATGCTTTAGGTCTGATAAGAGGAGAACTTAGGACACCTGAAGCCTTCATCATTGGCCCACTTAGATGTCCCCATGTGCTGACCACTGTGGTCCTGCTCACGTACTGCTGGAGGGAAACTACAAAGAGTTTGAGGTTTACAGCCTTCTGTGACTTCAGCTCCTTCCAGTTTAGCGCTGCAAAGCTGAGGTCTCTGGAGTCTTAAAGCTGTTTGCAGGTACAGATCACACATACCATGAACATCCCAGCCACCCTGGGCAGCACGACAGCTCACTTTTTCTTTCCACTGAAGCACCTCGAAAGACATCCTGCCACTTGGATCCTATCCTTTCCTTAAGGACTTACTCCTCAAGGCTGGGACTCTTCCAGCCTTTTGCTTCCATGAGAGTGGCAACACTGGGCCATATCACAAAATAAAACATGGAATCATGCCACATAACAATACTTTGAAAACGTTTTCTGTCACCAACAGAGCATTTTTTCTGTACATCAACCTATGGAAACTGTGTCAGGCTGAGCTCAGCACTCGCTCCTGCTCACCAACCCTCCAGCGCATGTTGCAAGGTGCAAGCACAAACCCTGATGACTCCTTGGCACTCACAACTGCCCCCTCCCTTACAGGCTGTCCCACTGCTGCTAGTCAGTCACCCCGTACAAAGCAAAGGAGTTGGGCTACGTGCTCAGAGGCTGGTGCACACGTAATGAGCTGGGCGACCTCCGTCGCTGGACATGAAGGTTAAACACAAGAGCGGATACGAACTTTGGACGATCATCAAAGATACACTTGGTAACAGAGGGAATGTTTAGAGAGGAGATAAACAGAACTGCGAGGAAGGTCAGAGAGGGGGTCCTAAAATGACTCCTCATATAGAGCCCCCCACCTTGAAGGAATGTTACCCAGGGGGGCAACAACACGGGTTCTTCACTGCTGCCTTTCACTGGCTTTACACCTGAAGTTACACATTGCACTGTCAGAACTGCTTTTCACACTGCAGCTACCCCAAGAGCCAGCAACATTTACTCTGCAAGATGTCTGCATGACTGCCATCTTCCTGCATGATTTTACTGCTCTTTTTGTCCCCTGGTTACCACTTTTCTCTAGCAGTACTGCTTCTGCTGGGACATGTAGTGAGTTTGGTCGCAAATTAATGGGAGCTGAGTGATATGCAATGTCATAACTGCTGTTAATGATGAACAAGAGCAGCAGCCCTCAGCCTCTGTAGGCAGGGTAACACCCACACCTGAGAGCTGGTCAGCTCACGTTTAGAGGTGCTGGGCAAGAGCCACAATGCCAAAAATAAGAATGAAAAAAAAATTGTGGAGTGTGTGTAAAATCTCTGCTTCTCTTCTGAGTTCCAATTTGTTTCCTTTTTCTTTTTTTTTTTTTTAAGTAAAACTAATAAGACAGAATTAAAAAAATAGAATTAGAAAAAACTTAGCATCTTGATTACTTATGATCTCACTGAAACAAATATTGCCTTACACTAAGAAACTCTTAGCCACAGTAATGGGAGTGCAGAGGGTTCTTACATTTCAATTCTCTCTCTCAAAGAGCAAACAGGAAAATGGTGTGAGCAACCCACACAAGCTCTCCCCATAACTTCAGTGATGGGACTCACACAAAGTAAGGCTGTCCTGAACGGCAGTGGAATAGGAAAGAGGACAAGTGTTTCAATCTGATATACTTCAATGACTTCACCAGCCTGAAAGCTCTTCCTCTGACAGAGGCCGTATCTGGCACAATGTCTTTATCTGCTCCTTTATCTGTACAGAGGAAAGAGTGCCAGGCCCATTGCTTCCTATGAGCAAACGTCAGTGTGGTTAATCTGCAACATCCCTCGTTATGTCTTCACGTACAACGAGGAGTTTACGTGATGCTCTACATGTCTGTTCTGCTCTAACATCAACTCTGAGGTCTTCCACCAGCACCAGCCACACCTTGAACCGACGCCATCGCCAGTGCTCTGTGAGAAATGTGAGCCTTGGCCTGCAGCAGCTCACGCTGCTTCCCACTTCACTCACAGTCTAAATATGGGCTAAAATAAACAGATTATGGCTTCTATCGTCACTGCATCATCCTGTCCTGAATCAGTTCTTGCCCTGGGAAACCCACACTGAGTCAGAGAGAGTTTGTCTTGAGCAAGAGCTTTGTGTAAGGAGGAAAGGTTTCCATCTCCAGCATCACTTGGGGGTATGCGAAGGGGAGAAAGTTCAGGGAAGCGATGAAAAGTTTGTTTTGGTTTGTGTGGATTTTTTAGATGAGTGAGCTTGGCCCTACAGGGAAGGGACAACATCTAGAGATGTTACAGAGAACCTATTAAATCAGTCACAACAGAGCAAGCTGGCCACACTTATCCACAACTGAAACAGAGCAGTCATGGAAGCACTGATGGCTTGTGTGGTCCTTGATCTCCTGATTACCTTGCCTGGGTGAGGATGTGTTGAAAATTGATACCCCCTAGCCAGAAAATCCTCTGGCAGCTCTCTGCCTAAGCATACAGAGTTTTATCTTCCTCTCCAGAGGCCCCATTTCAGCTTTGCAGAACAAAATCAGCTCTGGCCTGTTCAGATAAAAGCCACCCCATGCCATCTCCTGAAATGAGGGCCTTCGTTATCCCTGGAGGAACAAAATACACACTGGATTTCCCTTCTGTTCTTATGGATTAGACCACCCACCTTGGTTTTCCAACACAAGAATTGCCTGCAAAATAGCCAGACTTAAGAGCACAGGAAAATAAGGATGCTCCCATCTCCCTATGAGCCAAGCTGCCTGGACAGAGAAGCAGATTCTGGCTTGTGCCGGAAAAACAGACCTCTGATGAGGAAAACCATCCCAAGAAGCACTTTCAAGCCCAAATGCTGCACTGAGATATTTATTTCATTACTACTGACTGTGCTTGTTCCCTTTGTACAGAATTTCCACTGCAGGATGCTTTTCTGAAGGCCGATAGAACTGCTGAGCTGCAGTGCTTGTGTTACAAGTGACCAGCAGTGTACAGCAACTTGGGAATCTCAGAGGGCTTCAACAGGGTTTTGACTGAAGGAGGTAACAAGCTGACATCTGAACCACACCAAGTGGAAAAGCAAGTCTGAATCTCAGCCCTGATGATGCTCCATGGGGAGATCTCCCTACATCTGCCATGTCAGAAGTGCTACAGCTGGCTACCACCCTGACATCCTTTATGAAAAGGATCTGAAACTGTGAAAAACCCCACAATGAATTACAAGAATATATATCTTTGAGGACATGGCTGAAATCCTTCATGGCAGGCAGACCAGAAGTTTCATAAACTGTTGTCTATTTTATTTGTAGGGGATTTCACATGGAGGCATAAGAAAAACTAAACCAAAGGGATAGAGAGTCATCATGAGGAACACAGCAGTTTAACTGGCCACCTCATACCTTACTCTAGAAGGTATTCCCTTGTTTTAACTGATTGTCAATCACTTTTTGTGCTTGATTAAACAACCCTGATCAGTACTTTCAGCACTCTGCCCTTCTATTGAATCCAGGCTTTGAATGCATTTGAATCCAGGCTTTAAATGCCTTTGTCAATAAAAGTGGTTTGGAAGCACGTCTCTGTTGGCTGATGAGTCCTGTTCACTCACACCAGTTTAAGAATCCCAGAAACTTGTGCAGCCAAATTCCCTCCCTGCCTGCAGCTTCCCACATTCCCTCCTCTCCACCAGCTTGGGATCCTTCACACTGGTGGATCATCCACATCTCTCAAGTTATGGGATGACTGTCCAGCACTTACTGCCCCAAACAAAACCAGTCCAGCTTTCCAAGGCTGTGCCTGGATGAGATGCTGGGGTTTGTAAAGTGCAACTGTTACATTGTGTAGTTTAGAGAGAAAAAGTTCTCATGAATATAAAAAGTATGAAAACATTTTGCTGGGCCACCTACAGCAGCTTCTGTTGTGTGCCAGTGATGGGAATGGCAGCACCACCTTAACCCAATGACCCCGCCGAGTTCAGTGTGGAGGGCGTGTCCTGCCTTGCAATTCTTTTAGTCCTGTAACTGGTGGATGAGCCAGTTACAGGTTTGTGATGATGACTTTTTTCATTGCAGTAATTAATTCTGGGAATTTTTAAAGCCTGCTGCATTGTTTTCAAGAGGTTGAAATGTCCCACATCTCTACGTGATCCTTTAAATACCACACCAGAGGAGGAGTTAAAACCAAGCAACAGTATTGCCCTTGAATGAGTTGCTTGGCACCTTGAAGATATCCCTTTTTTACTGTGGAAAAGGCAGGCTGTAATTTTCAGGAGGCCTTAAAAAGGATCAAATAATCAGTAGAGTTTTACTAGGCCTGTTCTCTTCAAAAAAAAAAAATTCTTTTTGGACTAAATACTTTGCTCAAGCCATTCTAGCAGTGTGAAATAAAGATCAAGTACATTTTGACCTGCAATGTCATCTCAAGTTAAAACTTTCTTTTGCAGGTTCTGATTCATAGAAGAAAGAAAAGGGGATGACAGGTGAAAGTGACTTTTTCAGGGAGAAGGTGCAGGTGCAGCCATCATGACCAGCTCCTGTTACCTGCTATAGCCTGGACTGATTTTTTCTGGATTAGTGTCATATGCTGATCTCCTTAATTACAGTGAGGGCTGTTCCCCTCTGAAGCTGCTTTGTCTGATTTTAGCAGGACTAACTATGATGAAATACAAGATTCAGAAGGAACTGGCATTATCTAGAACCTCAGCCTACAGAACCACAGAATCATAGAATTGATTGGGTTGGAAAAGACCTCTGAAATCATCAAGTCCAACCCTTGGTCCAACTCCAGTTCCTTTACCAGATCATGGCACTCAGTGCCACGGCCAATCTCAGCTTAAAAACCTCTCTGGGCAGGCCATTCCTGATTACTCTCTCTGGAAAGAATTTTTTTCTGATCTCCAACTTAAAATAAAATGGTTCTGGATGAAAGGGACCCTAAAGACCATCTCGTCCCAACACCTCTGCCTTGGGCATCACCTACTACATCAGATTGCTCAGAATCCCATCCAGTCTGGCCTGAGGGACACCAACAACCTCTCTGGGCAGGTAGGATAGGTTTTGGCTAGAATATTTTCACCCAGGACTTTGAACAAAGCCAACTACTTTACACTCCCAGCCTTGCTTGCTGACTTACACAGGACTTGGAGAAGGTAGTTGTACCTCTTGGAATCTTTCATTCACCTTTCTCCCTTTCTCCATCACCACCATCTATTCCCTGGCTTCACTATAAGACTAAGCTCTGCAAAGCAGGATTGATTTCCCATCATAGCAGCAGTGTTGAGCTCCAACATGACCTTTTCTAAAATGGATGTCAGTATAATGTCATTAATCACACAGTCAAAAGGGAACAAACATTTCTGATTTTCTCTGATTTGGTAAATCTTGGTACCCGCCCCCAGGATGTGCAAACTGCCACTGACAGAACACATGGACTGACTTCAGGAGTATGGCAAATTTTGGAGAAACAAAGGTAGACCAGAGCTGCAACTGAACTCTTTCTCCTGCCTCATAACAGACAACACAGAAATGTATTCATTCCTTAGGATTTACACTCAGTAGCCTCTTGATTGTAGCACGATGCACTATTAAGTAAAGATAATGGTGAATTCAGGCGCAGGCAGTGAACAAACAGCTATTTGGAGATAAGTCAGGCAGCTAAATAGGCCCTTATGAGGCCAGTGCCACTGAACCCAGGACTCAGATGCCCAATTAGCTCCATCACAGGCCAGAGAGTTGGCCCCCAGCCAGTGTTGGAGGGAGGCAGATCTTTGGTCAGCGCACAGAGGCGGCTCTGATCCCTTCTGTGATGCACTGACACACTTGTATGACTCCAGTTGGGCTAACAAAGTGGCTATTTCAGTAGCAGCACTAACGAAGCCTGATTTACCGCTCTCAGTTGCAGACCACACTCCTGCACTGTCAACACCACTGCCCAATTCCTCCCTCCTTGCCATGACCATCTTTCACTTCTCTCTCCAACAAGAACACCTTACTTTTCCCCATGTCCCATCATCAGCCCAGAGTGAGCTCAGCTTTCTATTCATCCCCAACTCTTCTCCCAAGCAAGTGATGGCACATGCCAGGGTGGTGCAGAGCCACTGCCCTGCTGACAGGAGCTGCTGTGGGCACAGATTAGGATGCTAACTGATGTCACTCCCAATGGGTCCATACTGAAAGCAAAGAGAAGAGGAGAAAAGAAAGGAAAGATAGCACAGAAAACATCAGGTAGGACCAATGTAGCATTACCTTCAATCTTCCTTTTGCTGACTAGCAATAAGCAAAAATTTTCTGCTGGGATGATTATTCAAGCTGGTCTCAGAATTAACCCCATGGCACAAGGGCCACCCGGATCTGAGTTGGGCAGCAGTGGCAGAGGCACCATCAGCATCTCCATCCCCAACCCTGGGATCCCATCCAGCTGTCCAGGGCAGTGACATCTCCTCTAGCACCAACAGCCCTTTCCACATAGAAGTCACAGCTTGATTCATAGGCTTTTGTGAAGACTCATTCATGCCCCTTTAGCCACAGGAACTAACACTTCCACAGCCCTGTGACTCTTGGGGGGCCATTACTGCTCTGCAGGACCACAAAACAGCCCCTCTGTCTCAGCCCAATGTCTTGGCCCAGGCAGGTTTGCCCTAAGAGAGAGCAGAGGCTCAAGTCACCTTGTTCAAGCCCCCCATAACCTGGGAACAGTCTGGCACATGGGAGTGGGCATGCACAAGAGGTGGCTACCAGACCCTTCCCCATGGTCCCAAGGCAGCCTGCAAACCCAACCAACCCCGGACCCCAAACTTCTGACACTGCTCGCTTTCTCTCTCCTCTGCTCTCCTCCTGATGTCAATTCCTGGTGCAATCCCAGAAATAACATGGACAAATTCTTGGCTTGCTATTTTTGGCAGTTCCTCCCACCAAGGAGAGAGGGAGATCACACTGTGGGCTATTCAGGCAGGCTGGCACGCCGGCCACAAACACGCCTTCCAGCCCGTAAGGTTCTAATGATAAATCCTGGCCACGCTGAACAGACAGTTTTGGCTTCAGAGAGCGTTTGGAAGGGCCAGCGTTGCGCTAGACAAGCCGCCTACACGGTTAGAAGGTGCTATTTATTTATTAAGTATATTTAATGAGTAGAAATAGAGCGGCGCAGTGGGCACGGTGGCTGGGGGGGACTGATGTGGGCTGAGGGGCTCTGGGGCATGTCAAACACACAGCCCTGGCACCACCACCTGCGCTGCACAGATAAGTAGCTGGGTGATCGCCTTTTAATCTGTGCATAATTAGCAAGAGGCAGATGTCAACGGGCAGCCAGGCCAAAGCAAACGGGGCCATTTACGGACACCAAGCCACAAAGGCACCTCCTATGCCCTGTGTGCCAGGGGTGCCAGCTCAGGGATAACAAGGGGCAGCGTTTCATCAGGAGCTGCACAGACTGTGCATGGCACATGACAGCGTTCACACCTGAAAGTGCAGCTTTGTGTTGTGGTAGGTGGCAAATGAAAAAACGTTTTATTGCTCTGGGTTTACACAGCATTTACTACACTGTGGCACCACTTCTAGAGATTTATCTTGAGTGATAACAACAATATCTCATTGGATTTTTGGTGTTTTTTCTGAATGCAGTGCCCACGCACAACTCAAAGCAGTTTGAAACAGAAACACACCAAACAAGGTTGGTTTCAAGAAAATCAGCAGATTGTTTCTAAATTTCCAAATACTTCAATGGACAAAACCCTGAAACGGTCCCAAGCTGAAGAAGACTTTTATGGAAACTACACAGGATCTTTCATGCTCATACATAATGGATGGGTTGCACCCAAACGAATCATGCCAGGCCTAAAGTTGAAATGTTGAATCATCCCTTTCAGGGCATTGAACCTACAATTTGGTCCCACAAGGTCTACTTCTTTCCCAGTTTAAGCTTTGTTTAAACAAATGGGTAGGTTTCAGCTAAGCCAGTTTAGATCCTACTCTAGTTCTACATTTTTACAAATTCCTGCACTGCTCAGATTTAAGACTTTGAATTACCTGATCACAAATTTTCAAGTCAGTCATAACATCTGAGTCTGGAAACAGTCAAGGATGCCACCAAAGAGAAGGTTGACCAACTTGTGGCTTTGATTCAGAGCCCCATCTCATTGTAGTTGGCATTACAACCAGGATAACTGCACAGCACCTCAAATCCCTGTACATGCAAATGGATCTATAACTCTGAATTACAAGCCCAAATAGAACTAAAGAATGTCATTTGAGAAGTCTGAGATCTCCAGAGTCAGACAAACTAGGGACACACAGGAGCATTCCATCTGTGAGATGTTGGCTTCTGCTGTGGAGCCAAGTTGTCTCCCTCATCCCAGCATTATGGATTACAGCTGAAACCCCTTCCCTAACATAAAGAGCAAGCAGATGTTCTGTGTCCTAGTCCAAAACCCACTTCCTAGTCCTGTCTTACAGATCTCATACTTTGCACCATGTAGCCAACTGTATGGTGGCTGAAAGACCAACTTCAGCAAAATCCACACAAGATGTGCACGGTTTGAGACCCGCAAATGTCATTACTCAGAAAACAACTGCTGGGGGGCTTCAGATGACAGGGTGGGAGGGGAGGAGAATCTGCAGGAGATGGCAGCATCTGGATCATGGGATATTGAAGTGGAGGAACTTCATTTTCTGATGAAAATCAAAGTCTGGCTCAATGCCTTGACCAGCAGCCACACCAGGTCACCAAAACCTAACACCATGCCTCAGCTAGAGCAAAGACATGGGAAGAATTATGCTACATCTAGACATAGATCAGGAGTAATCCTCTGTAAAACAGATTTAAATTGAGCCTGCCAGTCTCCAGACAACCTAGACCCAGCCTAAATTACACCAGTTTTCTTCAGGGGGACGGCCAGTCAATAAACCCCAAGATGTCAGGGAATGGGGGAAGATTCTGCCAGGCCAGATGGAGTTGTCCTAAAGGCTTCTGACTTGATGATGTTAGTACAAAGAAAGCCCAGATGTTTGTAACTGTTCATGGGCCAGAAACTCACAGCACAGCCCTCCCAGCTAGATCTTCAAATATATAAATGCTCAGCCTTCACAGTGCTTTTCAAGATGCTGGAACACAACAACTGACTGGACTGCCAGCAAGTAATTCTCCTCACTGTAGAAAGCACATTAATTTGCCCAAACAGCACCACCCTGTGCTACAGCAGCTTTAAACCTACTGAATATTGCACATGACTCCTGCTAAGACAGGCTGCAAGGACTTCCATTTCCCTCCTCCTCTGCAAATGCCCATAATGTTCCCGAATTTTCTGAGCTGCAACTTTTCACACTATTTTCTTTGCCAGCATTTGCTTTCATTATTTCTTTTAAATATAAACTTGGAGCAAAACCTCTTCAGATGTTTCAATTTACGAATGGGTGGAAAAAAAGTACAATTTTCTACATTAAAAAGAAAGTTTTGTGTGCAATGCAAGGGAGACACACAGAAGGAAAGGAGCAGGGAATAGCTCAAAAATGGCAATAGTTTGAAACCTGAAACTTGGCCTGCTAACAGCTTCTGACAAAGTGTATGCACTGCTAAGTTTAGAAGAAATTGTGGTTGTAAAATAAAGCTATGAACACTTGAGAGTACACCCTGGTGCACAGACAGCAGAGGACACTGTCTGAATTTAGCTGTTAACCCATGAAGGTGGCAGGGGCAGCTTTGAGGACTGTTCTCTGCATCACTAGTAGCACTTGCAAATAAAGTCTCTCCAGGTCTAAAACCAGAACTTCTCATATCTTGGGATAAAAAGAATAAAATATAATAATATAAAATAAAATGCCAAGGGCCTATCCTTCCAGTGCATAGCAAGATATTTGATTTGGGGTGTACAAAACCAGACAGCAAAGCCATGAGTTTGGGTCAGTGAGCCACTAATTGGTAATAATGGCCTCTGTATCAAACAACTTAATGCCTCTTTCAGTTAAATGATGAAAACCGAATCCAACTAAACCTCCCCACCACTCTTAAGAGTGACCTGCCATCCCACAGCCACAATCCTCCTGCACTGAAATGCTCCCTATTTCATGCAGGCCCAAGGGGATGCAAGGGCAGAGCACAGGAGGCTGCCTGGGAAGACCCTCCCAAGGCAGGGATAACATCCCTGGGGTTGAACAGAGCAAATGCCACCAGATGTGAGTCCTGGCACAGCAAGGATGAATCATTCCAGCAGTAGGGAGCAGCAATTAGATTAGACACCTTTCTTTGCACAAGGCCAGAGCTGGGGCTGGTTCAATTTTCAGTGACAGGTACAGCAAGCACCCCTGAACACAGAAGGAATTACATATCCAGACTTGGAAAAGATCAAAGGGTTCAGGCAATGTCCCCAGCCCAAGGCCATCCACCTGCAGGAATAAAACAGGCTGTTCAGCCAAGGCCAGGTTAAACCCAGCATCAGGCGTGGGAGAGGGTCAGCAATCCTTAAAGGATTGCAGAGAGGAGGAGAGATGTTCCTCCTCTGCCTAGGCAAGGACAGGGGATGAAATTTAGACTGGAAGAATAACCTGCCACTTGAGACTGGGACTAGGACAACCTGGACACAAAGGGATATTCCTCTGTACACAGGTGTCCACCTGCAATCTGCAGGTATCTGCCCAACACTGACATGTGCAGATGCATTAATGCAGAGCTGAGAGAGGCTCTGATGGCAGCTGGTGAGGTCAGCCAGCCAGTGCAACATGGACAGAGCTTGTTCTTACACACCAAAGGTGAAAGCTGTGCTCATGCTCGGATCTGAGCTCCCAGGCTGCAGGAACATCTCATTTTCAGTGGCTGTCCACCAGGTAACAGGTCCCAGCACATCAGCCTGGTATTTGCCCAAAGTGCTGATTCTGAGCAGTGCTATTTGCTCACAGATCTCACAGCACTGACACAAGGAAAGCAGGTAAAATAAAAAGTAGATTTAGCCCTATTTTAGGCAAGATAAAATGCATAGCAGCTCTGAGGTTCTGCTCACTGGTCCCTGTGATCCAGCCCCAAATTTTTCCACACTGCAGAGGTGCTCAGGAGCCTCACACAAGAACATTCCCACAAAAAGTTAGAAGTAACAGCAGCTCCATTTCATTTTTATATTCAAAGTACACACGCTGTGGTTGAAGGACCAGCTGCAGCAGCACCTCACAGGGCTCTGACAGCCCTATCAAACTTAACTTCACTGGATGAGTGAGCCTGTCTGGAAGGAGCCTCCCAAACCTCGTTCTGCTTACTGACATTTCCAACAAAAGGTTCAATTTGTGTAATTTGGGAGAAGAGCTGTTTGCCCTCCTTTAAAAGCTGGACTAGAGCAATCAAGCCCATTTCACTCAGGAAATTCTGTCTGGACACACAGAGGCAAACACAGGAGCTGAAGCTCAGTGTGCCCCTGTAAACACCACATTTCCTTCCTCACACACACATGCAAAAAAGTGGGATGGTTTTGAACACCCTCTGCTCAGGGAGACCTTTCATTTTAGCTATCCTGGGTCAAAGCAAATAACATCACATGGTACCTCAAGGTGGTTTCTTTTGGCTTTTTATACTTCGAAAACACTGAACTCATTTTTAAAGATCCAAGTATTGTTCAAACAGGCACTGGCATCCCTTCATATTAGTTCCATCACCCTCTGTGCTGTTACCATGG
The DNA here is from genome assembly GCA_035583235.1 of Hafferia zeledoni. Classification (NCBI taxonomy): domain Eukaryota; kingdom Metazoa; phylum Chordata; class Aves; order Passeriformes; family Thamnophilidae; genus Hafferia; species Hafferia zeledoni. The sequence continues at coordinate 15,152,904 of JAWWEV010000024.1, read as the reverse complement.
AAAATAAAAACCTCAGGCACTGGTGAATGACCTGAACTTTGACCTGAAGAAAACCTGAGCAAGATGTTGGGAGAAAAAAAAAATCACATATGCAAATTGGTTTTGCATTTGTAATTTTTCAGCATATTTTTTCTTTTTTCTTCTGTTCTGGGGAAAGGCAAGAATAGAAAATCAAAAAACCCAAGAGAACTACTATAAAGTATTTTTAAGACAGCTTATTTGGAAGGGAAGGCAGGGACAAAGCACATAAAAGCCTGCTCTAATGAGATTTCCAGTCCAATTTTGCCAAATTTAGGACATTTGCATATTGGGAATTTTACAGGCATCCAAACTGCAGTTAATTGAATACAAAACTTGTACAATGAAACCCGAGATACAAGTGGAATACACTGATTTTACACAGCATTTGACCAGTTGAGAATGGGAGGTTTTGGGGGACATTTTGGCATGTCAAAGAAACCAGCTAAAATTACTTTCCATGGGGTGCACTGTCTAATGACAGAAATGGTTACAACGAAGCTTCTCTGGCATCAGGATCCTGGAAGGATCAAAGAAAAGGTTTATATGTTGGTGTGGACAATGAGAAGATGCTCCTGAGGAACAAATGGCTTCAGCATCTTGGTGCTCAGGGGCTGACCCTGGGAGATGCCAGCAGGAAATAGTCTCCTTTGAAGGTGCCATGGAAAACCATCTCCCAGCTCATCCACTGCAGAGCAAATGGCCCACACAGGAGGCAGGATGGGAAAGAGGGTGAGAGGGACTCAGGTAACATTATGGATTTGTCTGTGTTGTGGAGAATGTTGGAAAACAGGAATACTTTGCTAAAACTTTCAATCCTACATCAGTGACTCACTAAATGTTGTTCCCTGCTCTGAGTATTTTGGGGCAGGAGTGGGCCTTGTCCTGCCCTTGGTGTAGGATTAGCTCAGCATGACCATTAGTACATTAAAAGAATATGTGCCAAATTAACGTGTATCCAAAGCAATCTTAAACCAAGGCACCTTTTCCACAGCAAACTGAGTCACTGGGTGATTTTACAGGTGATTTCTTTGATTCTGCTAAATTCAAGCAAGCCAGGTGGCCACCAGGAAGGCTGAAATAGCCAAAGCAGCCTTGAAAGGATTGACCTAGAGAGATGGGACCACACAATGTCTCTCTTCTCCCACTGAGGACCAAACATGTGGCTGTGCTCCAGCTGTAAGGAGAACCATGGAACTGAGACAATAGCAGGGAGATCAGAGCAGCCTGGATTCACACCACTTCAGCCAGTGTGGATTTCAGTCAGGGGACCAGTATCTCAAACTCACACCCCATTTGTTAGTCTCTCCTCTCCCACAGGAGCCATTCTGGGGGCGAAGCAGAGGAATTCACACCAGGTCTCTCCCTCTCCCTGTTTCCCATCAGCAGAGTCCTTTTTCAAGAGAAAAATCAGGCAAAAACTGGGGACGTTTGTACAAGCATTTCTGCCAGCACAGTTCTGCAAGGCAAGGATATGAAGAGGTGTGATCCTTCACTGATGGAGCTGTGCTGGCAACAAGCCCATGTGTAGATATGGCTGAACCAGTAAAATACCCAAATACCCTCCTCCATCTTCTTTTTTAGTTTTTATTTTTTAAACAAAGATGACTTGTGTTTTGCTGTATGTCTCTGTCTGCAAAAAGGTATATTTTTTCCTTTCTATTCTGGCAGTACGAAGCACATCCATGTCCAGATGTCAAAGTTTTTGTTGGGTGTAGCAACCTTTGGTGTCCTGTTTGAGGCAGGTGTTCATGGTATAGCTAAGACCTCACATTTTCTGGAATAAAAAAATGCAGCTCAGGATTATCCCTTGACACATCTCAAAATGGTTTACTGGGAAGACATGGAGAGTGAGTGCGTGCGTGAGTGCATGAAAACAGTGAAGACTTTCAGAGGCCTGCTCACATGCAAAACATGAAAAGCAACTGTATTTTCAGACTATTTTAGTCTCAAGAAAAAGCAAGTAATTGGTCTTACTGGGGGTTTGGTGTATAGATGGATGCAGTGGAGATGAAGAGAGAAATAAAGCTGAAAAAAGTTCTGATTTCTGATCAAGGGAATATATTCATGGAATCTGGGCTGTGGTGTTAGGCCAGCTGAGCACACAGAGCAGCAGGCAGTGCCACCCACAACCACAGAGGGAGCAAAAGCTGCTGGCAGCAGCAATCCATAAAAAGGACATAAATAATTAGAGTTCTTCTAAGTAGGGTCAAGTTTTAGCTGCTGCTTCTCTTTCTCTGCTGAACAGTCAAAGGAAATCATAGAATCATAGAATCGATTGGGTGGGAAAAGACCTCCGAGATCATCAAGTCCAACCCTTGGACCAACTCCAGGCCCTTTACCAGATCATGGCACTCAGTGCCACGGCCAATCTCACTTTAAAAACCTCCAGGGATGGGGAATCCACCCCC
>JAWWEV010000024.1:15079796-15100538 GCA_035583235.1 Hafferia zeledoni | reverse complement strand
GAAAGGAAAGAAAGGAAAGAAAGGAAAGAAAGGAAAGAAAGGAAAGAAAGGAAAGAAAGGAAAGAAAGGAAAGAAAGATTAAGAAAAACAAATCCTTGTAAGGATTCATTTAAGGTGTACATGGAAAATAAATCTGACCTCCTGCTTCCCTCCAGCATGCATTGTAAGAAATCCCTGATTGCTTTTCTCCCCATTTAAGAAGGTTATCTCTCTTCCTTTACCTCCTGGACACTGCAGGCTCAGCCAACATTAAGAACAGCCAAATGTGATTTAGCCAAGTTCACACTTCCACTCCAAAATCTGTCATCTCTGTATCAGCCCTCTGTGTGGGTAAGGAGGGCTATAAGAGGCCAAATGCACCATTTGGTAACAGACTCTCCCTTTTCTGGGCTCTTCCCAGCTTTTTGTTCTGCTCGTGGTGGCATCTCCCAGCTCGGAGATCCTATTTATACTGTGAGCACATGGCACCTCATGGTCAGGACATGGCTGATGCTCTTTGTAGGCACAAAAAGCCTCAGTTTAGCACAAATCCAATTTGAAATTCAAAAGCAGGTTCTTAAAAAATAAAGCAGCCCATCAAGGTCCCAGACTGTGTGATGGATATTAGGCCTGCACTTAAGTGTCTTGCTGAATCAGGGCCATGGCCTATCGATTACAACGATACATTAATGACGTAATTTTCTCAGAAATGATGATGGAGTCTGGATCTTGGCCAAGATTATCCAACACAGACAGCAACAACAGTCCCAACAACAGCCTGTGGATTTTCCCCCACTGCCCCCGGCCTGACAACACACCTTTACATGCCCTGTGGGTCCAGCATGGTGGGTCCATGGGTTTGGCAGAATCTTGTCTTGCCAGGGGCAAATATGAGCAGGGAAAGTTGGTGCTAATTGAAGATGGACTGTGCAGAGGTTTATAGCTGGGCCTGTTGCGGTTTTCAGCAGGTAACTGAACACAACCACTTGCTCACTCCCCCCACAGTGGGATGGGGGAGAGAATTAGAAAAAAAAGAAGTAAAATTCAGGGGTTGAGATGAAGACAGTTTAATAGGACAGAAGTGGAAGGGATAACACTAAGAAAAACTTTTAAAAAATTAGTTAGAATATACAAAGCAATTGCTCCCCACCCTCTGGCTGATGCCCAGTGGGTTCCCCAGCAGCAGCCCTGGCCAGCATTCCCACAGCTCATACACTGAGCATGGTGTGCCACGTGGTCTGGAATATCCCTTGGGCCAGCTGTCCTGGCTGCACTCTGTCTGTGTCAGTGTACCTGTCCTGAAGCATCAGTCATACACTGCTGCACCTACAGGACATTCCCCTTCTCCTCCCTCTTGCATCTTTTCCCCAAATCCATTTTCAAGCCACACTGCTTTCTGTCACCCACCCACACAAGCCATTGCTGGGGGAGGGGGTTTCATTTGCAATGTATAGGGGACAGAAATCCCCAGTTTTGCCAGGAGCAGTGTGGATTTTCCTAGGAGATAACTCCAGGAGATCCAGGCACCTGAGCAGACACAGCACCTTGCCAACCATGCCCTTCCCAGAACCAACCAGCATCCCCATTCACATCCTGGAAGCTGCCCTGAATTAACGCTGGTTCACACTCAGCGCTCCGTGTTCAGCTTTGCAGTGCTCAGGTTAACGATGCAGGAGAGCAGCCAGGTGTGACTTGGAAGAAAGAGGAGAATGTGCTTCCAGCTTTTCCATAACAGTTAATCATTAACTCCTTTCATGGTCACAGAAAGTGCTGGCCTCCTTACAAGCTCCCCTTATCAGCCACAATTATTTCCTGATCTGCTCTCCCGTAACTACCTGGCAGATTCATGCACAACACCCCTGAATCACCTGACTGCATTTATTGCCCTATATTCCAAGCCAAATGGGTCTCTGCTGTGTCAGCTGCAATATTTACGGTATGTTATTTCTCCCTACCCATGCCCAAACATAAAATCTGTTCTGCCCCCCACCTTGCCCTTTTGCACCATCATCCCTCTTTAGATGACTGTTCTGTTTTGCTTCGTCACAGTAATACCTCAGCACTTCTTTCTCTTCTTCCCCAAATGCAACAGCTTCTCTTGCATACAGCCCAGAGGGGTATTACTGCCATCTCCCTAAGTCCACATTAACATTTCAATTATTTTAATTCTACCTATATTTCCTCCTGGGGAGGAGAGTTGAGAGTCACCAGCTTTACTCTGTTACTGAATAAAAACAGATAGAGTACCATGGCCAGCAAGGCTGGTCTGAATAGATGAAGTCAAGCCCTCTATAAGTGGAACCAATGGACATTTCTGAGAGTGGGAAGATGGCTTGTACTTAGATAAATAAAAGCAAAACCTCCAGTCCTTATTGGATCTTTGATGAACAGGTTTAAATTGAGGAAAGTAAATACCTCAGGGAAGTAGAAGCTGTATAGTCTGTAAGTAGCACATGGCAATGTAACATGTGCTGTACAACAGATTTATATCAAAACATATACAAAAGGGAATAGAGGTCTCCAGACACAGAGGGGAAGAGTTGAGAAATGTGGTATTTCACAATCAAATTAATTTTCTCAGTGAAACAATATCATCTATGAATAGGAATAAAAATGCAGTGAAGAGGGATTTCATCTTTGCTGCTTAAGTTTAGGAAAAAAGTGTTTTAGGGAAATTCAAAACCACAACAGGAGCAGGGGATGTACACAGAATAACCCCAGGACAAGATTACACTGCTGTTACCAGCACCAGTGGCTGGTACAATGCAGACTCCACAACCAGGAGGTTACAAGGCCTTTCTGAACCACTTGCAATCTACAACTCAAAAGAGTTCCTCTTTCTTCCCAGCACAGCAGCCACATAATTCACACTCAGTAATTCACAGAGTTCTCAAAAATGACCATGAACTTGGAAATGCTTTGCTCTGCTAGTCTTGATTGCTGCAGTCAGGCCACTTCCAAGGCCAGTCAAGCAGATGTGCCCCAAAGGGACACTGGTCGTGCTCCGAGAGCACAAATAATACACTGAAAAAGTATAAAATCAGAAGTGTTTGCCTGCATGTGCAGTTCTCCACTTTCAGGGCAGACACAGCACTTCCTTCTGCTATCATTTTTCTCAGGGTTGCCATAGATGGTGCTTTAAAATTGCCAGCTCGAGGCTCAGGAATGGACACAAAGACATGCAGGACCTCAAAGTATTGCTGAAAGGCTAGAGAAGGGAAGGTAAAGCCTTCCTTTTTTAAAGCCACCATGAAAAATGACCCTGTGATGCACCTAATTTGTGAATTCTGGGCAGGAATGTCTCATCACCCTCTCATGAAAATGATAGGACAGAGAAGAACAGACTGACCAGTAATTTTGCATTCTGCACAGCTCCTTTCTCCATGGAGGAGGATGCCTCAGCTCAGAAAAGACATGGCACAGGAGGTGACCAAGGCCTGTAGAGATACAAAGGGAAGAAAGTTTATTAAAACACAAATGTTCTGTATCCTCACAAAAACAAAACAAAACAAACCACAACAAACAAAAACCCAGACCAAACCCCAGATCTGGAACCACTGCAATAACAGGATGCACCAAAGAAACATGAGGATGCTGATGCCAGCAGATGGGACCATGGACTAGAGGTTATGCCAGAGGAAGGATCACACTACAAACAGTTTCTCTCTTACTGGTTCCAGCCAAGGACAAAGTACTAGACTAAGGTGGGCCTTTAACCAGAACCAATACAGATGCTCAAGTGATCATGTTCTCACTACTGTGGCCTAAGCTGAAAGCTGATCTTAGAAAACATGTGATGTTCCACCTAGAGCAGTACCCAGACATGTAACTCTTGGAAACTGCTCATTTGATTTCTTGTAATCTTTTATTTCAGACTCTTTTCCTGTTCCTTTTTTTTTTTAAGCATTATAAATACACCGGATTTTAAATTACAGTGAAATACCCTACACGAAGCAGCCCTGCAGGTTGATGTCAGCTGTCTGTCCACAAATAATCCCAAAGTCCCCCTTCACTGCTGCCTGTCCATGGGCCCTGACCCTTAACTAAAGGGGTCTCTTCTACAGCGAGCCCTGAGCTCATTCCCTGTGGTGCATTCAGTCTTTGGCCTCTCTGCCAAGACAGCCAACACCAGTAGCTATTAGGAGAGTCACTCACTGGGATATGATGCCCCATCCACGGGGCAGGCAAGTTAAACCACTCCAGCAAGACCCACTGGAGCAGAGGAGGCACCACAGAGCAGAACAAGCTCTGCACAGCAGGTATTGCTCTGTCATTGGAACCACACCACAGCTTGACCCAACCACTGAACTGTCTAATGCAACAACACGACTGCAATCAGCAGCTGTGGAAGTTAACAGCACCATTTTTTCCATTTTTAATGCAGTTTGAGACACCTAAATCAAATCTGATAAGGGACAAAGTAACCAGTGATGAATTTAGGGGAAGCAGTGAGTGTGTTACCTGCACTGCAGTTATGCCTTGAGTCAGTGCTCCTAAAAGTCTGCTCCCAGAGAATCTTTAACAACTTTTCGAGGGTATCTTGGCCCTACCACACTGCACAGGGCAAGCTATAGTTGTGTATTCTGAGCTCCCATCTTGTATTGAAATTCACCTCCCTGCTTAATTGACACAGATGGTGTTGAAACTTCTCCTATAGGTCCAAAAAGGATGCTACTTCCTTGGTCTTCAGTGGATTTCTGTGCAAAGTTCCCCCTGAAGACAGATTTAGGTACCTGGCCTTTAGCAAATACCTTTATCTTCTTGTTCAGCACTTGCTGTGCTGCTGCAGGGACACATTTCCAGTTCCTGGTTCACTGCAGGCATAGGTGGGAGCTCAGGTGCTGAGTCTGTGCCCGCCAGCCCCAGGGCATGCAGGGCCCTTCATCCCCATCAAGCCTCATCTTGCCCATCGACTGCTCAGCCTTGTTTAACCACAGGGAGGAGGGAGGCAGGGAATTGTTTCCTGCCTTCTGAGAACCATTTCATGGAACTGGAAAAGGTTTATTGTAGTATTTTTCTGAAGGAGGTTTTGGTCTCCAGGTAAGTTTTCTTTCCTAAAATGTAAGTCTGTCACATGTACATCTCCCACAAGAGATCCCACATGGGGCAGTAGAGATGTGGGAAAAGTTGGATTTTTGTTACAAAAACATGTTCTCTCACACACACACTCCTGCAAAAAGTCCGGCAGAAATAGGTATGGGTGTTCCAAACCCAGCTATCAAAAGGCCACGGTTTCCAAAGATAAAAAAATCCAGCAAACAAACACCAAAAGAAAGGCTTCTGAGTTCCTTTATGTTCAGAACTGAGCCAAGAGACAGGGCTGGTGAGTGATCACACCAGAGTGCAGCTCATGGGCCAGTGCAAACCCCTGTCTTGTGCTCTGGAGATGCTTCCAGGCAATCCTGTGCCTGCCTGGCGAAGCTGCAGCTCCCAGGCTGCACCCTGTGCGGAGCTGCCACGGCCACTCACTCCCTGGAGGGCATTCCTACTACCGGTACAGACAGATGGCATCAGTCACATCCACTCCCCGTGGCACAGCTGCCCTGTCAGCCCCAGTGACAGTCCTGCTCTGATGGCTCTCACAGCCAGTGCCCGGGGCACAGCCAGACCTGCTGAACACAGCACAGATCTGGGACTGCCTCTGCACCTCTAAAGCCACAGTGCTCACTTTCTTAGGAGGAAAGAGCTTTCACTCCATTTTCCACGTTTGGTTTTTCTGTTTCCCTATGTCTGGCTCTTTCTTTTCACAAGAAACCCCAACCAACCCTTCCTATTAGCCATATAGGAGTTCACGTGCAAATCCCCTGGACTCCAGTTCCCAGAAGAGAGCACTGGAAGGCAAAAACATGGAAACAAGCTATTAAATATGACTTATCTTTTGCACAGGGACTCCACCCTCTCTTTCAAGACCACGCATTCAGATAATGAGAAACAGGGTACTTCCACCCCTTGCACACAATCCCCTTTTTATTTCCTAAGCAATGAGGAATTAAGACATGAGACTTTCTCAATCGCTTCCCACCAGAGCTGTCTCTGGCTTTGACTTGACTGATCTTTCTCTGGCAGTGGCACTGGCGTCAGCAGCCAAAGTGATGGATGGGCTTTACAGCTCAAACAGCCTTCAGGAGGGCTGGTTGAAGATAAGTGCCTAAAACTAGCAATTTATGCTTTCTCATGTTCCTAAGCCAGAGGATGGTCATTTGGACCTTTTTTTCTTTACTTTTAGCTTTGAAACAGGAGCAAAATAAAATGGGTGAGACTCTCAAGTAGCTATGCTGCACCTATTGCTAGAGGAAAGTGAATTACGTGACTGGGAAGCAGCAGGAGCTGCCCAAATTTTTTACCATCCCAAATTCCTCATGATATTGGCTCATTGCTTTTCTAGTTTCTCTCTTTTGTCTGAATTTTAACTCCATGTCTCCTGGGCCAGGTGTGACAGGAGTGAATGCTATTGCCTACAGGTAGAAAATGAGGGTAGGAGACATGGGAAGACAAATAGCTGAGGTGCCACAAAAGACAAAATGGCATCAGTGCAGTCTCTGTGCAACCTGGAAAGATGCACACGAGCAATTTCAGGCAGTTAGAGACATAGCAGTTGTCAGGTCACAATTTCAGATAAACTCTTGTTCTGCTAAATCTTTCTCCAGTTATATCTATCTGTCAGCAGAGGATCTGTGATCACCTGGGTAATGTGTAACAATGGCTGAAACTTGAAATGCAGGCAGACTGATGGGCTCCATTAAGATGCTCATCAAAAGCTACTAAAAAATCTATTGATTTATGGCTACCAGCAGGAAGATTTTGTTATACGCAGTTATATTTTTCTTCTTCAGCTTTCAGAGGTGCCTTTGTAGAGGTTTCACTGTTTGAGTACTTAGAGCTTAATGAATACTCCTCAAACAATTGTGTGATGTTAAGCTCCCAGGGTACCGGCGGTGACTGAGGTTTAAGATAACTTAGAAAAGGGTCCAATAGCAAGCAAAGCTCCTACTGATAAACACAATTGCTTGGTGCCCTTCAGAGCTTAAATTCGTGACCAAGTTACTGCAAAATGAAAGCAAATGCACTTCAGATGACCCCAGCAACTAGCTGTGTATACAGTCATAATGCTTAGCAAAGACAGAGGGATCCAAGTGACACAAACATGCATGTGCATAGCAGTAAATGTAGGGCAGAGCCAAGCTGAGCATGGCCCCACACACCCTACAAAGCCCCAAAAAAGGGAAAAAAATTGTTCATTTGGTCTTTTCACATTGATACAGACCTATAACTGTGTCAAGGGCAGGGACTGAGACAGTAGTCCAAGATGTTTCTGTCTGACATAAATGAAATTTTTACTTAATGTCTTGTAGGTATAAATCTGTGTTGGCCCTCCTAGAGTTTAACATGCAGGAGATTCTGAGCACAAGTAGACAGCAAAACTGAGCTGTGTCTCAACACCTGAGAAATGCTGGGACTGACACACAGTTGGTTTTATATCAAGAAATGTGACATCCAACCTACTTTCTTATTATAAAAGCAGCATGACTACGCTTTTGGGAAGAAGACAATTTTAACACTCTCATACTTGAGGACTTTCCCAACCATCATACAACCATAGAGTGTGCTGATGTACCAGGGTGAATTCGGGTAAAGAGTGACTCAGGATTTCTGAGGCATCAAGTACACACAAGACCTTTGAGATCAATTACTGACTGCTTAAAGTGAAACAGCACTGACAGATGCACTTGGTGTCACAGGCCAGTCACCCTTTTCTCCTTAGAGCTGATTCTTCCTGGAGATCAGACCTATGAAAGTGGCAGCTTCACAGAAGTGATCTGTGAAATGATCTGCAGTCATTTCCTCCCAGTACATGAGGGAGACAACTTCTGTACTTGATCTCTCCACATGCCCCACTGCCTGTGGGAATTGTTGTCCTATTTCAACAAGAAGAGAAGCCACAAACATACTGAGCTCCTATGAATTTTCAGAAAATTGGGGGCAAACAGAGCAAGAAGTTTCTGCTGATTCCCTGTTATGGAAAGAGCTGAGCTCTCCCCTGACAGCAAAGAACCCCCCAAAGGACACATTAGAAAGCAGATTTGAGTCCTCACAGTCCTTGTGACACTGCTGGCTTCTTCTCCCATTGCTCTGTGGTGCACCCTGATAATCTTCAGGCAACTGAGGTCCTGTCTTGTAGCACACCTCCTTCTCCACACCACTTGTCCCAGGCTGGCCGGGTTTGGCCTTCAAAGTTACTCTGCCTTTATCCAGAGCCTGGGGGCAGCTGTGGTTTGATAGTTCAGACTCTGTGGTTTTCCCTCTCAGAAAAGGTAGTAGTTCCTGAAAACCTCTGCTGGGTTTTGGAGCCCAGATTTTACTGGCTTTCAAAGGAGAATTTTTCTCCCCATTGCTTTCAGTGCCTGAAACTCTCTCAAGTCAGCTTATTCCTGTAAATGCTTAGGGATTCCTCCAGCTTCCCAAAGTGCTCTGAGCTCTCATCTTCAGGATCCCTTTGGAAGCAGGTCTGGAGGATACCCAGCGAACAATCCACTTCCCTGCCACACTGTGGGGTTTGATTCAAAGCCTGACTGGGCAGGAAGCTGAGTCCTGATTTCAGTAGGGCTGCAGATCGACTCATGTCTGCACTATCTGTGAGAGAAATTCTTAACCCTTTGCTCACAAGTGAGTAGCAGCTGCCACTGTTAATCACCACAGAGAAGAAAGAGGGGGATGGAAAAATGTCTGCCTCTAACTGAGGCTTTAGAATGAGAACTTGCCTCTGTGGGGGCTGATTCTTCTCCAGCTTCCTACATTGTTCCTTTGAAGCGCCTTGCTCTTAGATCCTGTTGAAAACCAGGTACTGGTAGTCTTAGTGGGTGAGTTATGGTCTTCCCCAGGCAACTAAGAAAACTGCAGACAACTCAAGTGAGAATCCTCCCCTTATCTATTATAAAATGACCCTGTGTGACTGGAAACACTGAAGCAGCCTAACAGTAGGAGAGCATACCAGCACAGTATCAAAGCTTCTAAAACAGAAGTTCCCCAGATTTTCCAGTACTCCCTTGTTGTTCAAAGACTCCTACTCCATCAAAGTTCAAACTGTTGCAGGACCAACAGATCACGTGAGAGGCATCAGAGGATTATTAGTTTGAAAGAAACGGGTGGAAAGTGTGTCAAGCATGCCCAGTCTTTGAACTGGGTACTTTAGAAGAACATTGCAAAATAAAACACAACTGCACATTCATTTCTCTTTAGAAAGAACATATTGCACAAAGCCACAGAAGTTACATGACCTTCAAGTGAAGGAGAACAGAAAGACCAATCTTCACTCATGGCAAATTGACTTGGAAAGGCAACAAAGCGGTGCCAGTTTTCACCAGCTGAAGATACAACTAAATGTCTGCGGTGCTCAGAAGATGAGACTGTGAGGCCTGTTCATTGTGAAGGCTTCTGGGCATATGTCAATGACTGAGAAACTCCTTTCCAGAGATGATGATGGTGCAAACATGCAGAAGTCTGTGATTTTGGCCTCTTATGAAGATTGTGCCTTCCTCTAAACATACAGTGGAGGGTGGTCTGTCTTAACTGCATCTGGCTGCAGAAAAGCCGATGGTCTCAGCTGTTTCAGTCTGGCAGCTTGCATTTATCTGCAGTGTTGCCCTCTCCAAATCCCTGTCTAGAACAGGTCAACAGCAGGATAAATGTTTTTCACACTGACACTGCCTGGTCCAGCAGCACTGACAACACAGGAGGGATCCATGCCTTGTCCCCATTCTGGCACCTCATGGGAGAGACACAACTCAGTGCCTCTGAACTGAAGGTTGCTGTTCATGTACCCTTAAAGGATAATGACACTGGCCATCTGCCTAGAGGCCACAGCACAGGCAGGGCTTTGTTCAGGGTCATTTCCTCCTAAAAGTGAAAGAGGATGTTCTGTGTTTTCTACAGCAACACAAAAACCTGAAAGGGGAACTTTATTTTTGTAGAAAAGCCCCACTGCTCTTGTTGTGTAGCAGATGGCAAAGGGATGAATGGTGAACATCCATTCCACTCCAGGCTGTATCACTGGCATCTTTAAAACATCCCAGAACTTGGTGGCATCACCACTGATGTCATATCCAGCATTTTCCACTCTCAGACAATTACAGGATTTTATATCAGCAACACTAATGCTCAGAGAAGTGAAGATACCAAAAATATGACTATGACCAGCATTCAATTACCCAGCAATCAAAGCAGGAAGAAAAAAAATGTTCAAAAATGGGGACAACTGGCTTATCAGTCATGTACCTGAGGCAATGTAAAGCTAAGAATTCCAAACAACACTGACAATCTTAAGCAGGATGAAATAATGTACATTAATTGTCAAAACAAAACAAATAAAAAAGCACCCCAAAAAACAAAACCAAACCAAGCCAACAACAACCAAAACCTCAACCCAACAACCATCAAAAAGAACCCAACCCAAAACCAACTAAACAGAAAAAAACCCCACCCAAAATCCCCATCTACAGGAATGCCAGCTAGATCTTTTATTTGCTCTGGAAAAACTCTTAGCAAGAAAATAGCACTGGCCTGGCCCTATACAATTGGACATGAGAGAATTCTGATTCCCTCTAGTTTTGATAAGGAAATTGTAAGCAAGGAGATATTTTGTAACCAGAATTATCCACACACAAACATTCACCAAGGGATAGTCATAACATCAAAACCCCCAGATTTATAAAGTTTTCTTTTTTATTAATAAAAAGTAACTGGGACAGTTCCTCACTCTTACACAAGCACTGGCCCAGGGGCACAGAGACCCTTCTGTCCCCAGTTCTCAGGTGTGCTGAGTGCTGGCTAAGGCAGGATAGTCCAATACTGGTCACAAAAGTCAACTTCATTGCATCCAGCTATGAGTCTGCCCATGTCCATCAGTTCCCAATTTATTCCTTTCTCTTTAGTTTACAAGTTCATTAGCAGCAGACTGAAAGAAAAGGCCATTACTTCAGGATACAGAGATGCCAAACTTCCCAAACTCCAGCAGGGTGCACAGGACAGCAAATCTGTAGTTAAGAATTTTGACTCTAATACCTGCACAAGAGCACTGGGTGCTCCATACAACCTTGACACAACCTGAGCTGCTGAAAGGATCTCCAGAGCCATGTCCCAGCAGCTGTGCACCCTCCTTAAGTGGTCAGAGCCCCCCAGAGAGGCCACTGTGTTTCCACAGCAGGGAAGCAGACAGTAATTCCCTCCCCAGAGGCACGTGCTGTAGCACACAGCACATCCCTGGTCTAGGAGGCTGTTTTAAGACAGAAACACTGAATCACAGCTGGCAGGATGAGAAAGATGTGAAGCCATCAGGGCTCTGCAAAACACAAATATAGAGGAGGGATCTCTGAAGAGCAGTAAAACACCTATCTGGCTACAGGTAAGACTAGCTGGCACATACCTATGTCACACATCACTTAAGGCAGAAGGCCCAAACCAGGGCAGAGTTCGCAGCAGCTGAACCTCTGCACCTCTGAGTCCATGGGCTCTGCCCCAGGGGGCTGAACTCAGATACCTCTAAAGCAGAGGACGGCTTGGCTGGGTGGGTACCACCCCCACAGCCCAGCCCCTGGGCAGGGGACAGCGAGAGCTGCAGTAAGGAACACTCTACAAAACAAGACTCTTACAGTGACCTGCCCTGCTGTCAGGACAACTTTGAGTTACCAGAATAAGAATCTCCAAAGTGCTCAAGGCATGATGTCTTAAGGGTACCATGGAGGGAATATGAGCTGCCCTGGGGGATGATCCAGCCTCACAGGTGCTCATGTGATGGGAGCAGGACAGGCCTCTGAGCAGGACATCCCATCATGGCACTGGGCTGTGCACCACCCAGTTCCCTTTGAAGGGAACTAAGCAGAGCAAGGAAGGCCCTGTAAAGTTGGTAGATGCTTCCTCCTTCCTGCTCATCCAGACTTGCACCAGCCAGAAGACAAAGTCAAGCACAGCTTTGTACATGCATATGAAAAATGTGCACTTGGGTCCATCAGGTTGACTTTCCCCAAACAGGGGTTTCTCTCCCCTATCCCACACAAGGCCCACATGCACAGCCAGCACAGCTCAGTACTCACCCTACAGAAATTAAATTGACTTGCCTACAGTCATACAGACCCATGACAGGCTCAGCCCTCGCAGCTTCCCTGGCATTCAGGAAACTGTGAGCCAAAAAGCCATCAGCCTGAGTCACATTCACATGTGGCCTCTCTGAGCAGCAGGACTGGCCTTGATTTCTAAGTCATCACACCTTGGAAGTAACCTTTTCACTAAGGTAATGCAGCTGATTTCCAAAGATGACACAGAAGAGAAGATGGATCAGTAAAAGGTGCAGGCATGAAAGTAGGAGGGGGAAAAGATTAAAAAAGGAGAAGAAAGGAAAATACAGGACAGAGCAATCTTCTGTTCTTCATTCATGTTAGGTTCTGGCACACTCCATAGCTTTCCTCTCTGCAGCCCCCTCACTGACACAGAGTCAGAAATGAGGCTGCTGAGAGAACAGGGTCTGTAACTGAGTGCCCTGCAACCATCCCCACCCTGCCTGCCCTCCTCTTCTATACACCCTGACCAGGGGGCAGGGGCTCTGATGCCCACTGTAATTAAGGCCTGCTCTTATTTAGTCCCTTGGAACTGTCATAATTAACTCAAAGAATAATGGATGCATTACTTAACTGAGACTATGAACCAGCTTGTAAAGAATTCACTAAAAGTCTTGGTCTTGCATTACAAAAAGGAATGTGACATTCAAGAGGAATATCATTATCAGCATGGCCGGGTCATGCCTGCACTCCTGGTTTCTCCAAGCCAACAGATTCCTTTGAGCATCAGCACAAGTGACAGGATCAGACCTAGGGCATTAGTGTCTTCCTTCCTCATTAGGTCATTGAAAACTCTGCTTTCCCAGCAGCCTCAACATTGACAACACTGCTCCCAGCAGATGCTTTGGATGGGTGGGAGCACCACACACAGATTAAGAAAACAAGATCCTTGATGGTTATGGAGAGGTTCCTCTGAAGCCCATGCTCAGAGCAAGCAGGGCACTGACTGGCACAGAGACAGGCCGTGTCCCAGCTGTGTCTTCTCAGAGCATCTGCACAGAAGGATGATATGGAGACATAACAAATCACATATACCAGGTAATACTTTAAAAAATACTATTTCCTGTGCAGTCATCACTGAAAAGTGCCAGGGAAATAGGGTCTTCAAATGAAACACTTCCCAAACCAAATCTGTCCAAGGCAGTGCTATACATTTACTTTTATACATTTTTTGAATTAATAACATTCTCTAACCAAATAGAGCCTGAGATTAATCATCACATAGATGCTATTCCTCTTTGTTCAGATAAGATGATTATAAAGGATAAACCACAAAGCTTCTTTCACTTGGACAGGGCTTTTCTTGCCATCTACTCTCAGATTAATCCAGAGTTACAACTCTTCCAGATCAGAAAGCATTGTATCTTTCTCTCCAAATATCACAGGTCTATCTAGAACAGAGAACAGAGCATAACTGTACTCTGATTTTCATGTTTCAGGTCCCAGGCTACATATTCAATTCCTACTCTGCTTCTGAAATTAACTCTGCCAGTAAAACTCTTGTTGGGCTACACACCTTTTGGGTCTCATAGCAGGATAATGGTCTACCCAATGTGAACAAAAATTATGTGCTATGTCCCATATTTTTTCCAATCTCCAAATGGCATTCTATTTCTAACAGACAGATTGTGACTCGCTGAGACATTCAAAATTATGTTCCTGTAATTTCCATTTTTACTTCACTCATTCAAATCCAGCCTGTTGTGACTTGCCCAGCTTCTGTTTGGCAAATCCTCCCTGGCTGTCCTCATATGGCAGTGTTTGAACATCAGCTTGAAAGGAGATCTAGTCAGGACAGGGTTAGAACAGACCAGTTTCTTCAGATAATGGAAAGCAAAATGAAGAAAGGACCCAAAGTATCAGTGTCTCCTCAAAACAGATAACACAGTCTCAAAAAGAAGAAAAGCAAGAGCTCAAGCCCAGCTGATGGGACTGACTTGAGCCAGGCAACTATTGCTGTTTCCTGGCCCTGGCTCCAAGCAGCCCTGCAGAAATTTCATTACCTCCCTATCCAGATTTCCCTTCCCACTCCTGGCTTTTCTCTCCATGTAGATGCCCCAGGAGAGCCTTGTTTGGAGAATCATAGCCCCAAAACTCCTGGCAGATGTTCCTCTCAATTAATACGCTCTGGAGGATCACTGAGTCTACAGGCAGAAGAGACAGAGGAGAAACCAAAATGTGCTAAAATACTTGCTCTCAAAGAAATAAGTAGCTCAGAAATTATTTGGGGAACAAAAAAGTCAAGATTTCTGTTCATGCTGAAAATACTAAAGAGATTATTTTACCCAAATAGCTGCATTTTAAAGAAATATTTGTGAAGCTGAAACAGCCCAGATAACAATATACTCAGCTTGAGTTGATTTTCCCAGGCCTCTAATGAGTTATATTTTTAGGGAAAAGTGATGTCTGTATCTGCTTGGTTTTCTTTCTCCTGTAGGTTCCCAGAAAAAAGTTGCCTAAACAAATGTAAGAGGGTCTTGCCATTTAGAATCACAGAAGAGATTCATAGAATATCCTGAGTTGGAAGTTACCCACTAAGATCCTCAAAGTCCAGTTCCTGATGCCACACAAATCCCACCAACAATCCCACCACAACCCTGAGAGCACTGCCCAAACAATTCTTGAACTCTGCCAAGCTCGGAGCCATGACCACCCTGTGGGTGAAAAACCTTCTGCTAATATCCAACCTCCCCTGACACAGCTTCACATCATTCCCTCGGGTGATTTCAGCATTTTCCACAGCAGAGCTTATCTGCCTGGTTTCCTAATCTAAATGGCACTCGAGCAGCAGGTTCTCGAACATCCGTTTACAATTTCTCGAGAGTAAACACACCAGACGCTGCTAAATGTTCTCTCTCCCCCTATCACATGCTTTCTGCTATACTTCACATTACAGAAAATGCAATGTTTACATAACTTATACTGTAGGTTACAGATTGCATTACTATGCTCCTGGTACAGCCTGCCCAGGACCTTTCAAGCATCCAGCTCTGTTCTTTATTCCACATAACTTGGCTACGTTTTAGCTCCTTGTGCTGCAATTTTCCATAACAGGCAACTACCTCAAGCTGGGTTTTTAAGCTATTTCTAAGATTACTTCTAAGAAAATGGATGTTTTTTTACAGCCTAAACCCTTCTCCCATTCCACCTAAAGCAGACAACCATCTCAGTGAGAAAAACATCTGTATGTTTTGGAACAGGATTTGTGATTTGGGAGCACTATGAGGTTTGCCTGAGGCACTCAGCTGTGATAGGTTGTCATTTCCCTTCCTTTCCTTATTCCTCTTGTTCCATATTTTAAGTTTTTGCTTCTCTATTTGAGATAGAAGAGAGGAAATATAATCCATTGCAATGATCACTGGACAAAATTTGGGAATTTTGGAAAGGACTGAATCGGTTTTGAAGAACCTTGAAGTGGCCCATACATTGGTACCATCCTCCTTCTTATGGAGCTGTACCTGTAATGGAGAGGAATCATAGAATGGTTTGGGTTGGAAAGGACCTATAACCATTCACTCCAACCCTCCAGCCATAGGCATGGATATCTTTCACTAGATCAGGTTGCTCAAAGCCCCAGATGAACAAACAAATATAACAAGTTAATTGATGAACTGAACCTCTTATATTTTGGTTATACATTTCTCTGCAGATGCACCTCAAGTCTGGCCTGACTTATCAGCTGGACTCCAGCCTGTTTTTAACAGTGCCAACTGTGCATGGACTTACCCAACGGAATTTAATTTTTTAAAAAAGAAGAAAAGAAAAACACCCCCCTGTAGACTCGAGGAGTTGTTAATACTCATTTTAAGCTGTGACCCAAGATCTGAACTTAGATATCCAGGGGATATTCACCTTTTAAGCTACAGTTTCCAGCTCCCTGCTCACGACTCATTCTTTAATGCAAATACAATTTGACGGTATCTGGTGCATAAATCAACGATGTGGCTGAAGTCTCAGTCAACTCTTCTCAGAATAAATATTGCCATTTAAAATGTGGCAATCAAGCTTGTAAAGGGAAGGAAAGAAATGTCACCCAAGTGATTCTGTTAACAAGCTGGGTTCCTGCTTCAGGTTTTTTGTCTGATAAAGCCACTTATCTGACTGTATAAAAGGTCATAAGCAGTTGTTGGAACAGTCCACAGAAGGCTTTTTTGCCATCCTGCAACTTTTGTTTAAACTTTTAGTTGAATCATTATTTCGGTTCCTGCAGCTGAGTCATTCCATGTGCCACTCATGGCAAGGTGTTTGTGTGAGGATGTACAACTCTGGGTGAAAGAACTATGTTCCTCATCTAAGCTCACCCAGCAGATCCCAGGGCAAAACCTCAAGCCCTCTCCTCAGTCCTGCTGTGCAGACGGAGCCTCAGAGGAGCCACCTTGAATCAGAGATGTAGCTACAAGGAGAAGGGTTTAAATAGGACCAGCAACTTTCAAAGGTATGGAGACAGTACTAAATTTTTCTGCTAAAATCATCTGCCTCTGGTGCATCTATGAACATTGTTTTAGAGAGCGTAAGTAAATAATTAACTAAAAGACATACCAACTCTCTGAAGGTTGCTTCTACAACTGCCTTTCTACAGCATGCACATGCCATTTGTTGAAATATCATAAGACCTTGTAAACCACAAGCACCACTAAAATATTTTTTCCCCACTCACACTCCCTCCCCCTTCTTCATATCAAGTCTATGTAAAACCTTTTGCTAAAGATCCAGATTCTCCCACTGAAACTAAGTGCTACTTGTCTGGAAATAGACCTTCTCCCTGCCTCAAAAAGCACCCAGAGCAGATGGCCAGAGACAAGACCCTCTGGTATCACAATCTCACACTGCCTCTTCAATTACACAGCAGAGGAATGGTCAGAGAGAAGCATTAACCACTACAGGCTCCTTTACTGATGAGACCAATATCTGGCTGAAGCAGAGAACAGAACAACCTCCTAATGCTCAGCTTCAGTGTCAGGCCAGGGCAGAAGAGAATGCCCACAGAAAACATTGTTCAGGAGAGCTGTCCAGAAAAAGCAATACAAACTACAACGAAAACCTGCAAGTCTTCCCTAAAAAACTGGGGGGAAAGGTCCTTTCACACGTCCAAGCACTGCAGCCCCCATTTCAGCAGACACAGGGCTGCTTGCATCAAGCTTTATTTTTACAGAGTGTGAATCATTTCTCACTTGGTGAGAATCACTGGGATCATTCTGCTGTTGGTATCTCTGACACCAGCAATGCTAAAAATACAAAAAGCTCCAAAGGCAGCCGTGGCGTGTTGTCAGCACTGAACCCTTCTATACGTGATTGCTGCGTCTCTGCATCTACAGACAAAGTGCAGGAGCAGGTGCTGGCACCTCTCGGATCAGCCTGTTTAAAGAGTACAGGACTAGGCCCTCCCTCCACACCCACACTCTCAAAAAACCCTCCTCCTTCTCCATTTATCCCCAACTGTAAATATTTGATTCCTCCTCCTCC
Organism: Hafferia zeledoni; assembly: GCA_035583235.1. Classification (NCBI taxonomy): domain Eukaryota; kingdom Metazoa; phylum Chordata; class Aves; order Passeriformes; family Thamnophilidae; genus Hafferia; species Hafferia zeledoni. The sequence goes on along the minus strand of JAWWEV010000024.1, from coordinate 15,082,989 downwards.
TGGTCTGACAAACAATGGCAGGCTGTAATTACAGCTAATACCATACATGCTGCTGTGCTGTCACTCACTTTTGCTCTCAGCAATGCTTGAGAGCTGAAGGACCACACGGTTGTCTTTGCAGCACTAAACCAGTTGCTCAGCTCACACTCAGCTCAAGAAGTTGCACAGTTGGAACTCCTTTCCCTCTGAAAAGGAAAATGTGAACTGGAAAGCAACAGAAGATCCTTTTCCAAAACCCCTTTGCCATTTTATATTCTAATCTGCAATGACTACTCAAGAATGCATGTTATCCAATTTTGCCTACCAAATCACAGCTAGAGAGCAAGCCAGTAGTGAGTCCTTCACTTTAACTGATTATTTACATAATCTTTAACATCCACCCCCTCCGGAAGAGAAATTATCTTGCAACATATGAAGATAGCTGTGCTAATTATGATTTCAGTTGCCATGAAACAACCTTCAAATGTGGTCCCTCCCATCGTGTTATAAACAAGGTCTTGGGGTGTGGTTTGCTTAACAAGGAGCAGTATCTGCAGCTTCATTAACTGTGTGTTTTCATGGTGGTATTGTGTAACCTCACACTGTTGTAGAGCCCAGAACTGGGTTTTGCACCAACTTAAACAAATCCACAGAGAAAAAGTGCATTGGATGTAGCCTCTGGTTCTGAAAACCATTAAGTGACTGTCTGAAGTGTGTTCAGGGAATTGCTCTGAACCAGCCTCCTCCTGGATCCAATTGCACAACTGGAATTTGGGAGATGGGCTTTGGTCTCACAACCTCTGGCCACTGTGACCCTCCAGCTGGAAGTTGGCTTTCCTACCACATGTGATTAGCAACAGACTGATGGAATGGCCTGTTCATCCTCATCCTCACTCCCATGACAAGTGCTTTGTGTAGGGAAAAAAAAAAAAAAAAAAAGACAAGACTCTTTGTAGTGCTGTTGGTTCCACTTTGAAACAGCTGTAGTTTGGTTGAACATGAAGGTTCAGGACTCACATTTTGTCTAGTTTACACAAGATAATATTTCATTCAGTGGCATGGGAATCTCATCTCATTTCCCTTGGCAGAGTTGCTCTTTTGTGTTTTATCTCTAACCAGGTGATAAGTTGATATTACAGAATCATAAAATAGTTTGAGTTGGAAGGGACCTTTTAAAGGTCATACAGTCCAACCCTCCTGGCATGGGCAGGGACACACCTCCCACTAGGCCAGGTTGCTCCAAGCCTCATCCAACCAGGCACTGAACACTTCAAGGGATGGGGCATCTGCAGCTTCTCTGGGCAACCTGTGCCAGTGCTTTACACCCTCACTGTAAAAATCTTCTTGAAATACAGTCTTCAAATCTTCGAACTTATAAGGGTGCTCTCTGCATATTAACAGGAGTTTTGATACCCAGTGAGTTTCAATTTAGTGTGATCTATAAGAAGAAATTGTCTGGCATCATGGAAATGCAGGCAGGGCAGAGCCCATGCCCCTCAGATGACAAGGTGTGTGACCCTGCCAGTATTTTCACCTGTCCAACAATGCTATAAGAAAGCAAGAAACAGCCTCAAATCCATTACTGATATACTACACTTCATCCAAATGGAAAAGGAGGCTTCTCTTCACCAGGCACCAAGCCTGGCTTCCAGAGAGAATGGGACAAGGAGCTGCATCCCAGTAACGGCTGTTTAAAGAAGCTAAACTATTTTGTTCAACTCCAATCTAAAACCAATTTGTTGTTGATGTTGTTTTTTCACAGGGCAGATTTGGAAAGTAAACACTCAAGCTGACCCAAAACAGTGTCATGGGGTTCATTAGCATATTCAAGTTTTAAAACCAACTATTCCTGCAGCAGCAACAGCAGGGCAGGATACACTGTCACAAGAAGGTTAAAAAAACCGCCTCGTGGACTACTGAGATTGCTGGCTGGGCACACAGGGCTCCTGTACCTCTGCTATCATCTGTGCTGATGCACACAGGTTTTGCAGCAGAACTTTGGTCAGTGGAGATAAACCACATGCTCTCCATGCCCAGCATTCAGACTCGTAAGTGCATGGCCCTTCTTTTTGTCCCTTGTTTTCATAAAGATTTATATAATAAATGTTGTTGGATCACTTCCACACTGAGTTATGTTCTGCAATAATTGTGAAATCCCTGTGTGGTCGGCTAGACAAAACAGATCACTGCCACATAGTTTGCCCAATGCCCCATACACCACAAACAGCATTTATTCCCAGTGTAATCTGCCATGCCCAAGGGAGTTTTGTTTTGGAGGAATTTTTCCAACAAATCTCACCTCAGTAAGGAAGAGAAAAAAAAAATATCTTTCCCTGACACACTGAGAACAAACCAAACTAAAACATGTGGCTTAAGGCCAATACGAGGCTCTCCCAACCTTCGAGCTAAAGGCAAAAATACTTCTAAAGCAAACAACTATGTGGTTTCTGTGTTTCTCTATCATCCTCCAGACACATAATAAAGCAAAAAAAAAAATAAAAAAAAATTGAGGGACTGCAGATACAAATGCCACAGGCTTTTTCTTACATCCATCCTTCACAGCCATTTGCGTCCTCCTCCACATACACCCTTCTAAAGGTAAAATCCCATCTTCAAAGCTACCTCTAAACCATCTCCAACTGCCTCATTGTTTTTATTTTGGTTTTCTGGACAAATTCTTGGGTTTCAGCCCTCTGCCTCTAGGTGCAGGTGAGTCACCTCATACATAAAACACCCTCAAAGTGCTGGTAGACACTTCTAGTTTACTAACAGGGCTCAAGAAGCGAGGATGAGCAATTGAATTCTGGAGCATAACGAAGCCTGAGGCTGTGAGATTCCTGCTCATGGACCAGGAGAAACACCCTGGCACTGTGGAGGTCTTTGATCCAACCTGGGTTAGGTACTCTGAAGGAAAGCTGAGATTTCCAGTGCCTCTTTTTCCCTTGTCCTGAGCCAGTGCATGAGCAGATGCTGCAAGGCTGGTGAGGGCAGTGATGCTGTAATTACCCCAAAGCTTGATCCTAAGATACAGAAACTCACTTCTCAAAGAAAATAAAGTCAGGATCATTAGAGAACCATAGGATGGCTTGGGTTCAAAGGGACTTCTGAGATCATAGAATCATAGAATTGATTAGGCGGGAAAAGACCTCTGAGATCATCAAGTCCAACCCTTGGGCCAACTCCAGTCCCTTTACCAGATCATGGCACTCAGTGC
>JAWWEV010000024.1:15069057-15079696 GCA_035583235.1 Hafferia zeledoni | reverse complement strand
TCAATTCCCCCTGGCAGAGCTTGAGCCCATCGTGCCCCCTTGTCCTATTGCTGAGTGCCTGGGAGAAGAGACCAACCTGGCTAGAACTTCCCTTCAGGTAGTTCATGTAGTTCCAGCCACTTGCATTGGGCAAAACCACCTTCCACTAGACCAGGTTAACAACTGAACAGCCAAAGCTGTGCTGCTCATCTTCAGCAGATGCTGCACGAGATGAACTCTCATTCCCAACATGTGGCTGCTGTCCATTCTGGTCGCAAGAAAAGGGTTGATGTTTCCCAATCTCCACTTCTTTGCGAAGAGTGGACTTTTCCTATTCCAGGGGTAGCCTCTGCTAAGCTGTGAGCCCCCAAAGCCATCAGTCTGCAGTGCACAGAGAGCTGGTAATTCATGCTGCTATTGCTGCAGGATTTAGTCACTTGTGTACTTAATAGCCATCAACTCTGCATTTACAGGCAAGGTGGAGACAGTCTCATGGCAGCAGCAGTGTCTCCTAGAATGGGTTTTCAAGAAAAACTTTACTATTAGATCCTGTATTCATTCAAATCAGCAACACCCATTGACAGCAGCAGAAGTTCAGTTCATACCAGGAGGGGATGGACCAATTTCCATTAAACTTGCAACACTCTGGTGCTGCATTTGAACTGGGCTGATTGTGCCCAAACTACTAAGTGCTTCTGGAAGGCTGATGGACTGATGTTATTGATTGGGATGATGTGGTTGCCAACAGAGAGGCTGCACAGAGCACTTCAAAGCTCCATTTTGTTGCAACACTAAGCTGAATTGTCCTGTAAAAGGCTCAGAAAAAGGTTGTGATGAGAGCTTTGTTAAAGCTGGAATCAGTCTTCCCCTAGAAATGCTGCCTGAAATGCCTCCATGAGGCTTCTCAGGTAGGTGTCACTGTTTTTATCTTCACTTACTATTACCTGAGACTGGCTTTTCCCCTCAAAATTCTATCAGATGCTTGTAACCCTCTAATCCCTCTTGCAGCCTTCTTACCCCAACCACCTCCTCACAAAAAGGGCAAACCTCTGGCACACACCACAAACATGCCAGTCCAGCTTGCCCCCCTCAGCATGGCTGGTGTCTGGGGGCTGCTGGCACAGGCTGTAGGGCATGTCTGTCACACTTATGAATTATCTCCTTGTAGTTTCACTATTAAAATTAGAAAGAGCTTATTTAATGCTTTCCTGAATTGTGCTAGAGGGCTGATTCTTTGCTCTTGTCCTTAAAGAAGCATAATTGGGATCTCTCTGAGGCTGACACTAGAAGATATATAACACAGATTTACATTATGTTTCTTCTTATGGAATCCCCCTGGCCCTTTACAAACTGCACAAGCATAACAAAACAGGACAATAAAACAGGAAAACATGTTAACTGAAATACCTATCATTAAAATGTCAGTGCCTGGGTACTTCCCACTAATAGCCTGCAGTATAAACCGGTGAAATCAGGTTAGTACTACACGAGCAAACACTCCTTTTAACCTTGCAATCAGACTAGGAGGAAATGGGAGGACAGTGAGCCAAGCCCCTCCTGGTGTAATCAGGTGCAAAGCCATTCAAACAGTGGCTTCACATCTGGTTATAAAGTCCAGCTCTGCCTCAGCTGCTCAGCCTGCATCAAATCAGCCTCAGCTTGTGGAAAAGGGGAGCACTGCTCTAGTCCCTGAAGCTCAGCAGAAGTTCACCCTGCCTAATTCTGTAGGAAAGTCTCCAGGTTGGGACCACTGGCTTTCTACAGTGCCCTGGGCACTGTCAGGTGGTACAATGTCTTAACTAAGCCAGATGAGAGGTCTCAAAGATACTGCATATCTCATGAATACACCGAATCTAATCCACTCTATTAAGGAATCATTTGCTCTGATGCACACAGATCCTTACTCCCAGCAGGGAGCAGTTGCAGTGCAGTCCTTCATCCAAACAGGGACAACAAAAGAAGGGACCTGGATGATAATTGTGATAAAACATAATTCAAAAAGTCCTGCCTTCAGGGCCTGAGGCCACGCTGCCCCCACTGGCACTCCCTGTGCACCTTGATGAATCCTCTCTCGTGTTCAGGCACAGAAAAGGCTGCTGTGAAAATAAAGCTCTGGGCCATGGTGGATCAGTCGGCACTGAAAAATGTTTGTATTCAATTGATCTTCAGCTCTGTTAGCCTTTTGGCCATCTTCCTAAATTTGACAGCAACGTCTGTCATATAAAATCAATTCTGGTCTATTTTTTTTTTTAATGTCTTCATGTGAACACTCTCCATTTTAAAAGGCAGAAGGCTGAGGAGAGCAGGGAAACAAGGGACTAATGTATTTTGGTGGAGTTACAGAGAAAGAGGTTGGCAAATGCCTGTGCTGCTGCTGTTACAACAGTGTGGCTGTAGCCAAAGTGGCCCAAGGGTGGTTAACCAGTTAACAGCTCCCTAAACTTTAACAGCTTCTATTTCAGACCTGAAAAAGATCTCCAGGGCCATTCCTTGTCAGCTTTATCCCCAGCTGAAGCAGCTGATTTATTCTGAGCTGTTCTTCTCAGAAATATTGTCTTGCTGGCACCATTAGACACAGGACTCTGTTTCCCTATTTTCAACATCTTGAATTTTACAGACAATTTTACCAGGCATGAAACCCAGTTTATCATCCTAGACAACTCATGAACAGTTACACAAGAACAGCAGAAAACAAGGGAATGAACTTATAACTGGAGTGTAACCACAAAGATCCCATGCCTGAGCCTCTCTCCATCAGGACAAGGACATCACCCCCAACAGGAACAAGGTGTTTGCCAGTGCTGGTTCCTCTGCTCCTGTGTCCAAACATTCAATATTTCATTACAAGGCCTGGGAATGGAGATCACATCACTGAGAATCCCAGTTTCCATTCATGTGATTAGAAAGAAAAAAGGAAAACCCCCTTTATGACCAGATTTTTCATTGCCAGAGGCTTTCAGTGCTGCAGGTCTCAATTAGCAGCTGTCCTGCAGAGCCACCAGTTTGCTCTGGTTTCTGAATGGGCTGTGCATCCAGCACTGCCAAACCTCTGACTCAAAGCCATCCCTGGGGAAGGGGAGGGCAGGCACAGCCAGGGGGACAAATGTAAATGCCTGTCCTGCTCAAGCCATCTCAGAAGCCATTCAGAAGGATTTTAGCAGATTAGTCTTTTAGGCAGGGGTGAATTTTAGATATCATTCTTTGATACCGCAGAGACACACAGCACCAGTTTCTATCACTGTCAGTACAATCTAATGTCAGGCCTTTGCAGGCAGCCCTGTGACCTTCTCTTTAAAGATTTGTCAGCTTTACACCATCACACTGATACCAGTCAGCTTTTAAAAACAGCCTCCAAGTGCCCAGGCGTGAGCCTGCTCACAGCTACCCTGATTAAGCCAAGAACAGAATTCATTCCTTATTGCTAATAGAGGAAACAGAACAAAATGAAGCTGCCGTAAATAAACCAAAGTAAAGGCCAACTTCTGCCCTCAGCTGTACACGAGCTGGGAGGGGTCATGCACGGAAGACAAGATAATTGAGTCTGGGCCATGGTGCCAAGGATGGGGATGTATACCTGCATCTTGTATTCATTCCCCCAGCACCACCAGCAAGGAGAATTCTGCTTGTTTCTTATGTAAGGAGAAGGACTCTGGACTAGACTGCAGTCAACCAGGGACAGCCATGGCCAGTCCAGACACATCTATGGCAGTGGCACAGGTTAGATATCCACGAGCAGGGTGGCTGCAGTGGCACTGGAGAGTGGGGATAAAGTCATCTCAGGTGAGTTTCTCAGCAGGGGGGTGTGCTCTGAGCCAGATACTCTGCTGACAGAGGTAGGCAGAGCTCCCCAGATATCACTGCCCCTACCAGTGGCTGGCAGAGGTTTGGGGCTGAGTGGCTTTAACCACATCAGCATCTGCTGCATTTCAGGTTGGAGCAAGATGACTCGAGGTTCCTCAATGAGCCCTTCACACACAGTGAAGGGAAGCTCTAAGAGAAAGCCTGATGTGATATAAACATGAAGCAATGAATGAGCGTACCAGAAAAGCTCCCCTTGCAACAGTATCTTTCTCTCCATAAGGTTTCATTGCACAACTGTCTCCCCTTTGGTTTGTCAGCCTTCCTATCCCTACCTTATTAATTACAAAAAAGTTCAAGTCCTGCAGCTAATTCAGAGGAGAGTACTATAAACATTAGATACATGCTCTACACCAAAACACCACACAGCCTTGCAACACTTTCTTTTAGGAAAACAACACTGCCAAAATACAGCAATAGCAGGATCGATTTAGGCCCTGTTGGGATAACCCATCCTTTATTTTGCTCCTCCAGGCACGGGTGTACTTCTGTGCCCTTCCCTCCTTGATGATTTACATCTTAGAGAAACTTGTCCTGGCTGTCAGCTATGCCGAAAACTGAGCCAACACAGGAGTGGGGTTGGCTTTAATCCATCTTGGTGCCTTCGCTAGTCCAGGACCATGAGAGGCTGTACCTATCTCAGCACAACTTCAACTATGCTGTACTTCTCATAACCCTGGCAACAGAAATCAAAGCAAATAATACTAGCAGCAACAAGGGACTTGGAGGAGGAACAAAATCTGGAATTCCAGGGAAAGCTCCTAGGAATTAATCCTGAGGGGACTCCATCCTTTCTCTTACCATCTATTTATTCATCCAGGACTAGATGCTTTAGCAACATTGTAAGGGACAATCAACCCTTACATCTCACAGGAAACTCATGAGTTCAAGTTCACTACAGCTGAAGGGAGTTGTGCAAAAAGAGCCTGTTAAAGTGTAACCAGTCATCGGATGTGCCAGTTAATCATCTACTTTGCAGCTTGTCCATTTTGATAATAATTTTCCACGGTTGCAGAATTAAAGCTTAACTGATCATTGGCTTTGAAAATGACCTTGTCTGACAGGGAATGTAGAAGAGCAAACAACAGTAACATGACCTTCTTGTGTAAATTCTAGATGCGGACAGAAGGGGAGAAAAACACAGCTGGCACTTTCCAATTTACTCAGTCATTTATCTCAACCAGTCTGTAACCTTGCCCTGGTCATCTCTAGGCACCAAACATCAGCTCCTGGCTCCAGGAGATGAGGGCAGTGTCAGCCCTACCAACATGGCTTTCAGGAGACAAAATATGCACTCTGAGAAAAGCACCAGAGCCTTGCAGCTTTAGACCTGATGGATGAGGTGCCAGCAGGGGTGGGTGCCTTTGTGCTTGGCCCTGAATGCCAAGCCAGGATTCTGCTGGAAAAAGAACTGCAAGGACAAGCTGGTTCCAATGGCATCAAGGACAGGCAGAGCTGAGAACTTCCCTCCTGCAGCACTAACCTGTCTTGGGGGAAACATGATGGAAACATAAGTATTTAAAAATCCAAACTACAGGCAGGAGAGTTTCTAACCAGATATCAAGTATGAAAACCATCCTCACCACATCCACAACCAGTAGAAATAAGAGGTTAAAACCAGTCCAGTACCACTGGGCTCACAATGTTCATACAATTTTACTGCTGTAATTCCAGCTTCACATGTAAAACTATTTTAGCCTCCTAGTGATGAGATGGAAATAAATCCTAACTTCTCCTAGGCAGACAACAAACCAGGATAAGACACAAACATCACCAGATGTGATGATATGCTACAACACACCCTGGACTTCTCCCAGCAAGAGTCCACTCAGACAAGATGCTGAGGAGTCAGGGCTGCTCACACACGTGGTTATTACAACAATTAGGGTAAGAGAGAACATAATTCATTACCAGATTTAAAGAAACTTAGTCACACAACAATGAGAGTAAGTGACTAGACAGATTGCCAAAGCTCAAAAAGCTCTTAGCATGAGTCCTCTCTTTTGAAAAGCACCTTGCTTAAGACTTAAAACTCCACTTCACTGACTGGCAGAGTAATTTAAGCTTAAAATCCCTGAAAACATGACTCAGTCCAATGAGATGATAAATCAATGAGATGAAGAAACATCCACTCATTTATGTAATTATTTATTTACTCCAGATGAAGTGTAATTTAAGTTGGTCAAAAACATTGAGAGAATTCAGAGTCTAAGGGAATAGTTAAGTAATAATAATTTGTTTTTAACAGGTCCTGCACCAAACACTGGAATCAGAATTTTTCAGAACTCCTCAAAAACCCAGATCTCTTCAATCAGAAGGCCCTTTCTTTCCCTGCTTGTGCCCACTGGTGGTCTTGGTTTCACTGGACAATTGCAATGTGGAGGCTTGGAAGGAACTCCCTGGCAGGGCTGCTGAACTGAAGGCTCTGAGTGCTCTTCTTCAAGCCAGCTTTCCCTTGCTACCAACAGCTGGAAACCTGGTGTTGCAGACCCACTCAGCTATTTTTTTCTCAGAAAAATAGGATCTCAGGTCACCTCCTCAGTATGATCTGGCTGTTTTGGAGATTACCCATAAGGAAACTTGGAGCTGCACTTTGGATACTGCAAAAGCTCAGAGCCTGAAATACCTTCATCTCCTTGACCTCAGTTTGATGGGAAATACATCACCCAACTCCAAAGACGCTACTTGCAGATACAACTTAAGATCCCAGAAGGAGAAAACCCCAAGTAGAAAGGGAGATGGGGCACTTAGAAGAGCCTTGCAGCTGTGAGGCATCAACTGTTTATTGTTGTGTAACAGGAAAATTCTGCAGTGCCATGAAGAGCACAGAGATGCTGTTTATATTCCCTGCCTGGTTTCACTGAGCTATTTTGTCCCAAGTTTCCCTGCTGATCCAGCTGCGTTGTGATAGCAGGTGTCTGCTAACATCCATCACATGTTATTGCATTTTCGCCTTCCACCTTCAGGTGTAAAGGGCACAATGCATCACTGTACAATAGGAGAGGAAGAAGATGCTGCCTAATTTCCCAGAGGATGCAATATTTATCCTGTAAGTGAGGATTAACTGAATAACTTGCTAGATTTGTGTCAAGGCTTGTAAGAAGTGGTGACTAATCCTAGCTAGTGGGGATTAACAATGTTTGCTGTGGGAAATGTGCCAGACTTTTCAATTATATCATGTCTTACAAACAGACTGCAGCAGTTCTACGTGAATACAACTGTGTTCTTGCCACAGCATGGAGATAACAGGGTATGTCCTTCCTATTTTTTTAATGCCACAGACTAGAGCAAGCCTCAGCAAGAACATCACATGGATAGACAGCAGCGCAAGAGCCTGTTCTTCTCTTAGAGCAGGGCAAAAGGAGGAGAAGGATCAGATGTGCAGCCAGGAAGCCCTAAAGTTACACTTTAAGAAGCTGTCGTTGAGTGTCCACCACCTGCGCTACCCTAACAGGTCAACACACACACACTCACACACTGTCCAGAAGGAGGGAGCCCCAGAAGACCATGCAAGGCAGCACTGAGAGGTGGTGTTGAAGGTTCAGGCACCAAGCAGCACAAAAGGCCACTCACATCTGTGGGGAAAAAAAAAAAAAAAAAAAAAAAATCACAAGACTAGAGCCTTTATCATCAGTAAGGAAAAAAGCAGAAAGAAAACCAAGAGCCCCAGCTGGCAACACAAGCATCCCACTGTGTTCTTGCCCAGAAACACTTCCTCGTGCAACTGTCTTGTGCAAAGGTGCAGCTCACTCAGCTCTTCATTTTGCTGCCTCTGCATAATGGGGAGACACAAGACTCGTGACAGCACAGGAAAGAGGTGTGAGGTGAAGTACACAACGCAGAATGGAGGCACCTCTTGCAGGATGGGGACACACTGCCCATCTTGACCACTCCAGCTCATTTCCACATCCCAACAGCCAGACCAAGGGCTTGACTCAACACCAGTTTGGAACTTCCATTTTGTTTCAAAAATTTCTAAGTATCAGAATCGCAGAATCAGGTAGGTTGGAAAAGACCCCTGAGGTCATTGAGTCCGACCTATGACCAAACACTACCGTGTCAACCAGACCATGGCACTGCCATGTCCAGCCATTCCTTATACATCTCCAGGGACAGTGACTCCATCACCTCCCTGGGCAGCCCATTTCAATGTCTAATCACTCTTTCTGTGAAGAAATTCTTCCTAATGTCCAACCTAAACTTCCCCTGGCACAGCCTGAGACTGTTCTCTTGTCCTATCACCAGCTGCCTGGGAGAAGAGACTGACCCATATCTATCTACAGCCTCCTGCCAGGAGTTGTAGACAGTGATAAGGCCCCTCTGAACCTTCTCTTCCTCCAGGCTAAACCTTCCCAACCTCCCTAGCTGCTCCTCATAGGACTAGTGCTCCAGATGCTTCACCAGCTCCTTTGTCCTTCTCTGGACCTGCTCCAGCACCTCAATGTCCTTCCTGAATTTAGGGGCCCAGACCTGGACACAGCACTCGAGGTGTGGGCGCACCAGTGCCAAGCACAGGGGAAGAATCACTTCCCTAGTCCTGCTGGCCAAACTGTTTCTGATACTGATAATAAGCAAACCAAGACAAATATAAAAATAAAGCAAACCACAGTTTGCTAGTATTGCTCTCCCATTCGCTGCCCCACCAGAGTCCAATAACCAGGAACCAAGCTGCCTGTCTTCTGAGTACAACTCTCCTGCATTCAGGCTCACCCACGGGAGCTTCATGCTTTGTACAAGACAACACCAGCTTTCTGTGCCCCTCCTGGAGCTCTCCTAACGAGCTACGCATTAACCTCCATTTCTCCCACAAGTATCAGTAGTTATTACTATTTAATAGCCTTCCAAGGTGCTTGGGAGGAGCAGCAGCACCGAGGTAATTAGAGGAAAAGGAACATCTACTTATGAGTAAGGTCTATGCAGCTGAGCAGTGTTTTGCAATGCCATGACTGCCCAGTGACAGCTGTTCCAGCACACTGGAGATGGCCCAGTCATTTTTTAGACTGGTGACAGATTGTCCCCAGTGACTGCACCCACCTCCACAAGGACTTGGCTAGAAAGGCAGCAAAACCCATCATGAAACACCCACAGTCAACTGACAAGGCCCTTCTGTGGCATCAGAGACTTTTAAATCCAGATTCTGCATCTAAACACAGAGAAGGAACTTGAAACTGGGTCTTGAGCTTCACCAAGCAATGCTTTCACAAGCTAAGTACAGGGGAGAGCACCACCACACATTCGTTTTTTAAATATTTCCATACGAAATATTTAATTTCCCATTTATTAGTTTAGCTGCAGTTATTTGTCAAACACAAACAAAAGCTGCAAGCAAAGGTGAGTTTAGGCCTCACACATGTTTTTTCTGGCTGCTGTACATCCCTGGGTCTCTGCTGGCTGGTGCCAATGTGGCCAGACACCATCAGCCCATTTTGCAGGCAAGGGCAGGAAGTCTCACAGGCTCAGCTACACTAAATGAACAGGCTGGCTGGCCAGGGAAGGCTCTTATTGCTCATGTATGGACTATGAGCAGAGACAAGTTTCTCCTCTTTGTAAACAGTTATTCAGGTACCAAAGTTAAATATTTCCATTTATTTCTCATTCTCACATTCCTAAAATTGTACAAGAACTCCTTGTGATTTTTCAGGTAGCTCTAAAGTTCATTGGGAGCTACAGAAAGCATCTCTCTTTTAAACAAGCAGGTGTCCAGGACCACCTAAGCCAAGACTCAAACTGAAGCATGACATGGAGCAGACCTTAAGCTGCTGCATTGCCTGCCAGGGCTGGGCAAGAAAGCAGAAGCCTGAGGTGGGAATAAGGCAGGAGCAGGGGTAGGGCAGGGAGACCAGAGGTGGGTAAGGCTTGAGGTAGGGGTGAAGGTAATGATAGTGAGATCCTACTCCAAAAACATTGGGCTTTGCTGTTCCAGGTCCTTCACCAAAATGTGGAACAGGAAACCTCCTGCCAGCCTCAAAGAAAGCTTTGGTCAACTCCAGGTTGCTGCCAAGAGAGTTGCTCCCCAGCATTTGAAAGTCCTGTCTCCACCTGCCCGCTCCTGCCTTGCCTGTACTGAGCATTATGATAATGAATCACACACCAACCTCCCTCCTTGACGGATCTGCCAAAAAAAGATTTGTGTGGGGTGGCAATTAAAGAGGCAGAATATGATATTCATCAGCCTGTGTGCCTCTGAGCCTAACCACGTTCTGGTGCAGCAGCTCCTCACAGGTGTTCAGACCTGCGGTCATGGGTGCTTGGGCAAAAAACACAACACAATCATTCCAACACCACCTAGTGAAGGAGAACTTGTCTCTCTGTGCCACAGAGATGGACTCCACAGCTGTGCCCAGGGAGACAACAGGAAAAGCTGTCACGTACTGATGTCCCTAAACCACACTTTAATGAGTAAAACTCATTAAACTCTATTAGCAGGCACTGTTTCCAGCCTGCTGTGGCACAGAAGACACCAATGACATGGACATTAAGCTGTAACCTCTGAGGGGCCCAAGCCCAGGCACCTTCAAAACCAGCAAGCACCAGAGTTGAGCAGGAGTCCCACACCATTCCAGCCAGCTGCACGTGGCTGGTGAAGGCCACACACACATCATGGCACTCTGCAAACCCTGTGCCCAGTTCTGGCATCCTGGTGCACTCCTAACACCGCAGAAATAACTGCCCTGAACACCTGACTTGCAAGCAACAGATGACTGACATTGTTTTCTACAAAAGTCCTGCTTCTCTGGATCTGAATTACAGACTTCCCCGGGACTGCTTCTCTGGATCTGAATTACAGACTTCCCCGGGACTG
>JAWWEV010000024.1:15029055-15039114 GCA_035583235.1 Hafferia zeledoni | reverse complement strand
CTGGCAGAGCTTGAGCCCATCGTGCCCCCTTGTCCTATTGCTGAGTGCCTGGGAGAAGAGACCAACCCCCACCTGACTGGAACTTCCCTTCAGTCCCCAAAGTGCTTACAGACTGGATCTTACCCACACTGCCTTCTTCATGGGGCTTTAGGAGCACCCTTGGTATCAGGGAGATCATTTTGCCATTACTCCACATTCATTTGCAGCAATTTCCCTGGAGATATTGACTTCAAACCTTGTAAAGCCATTGCACTTACTGATGTAAGACCTTTCTGCAACCTTACACGGACCCAGAGGGGAGGCACTATTACTTTTTCACTTCATGAACATCCCTAGAAGACAAAACTGAACTCCACCACCTTCGTGCAAGGGCAAAATCCAAACTGGCACCCACATGATGTAAGATGGCTGAAGTGCAAACTTCTGTGCCTACTGTGGAGACCCCCCAAAGAGGTGCAATGAAACTGTCAGACATCACCTCCAAAGGAGAACACACTCCAGCCAAGGAGCCAGGACAGCAACACGTGAAAGACAGAAATCACCACTCACCCACAGGTAACTCGTTACCTGATGGACAAGGAAAGACAGCAAGGCTAAAATGGAGCAATGAATGCTCTTCACGTCAGCCAGAGACATGGCAACAGACTTGAAACACTGGAGGAGCACAGCCTATTTCCCATCACACCCCATATGACAGAGCTTAAATTAACCCTTGCCATTTAGGAAAGGAGATAAAGGTGTAATTTCACTCCAATGCAGGGCTAGAGAAAATAAAACTCGGAGCTTCAGCCCCTCCTGCTCTCTCCACCCCAGTTCCTTCCCCTGACTGTGAGGTGTCTGTAAATGCAGATGTCACATATGCACAGGGTTTTTTCAGCCACTTGAGCCAGGTGACATCCCTGCTGTTTGCAGCTCTGGCCCTGTGAGCCGGGTTTGGCTGGTGAGGCTTTTAAGGCGTCCCCTCCTGCTCAGTCCTGTTTACCTTGTATTCCCTGTGTTTTGACATCAGCTCTGGCTCCTGCCTTGCACACACAATTGGCTCCATTTAGTCGTGGTGCATTTAAAGTGGTCATTTCATGCTTTCCCAGGCTGTTAGTTTAGTAAACACAGCGTGTTTGTCACTTAACCACAGCACAAATCACAGCACACTGCTCACACTCTTTCCCTTCAGATGGGGAGATGCAAGACTTGCCAGGAAGCCAAAAGACAGTGCTGGACAGAGGAGCGTTGCAAGGACAAGTTACAGCCCAGTCCCTCTGGAAGGCTGGAGGCTCTCCCTTTGGAATGCCTAAAAAATGCTTGTAGCTACATCACAAAATAAAACAAAAACCACTTTAATATCAGCTACTGCACTGGAGAAGGTGGATAGCAAGCCGGATGGGATGCCCTCCCACAACAATTTGTGAGGTTTTAAATATCTCAGTTCAGAGAAACTAAAAAGGCAAAAAAAATCTCACCATTTCTCCAGAAATAAGAACACTGGGGGAGGAAAAGAGGAAGAGAACATTTTGTTTCGATTCATTTTCAGGAATTTCATTTCAGTTCCAACATTTTTTTTAACCTTCAATTAATGCTAGCTATCAAAATGGAGCCGCATTTGGACCTAAAAAACATTGAAAATTTGCCATTTAGAAAAGGTCAAACAGTTTTCAAAACATTTTCGTCCAATATTTTTCAGCAACTGAAATTCATCAAAACCAACATTTTCCCACAGAATTGTTCTGTCTCAGACAATTGGCATTTTCTGAGGCACAATGTTTTCCAGGGGATCTCCTTGCCAGACCAAGGGGCTGGTCCTCCCCTTTTGCCACCAGCTGGCCCCTTCAGCAAGCAGCCCATGGCCCCAGCTCAGAAGATCAAGTCTGTCAAAGTCAGACATCAGGCCCAAATATTCACTTGGATGGGGTTCATTACATATCCCCTACCTCAATGTTTCATTTGTGCCTTTTGTATCTCTGTTTTATCACCCAAAAACCAGTTACTGGGCAGAGGGGTAAGGAGAGGTGTCTCCTTAGCTGTGTTACTACAGTATAAGGAGTATTTCCTTAAGGTAGGATCCAAACCTATCCCCGCTTGGCTCAAGCTGATGAATGCACTAATTCATCCCTGTGCAGAATTACCTGTTTGAAACAACCCCTCTGACCTAAAAATTACAGCTGGCTTTTCTATCTTTTTTGGTAGACTTTAGGATTTAATGAGAAATGAGTGCCAACAGAGGAGCTGCACGGCAAGGGCTGCCCAGGAGGAGGGTGTGATGTGCAGCAGAGATGCAGCTGCCATTGCTTCCAGAAGGTACTTGCATGGGTTGTGAGCAGAGCTGTACAGAGCCTGGCATGCACTGCTTCTGCTCTGACTCCATGCTAAGAGGTGTCTGGCTCACATTCAGCTTCATCTTTGCGTAGGCAGACAAGCTCAGGTTGGTCTGTGCTCATCTGTGTAGACATGAGTGACATACTGGGACTAAAGTCACAGTCCAGTCCATAAACAGTCTCCATCAGAGCAGAGCAAACCACATCAATTTAAGGAGAAGACACCGAAGTCTTCACCAGGAATGCAGACACCGGCACTGCCTGTGTTGGCTGGCATGGAAAGCAGGAGTATCACCAAACAACAGCCACAGACTGCCTCAAAATTACACAGGACTGTTAAAAACAAAAGGCAAAAATGCCATATTCTCTTCTCTACATCCCTTGTCTCTCCCCAACTCTACCCATGGAGAAAACCAGAGCAGCACTGAAGGAGCACCTCCATATTTCAATGGAAACAACACCCCCCTCCCTGAAACTGTGAGGGTCCGGGTCTGCAAATTCAGCTTTTTACACCTGTCACTCTATACCACAAGCTTCTTCCAAAACTACTCTTACAAACATGGCCCTGAGAAGCTGCTATGAGTGAGCAGGACTGGGAACTTTCTGGGCCATCACCTATTCTTTGATACACAGACCCACAGCATTGTCCCCAGTTAAAGCAGCAAGGAGCTAAGCCTTCTTCTCCAGGTCTGGATCCTCCTTGCCAGACATCTACAAGAGAGGTGGCTTTGGGGCTGTGCCAGTCACCACTGCCTGGAGGTGGGAAAAGTGTCATGCAGAGAAAGTTTTCATCAAGGACCTGTTTTCAGCGAATCCAGCTTGAACACAGAATGCCAGAGGGAATTCTCTCACGAACAAAACACTGGGCTTCTCACTGCAAGCTGAAGAGGGCCATGGCACAGAGCCCTCCCTTACAGGACCACCACGGTGTCCTCAGCTCTGAGCCAGTTGAGCAGACAGTTTTGTTTCAACCCGGAGAGGTGACAGAAGCCAGCACTGCAGGAACCCAGTGTGAGGGAGCCAGGGCAGCTGGAGAATCTGGACAGCACTAAGGTCATTTCTCTTGCCTTCAACAAAAACCCAAATAAGCCACTCAAGCTCCCCCCAAAAGCAGGTGCAGAACTGAGTGCACAGGTTGTATCATCACCACTCTCTGCTTCAGGTGGGTGGCTCATGTCACTGAACAAACAACTGCTGCATCCACCAATAGGGGTTGGATGGGTTATGCTGTTGCACAAAAATCATTTCTTCTATAACTTGAAAAACTCATCTTAGGACTTTTTCAAGTTTTCAGGCCCTCCTTGGAGAGAGACAATTCTCAGATCTGGGTCCAAAGTGTGCAAGGGCCCAAAAGGGACCTCGATCCATAATCCCACTTTAGAGACTGGGTTTTTTTCTGCTCACATACTGCCTGCAGAAATAATATTACTCATTTACCCATCTGAGTCCTCAGGAAGCTCCAGAGCAGTGAAGGCCTTCTTGTCATAGATACACAGCAGAAACTGTCAAATAGCTTTGTGGGTTTTCCACTGAAGCGAGAGCCATTTCAACATTTTTCAACTAAAAACAAGTAGCAAACATTTATCTATGGTCTCAGGTTCTTGAATGCTTCCAGCAGTGTACTTTTTTGAGCACCACAGAACAATGTCCCAAATCTAAAACTGCAGGTTGGATTTAGAGAAAATAAACCCCTAAATTTTTCTAATACAAAGGATGACCAAGCTGTATTTCCAAAACCTGTTTCCAACTCTGACAACCAGTAGTGACTGGCCCTCCTGTACACCTGATTTTTCACATACTGGTGTTCCTCTACCACTCCAGAGCCTTTAGCAGCTACCTTGAAGAAGGGCACAAGTGCTATACAGTCCAACTTCTTCCTTAGGTACTTATTTTCACAAGATCTACAGATCACAAGTACGAGCAAGAGCTGGTTATTTCACATCCCTCTTCCCCTTTGACCACAGTAACAGTTTTGGATCACATTTCTGCACCAGCAAAGGTAACAGCCACCCTTTTCCCAGTTCCAGCAAGCCTCTGAGGAGGCAGAAGTGGGTGCAAATCTGCAGCATGGGGGTGCTGGAAGCACAGCAGGCAGCACTGGTCCAGCCTGTCCTTGCGTGGCTCTGGCCAAGGCTATTGGCCTTGGTTTGCTCACAAACCACAGGTGGAAAGGAGAGGCAGCAAGAGAAGAGAGGAAAGAATTAATTTGGAAGAGCTCCTGGATCCTGCATCTCATGCTTGACAGGATGGGGCTGGATGGAGAGAGCAACTGCATTTATTCACATGTTTACAGAGAGACTCCCTGGGAAACATTCAAAATGTGATGCCACCCAAAGCATGTGGCACCTGGAGACCTGCTGGGCTGGGTTGATGCTCAGCTGCTCCCACAGCAGATGAACACCAGTGTTTCCAGAGGTGGTACCAGCCAGTTTTCTGGCACGTGGGGACTGCAGAGATGATTTATTACTCTTCAGACTTTGCCCCTTTTGCTACTGCTGGGCCACATTTTTCTCCTACCTGCTCACATAAGGAAGGTAAAAGAAAACTCCTTGAATGCAAGAAAATACTTAAGTCTGTGATAATATTAATTTTTATGAATTCTAGCTAACAGAAGTTCATTTAATAATTAAAAAAAAAAATACAGGGTACAAGAGAGAATGCTCCTTCCCAGATGGTAGGGGGAGGTTTTCCAATGTACAAACTATTCCCAGGAAGTTATAATGCCAGATACAGATTTCCTGGAAGAAAATGTACTGCTCAAAATCAGTATGTGCAGAACAGGCTCCACACAAACATACATTATTGAGCACTGCAGGCAGCAAACCCTCCTGCTGGGCAGGGAGCTGGAACCCTGATGGCCAAAATGCCTGTCCAGCTCTGCTCCTCTCAAGCACAGCAACTTGGACAAGTCTTTTGTCTGTGTCTGCATCAGTTAAAAGCTATTTGGGAATGGGCTGAATCAGATTGGGAGGTGGAATTGCCACATCTGGTCTTGGAGGCAGCCAAGGCTTCTGGCCCATGGCTGGGTTTTATTAGAGCACTGAAAAGGTACAAACAGGACAAGATAACTCTCAATAGAGAAAAGGCAGACATGTCACACGAGACAAATTAAATTAGAAGCCCAAAAGTATATCTCTCTCCCAGTGTCTCATGCCTCCCAGGATGAATGCTGCTCTCCAGTTTATTCCAACAACTTTTGGTGAGCTCCTGAGCAACACAAACCCCACAGGCTTTTCTAGGAAGTCTTTTTTGTGTGCCCTCTCTGCAGCTTCATGGCCAGTCTGTGCCCCACAGCTAAGAGGCTCTGGGGTGTCCAGAAGGCTGCAGGTACTTATTTTGGCTCCCACACTCAGGCAGCCCAACATCCATGGACACTGCTGGGAGAGCAGCAGTTTAGGGCTCAGTGGTGCTCTCATCCCAGATCCACTATCTCCATGGATACTGGAGCACTTTATTACAAGCCAGCAGCCACACAGGACAGCATCCAGCCAGTCTGGACCCAGATGCATCAGTGCACCTCACACCTTGCCTTCTGCTTTGCCACCTGAGCTGTCCCTTCACACCCCTCAGGTCACCTCTGCATGGGCAGGAACGCCTCTCAGGCACTGGAGGGGTGAGCTCCTTCCACCTTGGAGAATTTGATGGATGAAAGGAACTTCCAACAGGACAGGGCTTTTCCCATCCTTGAAGTTGTGAGCCAGAGCTGGCTCCAGGATTGCAGCACCAAGGCTTTGACATGTTGTCCTACGCAGTGACAGCATTTGAGGAAGCTCCCAACTCAGTCAGCAAGTGGTGCCAGGGCACAGCCTGTCAGGAATTCCCCAAAGAGGTTTCTCATAGTGCTGATTCACTGAGGTCTAATCCAGCTATGGGAACAGAGCAGTTTCAGCAATTTCCCAGTTTAACATTTTGGGAGGGGAAGGCATCTTGAAACAGGCCAGAACTGTTCTTGTTTTGGAAAGTTTGGATACCTTATGTGCCTTTCTGCTACTGCCAACCAGTTGGGATTTGTTTTTCAATTACCAGGAAACACAAAGCTACAATAAAATTCATTCCAGTTTGGGAGGGAAATCCTGAAAAAGAAAATCTTGAAAACTCTTGCAGCATGAGAAAACTTCCTCTTCACCCCTCTGATCCAAAAATGAAGATGAGACTAATGAACATTTGTAACTCCCAGAGAGACTGACTATTTCCAGCAAAATCCACAGTCATGTGCTGGAACATGAAATGACAGAAGAGAGGACAAAGGGTATCAAAGCGAGGAAATAAGGCTCTGAATTTTCTAAATAGTTGGTTATGTTGCTAAAGTGCAAATCCAGCTGGGCTGCTCCCAGCCCAAGTGGTTGCATTTTGGGTTGAAGCTGAGGCGCTGGGTCATAGTCCAGTCACAGATTTGATCTCTCTGAGCAATTTGCTGGTGGCACGTGTTAGAACGAGGGCACAGCCTCGGGCTGCTCTAACTCCGTGTGGTCACTGTGGTCTTGACTAAAGGATTAGGACAAGGCAAAGTCGAGCTTCACCCCAAAGCAGGCAGCATTCAAGGAGAAGCAACTCCAGCCTGTGTCATCAGCAGGAGGAACGATGGTGCAACAGCCTCTCCCCGTGCTCCTCTCTGCAGGTCAGATAAAGCCAGCTTTAAAAATCCCCACAGGAGTTTTAGTGGCATGATTACCCTGCAAAGTGTGGCTTTAGTGGCTACAATTTCCAAACAGGTCCAGCCTTGCCCAGCAGCAATGGAGCTCCAAAGGAGCTCAGTGCCCTGCATGGCAAGGAATAAGAACACGGAGCAAACAAGGCAGCTTTGCTCATAACTAGGACAAGAAGACTGGAAGGGAAAGAGACACCACTGAAGCAGCTCAACTTTTCTCAAGTTACAGTGACAGTAAAACTTAGAAAGGGAGAATGAGGTAATATGAAAAACAATAAAGATGGAAAAAAGGATGATTCTGCCATTAAGGTCCCTGGCACAATCCTCTTCCTCTGCTTGCGCTGATCAAGCTATTATTGTTACTTTTGCCTCTATCTCTCCACAAATAATGCAGTTATGCTCCTGGTACTGCTGGGCTGAGACTGCTCAGTCTCCACCCCAGTGCAAACCAGAGAGGCTGTGGCACTGCAAGGGAGCAGGTACCAGGACACTCAACACACCCAGGATGAACTCCAGCCTGTGCCACCCTGCAGACACCATTTGTGATGTCTGCCCCTGTGCACATTCTTCCTCCCCAGCAAAACTTCTGATTGGGAAAGTAAACCTGGTTATCAACTTCAGGCTGTTGTGAAGACACAGGAAATTAAACCCATCAACATACTTTGGTCTGATGGTTATCTGGAGCTACCTGCACCAGGTAGGACCTTCAGAGGGAATTGTGCCCCTTCTGGCCCACAGCTGTTATACACTGAGCCCCCCTCACCCCCTTAGCATGGGCATTTCAGAGACCCATACCTGTGCCTGCCCACAAGAGGCAATTCTTTCTGCTGGTGTGAATGATTTGAACTCTCAAGGAAGCATAAGAAAAGCAACTTGGGTGCTTTTCTGTCCCTTGCTGAGAGTTACTGAGGGAAGTACTTCCAAGAACACCAGCTGGGGAATCACCACCAGAATACTTCTGCTGGACTCAAAGGAAATACATACTAGAGACACCTGCTTGTAAGAAGAAAATACACATTGAAAGTTCTGTGCTCAAAGCAATGAGCTGAGTCCTTTTGACTGAGTCCTGCCAAACTAAAGCTTTGCTTATTGCTAGCAGGTTTTCTCCCTTTTTTATGGAAAAAAAATAAAGGTCAGCAAGCTATGGAAAAGTCTCCAGGTGGTGAAGGTCAAAGGGAGGTATTTCTCAGCAGGGACACAAAAACAACTTAAGCTTGTATTGTTTGCTTGTTTTAAATAGGTTAGTTCTGCATAAGATCAGTAAATAAAACACCTACATCCACCATCCTATAAATTGCAATGAGCTAATTAAGTCATAATATTTGCGATTCAATATACACTGTGCAAAAGGAATCATTAATGAATTTTACATAACAAGCAAGCAAAGAACGTTACTTGTCAGATAGCCTCAGAAATTCATTAAGCAGTCCTGTAAGAGACACAGTTCAACTGCAGAGCACTAAAGTGATAACAAAACCTATTAAGGAGCCTGTTTAATTAAGTACATACTTGCTGGCACATCTGATACTTTTACCAAGGTGTTTGTGCTAAGGCAAATAAAGTCTTTCTTTTGCAGTACAGCCAAGGAGATCGTAGTCAAATCTGTTCTTAAAACATAGAGATAACTAACTGTGACTAAGCAGCCAAATACCACACTGTGGAAAGTCTACACAAGTGCTGAGGGAACTGTGCATCTTTTCTGTGAAAGCCTACCCGAGATTCGCGTGTGCTCCTGAGCCAGCTGAGTGACACAGTTTGACTCAGAGTCATGCCAGAGGTATCTGTGACATCACAGAGCAGGACGGAAACAGCTCATGCTGGGCTGCCCAAGTCCAAAAGGCTGCTCCTGAGCCCCTAAAACACCAGCAAACCCCAAGGGCCAAGGAGAGTGGTCCTTGCACCAGGGACTGAGAAGCAGGGAGACCATTTGTCTCCCCAGGGCACATCGTAGCCCAGCTCTGCATCCTCATTTTCTCTCCTGCATGTGTTGCATAAACTGCAATGCTCTGGAACCTCGTGCAGTACATGAGTTATCATTTTAAGAGCAGTGGACACACTAGGGTGGCTCCTACAGTATCTTTTACACGGTGATGCCTGTGAGAAACAAGCTCCCTGAACACCCATCGCTCGCTCCCTCAGCCACGACAGGGACAGAACTCTAAATATGTTCCAGTCAAACCACCCACGTGCTCCACATGCTCTGCAAAAAAACCCAAAATACCATTTTATATCCTCCACCAGAAACATGGCTCTTCCTGTCCTATCCCTCTCCTACTGCGTCTTTTTGTTGTTGATCATTACGTGTCCAGCACATGACATCTTAGCTTATTATAAGCTACTGCTTAATCATCATCTCACCAGTACTTGGAGACATTTCATTGCAACTGACCCACCAACACTCAAGCATATACAGCATTCTCAGAATATGCTGTAATTTATCCTTCAAACAAGGCAGCTGAGCAAGCAGTCCCAGGATCTTCAATTAAAATCAGACTCATCCCACCTCCTGCCCATGGGCGCAAAGAGTCATCATCTGTCAGCTGAATCAACTTGTATTGGAAATAGTCCCCTTGGTTTGCTTGTTTGGAATCTATGAATTCCCCTCATGCTGCTGAGTTTCCTGGTCAACACCTTTGGCTGAAGAGTTTTGACACAGATGTAAGAAACAGAATTAGGGGTTTGCTGAAGCTAAAGGAACTGTAAGATAATAGTTAAGGGATAATTAGTTTCCAACAGTTTTTCCCGCCTTTGGAGGGGGCTGAAGGATCTTGGGCAGGCAGGTGAACTGGGCCAGACTGTGAACCCCAATTCCTTAGCCAATAGGAAGAGGGGACAGAAACTTTTTGGCCAGGAAAGGGTATGAAAAGTTCTGTTTCTTTTTGTTCTGGGTCTGTCTCATAGGCCAGGAGGACACAACCGATTCAGCTGAATTTGTTAAAAGTTTAGTTTTGCTTTAATGACTTTGTCCCCTCTAAATTTTATTGGCAAAATGTGAACATTTCTCACACAGATGTAACAGATCCCAGTAATCACAGAATCATAGAATCGATTGGGTTGGAAAAGACCTCCAAGATCATCAAGTCCAACCCTTGGTCCAACTCC
>JAWWEV010000024.1:15012709-15028955 GCA_035583235.1 Hafferia zeledoni | reverse complement strand
ATTTTTTTCTGCTCTCCAACTTCAATTTCCCCTGGCAGAGCTTGAGCCCATCGTGCCCCCTTGTCCTATTGCTGAGTAATGGGCTGTGCTGCTCTCCTCCTTGGCCCTGTTCTAGTGCTCCTGCACTTTAGTACTATGAGACTGGGACTCCTCAGTCTGCAATTCCCCTGCTGACCTGGGCAGCTCCATCTTACCATCCTTTACAAGTTTTTTTTTGTAACCAGCACTTTACAAAGTGAGAGGACCCAAAGACACTTGCAGAAATAATTCATTTCCTTTTCTCAAAACTTCCCCAGAGGACAACAGGTTTTTTTCAGCTTTTTGCATTTGGAAAACTCCCAACTCCCTTACAGCTTGTCCAACAGTTTTTCCCAACCCTGCAGACCTGTGCATCCTGTGAAAAAACAGGTACCCCAATAACTCACAGGCCACTGGGGATGTGTTTGGACAGGGGCTTGCACAGCACTCCCTGCTGCCACGAGGTTTGTCTCTCCACCAGCAACATCCAGCACTGCTCTAACTAAATGAGCTGAAATTGCAGAGTTTCTTGAAGCACTTCAAACAAAACCATGGTCAGAGAAGCTTTGATGCCTCGTTAACATGGGCAGGCACTCAGGGACAGGAAACCAGGAACAACAGACCTATTACTTGAGTGACTCAGGTAAGAATTCCCAAGGCAAGCACCAAAGAGATGGAATTGCACTTGAGGAAGCGCTAAGAATTGGAGGGGAAGGTAGAGCTCTTTCCCCAGACAGATAAATAACCAGTCAATAAAAACCGGATCACTTGTTCACTCATTATCACTTTTAACTCAGGAGATCTCCAAACAGCGCCCAGCACAACATCACAGGCCTCAACTCCTTACTGAGCAAGTTCTCAGGGAAAATACTCTTGAGAGATGCTTTCACAGCTTGGCCACAGCCTTTAAGAACACACACAGGCCCACAGATTCAAACTGCTCAGGGTCTATCAGTCTGAGACTGAAGAAAAATAAAAATAGTAGAAACTTACCACGTGGATGAGAAGTCAGGCATGTTCTCCCTTCTCACACTTCCAAAGTAGCCGAGCTCCCCAAAGCAAAGGAACTCTAAAACTATTCAACCATCACGATTTTATTTCAACTTCAGAGAGCCCTTCCTCAGTCTGCCTTGGATCCAGGTTCTTTCCCTGCTTCCTAAGCCACCAAATCAGAGGGAACAGCTCCCACCTGCCACAGCAATTAATGGATCCAGGTTCTTCTCCTGCTTTCCAAGCCACCAAATCAGAGGGAACAGCTCCCACCTGCCACAGCAATTAATGGATCCAGGTTCTTCTCCTGCTTTCCAAGCCACCAAATCAGAGGGAACAGCTCCCACCTGCCACAGCAATTAGTGGATCCCTGGGCTGGCTCGGGCCAGTGAACCCACCGAGACCCCTCCCTGCACCAGGTGCCCGATGCCGGGAAACCCTCCGTCTCTATGCCAGGTTTTCCTTCAAGCGCAGCTTTATCATTAATTCTACGTTGTTCTGCAACAGGGCAACACACGGAACAAAGAGGAGGGTGGACAATCTGAATACAGCAGTGCCGACAGTATCACTGCATTTCAAAAGCTTTTATCAATGGTTATTTACAAAGCTAAGGGCTCCAAGTACTCTATTCATGTGCATTTCAGAGTACCCTATTTAGATGTACCTGGGGGGGGCCCCAGGGGAGAGCAGGGCACGCCTGACCCTCCCTACCATTGGGGAAAGCATGCATGGCACGCTTCTTTCTCCTGGCATCTCCAGGGGTGCCGGTAGGCAATCCTGCCGATGAAAGATGTGAGGTGTCTGCCCCAGGTTTCGCAGAGCAGCTCAGCTCACTCACCCAGGGTCCATCCCCTATTCCCTGGCAAAGCCAGGCACAGTCATTGCTTGCACTCCCATCTCTCCTAAACCACCTGCTGTCACTGCTCCTCCCCAGTCACTGTTCTGACAGGAAAGCAGCGTTCTGGGCAGGGGTTTCTAAAACCGAAGTGCAGGTGTAAGGAACCCCAGGTTAACTAGACTCAACTGAGGAGTAAAATTTTTGAAATTTTTGAGTAGCTGGCAAGCACAGAAATCTCGATGTGGTTCGCCTAAGGAGCTTAGGGAAACCTCTTCCCCAAACTTAGTTGCCGTTTTCCCTGAACCAGCACTTGAAGGGCTCCTACAGTGATTCTGGTTCTTAATTTTAGTACAATCTTCTTATCAGACAAGTCATCAGAAAGTCCAGAGGATTCCCAAGTAATAGTTCCCTGCATTATCAGAACTCTCCATCTTTTCGTCACTCACACTGATGCAAAGTTAATTAAATAATGAAAGCAATTCAAATTGCCCAGAGCTTGTTCCTATCTCTGCTTTCAATTTCCTCCTCAAAGGCTGATTGAGGAATGTCTTACCTGTCTCCTGGTGTCAAACTTTCCTCAAAGAAGGAATGTTCCCTCGAAGACGTTGTCCAGGAGAGTTGCATTTCACCCTTTCCTCTGCAGGGTGCAAGTGCTGGGCTTTCCAGGACACTGGGATGGATTTTTCTTCCAGCAGTTCCAGCCATTAGTGCTCTGCATCTCCCCTGCTCTCTTTTGTCTTGCAGATTGCTCTTTCAGACTTTTTGATCTCAAGGTTTTAAGGTAAGGGAAGTGTCCTGTGGAAGGGGCAGCCCAAAATGAAGCATTTTCTCCCCATTCCACACTCACAACTCCACGAATTTCACTAAGACCACAAGTCCATCAAAGTGACATTAGGCTGCAATCCCCTACTTGGAATTGGCAAAACACATTTTGGAAGCCAAAATTTACAAGCTTTTATGGTTTTTCCTCACTTGAATCACAAAAAGGGAAAAAAAAAAAAAGTCATTCACCTCCTGATGACCCAGGGACAGAAAAAAACCTCTGGAGACAAGCAGGCTCCAGATGGTGGGTGTTCTCCCAGGCTCATGGGAGTTGTAGTTTAATCTCAGTTTTCCCTGAAAATTCAGTACAGTTATCTCTGTGTTACCATCAGTGATGCATTCAGAGATGCTTTTTGGTTATTTGCAAAAATACAATTGTATTACAATTGTAATTTTCAATGTGAACAGTCAACATTAGAATAAAAATCACTTCCCAGCACATTCATTGAGTAAGAAACAAAGCAAAAAGCCACTCCAGAACATGTGTACATGTGTGTTTCTAATTAACTCTAACAGAGCTCCTTGGGCTTCAGAGGTGAAAATGTGTTTGGTTCTCAGAGAAAGGAACTCCTTGGCAAAGGGTTGTCAAGTGCTGAGAATTTCACTGGACACAAAGTCTTAGTCTGGTTTATCTTGGGACTGAGCAGAGAAACGGGGCCCTCAGGTGCT
This sequence comes from Hafferia zeledoni, assembly GCA_035583235.1. Taxonomy (NCBI): domain Eukaryota; kingdom Metazoa; phylum Chordata; class Aves; order Passeriformes; family Thamnophilidae; genus Hafferia; species Hafferia zeledoni. Next base: position 15,025,618 of record JAWWEV010000024.1, on the reverse strand, counting down.
TCTGAGGGTACTGATGGCAATGGAACATCTCAGAACAGAGAAAAAAGAAGAGATAAAAAATGATAAATAGAAGTAATGCCCTTCTGATAAAAGCTACAGGGGGAAAAAAACCCCGACCTGAACAATTTGCATTCCAAACAGTACAGCTTTAAGAGCTGAAAACCACAACATCTTACTTCCCAAAACTCTTGCTGAAAAGAAAACAAATACACTGAAAAAATGCAGGGGGAATTTTGACACAGCATCGGTTTTTTTTAAAGACTCGTGCATAGATAAGACCACTTTGGTCTTTCACAATAACCAAATGACACTCTTTGCCCATAAGCCCTCAGAAATACGGTTTCTTGCCAATTTTAAGTCACATCCCTATTTGTGCTTTTTTGACCCTGTTTTCCATGTCCTCACAATGGTGTTCCATTGGGAAAATACCCTTTAGCTGCCAAAGAACAGCATCTCTCCATGGCCAAAGCACCAAACATAATCCTGAAGACATTTTGCCCATTTTTCCCTGGACCAAAACTTCAGCCCATTTCTCTTTGTAACAAAAACCAATCAATCAGCTCCCTCCCTTCCTCCTGTGAGTGATGGTTTGGGAATCTAATTTCCATTTCAGTTCCTCCCGTGCACTTACAAAATGCCAAAAGGGAGCATTTCAGTCTTCTACTCGACCCTTCAGCAGCTACAAATTTCTTGTGGGACAGAGGGAAATAAAGGATTAAAAGCTCTCTTAGCACATCTTGTTCAGCATCACAGGACACTGTAGTTCCTTCCCAGCCAGAAGGGACCAGAGAACTCAATTACTATGAAACAATTTGTATTTTATAAATTATCACCTTTTCAGGGGGAAAAAAAATTTGCAGATGCAAGTTCTACTCTGCAAAATTCTCAAAAATTGCAATTTTTTACAGGATTGTCAAATTCATAACATGTCATCCGTTTTTTAACAGTCTCTTACCAACCAGTATGTCTTGAAGATTTTATCAGCTTCCAGGTGTCCAAAACTACAGAAAATTCTTAACATTAATGAGACTGTCCCACACAGGAGGAGACCCTGGCTGGGATGTGAATGACTCTTTCTGCCAATGCTCAGCTCCAAAGGAGTGACTTCTGCTCAGATGTGACCTTTTTACAAGAGAAAAGCAGCAGCAGTGTGCCTGATGGGCTTTGAGTTTGGGATAATGAGCTCAGAACATTCGAGAGGATCAATCCATTGTAATTATTTTTCATTGAATGTCTGATGAGGGAGACAGAAACAAATATAATTTTCTGAACACGTGTCTGGTTGAAGATGAATGTCTCATAGCAGCAGCCCTTAGCCAATATTTGCTTTCTTTTAGATAACAAGTCACAGCTCCTTCTCTGCACAATCACCTGGGCTGTTCAGTTGCTGAATTTGCTGTGCATTTGACAGGCTTCAGCCTTCCATTTTGCCAGGACTGTTTCTGAATGTGTTCACCCCACGAGTCTTTCTGTCTAACTAAGCTTAAGCATCAGAAATCACGTTGAAAGGCTAAGCTACTGAGCTTTTTTTTTTCTCAAGTATTTCTCGATGATGAGGTAAGAAAAGTGAGTACACAGACCAGAGTGGGCAGGTTCTTTTCCCTGCCTCTCAGCTTCCTGCTCTCCCACCTCAGCACCACTGTAAGCTTCATGTTCACTAGAGGGGTTGGGTAGTAGAATATGTGGGAGCCATGAGAAGCAAACACTTAAATTCCTACTGGGATTCAACCAAATTATGGCAGACAGCCATTTCCACACTCCACTTGTGCCTCAGGCCCACTGGTGAGACCTCTGCCTCTCACATGCTCAGGTTGCTTCAAGGGCCAAATGTCACCTACAATTCCCCTCTTTGGGATAAAGGATGAAGTGCAGATGTTTCTGGATATTGACCCTTTGGCCTCCCGAGTAAGCTTTTAGTAAATCCTTTGATAATGAGCTGATAAATAAAAGGTCACTCCAGCAGAAGACAAGCTGATCCAGCTGTCTGAAGAAGCCATGAGAAGGTCAGTGGGAAAGCTGACAGTGTATCTGATAGATAAGAAGAGAGATCAACCAGCCATTCTGTTTCTATGGAGCAGCAGATTTTCAACCCAGAGTTCATATCTCATCACGATGAAGACTAAATTTTCAATCAGTCTTAACATTATTCCTGATGATTTTTTTCCCGTGCTCCAAGCCTCATAGCCTATTCCTACTCATGTTCTGAGGGTTCCACCACCTCGTGAGTGCTGACCACTCTTTGCAACACAAGGACCCTGTAAATTAACCAGATGACCTGTCAAGGACCCTGCCAGGCATGCTGACCTAACTTCTACATTTCTGCAGTACTGGCAGAACTCACCTTCCTCTGAGCAAAGAGCACTGGCCCCATCCTTCCTCCAGTACTGAAGAGGGGAAAGGGAGCAGCAAAGCCCCAGTGTCAGCAGTGTTGGAAGGAAGACTGTCTTCATTCAGTTAATCATTCCTCCAGTCACACCTTCCAGCTAACTTACCTGGAGCACACTTTGGAGAAGTCTGATGGTCATTTCTCAGCTACACTATTTTGCGACATCTGCTGCACTTTTTTGTGCCAAGCTTCCAAGAGGTGTAAAATGGCTTTTCCTTATTATTTGGAAATGTGGTTGCCATATTAAAGCAAATCCCTCAACGCAGAGACATCTTTAATCAGTGATGACAACTTCTTTCAAAAGGAAGAGCTGTAGAGAATAGTGACACATGTCTGCAGCTTCTTTTGGAGGATGGGCACCTGTTAATGTTTTCCATAACACATCCAGGCCTGTGGCTAAGGATTGCTGTCTGAATTTCAGGACACACAAGTCTCCAGGTCAAGCCATGTGCACTGAATTCAAGAAGCAAGTTACTTCTACTAATTGTCTATTTCATAAGTACAAGAAAGGAGACAGAGGAGTTTACTGAGACACAAAATCAGAAGAGAGATTCCTACCCCCCATCTTCTGATTATAGTTTATCCCAGGAAGATAACAGGCATCAGGTTAATAGCACCATGCAGAATAAAATAAGGAAGAAAATAACTGCTTGTGGCCACTGCAGAGCTGTTAATTCACAGCCCCCCTCCCAATGAACATGTTACTATCATGACTCCATGATGCATGGAAGGAAGCACCCACCATAAGTAGTATATTGAAGAAACAACTGGTTAATCATGTATCTATTTTTAATTTATGAAATGGGTGGACATATTGAAGGGAAAACACAGCAGGTCATGGATACCTAATGTAAAAGGAGTGATCTTCCAACACCAGATCAACTGGGAATATAAGACTTGCCATAAAACATTCTCACATCCAAATCCTGCCTGTTGCACAAGTCAGAATCTGTGTTTGAGGGAAACATTCTTATCCCACAGATCTTCCAGTGATGTGGGAGGTGGATTATGCAGGAATCCCTCCCAACTGTTGCAGGTCATGGGCAGGTAGAAGTTACCATTACTCTTGATCAGCACAGGTTAAATGTAGATCTTTGGAGCCAACAGCAGTATCTCAACAGGAGATCCCAGCACAGAATAACTCTACAGCTGATACTCTCTTTGGTCAATCTGAAAGCAAATCATCTCAGTTTTGGATGGAAAGTTCTGTGAACTGGTGTGCAGGTAAGTTTGGCAAATGAGCATCACAGAAGAAACTGTTCCCTAAAAGCATTTTTGAGTCATGATAATGTATACAACTCCTGGGTGGTTATCTAGACTTGCCTCAAAATCAAATTCCAAATGTGACTGGAAGCAAGAGATCATTCCTACAGCCAGCCCTCCCTGAAGAAGTGGTGTGTATCTTGAGCTGATTCATGTTCTTAGAGGGAACCACATCCCCACCCATCTGGTAAAGAGAAACAAAAGGAAATGGGTTCACCTACAGCAACATCCAATTCAGAGCAGAGGTTCCTCCAAAGGCCAACACCTGCTCTACTGGCTCAGGACAGCCTAGTGAAGGAACATCACATCTGTGTAGCTCTGAACTATTGGAAAAGACGTGGCATATTCTTGGTTTCAGTTAGCAGGTGACAGGTAACATCTCATAATGCAAGAGCTCTGCTGCCAGCAGTCAGTTCAGTCAGTTCTGCTGTCAGTTCAGAGCTGAAAGGAACCTCAGGATCCCCCTTGGCCTGGCAGGACACATGCAAGTTATTAAACACATGTAAAGAACCCATCCTTGCCCCTGTGAGGACACCAGGGACAGTCCAGGTTGACACAGGAGTTCTGCACTGCCTGAAGAGCTGGAAATACTTTCCCAACACCAGGTCAGTTCCAGTGCATTGCCCACAGTAAAAGCCCAAACTTAGATAAGCTGTAGATAATTTTAGATCTTATTTATAATGAGGGCACAGATGAGTTTCTTTACATTTTACTTACACAGAATAATGACAGGGATAACACTGACAATATTTAAGATCTCCAAAGGACAAAGTGACAAAGTGCAAAAAAAAAAGCCAACTAAGTTTAGGAGCAGAACACATTCTGGTTTTACAATAATTAAGTCACACAACACCCATTATCTGGGTAAGTGAATTATGTTTCACAAGGCATCACAAAAACATTTTCTTCAGCTTTGATTCAAATTGTTCACATCTCCACAGTTTCAGAAGTCCAGTTTAATCCAGTCCAGAATCTCAAGCAACACAACAGCACTTTTCTGTGACTCTGTGGGAAAAACAATTTTTGTCTGCAACAATAAGATTCTTCAGCTTTGATTTGTCTCCACAATAGTCAGAAAAACTTCAAAGAAACATGGTGTGAATTATTACTTTGACAAGGACCTGTGTCTTGTGAGCTGCATGTAGTGTATCAAATAAAGCTTCTCTGGGGCTACAGCACATAAACACAACAGGGGCTGCTGGGGTCACCCAAATCCCTTCACATGGGAAGAAACAAGAGAGCAGAAACTCACAGTGACAACAGTTGTCCCACTTTACCCTTCAGTGACAAAGGGGGATCTCCAAAAAGTCCCGGCCATCTCCAGTACACCCCTTATAGTCCACCCTCTGAGGCACAAAGCACATGTGGGAGGATTTTGCCATAAATCTCTGAAGGTTGGCAAGACCTTTCAAGCTCCACTATCTGCAATCACAGGTGAATTTAGGAGCCTTTAAAAGAAGAGGAAAAATATATTTTATTTGCCACCAGCGTGAGACAAGCTCAGCAAACAAAGAGAGGGGAGCGGGAAGGTTTAGTACAAAACAGTGCTGAATTACAAATACACACCACAGGTGAGAGGAGGTTTCTTGCATTGCAACCCCCATGCAGATCTTTCTAGGAGGGCCAGTCCCCTCTGTGCAGCTGTGTCCATTCCCCTGAGACAGCAAGAGCCAGCAGAGCCTGCCACACTCAGCTAAAAGCCCTTTGGGAGCAAACAACCCAGAACACCAAGTGAACGGAGTGATGTGGCAGTGCCTCTCCAAGGAAACCTCTGCTCCCTCCCCTGAGACTGCTGCCCTAGGGCAAGACATCCAGCTTTGCTGGGCCTGGCCTCTGGGGGACAATGGTGCAGCAATTCAGTGTACACATAAGGTTTACAGCCTCATCAGAGAGGAGGTTTCACTGTCACAGGTGGCCTCTTGACATGGCACATCCCCTCCCCAGGGGCTGCTGTCCCTGTCCCTCCTCCCCCTTCTCACATAAAACCTACTTATCTAAACTGAGCACTTTTCTTCCTTTAGTCTGGCTCCTGTTCTCAGAGGAGCCATTTCCTCCTGCCTGTAGTTGATCGTTATTATTTCTGCTCTGTAAATGCATCTATCATGATCTTTGTTTCTAAGAAGTGAGCAATCACAAGTTCCTCATATTTTTCAGGGAACCTGTTTAGCCAAAGAATGGTTTCTCGTCTTGTCCTGGAAGGCAGCAAGCCCCACGGTACAGGGCAGCTCTCTAATTCCTGCAGAAAACACTAAAACTATTAGCAGCTACAAAAGCAAACAAGAAACAAACCCCCAAATACCCTTTTCTGATGCTGGAGAGAAGCTCCTGCCTGGCCAGCCTGCTGAGTTAAGAAACACATCACATCCCGTGGCTGGAATGCTAATTAATTTTTCAACTAATGAGCTGGTGATAACTCATTTACCACACTGGAGATTTGAAGGAAGGCACAGCTTTGATGCACGGTGTCACCTTCCCAGTGAGCAGACAGGATATCCCCAAGGCCACATACTCTTGTTTTGCTGGGCTCCTGGTTGAGGAAGTGTTTCACACCAAGAGGAGCCTTTCCAAAGAATCCTCTCTCCACAGAGACCTCTCAAAGGTCAGGGATGAGGAAGGGCTGGCAGTTCCCTACAGGATGAGGAGTAGAGGATAACTCAGACTGCAGGGCAAGGCTGGCCAGGGCCCCATCCCACAGGACATGAGCGAGACCAGCAGCCAAGTCAGGGGGTGGCAGTCAGGGCTGATCCAGATTCCAGATCATTTGTGCTGATGTGGCAGGCCAAGGTGGGAACTCAAAGTGCAGGTCAGTCTGCTCCAGTGACAGTAACCACAGTAAGACACAGTCTGGTGGTCACCAGGCAGGTCTGATGTCAAACTGGGAAGTCAGTCCACAGATCAGGGTCCCAGTCTGAGCTCCATGGCCAGGCACAGGCAGGGCTGCATGGAGTGGGAGACAGGTGCACCTACAGCACAGCTCAGGGAGCAATGGAAAGTCATGGACTGAGTTTAACTGGAGCCCCCACAGGCAGGGGAGTGGGTGGAGGCTCCCTGAGAGGTTCATCAAGGTAATTACACTTCATCTCCACAGCCCAGGCCAGTATCATTGCCAGCCACCAAGAGGGGTGCCCACAGATGCCAAGCCATCCAAGTACAAATGTTGATACCAGTGCAAACTTCACAGTCTTCACAACAGGCAGAAAAGCTCCTTGTCCTCTCCCTAGGAAATAAGAAGGATGATATTCCATATTACAGAGCAGCCTGTGTCTCAGGCATTGAAAAGAGGTGAAGCAATAACCAGGAGCTGCTGATGTGCCTCAGGGCAGGGAAAAGCAGCTGCAGGAGCAGCAGGAGCAGCAGGAACAGCAGGGCACCTCCCAGGGCATCAGCACAGCAGCACAGAGGCAAAGACAAACAAAGATGCAGGAAGTGATTATACCTTCTGATAACAGAGCTGCAGAGCTGAGTAAGCAATTGGTTCTTTGAGTTTGTTGCCAAGCATGGGGCTTTCATTAGATACAAACAACCTAAACCCAACAACGCAACAGTGGCAGTTGTTCATATCAGCAAGGGAAGTTAAATAACCTCCTCCAATGGGTACTGCAAAAGGGGAATATGTGGGATAAGAGAGACAGGAGAATCAGAGAGGCTGGGAATTGGCCAAGGCACAACTCACACACACACACACACACACACACCCTCATAATTCAGGGGTTGTTCAGTGTTTCAGGAGCATCGTGGAATGGTCCTTTCTGGGTGACATTTAACTCAGTCTTCAGATGCCAGACAGGAATGCACTCTGCAACAGCTGGTGATGGCCAGTAATCAAAATCAGCCAAAAGCTTTCCATTCTGTTGCTGAGCTGTATTCCTGCCATGGTACTCTCCGACCCGGGGTCAGAACATACAAGCTTACAATCAGAAAGATTTAATGAAAAGCATGCAACAGCCAGAGATCCTGCTGCCAGGGAAGGAGGGCAAGAGAGAGAAAGAGAGGAAAAATATACCAAAAGGCTTATACAGAAAGAAGCCATGTGCACTTCCCAGCAGAGGATACAGTCTTTTAAGCCATCCCACTTGGGGGATCTTCCCCTAACTCTCACTTCTTTGAAAGCAAAAGATAAACAGATCATGGGGCCAGTATAAGGGCTGTGCAGCTGCACAGGCCTCTTAGAAGGTCCCTTTTGTATTGCCTTGGCTTGTTCTTCAAGCTCAGAGGGAAGGTTAAGTTGAAGTCACCTGCTCTCTGACTCCCTGCATACGCAGATCCAGCAGCAGAAGCACACTCGAGCCATCGCAAAGGGAGAGGCAGGTTCTGCCAGGTACAAGATTTATGGAGTTAGTCTTTTTGAAGTGAAAAAGAAAGGAAAAAGTCCTGCAGTTTTGATTTCATAAAAAACACTTCTGGGAACACGCATTTCCCTGACACAAGTTCCATTTAGACATGACATTTAGCAGTGCTCAAAAACCCCTCTGAGGAGTTGTCAGACCTGCTGACACCAATATCTGGAAAGCAGAGAGTCTGACTTCCCATTCTGAGAAAACCAACAGCCAGCATTGCTCCTTTGGGTTGGTTGTGCTCAAAAGCAAACAGGGCAATGAAACATGCCCACACCTTCCAGCTCAGAGCTTCTTTTTCATCACCAGTTCCTACCTCAGCCCAGTCCAGCTCTTGCCCTGCTCTCTCAATCTACCAATCAGTTTGTAGGCAGCTGAAACTTCTCAAGAAAATACAACTTCCCAAACATTATGCTTCCAAATTCCCACTGTAATCCCTTCCCCATCACCTCTCCTTTGTCTTCTGTCCCTTCTTGTGCATGGCAGCCTCATTCCTCAAGGGATACTTCCCTGAACAAGCTGAGACCTTCCCATTTACTGCTTACATGGTCAGCGAGGGCATTAAGGAAGTAATCACTGAGACTGCAGACAATTTGGGATTAGCCTGGAAACCATTTCTAAGGAGATCAGTCAGCCTTGGGATGATCTAGAAAGCTCTGGTTTTGCTGATGCTTCTTTTGTGGGGCTAAAAAGATTAAGAATATTTTCTCCAGGCTTAAGTATCTCAGAACTCCTACACCAGCCACACAAGTCCATCCACCAAGGATACACCAAGCCCGTCACTGTCTCCAACAAAAACTATGAGTTGACACCTAGGAAAGAGGAAGGACAGACCAAGGACATGTTACTTCCTTTTCCAAACCCAAATTATTTACTTAGCCCTCAGCCATTTTCAGCTGACAAGACATTGTCTGGCCTTAGAGGATTTGTCTATTTGGTGATCCCTTACAGATCTTGCTTTCAAACACTATTGTCTTCCTTTGAACACAAGAATACACCTTGTACCCACAACACCCATTGATGAGAATTCTCCAGGTCTACTCCCTGGTACATCCAGAACCAGCTCCCTTCATTATTGGAAATCTGCCCACATTTGCTGGCCTCCAATTCTTGCCTGGGACAAGGTAGGAACAGCCAATCCCTACCCATTCACTTCAGGCAGCTCCAGATTTTGTAGGTCTTTTGTAGGTCCCCCAAATAGTTTATTTTCTGGGCTGAAGTGTCCCAGGTTGCTTCTTTTATGGGAGCTTCCACCTGGACTCAGAAGATCACACACAGCAGAATGGGATAGGGTATGGGGCTTTCTGTCTTTTAGGGTGGGAAAACACCACACCACACCCCTCTGACTGGGCTCTGTTCTTCAGAAGGGAATTTGACTTGAGCTTTCACAAGGCTTTTACAGAAAGGAAAGAAGTAACAGACAAACATTCCTCTTTTACAATCACTTTTCCTTAATTTGAAATCAAAGGGAACACTGAAAGCAAAACTACTGCTCTTCAATAAGCACAGTGTCCCCTTCTCAGAAGGGCCAAACAAAAGATCATGACTCAGACTTGGGGCTGTAACTTCCTCATCCTATTAGCCAAACCCTTCACTTCCAACATTTCTCCATTTCTCTGAGTGTGTCATAGGTCCACTTGATCTCACAATCTGCTGGGTTGATCTCTGAGATCCACAGCACTTCCCAAATACCATTTGGTCAACTCAACAGCAAGCAGAAGCAGCACCCAGGAGTTTGAAAGTTTGACCTTGCATTGTGACTTTCTTTTACACATTAGAGATTTGGGAAAGTGGAAAGGGCAGGGTAATAACTGGGTGGAGAAGGTGCTGTATTTACAGAATACAGCCATCATAACCTCCCCAGCAATCCACAGACTTCGGGGAGCTCAGCACTCCAGGGCAGGCCAGGCCAGAGGGATTTCCTGGCTAAAGCCAGAGACTGGAACATATTTCTGCTACATAGCTGCATGTTAAGATGTATTTTATCACCCCCTGGTCAGCCTGGAGGAATTCACTGGCTGTCCAGAGGATCAACACGTCCCCAGTGCTGTGATGCTTTGGTTTTAGATTACAACACTTATAGCCCTTATGTTTGGCAAGTCAAAGGAAATAGTTGGAGGGGGTTTTTTATTTACTAAGTGCCAAATAGGTAATAGGATTACAGATATGTAAAATCAACTTTTTAAAAACTACAAATGAGCATTCAGAGCAATTTTGAAGGTTTCTCACATTTCCTAAGTATCCAGCAAACAAAAACTCAGTTAGAAAACCAGTGTAACACAGTCCTTCACAGTAAGGCTGTTTTTGTGGCACAGGGTGTTTCAAGTCCAGACTTCCTTTCACAGCCTAAGGATTACAAACCAAGAATCACAAAGATTAAAAACCATTAATTTCCCACATCTTAGGCTTAAGAATTTGGACCTTTCAGTCACTAGATCACTCTATCCTACCTTCTTCAGAACCACCAGTGCCCCTTGCAGTGAGTGCAGTGAGGTTACCCCTGCCCAGGTCCCCAGCTGAGGTCTCAGTTAATCTCCAGCCAGGACCAGTCCCTCCCACCTGACAGAGCAGCTCCCAGCAGGTTCCTCTTCCAGATTAACCCCCAGACTTGTCTGGAGACACCAATTCACACAGCCAAGGCTGAAAGTCAGTGAGAAAACTCTCAAAACAAAAGCCTTTGCAGCCAAAAGGAAATCACATTATAAAATTCAGTGGTGTTGGGAACTTTATTAAAAACAAAAGGAGCAGAAATGGAAGGAGAAGCTTCTGGCCATACTGCCACCAAAAGAAATGCTCAGGAAGCCTTGACCTCAGCATGAAACCTCTTCATAGACCAGCCCCTGCTTCACATCTGGTCATAAACTATCACTCTACATTATACAGATGTCCCAATGCCTTCAATGAACACAGGTGACAACAGGGTTTGATTGCCATCCACCAGCTCAGAGCATTAAGGAAAAAGGAATTGTTGTAGAATAGCACTGTTTGTACTAAAGAGCACTGATTGCCTTTAAAATTACTATTTTTATATTTCTAGATGTCAAAGGCAGCAGGAACATTCATATTGGTCTCCTGCATAAAAATGTTCTTGGATTGCATTTGATGTCCCCAATTTCTTCTGGCTGAGATAGGTTTCTTCAGAGGCTTCAAGTGATAGAACCACCTCTGCTTCCCTTGGTAATTGGTGCCAAAAAATATTCAAGTGTTGCTGTTTTAGTCACTGCTAAAACCATGTACCTTATTTTTCTAGCTTACATTTATCTAACTTTAATTTCTAGCTGCTGGCTCACATTTGGCTTTCATCTGTTTTTCATCCACACACAGGCATCACTTTACCCAATGAAATTCACCCCTGCATTTTAGGCTGACACAGCAAATGATGTTCAACAATTCTGGCCAGAAAGAAAAGTATCCTGCATCCTGCTGCATGTATAACTGTGCCACTGAATTCAGACTATCTAGTCTACAAGTACCATCTGCTCTGTAATTAAGGCTTGCTTAGAGCTATAAGGCCTCAGCTCAGGATAAGCAACATCCCCCCAGCACCCTGTTTTGGAGCTTGCAGAAAGGGTGGCCTGAAGCAGCCAGTCAGCAAGGCTGGTGGCAGTCAGCTGCTTTTAGCATTGCTGTTGAATTACTGCCATCATCAACCAAAGTTATGAGTATAAGGGAGTCCAGTAAAGGACAGCAAGTACCATCAAAGTTGCAGAGAAAGTTTTGTAACCCTTCCTCAAGGGGAGACAGATGTGGGCAGGGGTGAGCACAGGTCCCCCCCAGCAGCTCTGCACTAGGTGGCTGTGCTGCCCTCTGTGACCCTGACCCTGTTGCTGCTGGGCTTGAGAAACAGCAGATTTACCCCTTACCTAAGAATCTAGGCCAAGCTTGAGCAGTGGCTGGCTTCTCCAGCTGAGAGGTCTCTTGTCCCATGACACAGGCTTTCCATGGGCTGTTTCAGGGTCCAGCAGAGCCAGCTGGGACCAAACTGTAAACAGAGAATTTTGAGAAGGTAAATGAGAGTCCCATGGGCCTGGCAAGGGCTTAAAGAGGAAGAAAAGGAGAATCTGGCTCTCCCTGTGAGCTGTGGTACCACTCACTGTCCATCTCCAGGACAGAGATGCCATTCTCAATCACAGCATGAAAACATATTTGTAACAGAAGCACACACAGTAATGACACGATGGAGGAAGCAGCTGGTGCAACCAAGCAGCACCAATTGGCATTATCTTAACACTGTGGGCTGTAAATTGTGTCAGAGCTGCTTTCTGTATGGTTCAGTCATTCCTTCTACGAGGGCATGAGCACCTGGGGCAGGGAAGCACAGATAATCTGGCCGTGACCTGCCCAGAAGGTCCTTGCAGCTCCATACCAGCTCCCTGGAGCAGCAGCTCTGCAGCAGATCCTTGGACACCAGCAAGGGATGGATACAGTCTCAGAAGAACAGCTGCCAGGCTCTGCTGTCCCAGTCCCAGCCTCGACAAAAGCCACGTGGGCAAGATGAGGCTTGGCAAAAAGGGCATGTCTGACTGTTGAAATCAGGAATTTCCCCACTCCAGGCCAGTGGAGAAATGAAGAGCAAAGGGGAACCAGCCCACTACATTTAACTGTGTTGTTACAGTGAACAAATCTGTTCTCCTGTCTGTTGTCAAGATCTACAGGATTTTTATCCATAAGAAAACTGACAGTGGGATATGTATATGAGATATAGGGAGCAGATCACTCCTTTGCTGTGCCCATTAGTCTCTCCCAAATGACACTCCTTCTTTTTAATTCCAGGTACTTAGTATCATAGAATCATAGAATTGATTGGGATGGAAAAGACCTCCGAGATCACCAAGTCCAACCCTTGGGGCAACTCCAGGCCCTTTACCAGATCATGGCACTCAGTGCCACGGCCAATCTCAGGTTAAAAACCTCCAGGGATGGGGA
>JAWWEV010000024.1:14994580-15008026 GCA_035583235.1 Hafferia zeledoni | reverse complement strand
GGAGGTTTTTCAACTGAGATTGGCCGTGGCACTGAGTGCCATGATGTGGTAAAGGGACTGGAGTTGGCCCAAGGGTTAGACTTGATGATCTCGGAGGTCTTTTCCAACCCAATCCTTTCTGTGATTCTATGCCACCATTCAAGGTGCTCAGATAGCTGGCAGAGCAAGTCCTGGCTGGAAGCAACCAGGCATCTTTCACCCCTCATCTGCTGCACTGCCCATCCCATTGGCATAAGGGAGTCAGGTAATTCCTTTGGTTTTACAGAAAATTGTAGATTCACAGCAAAACTTATGAAGCTACGAAAATTCCCAAATAACTCTGGCAATAAAAAAATCTGAGGTTTACAGACCCTTAACTCTTCTGAAGCAACCCTTTTAAAGCACATTTGATGGTTTCAGTTGGTGAGATTACTTGGAGATAGTGTACTGTCAGTTGAACAAGTGTGAAATTTGAGGTAAAATCTTTTTTTCCTCATTTGCTGCTCCATAAAGGGGCAATTCCTGCCCTCCCTGCCTTGTTTTTCAGTTTGTCCACCAAACTGTACATCTGTCCTCCCTCTCTCAGTTGAGGAGCCCAGGAAGCCCAGGCTACAGTTTTCCCAGGGCTTGGCCAGCTCTAATTTTTATTAGCTCCACAGAACTGAGGAAAGGAATTACTAGCTCCCTTGTGGCCTTACTGAGGAGGCTTCAAAGCAGCTTTCTCTGTTGCACCTGGCAGATCCTCCAGTAACAGGCCAAAGTTTGTTCATCCCATGGTCACACCAGTTCACACCACTCATAGCTGGTGCCTGTAGATCACATTTGCTGCTATAGAGCAAGGCAATTTGTCACAGTCCCATTCCAAGCAGAAAGGAGATAATGGAGACAGAAAACCTGACCAGGTGTCCTGTTCAGTAACTGCATGTCCCAGGGACTTCCATATCAAGGCTCCCCAGGACTGAGCAGCTCTAGAAGCCTGACAATAATGACCCCACATAGGTCACTCAGAGCTCTGCACTTCTGCTGCGTATCAGTGTGGAGAAGTAACTAGTTCTCATTTCCTAGCTACTGCCTATTTCCACAAATTAAAACCAAAACCAAACAAAACAACGAGCTGGAAGTTACTATCTTTGAGTTCTCTTCCACTGTGCCAAATCTCACAGAAATCTGCATGTGGGCAGTGATGACACAGACTATGTTTTTTCACAAACCAGACTCAAAAGGACAGGGTGTGTAGGTGTTCCTACTGACATTAGATTAGCTGTTGGTTAAAACCTGGTTGTAATAATGCCAGGGTCATGGGTTCAATCCCCTGTCTGGGCCGTTGGACTCGATGATCCTTGTGGGTCCCTTCCAACTCAGAATAGTCTGTGATTCTGTCTGTGATTCTGTGACACACCTGCAAGGGCAACTGAAAGAAGTGACAGAAAGCCACAGCAGACATCAATCCCTGCTCCCACCAGTCCTCCCAAAAACTTACACTGAGAGATAGAAGTCCCACCGCTTGGCTCCCAAACCAGTATTGATCCATTAGGCTCTGCTGTCTCTGCCCTGTAGATGAAAAGCATTTCTGGGTAAAAACAAGGACATTGCTAACTCTCCTTACAGTTTCAAGTTAAAATGAGGAAGGCAGCTCAAGGTCCTTGTCACAGCTGCCAGTCACCACAGTGTTACATCAGTCACAATGCTACAATTCCAGTGATAGGCTAGCATGAAAATTAGATAAGGAGGCTGAATCAAACCTGTGATACTCCCAAAAGACAACCTGAAGTTAAACTAAAAAAAACTAAAATTGCTTTACTCCTTTCTGTAGTTATTTTTAACCTAGGGTGGACTGTGTCGTCCTGGAACTGAGTCAAATGAAAAGGAGACATTCAAGGCACTTTACTCTCCCTCTGCTCTGTGTCAGTCATCACTTCTAGGTTTGTAAATGCTTAGTGGGATTTGCTCAAGGCCAGGCAAATCAGGCTCCTCCATTTACTGCTATACAACAAATGTATTCCGGTAACTGGCTGTTCTCCTGCCAGTGCCTTCTGTTTTCCAACTCATTTCATTTTCTTTAGAGACTTTCTTTCAGACAAGTGGATAACCAGAGCCTTGGGTCGACTCCATATGTGGATCCTGCCTCTCAGCAGTGCCAGTTAATTCTTTGCAGAAATCCTGCTGGTGTAGGAAGCAGGTACAAAACTCTCTGTTTCCCACACTGGACCCAGTTTATTTGCTCCTGTTTCCGCTCCCTTTTCACCATCAATCAGCCCACAAAGCACTGACTGCAGCTCTGCCTGAGGCTCTCCCCAGCTGCCTCCCTGCATTTCCTGCCAGGCTCTCCCAAGCCCATAGCCAAAGAAACCTGTCCACACCTAGGCAGACTGGGCTGGGCCTTTGTTTTGGGCAGTGACGTGTGCTGGGGTGGAGGTCACCATTGTTTCAGCTCCCTGATTCCACAAAGGAGTGTTAATAATTTCTTACAACTGCAGTAAATGAAGAGTGGCAGTTACACCCAACCTATAACATTATACTTCATTGGGTTTCCTCTTATCTGCCAAAAAAGGGTTTCTTCCTTTTGCCATGGGAAAGTGCCTGGGTTGAAATGTCACCTGGGCAGAAGCCACTAACCTGAATGGGATTTCTCTCAAACAGGTGGACTACATTGATGCACAGACAGGGTCACCCTGCTCTGAGCTAGACCTAAGAACTCCTGGGGCTGCTTGGATCAGAAATCAGAGCTGGGCTCCCCCTCTCCCATACCATCATATCTCCCCTCAAAAGGAAGGCATGCAGTGGATAATGTAGCTGCCATTGGTGTTCCAACAAAGAGTCTGACAGCACTAACAGAAAAATACAACTGTTCTGTGGAAAGCAGATGCATTTTCACAAGAATGAAGTACCTCTCATTGAGTCTATGAAAGATATTCCTTGCAGAGAAGTTGCACTAGAGTCAGTCTGAAATTCTCTAATTTGTCTCAAGAGGTACCCAGCTCTTAAGGTGCTCTCTGACATGAAGAGTGCAATCACACACCAACCTTTGCCTTCTTTGAGCATTGTATAAAGAAGAGAAAACAGTAGGAAACATCCCCCATCCTCCTCCCATGCCTTGTGTAGCATGAAGGTTATGTACAAGAAATAAAACATTATAGCCAGAAGCCTTATTTTGTAGAAAATAATCATATTTTTCACATTCAGTGCAACATTAAACCTAACCTCCCAAAACTCAGCTGTGCCTAGGCTTGTGATCTTAGAGTGAAATTATCCCCAACAGAAAATCTTCACTGCCCCAGCAAAAAATGAGCTGTGGAAAACACAAACAAAATGACACAAGTGGTGAAAAGTAAAAGGAGGTGGTTTAGACACATCCCATCTTGATATGCAATGTTTCGGTAACCAGGGTGAGGAAATGGGTTTTCCTTTTAAG
Organism: Hafferia zeledoni; assembly: GCA_035583235.1. Lineage (NCBI taxonomy): Eukaryota > Metazoa > Chordata > Aves > Passeriformes > Thamnophilidae > Hafferia > Hafferia zeledoni. The sequence goes on along the minus strand of JAWWEV010000024.1, from coordinate 15,004,635 downwards.
CAAGGGTGGGCCAAATCCTTGGCTGGAATAAATTCAGCGCTGTTCTGATGAAATCAGTGGATTGTTGCTCATTCACAGCAGCTCAGGGTCTGGCATGTGGTTTTATCCTGACAGTATCACAGTAATGTAATTCTAAATCATGTGGAGGTGCTGTTTTGATACAATATCGTTAAATACTAAATATACCAAATTGAACTGAACTAGAATGAACCTAAAATGGGAGAGAGCGAAGGGAATGTCTCTCTAATTGAAATGTGGACTTGAAGGCTAGAAAGAGTTACAGGACGATTTGATGAAATCCCTTGAAGCATTCTCACTGACTAGTTAGTCTCTTCACTCTGGAAGGTTTCAGAGTTTAACACATTTCCTGATGCTCACTAAGAGCTCACTGTAATTCCTGGAGCCAGGAGCACTAAGGATGCAAAGCACAGCTACACCAGCACTGTAAGGGTGATCCTCTCACTAGCCCCCAGTGGCACATGTGGCCAAGAGGGATCTGCTGGGCTTGAGGCTGGTGAGTCCTGCCCATCATCCCACTGCCAACTCAACTGCTGCACCCAGCTGAGGGACAGCTGCAGACACGGAACCAACACCGTGGGAACCCCTCGAGCGTCGCAGCAACCAGCCAGGGGAGACATTGCAACCACTTGTGCAACTCTGGCTCCCTTAGTCACACTGAGGAGGATGTGAGCAGGACTATTGCAGCTGTGAACCAAGGAGGAAGCGATGGATTCCTCACGGAAATCCTTTCCCAGTTCCTGCTCTCCCTCCTGGTTCTGTCCTCCCCACCACACAGCAGTGACCTCCTGATCTGCTTTGCCCTCTATGGCCACTTGCCGTAGTGATCCCATAGGGATCCCATAGTGATCCCAAGCAGCCTGGCTCCTCAGTCCCTTTCAGGATGAGCCAGGGTGATGCTAATTCCCTGCTGAAGTAGGTGGCAGTCTTTATGATGTTTCAGGCCTGAGAAATCTCACCAGTGCACCGAGAGCTGCAGGGCTCCTTCCTAATTACACAGTGGAGCTCCACATGATTCATGTCAGCAGGTCCCCGGCCCCCTCACCTTGGTGCTCGCTGCTGTGACACAACAAATCCAAGTGGAAGTGATTAGCAGGTTGCAGCTCCAGCCTGCAGCTCCCCAGCCCCATCAATCTGGGTGCCAGGAGCCTGTTGGATCGCGCTGCTCCTCAGGCATTACAACATCGGAAGCCACACTTGAAAACCCATCGTCTGGCTCGCTCTCGGATTTCCCAATGAAAGCTGGAGGAGGAGGATGGAGAACCCGGGCTGAGAACATTATAGATGCATTTTTAAATTCCCAGGGGAGGGTTGAAAATTAGAACTTGCTCTGGGGCCCCTTCTGTTTTTGTTTTTTCCCTTCCCTTCCTCTCTTTCCTTTTGGTCTGATTAACTTCGGCGACTGGCTTGCACAATTTTATCAGGTTGGGCCTGATGAATCATTCATCTCCTGCAAGCAACAGGGAGAGATTGCAGGCCAGGCAGGGGCTGTGTTGCAGTAACCAAAAACAGCAAAAAAACCCCCACCCCCACCAAGAGAGAGGGAACGGGGACAGGGAAAAAAAGAGACAGTGGGCCAAGAGCACTCATGGACAGCTTTCTGATGTCTGGGCTCAGACAACCAGCAGCACATTCATTTGTAAGACTGCCAGACCTCCTAGGAAACTAAAAGGCTGCTGTTATTTATAAAGCTAGATGTTGCTGTTCTGCCTGCATGCAAGACTAGCTCATTATATTTATAGGTACCTGTCCCATTCACCTACTTCTGGGCCCTCATTCCCATAAATCTGTGAGGCTCTGCCTTCCAACCCTGAGATGCCTCTCCTTTCCAAGCAGGGCCATTTGGAAATGTCTGTCACCACTGCAGGGCATGTACACATAAATATATACCTGAAAGCCCTGCATTTCTGTCAATGTACAGAAAGCCAGAGTTAAGAATTTTTCTTCCACCTGGAGAGCACCAGATTTTGCATTTCATTTGTAAAAAGCCCCCAGTAAATCTTAACCACAGAAGTTTGATTTAGTGATGGTTTAAAACTGTCAGCTGGCTTCAGTAGAGAAGATATACAAGTCAGTCCCATCAATTCTGGCAGCCTGGAATCCAAGCACCCCTTAGCAAAAATAAAATCAGCCCTCCTAGATTTTATGCCTGAACCTCAAACAATCTGTGCATAAATCAAAGTCAGAGCTCATCTGGGCAGGCATGAAGAGCCTTTAGTGAGGCTGGGGATGTGGGCAAGCAAAGGCACCACTGGGGACAGGAAAAGCAAGAGATTTGGCCTTTCCAGTTTGGGGGGGTTCACACACAAACACGAGAGAACTTTTCTGTTTTGAAGGTGAAAGGCTTATTTCTCAACAAACAAACCAGTAAAAATGGCACATGCATATGTTCCCCTCACTCTTGAGACCAGCTGGGCTCACTCCTGCCAACCAGAAGCCTTGCCTGAATGGAGATACAGAAATTGAGGCAAACTGCTGCTTCCAGTTGCCCATATATTCACAAATTTTCAAGCAGAACCATGTTCTACCAGTCCAATCCCAGATTTCTTAGGTGCTTCAATTTGTGCCATCATTTGGGGCTAGAAATTACTAAATCAGATCTCAAACCTCATGGAATTGTCCAGGCCTGGCTCCCTCAAGTAGCCACACTACCATGGTGAGAGGCATTTTACTCCCTGCAAGTTGCAACAGTGGGCAGGTCTTGAGAGGAGTCTCAAAGAGCCCACTCAGAGGAAGAAACTTCCCCAGTCCAAGGGCAGATACTGTTTGCCCTGTTTAATCTCTTGGAAGGGTTCCCTATTCCTCAGTCATGAATTAAAAGTCACCCAGAGAAAAATATTTGCCCTTGTGCAATGTGTTTCATGGGCTGATTATCTAACACTTGATGTGGCATAAATTCAAACCCTTTAAAAACAGAACAAAAGCCAACAGAAAAAAAGCCAAGAAAAAAGGAAGAAGAAAGGTGCTTCCATAGCTTAGAGCATTCCCAACCCCACATGTCTATCCAAAAAAAAGCCAACAGTCCAACACTGAGATCTGTGGGGCTGGATCTGGAGGTAGGAATTTTCACAGCTTAGTCTGAGTGCATGATTCAAGGCTGTGCTGGAGTGAACAGGAGTCTCTCTATAGAAGAGGGACCACAGAAATTGTAACCAAAATTTACATTTCCCTACTAAAAGTCATCATATACATAATTTACTAATAATCATCTCAAAAGACTCAACCAGTTCTACTAGAAACCCAAATGGGTTAAGGGTGTGAGAGAGAAGCAAAGCTGACTCAAGCTAAGCCAAATAAATACAATAAACACAGAGCAAACCTGATTTTTCCCTGGCTGCTGCACACAATATTTGCAAACAATTACACTGGCTGCAGCAGTTCAACAAGCAGGAAGTATCAAGATGCTTTGTGCATTATTTACACATCTAGTTATGAAAGCTCAGGCCATAAAACTGAAAAGGAAACTGGATTTTTAAAACAAATATGAGCCTTAAGATGCCCATTTCAGGGACAAATGGAAACAAATAAATACATTGAGGCTCTTTTCTCTATGGATTTCAATCTCAGATGCTCATTTGCATCTCTGCTAGGATTATCAGCAGCTCAAAGTTTCCTTCTGTATGATCACCATAGATTTTACTTAATCACTTCTGCCTTTTAATCCATAACTACAGATGATTTATGGCATGTTCTTCCAAAGCCCTCCAGTGTAAGGCAGGGAGGAATCCCTGTTCTCTGGTAGGTTAAGGCCACAATCAATTGACCTCAAAGGAATGAAAAGCCACTGTGTGTCCCAGGAGAATGGAAAGACAACAGCCCTTCTGTGAAAGGATGAAGAAAAAACACCCATACAGAGGTTATTTTGTTAACCAGACCTGACCATCTCTCAGGTGCTTTAGAGGATACCTGGGGACTCCCCTGGCAAAGGACAAGTAGGACTCAGCTCAGGTAAGAAGTTGAGTGCTGTGCACTCACAGCCCAGATTCTATCAAGGTAAATTAAGCAATGACCTGCAGCCACCATTGCCTGAAAGCTGCTCAGTAACCATGGTCCAGCTCCAGGACAGCCATCCCTTCCCCATCCCAGCACCAAATCCAGCCTGAAAGCAAAGCAGCCCTCTCTGCAAGAGGTATTTGCCTTCAACATACATGATCTACACTGATAAGTGGGAAGGTTCCCTGAGTCTGCATTTGGGGGATGCAGAACCTCTAAGATGCCTGACCTTGAGCTTGCTCACATGCTTTTAAGGAGCTGGAAATTAGGGGACAGCAAACACCATATCTAGTGCCTCTGTAGGTCACCTCCCCATCTCCAGCTCCTCTCTGTGTCCCCAAAAACCAACACCCCATCTTCAAAGCAAGCACAGATTTTAGGAGAATCCCTTTTCAAGGTGAAACCACCTTTTCTCCCCACTACCCCCATCATGGAAGGAACACTGAACAGCCTCTGGAGTCTGCTAATGTTCATGTGTCAGGGATGGCTTTGCTGGAAGACTTCTAACATCATCACCAGGACATCTTATTTTTCAGTTCTGAAGTGCTACAGGAGGCAACATCTTAAAAAAAAAAAGAAAAAAAAAGAAAAAAGGAAAAGGAAGGGCTGGAATTATACTCCCAAAGTTCTGACCAACACTGAGCTCTGACGAAGGTAAAACTAAAACACCACAAACACTTCCATTTTTAGAGTCTGTGGAAGAGACAAAAAAGTTTCTCTGTCAGTCTCAGCAACAGAGCTGAGCAATGGATGACAGAGCAGCTCTCCAAGGCATTTGGAGAACATCTCCCAGAGTCTGAAAGCAGCATTTACAATGCTGTTTTGCCACTGGGAGAAGAATCACAGTATGATCCAGTAATCAAGGAAAGCAGTCAGATTCATGGAATATTTTTTAACCCATAATAAATTAGAGTTTCCTAAACTTTATTGCGGTCACAAAGTCAGAACAAAAATTGATAAAAAATACAGTTATTGTGCACAGAAAATTTTGAAAAATGTCACTAAATACTCAGGGGGAAAACAGTGAGTGCCATTTTAATGAAAACCAAGCTTACAGATTGCTGGTTTCTGAAAGCAGTCTGGTAAATGGTTTTGTTTTCCAATAAGCAAAACAAATACTGGAACAGACCCATAGTCCTTTCTCTTCTCTTGCTCCAAATCTCCCCAAAGGGAGGTTTCAAAGTGGAATAAAGGATGACTCTCCTCTGATTTTAAAACCAGCAAATGGTTTCCAAATGTACTGTGAGCCAGAAGGGATTTAGGGCAGCAGAGGAAGGTCAGGAGACCCTGATGTACAGTGGAGATTGCAATGAATGGGCAACAAAAAGCAAAACCTGCTCCCAACAAACGAGATTGGGAAAGTGCCTGAAGATGGGGCTTATCATGCCACAGCTTGAAACTCCCCAAGCAATGCACACACCCATGTCTCTACATGAAAGCACCGAGGTGGGGAGGAAGCACAGTTAGGGTTTGGCGCTGCTCAAGCCCCATGCAATTACAGGCAAGAGTAAACATCTTATTCAAGGATGAGCAATGGTCCCTCAAGGGAAAACCCTGGGGCTCCCAGCCCTCCCAGGAAGGTCACAAATGGGCACAGGAAACAAGCGGAGACTTGCACAAAGGGAATGAGCTAAACCTCAGTGCCCGTGAGTAAGGAACTGAACAGACTGGTCCCTGTGCTCCAGCATGGGCAGAGATTTCAAACAAACACATGGCAAGCTATTGGCATCACTGAACCTCCTATTTCTGAAGCTCCACAGGTATTATTTAATCTTTCTTCCCAATACATCAATTGCTATAAAATCTCTGGTTGGCAGGAGCACCTCACTTAGTGCTCCTGACAAAAATCTTTCCTCCACGGCAGGAAGAGGGGGCATCATGAAGTTGGCAGCAGATCTGTTCCTTGTGGAGGCAGAGGATCCTCAAATTGTACCCAGACTCTGGGCAACCATCCCTTAACAACACCTACATGCCCTTTACACAAACTTTAACATTTCCCAAACAAACCACGTCTTAAAAGGCTAGTCTTTAAATCAATTTTTTACCTCCAGTACCATCCACTCAGCAGAGCCAAGTTTACAGCCTTGCAGATGCCATTTCCCACTCATTAAGGCCCAACCAGGCATGAGCTGTACAGGGTCTAATCCAAGAAATTCATACTCCAAAGGCTTACTCACTGGTAGCTATTGGGAGCACTTCTGCAGAACAAGCATGTGCATTCCTCTGCAGTCACATCCCTGCCTCCAGCCCTCACTACCAGGCAACTCTCAGCAGGCCCAGAAGTCTTTCCTCTGTGGAGGAAGAGGTGGTATCATGAAGTTGGCATCAGAACTGTTCCTCACAGATGCAGGGCATCCTGAAAATACACCCAAACTGTGGTCAGTCCTCCCTTAACACACCTACATGCCCTCACACAAGCTCCAACAGACACCTCAAGAGCTGAGACAGGTAACAGATGTCAGCACACAACATCTAAGTACCAAAAGCCTAAGGAAAAGTCTATTGAACCCCTTCAGCAGGCTCAGGAGGGGACCACTGACAGCTCATTTGTTGCCATAAGTACTTGTTCCTCAGATGCCAGGGCCAGTCGATGCAAGTTAATTAATCTCCTGAAAAAAAAAAATGAAACCATCTGGCTGCACAGCAACTGCTCTTCCTGCCTGGGCTCAGAAGCCCACATGGCAGATCATGGAGAGGCCACATCAAACAAGCAAGAATAAAGCAAGGACATGCTCTGTGCTACTGTCACACAGCCCAGGTCACTGCCTGGGAAGCCCAGGCAGCCACCCAGCCTGCAGACATTCCCCTCCTTTGCAGTGTCCTGCTGCAAGGGAAGATCCTCCCTCACCCTGATTTGGCATCAAGGTGCTTCATGCCATGGTGGCCTGAGCCAGGAGGGCAGAGCAGGCTCTTTCCAGCCCAGCAAGAGGGGCTGCTGCTGAGGGCCAGCAGGCGTATGCAGCTCTGGTCACACAGAGCAGGGCTGATGATATCGAGGAGAACAGGGGCAGCCCAGGTCCCTCCAGCCCACTGACTCGTGCTGGTCCTCGTGTGTGAACATTGACTTCTCTTCCTCTGCTGGCCTCCTGGGGAGGAGGAAGAATGAATTTCCTACCTTGCAGAGCCACAGTTTGATAGAAGCATCTGCAGCCTTCACAGCCATCATGAGTCCTTGGCTTTCCCTCTGCATAGCCAAAGTCACATCCCCAAGCCGAGGTGCAGCCCTAGGATTGGGCTCACAAGGATGACAGATAATTACCAGTAATCACTCCTGCTGTGAGCAGGAAAACCAGTGGAGGAAACAAGCCTTTCCTGGCAATGACCCAGCTAAATTGAATCAGCAACAAGTTTGGAAGGATGGTCAGACTGGTGGCCACTGAGAGACCTCCAGAAATGCTACTGCTTCCCTTACATTGCTGCATGTATCAACTATCCAAAGGCTTCACATATTGGTCATATAAACAACAGTCAGGGCAGTGGTGAGATAATCAAAGCAATAGTTCACTTCTAACATGGCATTTGGTGCCAGCTTTTCCCTCACCAGTCAAAGCACAGTCCATTAACAAAGCAGGCTCAGAGTTACTCTTTATTGACTTCTTTCATTACTAATGATGACAACACCACAGTGAAGATACTAAGAATCTACCATGAATAAGCTAGAAAAATTCCCTGAAGGAACCACAAATCATAGTCCATGAAAACCTGGTAGGATAAATAGAGCTGCTGCACATTCCCCCAGCAGCACCACATGGGCAGTCCATGCCAGATGCCTGGACAGCCTCACCATGTATGGTTTGCAAAGGTCTTCCCCCAAAACAGTCCTTGTACATGGCTCATGTTGGAGGCTGAGTGGGAAAGAGGTGAAGGGCCTGCCACCTGCTCCCTCCTGTGCCTCCTTCTGTCTGACAGAGCTGGATTTCCCTTCAGTTTTCACCAAAGGGCAGAGTTAAACTCAGCTCATGGTAGGTAGAAACAGGCAGAGCTTTATTTCAAGCATGTCTGTTGCTCAGTGCAATACAACTGTGAGAACTAGGAAGAAGGAGAGGGGGAAAAAACCTCTTTGTGGTTAATGATGGTTATGCTAACATGGTGAGAAATAAGGCAGCGAGGATGGCAGAGATAATTACACTGTGATCTTCATTTCCCTTTTGGACAGGAAATAATGAGACGTCCTTTGCTACACAGGAGAGTCTCCTCTCAGAGAAAAGGCAACAGCTGGCAAAGAAAAGCAAGGTGGAGCTGCAGAAACCCATTGCCCCTCTACCAGTGTTGGCCACCAGGGCCAAGCTTTCCTAGCAGAGGGACAGAAACAACATGAACCGACTCCAGGGAAACAGAGCAGTTTGCCCTTGGGCACTACCTGGCCATGCCTCAGGATCCCAAACCTGTGCAGCTGCCCAGGTTTCCAGAGATGGCACAGGTATGTCCTGCCTGGCAGGGCCCTGGGCTCAGGGAGTGATGCAGGAAGGACAAGTGCACTCTGCTGCACTTCTTGAAGCCTGGGCAGCCTAAAAGGAGCTACTGGGGCTGGGAAATCCCAGGAGACTCCAGGGAAATGCATAGAATTGCACAAAGCTGTTAGAAAAGTGCCACAGCTCAGCAACCTGCAGCCAGGCAGGGATTATCCTAAATCCCTTGGCTTCAGCGAGCCAGGGACCACTTCAGACCTGTCACCTCCGAGAGAGGGCTCATTTTCAGTACACAAGCCCCCAGGTGCACCTCCAAGTGCTACAGCCTTGCAGAGCTTCCAAAATATTCAGCTGCCCAGGGAAAAGGCTCAGTGAGAGAATGTTAAAATAAACCCCTAAAACTCTGCGAGCAAAATCATCATCAGGTACACAGCAATGAGGATGAAAACTGCTCCTGTTGCTCACACACACAGACAAGAGAGCATTGCTGGTGTGTTGCTTTCCAGGTCTGAGTTAGTCCTGGAGCTGACAGAGCAGCAGGATGGAATTTCCTCTTGTTTATTTACATTTTTGAGTCCATCTTGGTACCTCTTCCCCAAGAGCTCCTTTGCTGATCAAGTAAAGTTTCAGTTAATGAGACTATTTTTAGCACCCACTGCTGGGAGAAGCTGAACATTTTAGCAAAGCCTCCTCCAGACTGTAAGGAGCCCATTATTGCAGAGGAGGAGGAAAGAAAAAAGCTGGGGGTGGGCCTGTATCTAGGTCAGCATCAATCCCTCTCTGTCACCTATAGCCTTGTTTTATGGGAAGCATGTGGATAATAAAGGGTGATTACAGAAAGTGGAGGGGAAGAGGCAATCCTGTGAAATTTATAGATAGGAGAGAATTCACATTAATAGGAGATAATATGGAGCTGCAAAACTGTTATAAAAAAAGGCATGAGAAAAGCTCTGTAATCTGGGTTATTAGACACAACTACACCAGGGTTTTTTTCCTTTCTGGGTGCATGTCACCATGATGGATGTCACTTTGGATAGTGATAATAACAGTAAAATATCCCTGTTAAAGCCAAGTACATTAAATTCTATATTGGTGTAATTTACTGCGTTATGGGTTCCCATCACTCAGGTGCCAGACAAAATGCTCTTCCTTACGATGTCGATCACATTTTACAGGAAGAAGCGTTTCTTCAAATATCTATCATACGTTAAAGAATTCTTTTTAACTTTCCATTACTATTGTCAGGAAAGACAGGGAGCAGGAGGCAGGGGTAAGCTTTTCATATTGGTAACGTACATCATGAGCTGCATCTGCCATTGCTCTGTGTCTGCCTCATTCACAGCTGCTTTTCTGGCCAAATGTACAAGAGATTAGTTTGCTCCATGGGAAGGGACAGAATGGACTGGACAGTAGCTACTGTTTTTTAAAAACTACACATGCATCAGTAGGATATTGAACCAAACATTAAGCATCTGTCTCTTGCAAACAAAAATAACAAAACCACCGTGTTCAGTTCTGGGCCCCTCAGGTCAGGAAAGATATTGAGGGGCTGGAGCGAGGCCAGAGAAGAGCAACGAGGCTGGTGAAGGGACTGGAGCACAAGTGCTGTGGGGAGAGGCTGAGGGAGCTGGGGGT
>JAWWEV010000024.1:14972018-14994480 GCA_035583235.1 Hafferia zeledoni | reverse complement strand
CTGCTGAGGTGCTTGGAGTCATAAATAGAACAAGACAACCCTAAGATTTTTTTCTGTTTGCTCTTCATTGCAGAAGCTGAATGACTGCTAAAGGAACAACAAACGTGGTTATTCAGAGGCTGTGAGTAGAAAGCTCAGTGGCACCACCAACCCAAGTGCTGGGTCAGGCTCAGGCTCCCCAGGGAATCAGGGAGGAGGCAGCTGAGGGCTGAGCCCTTGGTTCCCATCTGCTCTCCCATGCACCTCCAGGCCCTGGGGCAATCACTCCTTGCAGTACTCTTTCCAAAAAGTGAACGCCTCCAGATAAGGGCTGTCATTGTTCAGGGACAGGCAGAAGGAGGCCTTGAGGGACTGCAGCAAGAATCCTTTCTGCTTCAAGATAAACCAGTTCTGAGATGGCGTGGAGCTCTAAAACAAACCAAACTACCCCTATCAAGAGCAAAAGCACCCTAAGAGAATCTGCTTCAAAACCACATGGAAGAGGACTTGGTACCACTGTGATTTCAAAAATGGAGTGGAGGCATCTGTAGGCTGAGCTATAGCAAGTTTCAAAGCTCTCAAGAAAAAAAAAAAAAACACAAAGGAAAGTTTTCCTTCTCCCTGCAGCACAGAGCAGATGTGCAGCACAATGCAATCACTCACAGCACCTCTAACCCCAGAGCCCATGTCTGTAACAGCAGTGAGACCTCCCAGCTCCCTCCAGCCACGCTATTCCTGAGGGCCAAAGGGTTTGTAGGGTTCTGACTGTGAAGATGGTTCTGCTCACACTCAGTGTGGCTCATCAAATCAATCAGTTCACTTTCAGGATCAGGCCCTGAGAAATGCAATCAGCTCCCACCCAGGCTGCACTTTCAAATTGTAAATTACGGAATGGCCGCAATGTTAAGAAAGAATTAGATGACTCCGGTTTGTTTCCAAAACAAAACACCACAGTGTGGTATTACTGAACACCATCCCACCCAAACGGAATTTGATACTTCATTCAAGCTCAAACTTGTTTTTTTTTCTTCCACATGTGCAGCTGATTAATCGAGGATTCAACCATTTATGCCCTACTATGTTCTGGTCTGTCTCTTAATAGTGACTGCATTTGACCAAAGTGACTCTGACCTACACACATACAGAAGGTTTTAGCTGGTACCTCAGAAGTGAGACAAGGCAAACAGGAGAATTGTCTCTTTCCTCCATGCTGGAGCTACATGAGCTCACACCTACTGAAGACCCTGCCTTTCCTTTCCTTGTTCCTCGCTGTGTGAGCCAGATTCTGCTCTCCCCACCTCTGGGCAAACTGGACAGTTCCCTCTCTAAAAGGTAGAGAGGTCTTTCTGTTGGCTTCCCTGGTGTTTTCCACCCCAGCTCTGCAGTACTGGACCTCCCCTGGCAGCTCCCAGGTAGCTGCCACCTCCCTGCCTCCTACTGTTGCTTCCACAATAGTTTGTCTGCTGAGAAAATATTTATTTTGCACTTGAGAAAAGGTCATTGACTGGTGGTGCAAACCACTCTCCGCTGAGACAACAGACACGGGAGTCAGACTCCAACAGAAAATCAGCCTGGAGTCTTTTTCCTCCTCCCCTCCTTCCTCCCACATCCCATTCAGATGGCATGAAAAGGCTCTCAGTGGCTCTAAGCCCAGAGAAAGGAGGACATATTTCATGTCCTTCACAAAGTCTATCTCCACTGGTCCCTTGCTCAGCAGGAAGCAGGGCTTGCCCTAATTGGAACCAAGGTGGGCAACAAAACAAAGATTCATTTCTGTAGCACCACAAGGCTGGCAGGGGCAGTTCCCTGCCCTCAGCATTCCCTCCAAGGACAGTCCTCCAAGGTGGCACAAGCAAACACCTGAACTGGAACAGGGGCCAGTTGCACTTGACTCTCCGTGCCTTTGCAATACCCTTTTTTGAGGTGTGCTCCTCACACCCAGCTGCAGGAGCAGCCACAAGAGCACATCACCTGCATCACAGCGCTTGCAGCACAGCAGGGAATGCAGGACATGAATGAATTTGGCAGCATAACACTTAGAGGAAGCAATGCACTTTCCTGTGCACAACACAGCGGTTTGTGTCGATTTCCAGTTCACTTTTTACCAGCAATTTGAATGTTCCTATGATGTTTATGTATACAAAGAACAACAGAAGGGCTTAAACACACTGTAATTTCAATGAAAAAAAATTTCCCACTCAAATGAAAGGAACAATAAAGTTAATAAATTATGCATTAACAAATCCAGAGCACACATCTGTCTGTACAAAATAACCTCCAGTATAATGGCAAGCCACACAGAAAACCTGTGTCCTGCAAATGAAACTGCCTGAGTAACATCAGGCCTAATGCAAAGGCCAATAAACACAACATGAGCCTGGCTGTTGTTTTCAGTAGCTTTGGACCAAGCCACTTCAGCACATGAAAAGTTACATCATTCCTTTCCTTGCATCTCTCCATTCAGAGCAGCAGTTTAACATGGAGCAGTGGTTGGAAAGAGCAAATATCTGGGAGGAGGGTGACTGAAAGAATCTATGCTTGGGGAAAGGATTAGGGAGAGAAAAGGGAATTTTTAACAAGGATGAAGATTGCTGGTATATAGATCTTTATCTGGCTTTGAACAACTTAGCTCCCATGCTGTAACAGCAGGACTTCAGTCTGTGCAGTTCTTCCTGCCTCAGATCCTAAAGATAAGGTTTCACAAGATGGTTGGTTCAAACTAAGACCTCACTTCACTTCACTTGGGATCCTGTCCCCTGCTTCTCATAGTACAGCCTCAGTCTTTCCCTGGCCCAGTTGCAACATTTATCTAATCCCCAGGGAACTGCTTCATCCCAAAAAGCCAGCAGCAAATAGGCTGTCAGGGAAAGAAATGGTTGTAGTTTTGGGCTGAGCATGAGCAAAACCAATTCACAGACAGGCAGGTGAGTAAACAAGTTGTTTGCTTTTTGCAAGGCAAAGCAGAGTTCTGCAGAAAGCACTGAACTGCTTCCATTCACCTCTGGAATCATCCATCTTCCCTGCCGCTCACCAAGGGGTTTGCACACACCCACACCCACACCCACAAACACACTTAAGGAAAGGATATTATTGATAACAACAATATGCTGAGGAAAACATCAAACACAAAGGAAAGGAAGTTGTGGCTGAGCCAGGACTTCCAATCAGCTCGACACCTTCAGATCACCAGACATGACATTTCAGGCAGGTCATATTCCCTGCTCAGTGCTCATCAGTCCTCTCCTGCCAAGAGGTTCCCAGTCACTAATGGCCACCCTTTTCTATAAGGCACTTACCAGCACATCACAGGGACTACACCACTGCCTTTGTTTTGTTTGCAGCCAGCCCAGTGGTTCAGGGGAAGGATGAAGAGGTGGGCTGGTTCCTTGTGCACCTGGGCCTGCAAGACACAACAGTCACAGCACAGAGAAAGGACAGCCAGGAAAGTTGTCAGAGTTAAAACACTAAAGACACAGGGAAGCCACTACAATAATTTGCTGCGAGGTTAAGCACCCTTAGAGCTGTCTCTGGGCAATAAGAGCACACAGGACAGATGAAGGCAAGTACTTGGCCCTTGCTTTGCTTCAGTTCTATAATCCAGCAGAAATGCATTTGGGGATTTATGGGGTTTTGGAAGCTTCCAGCAAAGCTCAGGGCCCGTTCCTTGGGTTATTGTTTTCCCATCTGTTTCTCTTCATTTTATTCCATCACAGAGGCCCCATCGTGGGACGCAGGAATGTGACCGGAACAATAGGCAGAACTCGCTGCCTCCAGGACTGCAGTGAGGGCAGAGCCACCATTGCAGGATGGGAGCCAGAGGCTTCTATATTTAGCCCTTTCTTGCTTATTCCAGATCACATTCTCACCACGGACTCAAGAAGTCAGGAGGCTTTCACCAGACCATTGTCCCCAAGCACTGCACATCCAGCAGGGCCCCTGCACATAAAACATTCATTTCCCTTCTAATAAATGCCAGCAGGAAGACTCCCTGCTCTCCCCTCCCCTTTCCAAATAAGCAAACTAAATAAAACCATCTTCTCCTCTGCAAGGCTTTTGGCCTTGGAGCAGCCCCAGGACTGTGGAGCTTGCACAGCACAGCACTGCCTGTCAGAGCAGGGAAGAGGCAGAAATGGTGAGCTCTTTTCCCCCCTGTCCCTGAGCCTGAGCTCAATTCACCAACCCACAGAGGCTGGTCCAAACCCACATCTCAGCACCTGGTGGCAGGGCAGGTGAGGGAGAACCAGGTCTGAGCATCCACCTGGCCTTAATCACCACCACAGCACCTGCATTTACCTCCCAAACTCAGCAGGTAGAGGACTGCTGAGGAAAAACTCAGGTCTTACTGCAAAGCCACTCCATGTCCCAAGGCACCTCTCTGTCACTCTGAAGGGCCTGCAGGAAACCAAGCTGACCATGATGCCATTTAGCACTTACCTCATTTACATCATCCAAGTGGTGAGATCCTGTAAAGCAAGAGGAAAACCCATCGTGTTACCAGAAACACTTACCTAAGAGCTGTGCTGCTTGAAAATAGCTCGATGACGGCCAAGTTCTCCTTCTGCTGCTGCCACAAGGGTTGTAGATTAGGATCACTCTGCACTTGGACTTTCCAATTCTACAAAGCAGAAGTGTACCAAAGTAGGCTGCTGGTGCCCTGGTGGGAGTTTTGAGCACACAGATCCCTCCTGGGCATCTTGCTGCCATCCATATTACTCCTCCTGTGTACCAGCATGTGTCCACATCCTGCCTTTTTCCCACCACTGCCACTTTCCCATTCCTTCTAAAAGCACCATAAGGGGTTATATTAAGAAGAGAAGGCAGATGTTGAATGGGATGCAAGAACAGTTATTTTTCCTTTAAAGTCTGCCCCTGGAAAATTAGTGGTACTCAGCAGTGCCCAAGCATGGACAGAGAAATTACATCTCTGGTCATGTCACAAACCATGGCCACTAATTTGCTTTGCAGCCTCAAACTTGTGGCAGGTTAAATTTTTCTCCCTGAGGTGTTTGTTTCTGAGGACTGCTCTGAAAAAGGGGTGTCTGATGAGTGTTTGGAGAGGCCTAGAGAAAACCAGCATAGTTAGGAGGCCACCTTAGGATCCAGAGAACACCTTTGCACTGGCAGCACTGGCACATAAGCTGCATTAATCTGCCACACAAACCCCTTCTCCTTTACTTCCTTTGTGTGCTGGAGCCTGGCTTCTCTCTGCTCGTGCAGAGGAGGCAGTGCCCAGTCCTCTGAACAACCACCACATGCCAGCAAGCTGTAAAAGAGCCCTGTGTGCCCAGTCAGGCTGAAAGGAAAAGAACACTTTCCATCAGGCATTCCTGCAGGTCTTGAGATGGCAGTTCTTTGTCCAAAGTAGAGGAGAGAAGGGAACTGGAGTTTCCAGTGGAGGAAGTTGACAGAGAGAAGCAACAGCAGCACTCAGGGCCTTGCTTGGCCCCAAAAAGTGCTGACTAAAAAAACCCCAACCAAACAAAAAACAAACAAACAAAAACCCCACCAACTCTGCTCCATTTTGAAGCCAAAACTTCCCCTTCTATCTTCCCCTTCACTCCCAGATGTACCTCCCTGGAACACATGAAATGAAGCTCAGCCCCTCTGGAAGCTTTAGCTTTCAGCCACAAGGGCTATGAGTTTTTACCACCTCAAACCCAAGGGCTGTACTCAGGCAAAAGGCCAAAAGAGCAAAGTGCTGCCATGGAGAGAACTGATCCATCCAAGGAGAGACAGGGGAAGACCTGGGGCACACACAGGTAACAGTGAGTTTCCTGAAGATCACACAGCAAGATTTAGGGTATGACTGAAAAATGACCTGAAGCCTTGATAAATGCTACACCACAAGGATGCTTTTCCAAAATACCAAAAGCATTGCACTCACACCACTTTTCTCAGAGCAGGGGCTGTGTACAACCCACCAACTGCATCCAGACTGTTTCTGCATCCTTCCTTCCCTGTGTGACTGAAACACCCTGAAGTGTTTCCCTAGATTTATAACAGGCCCTCACCAGTCTTATACCACCCTCACCTTTTAATTCTCAGAGTTCTTCTCATCCAACCTTCCTCCCATCCATTTAGGAGAAAAAGGAGTAAAAAAGTTCTTGTCCTGCAAGTCAGATCTACTCCATCTCCCTGCAGATGCAACTATATACATTCTTTTAGGGAGCCATAGGAAAATCATGATCCCTTCTGGACCTTCATGATCCCTTCAGGAGGAGAACCTGGTCCTCATCTGTGCTGTTCCACCACTCTCAGCCACCCCAAGGAACTCTGTTATGTCCCACAAGCACAGCTGGGCAGCAAGGCCCTTTGGCACAGCCACTTCCCAACTGGGTGCAAAGCACAAAATGACAAAGATATGGATGCAGCAGGGAGGGAGGTGGGAAAGGGCTTAACAGAACCTCACAGAGAATAACAAGCGGATGTATAAAACCAGAAGTTTCAACTGAGAAATGATTATGACTGTACAGATAAGTGCAATCAATGCATATGCACAAACATTTGCGGTCAACATTGCAATCCCATCCCCAGCTGAATGATCCACTGGGTGCATATGTTCAAACGTGCACAACACTACTCTGCTCAACTAAAAATCCTTTCCCATAAAGCCACACAGACTCCCTTGGGCAGAGGCCAAGCAGTTAAACAGAAAAAGTCTATCTGGAGTGAGAACTCTTCAGAGACATTTCACCATCTGGAAAGAGGAGGGGGTCTTACTCTGAGAACCCAACCTACTGTGGTTAAATACGTGCCTCATCCAAAGCTAATTCCCGGGGAAGTGCATCACATCATTCCCACTGCCTTATGCAGCAGGACCTGCAGTGAGCAAATGGGCCTAATTCTGCTCTTCTACCCAGACAAGTACGTAGAGCCAGAGCCCAAGACAGGATGGCAGCTGGCATTCAGTACTTGCTTTTTAGTGAGGCCAGACTCACAGTGTTGCTGGTGACAAACAAAAGCCATTGCTGTCAGTGTGGGCTTCTTCATTTCCTTTTATTCTATCCCCACCCATGGCATGTAAATAAAGCTGCAGTCAGCTTCCTCCAGAGCACTGGGGCAGGAAAGATTGCACAGAGCATCAGGAGGGAGCACAGCCACAGCTGAGGGCTTCCCACCATTCCCTGAAGAGACTGGGCACTCCCAACAAACAGAAACAAGCACTTAGACCAAAAAAAGATCACAGGACCCTACTCTCAAAAAGCCTAGGCGAGCAGTCTCGAGGAATCCCAGGGCAGGCCTAGGACAGCAGTGGTCAGAAGAAATTAAGTAGGACATAGGACTTGGCTCCCTTCACAGACCTGCCCCAGGAGGCTGTGTCCTGGTAAAGAGTAGCATTTTACATGGCCACATAAACTCTCTGTATTTCATAGTCACATGAAATCTGTATCCTGGTGGGCTTCCAAGAGCTCAGCGAGGCAGAGGCACCACCCATATGGATGTAATTGCAAGCGAGTGACCTCGGAGAGATATGGCCCAGGAGAAATTAACACATTCAGTGGGAGCTGTTATGCTATTCCCTTTCTGCCAAGGGGCACAGGCAGCATGGAGGAGCACAGACATTCTTGTTTGGCAGAATTCAACCTGTATCAGAGCTCTGATCCCTACTCTTTTACTCAAGGCTGGCCCAAGCAAGTGTTTGTACTCCCATCCTTCTCTTGGTTTGGCAAACCAGAAAGAAAAACACTTCTCTAGAGGTGGGAGAAGAGGCCAAACCCCACTGCCTTAAAGCTCAAAGCCCTTCATCAGTCAGCATCCCTTGAGAGGGAGCTCAGCCTCAGGAGACATCAATCCGGTGGAAAGTCCCAGGGACAGAGGAAGAGGAAGGACAACAGGGCACAGCTCTCATCCCTTTAGGACAGCAAGCAGCTAGACACAGGGAGCCAGTGCACCAGGCATTATTCAGCACAAACAAAAAAAGCTCTTTCCAGTCTCTGCCTCAGAGCTGCTCATCTGTATTCCAACCCTTTGACCCCAACAACCCTTCTGCCTGAGAGAAATGGGGGACATCATCTCCCTCCCATCACTCTCCATTCCAACATCCTCAGCCTACCCACCCACCCTCCCTTGCTGTGACACCAATTGCCTCTTTCACGGGGTCACCTCCCTGCAAAAGATGAACCTCTCCTCTGGACACCAAGTTTCCTGGATGTTATCTGACCAGGATGGGGAAGAAGCAGAAAAAGGTCTTCCTCCAGAACACAGAGATGGAATTAGTTGAAACAGCTCCAATCGATTGGGCTGAGTATCTGAGATGGTGTTTTGATTCCAGTCCTATAGCAAGAGACAGCACAAGGCCAGGCGAGGGCAGATTACATGATCTCTCAAAGCCGCCTTTCACTGCAGCACAACATGTCCTCTGTGCTATTAGAGGGCTTTCTTGGACTGAATGAAATCACACTCTGCAGCTCTTGATTCCTACCTCAGGGCAGCAACAACGTCTCTTCTGCCCATCTTTCTCCAGGGAGGAGATTAAATATCAGAGATGAATCAAAATGCAGTCAATCAGGCCAGGCAATCTGCCAAAGCAGGAAAAAGGAAGGGAGGAGGCAGAGAAGGTACCTCGGTGCTGAAGTGGCCTGTTTAAATGCTGCTGCTGAATGCTGAGCTGCTGCAGCTCTCCAAGACTCCAAGAGACAGGAAGAAAACACAGAACTTGGAACCTTCCTCCTACCCTGGAGGATGGGGACAAGCCCACATCACTTCTCAAGCATCAGCTGCACTCAAAGAAATGGGCAGACTCAGCTGGGAGAGCTGAAGACAGTACAAGGCTGGTCCAGTCTGATTCTGGAAACTCAGATCTGGCTATGATCTAGAGAGGAGGATGAGATTCAAGCACGTGCACTATTTCAGGAACTAAGGAAAATGCACCCCTCTCAGCCCAAGAATTGCACAGCTCCAAGGGGCTCTGGGAAGTTCTAGCCCATGAGACCCTCTCAGAGCAGAGGGGCAAAGATCAAGCCTCCAGACCCTCCTGAGCCTTGATGGGTGTCTCCACACAGGGTGTTTCCACTTTCCAGCAGCAGTAATATAGCTGGAGCCAAGACTCTTTGGCCACAAAAGCACAAACTGCTGGGGCTGGAAGGAAGAGAGGATGCTTTAGTGCCTCTCTGTATTTTAGCCACATTAGGCCAAAGACAGCTGGACTCTGGAAACAATTCACATTGTACTACCATGTCAGAGTCCTGCTCTGAACCAGAGCTCTGCTGGGCTCCAGTGCTTTGCACAGGCACACAGAGAAGGCTTTCCTCTTCCAACAGCACCTGCCTGCACTGGGCAGCTGGGCAACCTGCAAGCCACAGTGGCCACGCTGCAGGGAGAAACTGCCAACACTCAAAGAGCAGGCTGAATTCAGAAAGCACTGCAAAATCTTGTCAGAGGGCCTGAAACCCAAACCACCACCTCGAAACCCTGTGCCTGGGGAGCACAAGTCAGAGTTCTCAGAAACAGGTTGTTCGCAGCATCCCCCACACCTTCATGTCAGGTAAACCACAGCAGGAGGGGAGATGGGAAGGCAAAGCAGAGAAGCACCAGAAACTGTGACGGAAGGATAGAAAAACCACAGAAGAACAGGAGAAGCAAGTTGTGGGCTCACAGACGTACACGCACTCGCACACGGGTGCAGTGTCTTGGACTGTTTATCAAGCTCAGGAAGGAAGAGGGATCAGTCTGCCAGAAAGATCAGAGGTGCTGGGGCTGTCATATGATGCTCCCTCTAAGAAACAAAACCCACAGAGTGTGCATACACAGACAGAGAGGAAGCTACAAGGAAAGTCTTGAAAACAGGGGAGGAAACCCTAACCCCACACCCCAGAGGTCCTACCTTTAACTAAACGCCCTCCCAGAAGCTAATGAAAAGCACAGCCACACTTGCATTATTCCAGGCAAGCAGTGGACAATTTCCTGTACTCCCCTATCCTCTCCTGCCCTTACAAGACAGCAATTGGACAAATCCTTTCTCAGTCTGGCTATGTGAAGAACAGGGGACTCTGCCCAGTCCCAAGTCTCTGCCAAGGGTGCTCAGCTCCCTTTGGAAGAAACACTTGCTATGCAAGTGCAGAGACATGCCAAATAATCCTTCCTTGTTCCCAGGAGCTTGTATGAAAATCAGTAGAGTTAATAAAGTTACTGGCTGTGGATCCAGGTAGAAATGAAAGAAAATTTGGCCAGCAAAATGATTGTATGCTGGCCTAGGCAAGAGACTTTGCCTCCTACTGTCTCAGTAAAGCCCTACCCTATTAACAACACTGCAGAACAAGGGAAGAAAACCCTCAGTGGGTTGTTACGAAGACATTGGGGATGGCTGAGACTCCCATGCCTGCAAATGCAGGGACAGCCATGGAAAGGGCTGGTGTGGGAAACATCACGAGCCACACAGCATCAGATGCTCTCCTGCTCTGGTTCTTAACTGCTCACACATGAAGTCCAGATGGTTTCCAGAGTGAGGGAGAAGGGTGTGCTGCTTACACAAGCAATGCCACATTTCAGTAAATATCATATGCCATCCAGATATTCTGGACTGGATCCTGTTTCTGTTAGGCTTTGCTCAAGTGGGCCCTGGCTCCTCCAGCAGACAGCAAACTCCATTCCTGCTAATGCATGTCTAAGGCAGAGCTGTGTCTTGGGCAGACATGTTTTTACCAGCTGATCCTTGTTACACCTGGCATGAAGAGAGGATTTCCAGTGTTCAGTCAATCAACCTCTGCATCAGGCTCAGCTCAGACAGAAATGAGTTCTCTCTTCCTCACCAGCTCCATGTAGGAATGTATGGGCCACAGCAACCTGCTCCTCCCACTCACCTCTCTGGGGATCCTCAGGGTCTTCTCAGATTCCTTTCATGTGCTCCACCTCAGAACATCCTGTGGGTACCTGCTGTGCTAGGAAATACCGAGTGTATTTGTTTGGTAACTGTCACAAAAAACACACAACCATTGGCAGTGCTGGAGATGAAGTGTGAAAGCCTCTTTGTAATGTCAGACAGAAAAGAATACCTTGAGTTCTTTCCTTAGGTCCTTTTCCAATGATAATCATTAAATCTGTCTCTAACTACTAGGGAAGAGCAGAAGGAGGAAGTGTTTCAACAACTCCTTCTTTAACATTTTAGGAAATGAGGAAATTCTCCAGTGTATACACAGACCCAGGCACAGACTCACCCTTGATACAAAACTCCAAGCACAACTTTAAAAGATAGTCTCCCTAATCCTGATTACTGGTTGCTGCACTAGGATGCTGCAGGTCCCTGCACCACCTCTGTCTAGTAGACTATTTAGTTTCAAGACTTTCTACTAACCAAGACAAACGAGGCCTCATCCAAGGAATTCTTGCAGGCACTGCCTTTTCAGGACACAATACTCCAAATATACCTGCCAAGGAGCAAATGTAACCACGGAAGAACAGCAGTAGCAGGACTCAACAAGACAAGGCAGGAGTCATTCCCCTAAAGAACCAACCTATATTTTCCCTGGCTAGAACTTCAATGCCTCCTTCTCTTCCAGACAGCACAGCACATACTCCAGGCAGCTTTAAAATCAACTTCCCTTTAAAAATCTAGCAGAACTCTCAGAGGCTTGGCAGAGGGACACTGGATATCTGTCTTGCTGGCAAAGATGACAAAAGCCGGGCTCCCCTCCCACAGCCCATATGCACGAGACACACTGGAATGGACAACACCTTTGTTGAAGCCAAACAAGAGACCTGACAACTTTTCTGGCATTTCTTTTGGACAGTGAAGCCAAAAAGCATTCACAACTCACAAACCAGGATGGTGTGGGTTTAATGCAAAAAAAACAACAAGCAAGTTTTGCTCCACTCAAGCTACGAGTTCAGTTTAGTGGCTGTGCAGCCTCTTCCTCCCTGCACACACCTCATGGGCCAGAGCAGGAGGTGGGCACTGATAAAGCCACAGCAAGTGGCACTGGTGAAGCTGTTCTTACAAGAGCCTCTCTCTCATTTCTTTGCTCTTTTGGGACTTCCCAGCTCAAGGCCAAGAGCCTTTCCCAGCCCTCCCAGCCCCCATGTACTTGATAGCCTCTGCCTTTTTCCTGCTGCTGCATCTAAGCTCCCCAAACAAAAAGGAGACAGGTCATTCAGAGTGAAGCCTCAAACAGGCTTTTCTCTCTGGGAGTGAAGGATTTTATTTAAACACCCCAAACCAGGTATCTGATACATAAAGCAGCTCTCAGATCAGAGTTCCAGGCAGGTTAGGCTGAGCCCACGAGCACAAACATCTGTGAGCCCTGTTTTCAGCTGTCACACTGCTGACAATACATGACCATCCTTACAACAAAGAGGAGCAAACCAAAAAAGACCTTTTCAATCAGACCAGCTGGTGACACATTCCTCAAAAACTCTGACAAGTTTGAACTGTGAGTTTTATGGCACACACATAGACCAGCATGGTGTACGACGCCTCTCCAGTTACTTCCATGGCTTCCTTGGCACTCTGGAAGCTGGTGGTGGCCTTGCTCAGACACTTTGCTCAGTCCTTTTGCAAGCTCTGGGTGTCTGTGTACGTCTCCCACATCGAGTCCCTCTGTGGGACTCATGCTGTAAATCTTGGTATTGCTACAGCAATTTCCCAGTCTAATCACATGCCTTGTTGCATTACCACAGCAGTGATAGCTGGTTGAACCACACACCACATCCTTGCAATTGTTTCTATTACTCACAATTGACTTATTTATTAAATTTCAACTCACCAAGCCTTGCCAGGAGGTGAGCAAGAACCCTGTCACCCCTCCTTGCTGTTGATCAGAGTGGCTGAAGGCAGGTGAGGAGGCTGCGAGTCTGGGCTGTGAAACAGCCCTGGCCATTTTGCAAGGACATGCTTTCTCCAGCAGCCAACCTCCCTTGCATCTACACACCAGTGGGAAGTAAACCCTTGAATTGCAACAGAAATCCAAAGGGAAAGTAGATGCAAATGAAGAAAATTAATTCTTGATTTTAGAGCAGACAAGTATTTCCACAGACTTGCCTGTAGCAAGGCACCAGCTGCAGTGCCCACACCAACCCTCACTTGCAGATCTATCTAAGAGCCATCCATCACAGAGAGTGAAGTGCCTCTAGATGCAAGGAACTCTGCCTTTGAGGGATTTCCTAGGCTTGGAACAAACAGCCTGATAGCTCCTGGCTGCTTCCGAGGCCCAACCCACCATCTTGTGCTCCTCTGACAAAAGACTTTGGCTCCTTGCTTTCAAAGGGGAACAAACAGAAGGCAAGTTCAGACAAGGCCCATGGCTGCTTGCCCAGCCAGGCCTCAGCTAGTCCTTCATAGTAAATATTTGTTCTTAATTGCAGTGCCGTTTGCCCCGGGAGCTTGCCTGCAATCTGTAGGAGGGAGGGGGATTATGTTGTTGATAGGTAAATAATAGCTCTTTCATCCAAGAGAAGCCAGAGCATTTTCCAAAGATGAAAGCCTCCTGAATGCTTCCCCCATAGGTTAGGATAAGGATTTTACATCTTTGTCCCACTCAGGGGCATGCCAAAACTCCCACATTAGGTTCAGAGAGAAGGAGACTGGAGCTCCACTGCCACAGCTCCTCCAGCCTTGCTGCAAGCTGGAGTCAAGTGTGACAGGCTCAGCTTTAGGGACTGACAACCTGGTGTTAGGCAGGATCTGGTCTGCCTTTGGAATGTGGAGCAAGGACAGAGTCTGCTGCTGAGCAGCGGCACCAAGCACATGCTGCTCTGCCAAGCCTGGCCATCATGCTGAGACAACGAAGCCAGGAATGAACTCCATCCCTCTTGGTCCCCTGGTCTGCCCAGCACACAGCCATGCTCCTTCTTGCCCAGCTCCTGGCTGGAGAGCTCCCAAGGGCCTGAAGCATCTTCTAAAGAAGGACAAGGCACTGCCCAAGCACAGGGCACCAGGCAGCATGTGGGAATCAGCCAGTTCTCACTCTCCCCAAAGCCGGCAAGGGCAAGTTTTGATCTTCCAGCACTCAGTGTACAAAACATCAAAATTACAAATATTTATCAGTGAGACTAAGGGAAATGTAAGCGAGACAGCAGACCTCTGCTCTGTCTGAGGAGGAGGTGAGAAGTGACTTCCTCCCATCCAGCACGAAAAACCCCATCTGACCCTCTGAGAGGCAAGGAGGGCAAGTATTGCCCCTCTCCCAAAGCTACTGAGCTGCTGTCACTGCCAAGGCATCCAGGGCCTTGGAATCAACACAATTCCAACCACACATTACCCGTTTCTTCCATAAAGAGGCAAAGCAAACAAAAACAGCAACAAAAAACCCCCACCACAGGCAATCAAAACTCATATCTACCCATGGTACAGCTCCTACATTCCTAATGCATTCCCAGTTACCAAGCCCAGCACAGAGCACAGAAGATAAATGCCTGTGAACACCAGAAATGAAAGGAGACTTCAAAAGCTCTGAACTTTCACGGCAGAGACAGACACACAGACGTTTGACACTATAATATTTAAAAATCCAAGATAAACTGCACTCCTTTTCTCCCACATTCAGCCCGTCATTCACAACAGGTTTTTTCCACGTCCCAGCCAGGCAGGACATGGAGCAGTCACAGTGATGATACTGCACTTCCAATGCCCAGAAAAGCAACACAAACCCTCCAGCAGCACCTCTGCTCTGTTGCCCTCCTTGTTTTATCATTTATAAGCAGATTTGCTGGCCTTGGTTTTGCTTCTCTTTCTAAACATCACACAAGCCTTTTATTTTGCTTTCCTCTAAGCTCTGCTTAAAAGAAAAAAATGTTGTCATTTTCTGCCTCCAGCTGTAAAGGGCCAACCCAAAATCTGTTGCCAGCATGCAATAAATATTTGTACAGTTCCTTTGTAACTTCATTCATCTCTCTCTACTGCAGAACTTGAATCATTTAGCATTTTTCCCCTCTTACCCAAGGTTTTCAAGTTCCTAGACAGAGATTTAATGAAGATGCTGAAAATCCCCAGTGCAGTATCCTCCACCAACACCCTTGTAGTGAGCTGGAGGGTTTTGGCTTGACCCGTGTATGAAACCAGCTGTGGTGTGAGCAGCAGAAAAGAGAAAGATTTGCTCTGGGCATCCTCCCTTCTACAGAAATGTCCCCAAAGCTGGGGGACAGCCAGTCCCAGGCCTTACACCTGGGCTTTTGCACAAGCTCCAGCCCCAGGAAAGGCCACATAGATGGTTCACTGCATTCTGTGCAGTAAAGGACAGCACTGGAGCTACAGGACCAGAAATGCAGCTGGTGTCAAGCCTTTCCTCTGGTATGTTGCTGTGTCCTACCCACCTGAATCTCTTTATTACATCCTTTAGGTGTTTACTTTGCTTCCTGACACTGAATTCGTCAGACAGGCTTCCTTGCTATTATGGTAGTTACGAGGTACATAGTTAGAGACATATTTTATAGTGTGCCTAAACAACGAGTTAAACCTATAAATCTGTGTAAGAAGCACATTACATTTAGACCAAGAAGTGAGTAAGGAGGGAAGTTTTGAAAGGCCACTTTCAAACAATCCTTGTTTATCCCTGTCTGAGCCTGAGCCTTTAGCAAAAGTCTGCCAACAATCCCCAAACTACCTGTAGATCCTCCCCCTGTGAAAGAAAAAGACACCTTAAAACCAAAAGCACCATTAGGTCCCTTTTGCTTGCCAGAGTCCCACTCCTGGGCAGTGCAGAGCCTTCCAAATCACCAGCTTACAACCTTGTAAAAGATGGAAAAACTTGGATTGGGATTAATGTGTCTTTTTCCTTTTGAGGGGAGGCAGCCAGGGAGCATAAGCAAGTTTACATGCTAAAGGTTGAAACATAAAGAAGAAAGGGTCTAACAAAAAAAATCACTTGCAGTTTAATGTTTTTTTTCCTTTCATGATGCAGGGCAAACCACCTTAATGTGCTAGCAGCAAGGAGGAAGAGTGTTTGTACTAACTCTCTTCTCTAACACACATCCAGACCACTACTGGGGAAGCAGAGAACAGGGTTGAACAGATTTCTCATCAAAACCTGCAAGCCTGAAAAGAACTATCAGACAAGAGCAGCTATTGATGACTTCTTGAATGAACTCACCTGATACTAAAGTAAAAATTCCAGGCCCTTGATCCTTACAAGTCCCTTGCAATAATGAGAGGAAGGATGCACATATATTTAAGTTAATTCATTCAAAGTCTAAGCACATCCCCCCTTACCTTCAGCAATACAGAGCATAAATATTCACCAGGGAATGGAGCAGGGCAGGGGAGACCAGAAGAAACACTACACATCTTGTGAGTCACAGCAAGCCATGACAGAAGATTCATTAACTGTATTCAGGTGATCCTATTAGCTTTGCAATTGCTGCACATCAGGCTGCAGAGTAATTAGGGCTGCAATTCAGAAGGATTTACCAGAACATTTTTTATTAAAACACAGTTGTTGTTAATCAGCCTGACTAAAGCCTTCAGAGCTATTAGCCTGCTGCACAGAAGTCATAATTACTTCATCCACTGGGGAAGAAGGCATCAAAGAAACTGCCTGGGATCATCTGCAGGTTTAGAGAACCAAAGGAAAGACAAGGAATTTATTGGGACATCTCCCTTTGACATCACCACAGGGTTTTGATCAAGTTTTGAAGTGGAGCACTCGGGAGGCCAGCAGAGAATGTAAGAACATCAAGTCTACACAGGAAGGATTTGCCATCGGAAGTAAGCCAAGGCAACACCCAGATGTATTAGTTGACTCAGAGTTACTGCATCAGTCTTAATTGCTGCCTAAAGTTTAGTGGTCCACCTGAATGATATGATCTCTATCTGCTGAGGATGTTTGGCCACCCTGCAGCATCTCAGAGAAGCAGGGCCTGCGTTTCCTCTTCCAGAGGCAGAGCATTTTTCTGTGCAGGCAGACTCAGCCACTCTGGAGAGGGGCAAAGGGCAAGCATCTCCTACCAGAGCAGTGGAGCACAGGCAGCTCCTTGTTTCCCAGGGTATGGATAGCCATGGGAACAGCAGGATGCAGCCCAGCTCCAGTCCCTGACCTCACCTCCACAAGGTTAAGGAGGGCTTGATTCAGGTGACAGAGGACTAGGCTACACAAGTCTGGCAGCAGGACAGAGAAAGAGTGGGACATCAGGGCAGCTGCTGCCTTGCCCTGCTCTGCCCCACAGACACTACACACACAGCCCTGGCTGAGAGCAGGAGCAGAGAGACACCAGCACGGTGAGGGACACAATTGCCAGGGGAAACTGAAGTTGGATATCAGAAAAAAAATTCTTTCCAGAGAGAGTAATCAGGCATTGGAAAGGGCTGCCCAGAGAGGGGGTGGATTCCCCATCCCTGGAGGTTTTTAACCTGAGATTGGCTGTGGCACTGAGTACCATGATCTGGTAAAGGGACTGGAGTTGGACTAAGGGTTGAACTTGATGATCTCGGAGGTCTTTTCCAACCTGATCGATTCTATGAGTCTATGAATGATTTTCCTCTCCACTCTCTAAGACCAGTCATGGTGAGTATAGGACAGGGGGCTGTGAGCCAGGCTGGCCCTCCTCTGCCACCAGCACTGCCCATCCTCTTTCCTCGCACCCTGTGCTCAGAGCTTCACCACCAGTGCACAAAACACCCTTTCACAGTTTCATCCCTACCATACCAGGTGGCATCTGCAGCAAGTGTGATCCTCCCAGGGGGGAACTGCCTGACAGACCACACAGACCGTGAGACCAGGGGGAAACTGCCTGACAGACCACACAGATCCTGAGACCCCACAGCCACAGCCCCTGTGCCCCCATGTGCTCTGCAAGGAGCCCCCCAGACCCTCCCAAACCAACACCCTCACCCATACGAAGCAATACAGTTTATCAACAGTCTAAAGGGAAGCTCAGAAGGGAGAACATGATAAAAAGAACAAGTGGAAATACGTGTGTACACACAGGCTGTGAGGACAAGGAAATAACACTGGGGCAGTGACAAGCAGCCAGCCCTCACCACAGGCTCTGAGAGGGAGGAGATCTGCCTGTAAACCAGGCATCTTCAGAAGAGATACTTTGCCTTTATGCTCTGGAGAGCCAAGAATCTGATGCTGGGCTTGTGCTGGTGGGAAGAGCCCAGGGGACCTCTGACAGGTCTCCCTCAAAAATGTCCTGCTTGGACACACAGCACAGAAAACATGAAGGAGATTCTAACCAATGCAGGGTTTACTCCTGAAGAAGAATATTCCATTTTAATTAGTAAGCTAAATGAACATGTTAAATATCTTACTACTCCAAGGGGAGGAGGTAGGGGAGACTTTGCCAGCTTCCCCTCCTTGAGCACTTCAAACACTTTGGCACATCCGCCCTACAGGGAAGCCTGTACAGTGTCCAAACCTGGGGCAGGCTTTGCATCATTAGCCATGTACAACACCTAGCACAGCACTAATGATGTAATGCAAATAATTAAACAGAAAATCATGGTTGGCAGTTGACAGAAGAAGGGAGTTGGTTGGAACAGCTCATAGGGACAGTTTGTTCTTCCTTTGCCCTAATTCATGTTGCAGGGCTGAAAAGTGCTGTCCTTCCTGGCAGGGTCCCAGTGCAGCAGAGACCAGGACCCCTTCGAATCTCTTGGCCAAAGAAACTCCTTATTAACTGTCTGACCAAGTGCAGAGGAGGTGACTGCCTGGCTCTGACCTGCTGGCATCCTGCCAGAAGGAGTTAAAATAAAAAAGACACTCCAAAGACTTCCAGAGTATTTTCCAAGTGAAGCAATAATAATAACAATTAAAAAAATCTGATCTTCATAAACAAGCCATATTGAAATTAACTGAAAATTTTGCTCCTTTGCAGTTGGACAATAGAACTAGTGCACAACTTGGAAGCAAATCTTTGAGCTCCCTTGTCAGTTCACAGATTAGCCAAGAACAGACTTCAGTTTTGATGACTTTACTCATTATGTTCAATTACTCAGTTTACATAAATATATTTCAATTAATAAGTAATTCACCACTTATTGGTTGCCCAAATCACATGGTGACTTCCCAACATAAGATCACATAAATCACTTAATAAATTTGGATTCCAGTGGAGACAGAGTTAAGGTACCTGCTTTCCTAGACACTGTTTATGGGCTACCTGACCACTGCTTTGGGGGAACCTTCCATGGTTACTTTTTAAAATCTAGGCCAGAATTACCTTTTATTTTAAAATTTAAAGTCATGCAAAAGTTTCCAAATTACAGACTCATTCCAGTGACACTGCTGAGAATAAACCATTCCCATGAAGCTCTTAAATTTGAAGTGTTGCATGTGCAGCCGGAAGCCCTCTGAGCTGTTTTCCTTTGAATCCTTCTGAGCTGTTTTTTTCCCTGAAGGTTTCATTGAGCTCTACTGGACATAAATAAAAGAGTTGAACATTTCCTTTTCTGGTACATCACACAAATTGATACTTGACTCACAGACCTTCCAGGCCTAGAAGGTTTTGCATTCTTAAGGGACTGTGTCTCCAAAATGAAGTATTTCTGTATGTTTTCCTGTTTACACTTCCATTGTGTTGCAGTGGTACTTTGATTTTTTTGTTTGTTTCCATGCACAACAAGTAGCAGTTTCAATTAACAAATTAAATATTCCTATAAATTTTATCTATTCAGGGAGGGTAAACAAGAGGTTTCTGGGACAGAGGAAGAACAAAAACACTCAAACAGAATAAGGGTTATAAAGATGAAAAGTAAGAAGCTTCTTAAAAATCCCTTGCATAGAAGACACTTGTCTTCCAGCAGGCACAGGAGAAGCAGCACATGAAGCAGCAAAAGGGGATATACTGAGACCCAACAGCAACTCAAGATCTGTGAGAGCTGTGAAAAGCCACTGGCCTTTATCAGAAAGGCCTGCCAATAGCAGAACCACCCGTTCCTCTCCCTCTGTGTCTGCAGGAAACATGATAAAAACCTTCACCAAAATATAAATAAGGAGTCAGGACTTGCCAGCTCGTTGTTTCTCAGCACAGCCGTGCCACAGGGGCACTGCCCAGGCTCACGTCCCTGCTGACTGGGCACAAAGAAAGTGGTGGGCAAAGCCCTGGAGTGGCTCTCACTGCTTGTTCTGGAGCCACACACCCAAAGTGATGTTAGAGCCAGGAAGGAGAAAGACACACAGACTAGAGGCAGGCTGTGCTCTTCTTTCAGAGCTGTGATTGCAGGCAGTTCAAACTGGCTCTTTGGTTTTATTTGTTGTTTTGTATTCTTGCCCACATTCACTGGTAATGGAGCACATAACAAGATTTCCCCACTTTTTCCATCCTGCTCTTCCAAACACAGCAGTTCACCCAACCCCTAACGCTGGGTGTTCACCCAGGAAAGGTCTCTGCTGTCAGGAGATGGATTACTTCCCCCAAAGCTGCCTTGGTAGCAAGTTTAATGAATGGAGAATGCCCTGAGGAGAAAGGAGACAAGCGAGAGTTTGGCACAGAGCAGCCACCCCACCCTGCTCACTGAACAGCAGTCCCTCCCAGTGCTGTGAAGAGCATTTACCAGAGCTTCCCCAGAGCTGGACCTGGAAGTCAGCCTATCCTGAAACCCCACCCCAAGATCCTCTGTATGCTCCCCACCTCTTCCTGGCCAAGCCTTCTCCTCTTCAGAGCCTCCCAGGTGGTTGGAGGTGCTGCTGGCATTTCTGCAGGGGGGACACCTTCCCAGGTGAGGATGGCTACAGATCAGGACTTGGGGACTCCAGTCTGACACACCTTTGTTCAGAGAAGGCCTTGGAGAAGAAGGCTGAGCCAGGAGGTTTGGTGAAAGCTGCTTTGTTCAAAGCTCAGGGCACAATCCCTGCTCTGCCACCAGCTTTCTGCTGAGTGCAGAGCCTGTTCACAGCCAGTGTAGGACATCCCTTTCCTTCCATCCCCTGCCTGCCTGAGCAGCCTGTGGCTGGCACTCTGTCCCTTCCACAGCACAGGGACTCCCCTTGCTGCAGCAGACCAGATCCCAGCAGTACACACAAAACAAGAGTTCTTGAATCTTCATTCTGCAGCAAGGGGAAATCCTTGAAAACTCTTGTTGTCACTTCTTCCACCCTCCCAAACTGTAGTGCCACACCAGGTGACTCCGTGCTTTGCAGAAATGCTGACCCCTTCAGCCTCACAGCTTTTCACTACAAGGTATGTGTCATCTGTAAGGGGGCAAATATCACCCTGCAGCATCTGGCCAGCGAAGGATTAACATTCCAACATCCACACTGCAGAAAAACTCAGGGAGAAAACTAATATACAAGAGCAGCTTTTGACCTGTGCAAAGGAGTGGAGCATCTCACAAGGAGGTGACAATGGTGACAGCAAAACACAGGGAGCTCAGTGACCAGGCACAGCATTTTAGCAGCAACCATGGAGAGCCACAGTGGATGTTTCCAGCCCTGACTGGCAACTAGGCAGTATTAAAGCACCACTTATAAAATTACAAGGTTAATAGATGTTACAAGCACATTACCAGGTGTTGTGACTTGCTGGAAGCACATCCCAGCAGACAGCAGAAGCAATTACACTGTGTGCACTATCCAGCTGCATCAGCCACCCGTAGGCACTACTTAGCAACCCCATATGAAAGTAAACTTAGCACAGAGAGGATCTGCTGTGCCCACACCACTGCGTATGTCCTCTGAGCCAGCCCTGCTCCCTGACAGAGTTTACCTTAAAGAGAGCCCAAAAAAGAAAACCAAACAGCCATCAAACTGTGCTCTGCCTTGTGCTGAAGTAGAACCCTTACATAACATAACCTGCTGTGGTGAAAACAACAGAGCCAACCACCCAGGGAAGGAATGGAAGTCCACATTGTTCTGTGGAGTTTCAGGCAAAAAAACGACCACCCTGGGAGGACCAGAAACAATAGGAAATGGGAAACTAAGACACAGATGGCATATGGATGGCTGAAAAGCCTTGTCCTAACTCATACAGGGAGCCTGGAACAAGGAATTAGTGTATCACTTAACTTAGGCCAAGCCTTGTGAGATCTCCCGTCCAAGCTGGGCTACCTAAAAGGAACTGGAAGTTTCTAGGAAGCAGCAGGAGTTTCTACATCACTGCAGCTTCACTAACTTAGTCCAAAGCAAGGTCTGCAAACCTTCTGAAGGAAGAAGCAGTGACCATCCCAGAGCTGGGCAACAAACAAACCAGCAGCCCCAGCACACAGCTGTGAGGAGGAAGGAAAGTGAAAAGCCAAACGAGTCCAAACCCGCAGGGACATGACAGCATTTTTCAGGAACTTGCAACACCACCTTCAGGGTGGGGATGAGCAACCAGTGTCCGCACCTTGTTGCACTGTAGTCATTCATAGGGCTGTGGGATCATGCTGGAACACCTGCTGTGCAGGAATACGTGCTGAGGGACCCTCACATCGGCCGTGGAGGCAACTCATTCCTCACAAACACACCTGCTCTCACTGCTTGCAGTGAAACACACAGAGGCAGCACAGGCTCCTCAGGAAAGATATTGAAGGGCTGGAGCAGGTCTAGAGAAGAGCAACAAAGGCTGGTGAAGGGACTGGAGCACAAGTGCTGTGGGGAGAGGCTGAGGGAGCTGGGGGTGTTTAGCCTGGAGAAGA
>JAWWEV010000024.1:14948969-14970256 GCA_035583235.1 Hafferia zeledoni | reverse complement strand
TCTCTGGGCAGCCCATTCCAATGCCTGACCACTCTCTCTGTAAAGAACTTCTTCCTGATATCCAACCTAAACCTCCCTTGGCAGACCTTAAGCCCATGTCCTCTTGTCCTACTGTTGGTTGCCTGAGAGATAACAGGTGTACAATAACCTCAGGAGTTTTCTGCTCCAGCCATGCACCTCAGCATCTCTCTTTATGGAACAAAGAGAGAGACCTCATTGTCTCCAACTCCCATCAGAGCTCCTCACGGACACACACACACAGTCACAGTGTGCCACACACAGCTCATTCCAGGACAGCATCTCTTGGAAAAGCAGAGGAATCAGAGCCAACAACTGTTGTTGGATCAGGCTTCATCCTGCCCTGTGTCCTGTTTTCAGTGGTACTTGACAGCAGCACCTGGAGAAGAGTGTAAGAAAAGGCCAAGCCTGTAGCTATGTTACATTACAAATGCTTTCCCAGGCTCCAGTTATTTGCAGCTGTGGGATTTTCTCAACAAGATATTGTGTATTGATATTTAAAAGCACTCGATGGATTTTTATTGCATTAGTTACTCCAATGTCCCCAAGCCTACTAATGCTTTTGTTCCCCATAGATTCATACAGTGCATTTATACAGTTTCTTCTCAGCTCTTCTTGTAGGTGACTGGCTTTGGATTTTTTGACCATAGCCTATAGCACAGTTCATTGCACTGCCAGGATCCCTCTCCCTTGTGGCATTATCCCATTTTGAGCCTGTTGCATTGCATTTTAGTTGCAGATGGCTCTCTGTTCCCCTTGGATTGCTCTGCTTTTCTCAGCATCAAATGCTATAACCCCACCACTGCACACTGCAAGGACTTCCTACAGCTCTGCAGAGCAGCTTCTGGATTTTGCTGCTCTGAATAGTCAGCAGCAAACCTCTTCATCTGCCACGTACTCCTCTTTATCATTAACAGACACATTCAACAGCTTTGGCTTTTGACAGGCCCTTTCCCATCCTCCATTGGGAAAGCTGGCCCTTCACCTCTCAGCCTTCATTTCTCAGCTTTCAGCTTATTATTTAGTCATTAGAGACCCCCATGAGATATCCCCAAACCCTGAGAGCACTACAGGACCTCTGGCTGGCCAGAGTCCAGCCACCCATGGAGTATCTTAGAAAAAGACCTATTTTCCCATCTGCTCTCTCCTCAGCTTCCAGGTTTCAGCAATCTCCCCCAGGAAGGCTCTGAGTTGTGTCAGTGAGGAAAGGGAACAACTGCAGCCCAGGCAAGCACAGTAATTAACACTGAGTATGGACTGGCACAAGGTAACGGCAGCAGCCAGACAACAAGGAGGCTCCTCTGGCTCAGCATCCCTGGCTGCTGAACTCAACCGATGCCACAGCACTGCAAGAAATTCCTGGAGTTCAGTTTCTTTTTCCCAGGGGGAACTTGAACAGGTCCCCACAGAAACACTACCAGGACTTCCTCCTGCAATGCCCTGGGGCAGCCACAAAAAGAACTGTCATTACTCAGCAACCCAGCTTGCTCCCAAACACTGGAAAAACCGGAGAGGAAAAAAATGTGACTCTTCCTAATATCCCTTTCACTGGTAACCATTCCTCAATCCCATGGAGATGAACAGAGTGCAGACTTTTCCTCCTAGTGACGATCTTCCATCCTGCTCCTCCCCAGACTGTCCCTGTGGATTTCAGTCTTCAGTTCCCAGCCACACCATGTTTTGCAAAGTGCTCCTTCAGTCTCCTCCCCAGAGCAACCTGTGTTTCAGAACCCAGAGAACAAGCCTCAGGAAAAGCACCTTCCTCTTCTTTCACAGGGAGAGGCCGATTGCTTCAGATAATGGCATTAAATGAACAACTTGGACACTGAGCAGCAAGATTAGTTCCCACAAAGACTGGGTAGTAATGAGAGCGGTTAAAGACAGGTAATGAGTGGGTGGCACCTGTCAGCTTCATAATGTAGATTATAATTTGTTTATTACTCTTGTTACTGCTTTCGCTGCTGTTGGAATGCAATTAATTAATAGCACTGATGAGTCCTGCCGAGTATCTGTCATCCCTGACCTACAAACATCCCTGGGCTGCTGCTGCACATGCAGTAGCACTGGACATGTGGTGGCATTCCATGGCCAGTAGGAAGGATCCCACAGCTCAGGGAGAAAAGTTAAAACCACAATAAACACACACCAGTGCATCTCCACAAGGAACAGGCTCAGAAGTTTTGGAGATTCAGGAAAACTAACCATCACCCAGGGATTCATAGACTGGGAACTGTGCATTGATTCTGTCTCAGGAATGCACACTGACAAACCCCAGCTTCAAACATGACTGGCTTTATTTTATTAAAAATACCAACATTTGTAACCCTTGCTTCATGCACACACACTCACTTCTCTCCATTTTTACCAGATTTAAAACTAGCCTGGGAATTTCTCTAAACTGCCTGAGCAGCTGGCAACACAGGAAAGCAACAAGCTGGCTGCTCTGGGCTTTTTCAGATGCAGTTTTTGTGCAGATCAGGCCTTCTTTGGAGGCCCATCAGCATGGCACCCCTCAGCACTGCTGCCTTCACCATGTCCTGCTGCAGGAATCACAGGATGGAGGCAAGACAGGGTGAACAGAGAACCTCAGCTTCAGTAACTTCCATTAACAACCCTCCTGCACTCCCCAGTCCTTGTGTTTGCAAAGACAAACCCACTGCAGGGACACAAAAGAAAGGCAGTGGTGAACTTGGGCACTGAGCTGCACTATCAGTGCGTGTTTGGGCACAGGCGAGCGCCCACTGAAGTCAGCAGAAGTTTGGGAAGACAAAACACCTCCCACACAAAGGAGAGACAGAGGAAGCAGTCAGAGCTGCGAGGCAGATAAGCTGCCTGTCAGAACAGGCTTGGACTGTCCTAGCAGGAGGATGTTGGCCAATAAGAGGTAAAGCTATTTGGGGAATGAATGAATAGTGAAGCTTCTTGGGTTTTGTGTTTTTTTTATTGTTTGGTTGTTGTTTTTTTTTAACAAAAGCAACAACAACAAAAACCCAAACAAAACAAAAAAACAGCACAAGACTTTCCCAAACATCTCTTACTCTCAGCTTTTTGCCAATGGGATGCAAGGCCAAGACATGCAGGAGCCTGCCTGAACCTCCAGCACAGGATCACTCAGAGGCAACTGTCGGAATGGGGGCAGAGGGAAGGTGAAGAATGAGAGAGAGGACACAGAGAAGGAGCTGACAACAGAGCTGATCCTTGTTCTGTCAGGGGAGAGGGCAGCTTTCTGCAGGCTTAGCACCCTGAATCCCCTCAGACTCACATCCTGCTTCGCACAGCTCTGAGAGGATCCTCCTTGGCTCTCGGAGGTGTGATCCTGCCTGGCCCACTGCCTGCTCCAAGCAGCAGGGAATCAGCTATCCAGGGAGACAAGTGGCAAATCTAAAGTAAGACCCAAACAAATGGCACCACTGGAGCAGAGCTGTCAATCTTTCACCAGGTACTGAGCACTTCACTGCCAGGATAAATGCACGGGAAAATGATGGCTCCAATTCAGAGCTGCATGGGCAGAAGGAAATAGAGTGCTCATCCCTTTAACTGAATCCCCTCATGCATAATTCAGTTCAAAATCTCCCATACTGAAAAATGCTGTGCTTTTAGGATGTTATATCTGCAATCAAACCTCAGAGCTCAGCTACTTGCTGGCACAGGGCTTGCACTAATGCCATATCAGTGACCAGGGTCTCACCAACACACCAGTCTGCTCTCTCTCTCTTTTTGCAGGGCTTATCACAACAATTCACCTCTCAGAAGAAAACAAGACAAAACCACAAGTCAAACTGGAGCAGCCCTTTACAAGAAAAGGAAAGAAAATAAAAGAAAAAGACAACACAGACCAGAAACAAAGAGTAAACTTCATAAAAGCAAAACCCCAAATCATGAAGAATCTGCCCTTGAGGCAGTGATGGGAGATGAGAAGAGCAGGGAGATGAGAAGGGCAGAGTGCCCAAATGCAGAAACTTTCAAAATAAAGCAGTGAGAAACCCAGCAAATGGCTTTACATAAGCCAGATGTTTCTCCAGGGGAAAAAAAGTAGGAAAATAGATAAATCTGTCTGGATTCCCTTTTCTCCCCAGACTTGGGTCCCTCACCAGATAAATCTTGAGGCCCTACGTGCTCTTGGATCGCTTGTACCACTGAGCAGCACATAAGCAACACACATATCCCCTCCAAATCTCCCAAAGCACAGCTGATTTCCATTTCCAACATGCCTCGATGTTTCTGAGAAGAAATGGGGCCAGGGATCTGTTCTCCTACAGGACCATCACTTCGCCAGGTGAGAGTATCTCAAGTCCCACCTACCTGAAGAAACAGAAGGCAGTGCAGAAACTAGAGAAAGTGAATAAGGATAATGCATAATAAGAGCAATTTTGGCTATGAGCATGATGGCAAGGGAGGGAAAAAGGGCAGCAAAATACCAGTGGTCTCGCCTTGCACTGGGCAGGGGAGGGGGTTCCACACTGGCCCAGCACCCAAGGGGTCCACATGGCCCACAGAGACTGGACCCCAGCAGTCCATGGCCATCCAGCCAGCCTGGGTGGCTGCACCTGCCACAGGATTCATTCCCAACCCGTAATTAAACCCCAACCCTTGACAGAGCCACCAAAGCTGAAACCGCAGCTTCCGCCCTGACCCAGCTCCCAACCAAACACAAGATCACAGCACTGTGGAGCAGGGAGGTGTCAGGGAGGAGCCTGGAGGCTCCAGAAACTTACAATTCCATGGCAAGCAGCTCGGTCTCTGACCACAGGTGCCACCTCCATCCTGGCTGCCAAGGCTGCGCCGCCACTGCAGGCTGAGACCTTCAGCTGGCTTGGGGCCTTCCTCCCCAGGATGCTCCTCCACAGGACCTGGACCACCGTGATGGCCACGAGCCTTTCAAGCCATGACTCAGGGTGCCCCCCAAGGTGTCACAGCAGGACCCTGGGGACAGCGGTCCTGGCGTCCGAAGCCTCACCGTTTCCTGCCAGTTTAAGGCTGTTACCACACAGATGCCACACGAACAAACAGCTGGTTAAGCTTGAGCACAACCCCAGCAAACAGGCACATGGGCAGCTCTGGAGGCACATCCTTTGTGCCCGTGGTGCTGGGAGACACAGCAAGGAGGTCAGGGGACAAAGCCAGGAGAAAGGGCAACTGTGCGGTTGAAATAAAGGAACTCGCAGGAACAGGATGTGGAAGCTGGATGGGACTCCAGGAGCTGCTCTCACTGCTGAACATTCCCTCTCATCCCAAATCACATTTAGCCAGCACAGCACTCCACAATTAAGAGACAGATTTGAGGAAGCACAGGAGCAATTGGCCAAAAATCAAGAAGGAAGCCCCTGCTTTCACACTCATTGCAAGCACCCAGAGCACGACTACCACAGCCTGTGCCAGTCAGCTGTAAATACATGGATGTGTTTATTAGCTGAACTATTTGTGTGCCTTTGCAACACTGTAAATAGCCTGATTTGCTCACATAAAGGATCAAACAAGAATATGACAGCCCACAAATAACCTGGTTACCTTGGAAATGTGAGCACCCGAATTCAGATGGCAGCAGGAAGAGTCTCCTTTTCCACGTGTCTCTCTGGGTGATGCAACATGAGGCAAGTTCAGAGCTGCAGAGGTTGACTTGCATCATGCTCAGAACATGTTTGATGCCACACCAAGGGAAGGGTAGACATAAGCAAGGGAAAAAAACCTCCAAGTAACCACAAAGCCCCTTCCCCAAGCCCATGACCTGCTCATAGAGCTCCTGATGCTGGGCTTCCCAGTGGGGAATTGCAGAAGTTCAGCTCTGTGCTCAGAGCTCTGTGCCTTTGCCATGACTTGAAATGGAGGCAGAAACTTTCTGAAAGCACCTGGGACCTGTGGTCCCTCTAAGTGTTCCAATGAGAGAGTTAAGACAAAGTCATTCATTGGGAGAAAAAGATTCCCATTTGTATTGCCAGAGGACTTGTGGCATCACAAGGGAAAAGCCAGGGACAGCAGATCTCTGTGCCCAAACAGATGACCTGGTTCTTTAGAGTAGAATACCACAGAGCATCTTCCAAGCAGCTCATCTGGAATCAATGGGTTAACCGAGGAGCTTCTCCCTGCTGTGTGTGGGAAGCTGTATCTCCTTGCCAAATTCCACTGCTCTGAACAGAACCAGCTTTCTCACTCAGCCTGTGCTCCTACGCTCAGCCAGTGCTCGTGCCTGCCTCTGCAAGGCAGTGCAGACAGACCCCACGCTCTCTTTTTCCTCTCCCACCTATTTCTCCAGCATTGCCCCTTGCCTGATGTCAGTTCTCTTTTCCTACTAAATTACAGGACATTAGGTCTCCAGAGAAACCCCTCCAAGCAAAGAAGCACAGTGCAAGACATTTGTAAAACACTGATGGCTGAGGAGCAGCCAGGCTGGCTCTCCCTCCTGTTGAGGTCAGGAAGGTTGGAAAAGGCTCCTTTGGGTCTTGGAGGAAAGAGCACTTGCAGGTGGCAGGATGGTTTTCAAACAAGTCATCTCCTTCCTTTGGCAACAGGGCTTTTGAGTGCTGTAGTGACACTCAGGGCAGACTTGCATGTCCCAGGGTGAGGTACCCCAGGGAGCTGCCCCAGGAGCAGCCTGGCAGCTGCCTGCACACCAGCCCTTCCTGAGGCCATGGCAAACAGCAGCCCTGCTGCTCCAGCAGCCACAACTCAGCTACCACACAACTGTGCTCCCAGAGCTAGAGCTAACTGCTAATATCCTGCTCCACACCTTAGCAGAAAATCCTAAGAGGAAATTAGATGGAAGCAAACACAGCCATACATCTGACAAGCTGTTTTGCACTCCAGTGCACAGCCTCCAGCATGGTTTCTATCTTCCTCAAGAGGTATTCTACCATGTAATTACAAGGGAAAACCTAGAGGTCTTCTTTTCCCTGCATACCAGGTAGATTTTCATTTGTTTAGCCACCAACAGGCCTCTAAATCAATATATAGATTCCCATCATGCAGTCAAGGAACAAACAAACTCCTGCACACGTGCACTTCTCCCTTGCCTCCTACTTCAGCCTCTGCACCCACCAGCCTGAGCTGCTTCTGGAATCCAGCTCCCTGTCTTTGGTGCTCAGGCCCTGGGATTAGAACAAGATGACACACATTCCCTCTGAGGGACTGGACAACCGAGTTTAATTTCTTGCCATTTAGGTTATAACAAGGAATGCTGGGGTAGGGGTGAGCCCAGCCCTACCTGGCTGCAAGCACCAGCTGGGCTGCACTCAGAGCCACATTTCAGCCTAAAACATCCCCATCAGCCCCTCCAGTTTTCCCCACAAAGCACAATCAGGGAGCACAGGGGGTCAGCACAGCCCGTGTGCAGCACACACTGCACCCCATGCCCCCCAGGGATGCAGGAGGGGACTCCTGCCCTCCATGAGACCGAGGGTAAGTCACCAGGTGGCTGCCCACAAGGCCATGACTTCTTGCTTTCCTACCAAAACACACTCTGCTCACAAAACAGTTGTGGGCAAGGCCTTGCCATGCCTTTGTAGGCCACGCTTAACCAGCAAACAAAAGTGTCTTTAGTTTATCTATTTATTTTTGGCACAGAGGAATGACTGGGGTCAAAGCCAGTCCCATTCTCAAGCTGTTCTTTGTTCTCTGGTTTATCCAATACCCCCTTATCCCTCTCCTCGCCCTCCCACCTCCCCCTCTCCATTTTACCACAGGTCTTAAAAATTAAGCTGTGCATGAAACCAAACACCACACTTGAGCACTGCCCAGCAAATGCTCTTCATGGTCACAGAAGAGCACTAATTGACCATAAAAAAGGGATAAGAGCAGCGTGCCCTTATATGGGCAGAGGCTAGACAAGCATCTGACACAAACATCATTTTTAAAGAAAAAATAATATTTATTTGCAATATAAACAAAGTCCCAATATTGGATCAGTATATATAGGGTCACTAATTTTCCTTCATAACTCAGAAATCAGAACCATTCCTCACTAACAAGCTCTCATTTGTACTAATCAGAAGATGCATCTTATTTCTTTCCTTTAAAGAAGAAAGACCACTAACAGCACAGGAAGCCTTAACAAACCAGCTTAGCTGTAATGCAATACAGATGCACTGTCAAAAAATCCCTGAAAAAATAAATTCCTCCATGAGGTAAGATGCAATTAGGATATTCTCAATTTTCTCACTCACAACCGTACGCCCATTCTCCCTTCCAATGACCCACGATCCCAACATTGTGGCAAACAAAACCAAACAAACAAACAAACAAAAAACAACCAGAAAACAAGAAACAGAAGCTCATTCCAACATTCTGATAACATCTTGTAACAAAAAGAACAGTTTCAGGATGTGACAGCATCAAACATTCCTCCAGATGGAGATTTTTTTAATTATTTTTTTCATTTTCTTGAAAAAAGTACAAAAAACTGGATATTTAGAAAAAAATCCGTGGCTTTTTTTTTTTTCCTTTCAGTTACATGAGAGTTAAAGTGGACAGGGAGGGGGGGAGAAAGGAGGGACTACATTGCAGCCAATAAAGAAATCTCCAAATCCGTTCTGCCCTCCTCCCAGAAATTATTACCACTTCCTCCCCTCCCAGCTTGGAATAAGGAGTTTGCCAAACACTAGCCAGAAATACATACAAGTCTTCTCAGAACAGAAGGCACGGCTTAAAGTTATTCGAAAGAGGAAGAAGGAAAAAAAATCAGAACCTCTGTTGAAAGCTCCAATCATCTCAGAATTTGCCTGTTAATATATATATTCATATATATATATATATATATATAAATTCTCTGTTACAATGCTCTCCTCATCACTTCCACACCTCCTCAGGCCCCTCAGGAGTGTGTCCCGCCACGGGATCCTCGCTCTGCTCCGGCGCTCGCCACGCTCCCCTTGCCCGGCACACGCAGCAAAAGCTTCACCTGCACCCAAGAAACGCCAGCGCCGCAACTCCCTCTGCACTCGGTGAGCTGCGGTGGGTCCGGGCCAGCTGGGTGACGCTACGCCAAGTCAAGAGGCAGCAGAGGATGAAGCTGGGCTCAGACATGCTTCTACCAACTCTGGAGGCCACAGGAGTTTTACCTCTGGCAATAGCAAACAGTGTCTTTTGGCAGGGGTGGCATTAAAAACCAAAAAAAGCTTGCGGCTTAGTCACCTTGGCTGAATCAGTGCAGAGTTTGTGATTGTGAGTGCA
Organism: Hafferia zeledoni; assembly: GCA_035583235.1. Lineage (NCBI taxonomy): Eukaryota > Metazoa > Chordata > Aves > Passeriformes > Thamnophilidae > Hafferia > Hafferia zeledoni. The sequence goes on along the minus strand of JAWWEV010000024.1, from coordinate 14,961,076 downwards.
GGAGTGGTGAAGGGGTTGCGTTTTAAGCCCAACTGGCCTTCACACATAACAAAGCTTCCTACCAGATGCTAACAACAACAGCAGCAGCATGTATCTCTCTCGGGAGTACCCAGTAATATGCCAGGACATACCAAGGCTTCACAAAGTGTGCAAAATGCATTTGGTCAATATAAACATTTGATTAAAAAAAATAATAAATGATCAAACAAGAAACAGAATAAAATACTGGTTTTGCAACCTCGTCTGTACAAACAGTCAGGAACTTACATATTTAAAAAGAGTTTGAACCCAAGGCTTGAGTAAGATCTATCTCTTTTTTTTTTAAAATCAAAAAAAGTAAACTTGGGTTTTAAAACAGTCTTGGCCCAACACCTTTTGTTCAAGGTTTCCAAGTGCATAAATCTCCTTGTTTTCCACAGCAAGCTAACCCCTGGTAGCTCTTCACACGTGTGCGTGTTCTGACAGTCCCAATGCACCCAGGAAAGCGGTTATTGCCGGTGACAGCTGCACTCACAACGCTGTAACATCGCCCGTGTTAAATAACCCCCTGTAAAAACACTACCTCTTGGAACCACTTGGATCAGGATACTAGTGAACGGCATCAGCCTTCTTAAAGCAGCGATCAGGCACCTCTGCCCAGAGAAGCTACTCCTTTCAGAGCTGCCTGACAAGACAGATATTGTCGTAAGAGTTGAAATGCTCAAGAGAAGCGATTCGATGCTCGAGTTCCCGACCAGGCAGTGTCCTCTTCATGTGGACTCCAGGGTGTTCAGCTGAAAGAGGTTGTGGTTGGTGGGGGTGGTGAAGTAGAGCTGTTCACTGGGTGAGCGGTTGTCACAAGGGCTGTTGAGTCCCAGAGTCCGCTCAAAGTCCAGGAGTTGGCCCATGAAGTTAAAGTTTGGGGAAATGTTGGATTTTTTCCTTTTCACAAAGTCATAGGCATCGTTCAGGGACAAGTTGAGTTTTTGCATCAAGTAGGCGACAGTGACTGTTACGGACCGGCTGATGCCAGCAAGGCAGTGAACAAGGATCCCACACTTCTTGGAACGGGCCTCATCTGAAACAAGACAAGGGGAAGGGGGAGTCTATTATTCTGCACCAAAAATGCATGGCTTTGGAGCAGGGCCAGGTGGCAGCTGTAAGCTCCTAGGACCAGGATGACTGCCAGAACTGGATCCACTGCTCCTGTTGACACCATCTCATGTCCCTTTGACATTCACATCTCTCCCCACAGGGCTCCTGAGATATTCCTGCCCAGGAATATCTATTGTTTAGCATGACAAAGCTGCACATCTCCAGCAAGGCCAAGCATCTCACGTGCTTGAGAAGTATGAATCAAGTCTAGCAACACATCCCTCGCCCAGCGAGCACTGGAGTCCTCTATTTAGAGAACTGGAATAACCCACAGAAGGCAGGTAGAGCTGGAGACAATAGCTCCAGGGAGATGCTGGTGGTTGGGCACAGCACATCCATCTCAACACCACTAACTGGGGAAGGCTGTGCACTCAGTGCCAGGCTGCAGCCCAGCACCACCTGAGCTATTCCCTTCTGCTGTTCTTGTCCTTCCACTAGAAAATTACATGAACGTAGCTGATGCCAATTTAAGCAGAGTCTGAAGTGCAGGAACTTCCCTTATTGTGAAACTGTTCTTTAGGATCGACAGAAATGCACTTCACTACAAACAAACGCTTGTGCTGGAGGAGGCTCTCAGGATGAATGGTAGCGGGAAGCAGGAATGCAGGCTGGACCGAACCATGGCGAGGGAACAGTGAGGAGATTTCCCCTCCCTTGCCACCGAGTGAAAGGCACACACACACTCATTGTCTCTCGCACAGCCGGAACAGCGTGACCCCTTTATGAATTGACATCTTGGTGCTGAAAGAGGGACATGCCGCTGAGAGCACTGAATGCACACAAGTACCCGGCACTGCTTACTTCTGGGCAGCCCTATTTGAAGTCAGGCATTTGACTGAGAGCTTGGCAGGGAGGGAGAAGGTGGCAGGAGAAAGAGGATCCTCGGGCAAAGCCGGAGGTAAGAGACACTCTGGCACCACAAGCACAGGGAAGGGCAAAGAAGATGCAGGCAAAACAAAATCCAGACCCAAGCCACAACAGATTTTCTGCCCAGCCTTCAGAACCAGGCAAGAATTTCCAGTATGGTGGGCCATCACCCCCCAGTGTATCCAGCCCTCCTCTCAGGCTCTCCCATTCAACATTTTTCCAGACATTTTTGCCTTTCATCTGACCTGCACGGCATTTCTTGGTGTTTGGTTTTAGAGTGAGGTAATCCTCCATTTCCTGTCATTAAGTGGAAAGCACAAGCTCAGTGCTCACAGAGACATCCACTGACTGGAGCAGACAGATCCCAAATGCCACATGTCAGCAGGAACCCTGTACCTCACCCCTGACGTTTAACACCACGCTCAGTGCAGGAAGTGAGGACAGGACACCAGACGGGTCCCTGCTGCCACACTGAAGCAGCTGCTTCTGACCACAACCACGTTACTGGAGGGCAGAAGGTGGGGGCAGAGGAGAGTGTGTGGGAACCAGGGTTTCCAAAGGCTGAAGAGCAGCCAAGGAACTACTACTCCTCTGTCCCATTTCAGGCCTTATGGCACAGCAAACAGCAGCACTGGGGTCTGAAACTGGGGCAACAAAGCAGCACTGAAATGGGCTGCACAGGTTTCAGTCTGAAGGTAAAAGTTTTCTTTACCTATACTAATGTTTTAATCAGATATGAAGCCACAGGGCCTTTAATAGTTAACAGTGATATTCCTACCTGTGCCATTCACCCCCATAAAACAGAACTGATTAGACTAATGACTATCATGAGCAAACAGCACAGGTCAGGTTGGAAGTGTATCAGCCTGACACACACTTCCTACAGAAAAAGAAACAATTTTCAAAGTCAAGACCAGCCTGAGAGAAGGGATCTGCCTCCCTGGACCCCGCCACGACCAGCCAAGGCTGTCTCAGGGGTTGTCTGCACAGCAGCTTTTCCATCAGAGCTCTGCAGTACAATTATAATCACTAACTCATTGTGTTGACACTTACCTTAGGAGAAGTATCCATACAAGGAGTTAGTTATGCTAGGCTGACATACAGTGGGATCTCAACTAGACTAGCAAATCCCCTCAGGAAAACACACACACTTAACCACACTTGGGGCTAAGGAATCGCTGGCACCAGTCACATTAATGCAACTCCCATCAACACTCACTCCTCCCATCAAAGCAGCTCCCCACCACCGGGGTTCAGCCATTCCACTAAAGTGCAAATCCCATACAAGGGAAGAGGCAGCGAGGCCGGTCCGACCACTTGCAGGTAACTCAGCTGATGTGCTGCAAGAGGGCTGAATTTCGGAAGGGGAGGCCTCCCTGAACCCAGCCAGGGTGACACGCACCAGAAGTGCCACCTTGGCACATGTCACTCAGCTGCTAAGCCAGCACTGATGCTGTGCCCCGGAGAGGTGAAGCTGGAGATGAGCAACAGCCCTGGGAAGTGGCACACCACATTCCCAAGCAGTGAGTGTGAAAAGAGGTGTTCTGCCAAGTACCTACCAATGAAAGCAATGGCCTCGGGAAAGAACTGCGAGAGGTTCTGGCTCCAGTGATCTGAGATGGGGATCTGCTTGTACTTGAACTCCCCGTCGTGCTCAAACATGTTTGGCAGGTTAGGAGTCACATTCAGGATGTATTTAATGCCGTATTTGCCCAGGACGTCCAGGTTGGTCGAATCTTTGGCACAGCCCAGGTACAGGTAGGGTAGGATCTGGACCGGAAAGGCAGGCTGATTGTTCGGGATGGGACTCCCGTCCGACTCCGTGGCACTGCTGGGCTCCCTGTCGGACTCGCCATCCGAGCAGTCGGAGCTGATCCGCAGCCCTCCCAAGCCAAGGACCGACGCCGGGGGAGAGTTGCTGGGTGAGGAGCTGTCAAGGTTCGTCTCGCAGTGCTCAGAATATTCGGTCTGAAACTTGTTAAAGCCACCTGGGAAAGGGGAAAGGAGAGAGGGAAGGGGAAGGACAGAGAGAAAAAGATGTTTTATTCTTCAGAATGGGCAATCCTTCTATCTGTACACATGTGCATGTTACTTAGCAAGACTTTGCCAAGAAAAAGTTGGTATCCCTTCAACTTCACACCAAGAAAGGAATGTCCCTGCTCCCTCATCTTCCCTGGCCAGACTGCTACTGAGCAAACAGGTCTCAGGAAATCAAAGAGTGCTTCTTACAAAGTTTACTATTACTTGTGATAAACAGGGGCCAAACCTCAACCACAAAAGAAACAAGCATCAAAAAATAAAATCAGTGTCAAGAGACAATCTCGCCTTGTTTAGCATCTCAAAAATACGGGTCTGGGGCAGTTTAGGCAAGAGCTATTATGCCACCTAGACAGAAAAGCACAGAAGTATCTGTGTCTGTAAAGATAAATCAAGGACAACCACCACATAATCATGCCAGGCACTAAATCCCAATGAGAAATAACACATCTTCAAGCATGAAAAAGACCCTAAGTTTTGCAGAGTGATCCTCACACCTGTTTTATCACTACAAGCAGGTTTTGTGACAGAGCAGCGTCACAAGTTTGTTCTTCACCCAAAAGCACATCAGGAGGGATGGGACCCTACGTGTCTGCCCGTAAGTCCTTTTCTCCAGCTCCTCGGCTCATCTTGGGAAGTAAGGCAGAGAGAGGCAGGGAAGCAAAAACCCCACCGATCCTCTCCAGGCAATATTAAAGCAGAGCTCAGCCATCGGGATCTGACAGTGACAAATGGTTTAATTAGAAAAGGCTCCTGGAAACTTCGTTAGTGGGTTCGGCGGTTGCGGCGGGGTCACTGAGCAGGACAGACAGCTCCTGCCACATCCATTCATGAAAAAGGCTCGTCCTCGCCCTCCTCCTCCCCCCGCGCCGCCAGACAGCGCCGAGGAGCCATTTTGGAATTTTAATTGGAAACATTTCCCACCGAGGCTCCCGGAAAAAAAAATAGCAGAGAAAGGGGCTCAGCTCCTCCCCTGCCCATGGGGGAGAGCTTAGGAGTAACTTCAAAGCCGCTTCTTCCTGCCCAAGGGATGAGGACTGCGGGGAGAAAAACAGGAATACAAAGGGAAGGAGCAACGGAACCCATGGGAAACCCCACACCGGGATGGGATGGTGGGATGGATGGGATGAGGTCTCGCCCACCGGCACGGGCAGGGATCGGAGGGTCGAGGGGGGAGTGGGATCAACCCCCGTGCTTGCCCCCACTCCATGTTTTTAAAGGAGGCTTGTGCTGGTCCTTAAACACCTGCCTGTTCCTCTGTCACCCCAATCCCGCCCCAGGGGCTGCCCCGGCTCCCCAGAGCGGCTCTATCAAGGAGCATCAGTGTTTCTTAAAGAGCTACGAGTGGCAACTTTGTTGACTACTCTCCCCCTCTCCGCACACACACACACTCCTCCGCTCTCCTGTTATTTCTGCCTCAAACCCGCCACCCAGCGACCGCACTGGGAGCACGGGGAGGATGGGAAGGGTCCCAGCAGCCCAGCTGTGGGCTCTGCTCAGCCCGCTGCGAGCTTTCAAAATGGCCAAAACCCAAACAAACAACAACAACAACAAAAAAAAACCAACGAAAAGAGAAGCCTCCAAACCCCCGCCGGCCCTCCCGAAGGGGCGTGTGCGGGATGCGGGGCTCGGCTCCCCGCAGCGCATCTCCCCGCTCCCCATCGCCCTGCCCCGGGGGACCAGCCGGGCTTGGCCCTTCCAGACCTGCCGGCACTGCCGGGGAAAGGGGCACTGAAACCCAAGCGCTGGCTATTCGGAGATGCGGTGAGGTGAAATAAAAATACTGGAGGGTTCTCCTGCCCCCCACCCCAAAATCCGGCCATCCCTCCCTGCGGGGAGCGGAGCCGAGGGGCTCCCCGGCTCGGGACGGGGCTGGGGGGTTTCTCCTGCCGCTGCCGGGCAGGACACGCAGGAAGAAGCGGAGCGCTCCCGGCTCCTTCCAGCCTGCGACCATTTTGTGCGGGGGACTAAAGCAGGATGCAGAGGAGAGCAAAAAAAATGAAAAAAAAAATCAGGCAGAGGGGGTGAGGGGAGGAAGCAAAACAATCCAGACACCTCCGGCCGGCCAAGGGCTGGGCGCCCGGGGATGCAGCGGCCGGCCCAGGGCTGCGGGAGCGGGACGGGGCCGGAGGAAGGGCGGGGGGCACCTCACCTTTCAGGTAATAGGCTTTGCAGCCATCATCGCGCAGCTTCTGCAGCAGGAGCCCCAGCACGGAGGTGGCGGCGCCGCTGTCCTGCCAGTCGGCGGTGGCCTCGTCGTAGAGCAGCACGGTGTCGGCCTTGCAGCGCTTGACGAAGCGCTCCTTGTCCTCGTGGTTGGGGATGATGGAGCGGATGGGCAGGTTGCCCTTCTTGAGGCGGCGCAGCATGAGCCCGGGGATGGCCAGGTTGATGGCCGTCTCGATGTGCGAGCTCTCGAACAGCTCGTGGGGGCGGCAATCGAGCAGCAGCAGCGAGCGGCCGCCGCCCGACTCCAGCTCCTCCTGCAGCCACTCCGCGCTCTTGCACGGCATCGCCGCAGCCATGGGCGCCCGCGGGGAGCTCCCCCAGACCTGCGTTTTCATGGGGCTCGGCAGCGGCGGCCGCCAGCGCCCGGCCCACCGGCCACCCCCGCGGCGTCCGGACGCGGCCCCGCTCCGCCGGGTCGCTCCTTGCGCTGCGCCGGACGCGGCTCGACTCGGCTCAGCTCAGCACGGCCGTGGGTACGCGCTGCTGCTGCTGCTGCTGCTGCTGCTGCTGCTGCTGCTGCTGCGGCGGCGGCGGCGGCGGCGGCGGCCCGGAGCGCTGTGGCGGCCCCCGCTCTGCTCTACGCGCTGCGCCCCATCCCGGCGGCCTCAATTAAAGCGGCGCTTCGGCGGCGGCTCCGCGAGTCCCGCCCCGGGGCGGGACCGGGCCAGGCGGGGCCGGGGCCAGCGGGGCCGCGCCGCTCAGCCCCGCACACGCTCCTCGCCCGGCCCCGCCCCGGGACACGCCCCCGCCGCGCCCGGCCAATGGAAGACGCGGGATAGCCGTATGTGGGCATGGGCGGGACCGAGGTGTGACCGTATATAGATATGGGCGGGGTGATGTTGACCAAATATGGGTAGGGGCGGGGCCGCGGCGGGGGCAGAGCGCGGGAAGCGCTGCAGAGACCGCGCCGTCCCCGTCCCCGTCCCCGTCCCCGTCCCCGTCCCCGTCCCCGTCCCCGTCCCCGTCCCCGTCCCCGTCCCCGTCCCGCCGGGGCTGCCTCCGCTCCCCTCACCCCCAGCTGCATTTCGGGCTAAAGTTTAATAAAACATTCAAGCAGTGAAGTGACCCGGCCCACCGGCCGGCGGGTGCGGAGTCCCGCGTGGGTTTGGAGTGGGTCGTGCCCAGCCCTGCCTCGGTCTTTTAACAGCAGTGCGCCTTTCCAAAATAAAATCCACTGGGACTCATTAAGCTTCTGCATTCCCGTCCGTTCTCAGAATGAGCTTCAAGAGACATTATTTTATCCGAAAATAGATTGTTTTATCCGTTCACTCCTGTTTATTTTTAGAGTATCTTCCCTATTGGTATCCACTACTATAAACACAAACCTTTTGTGCTGCAATACTGAAATTTCAAGACGAGAATTTAACTGGAGGCATCCTTTGGTTTCCTTCCATCTTTTACATGCCTTTTCATGTGAATCAGTCCTTTGGTACCAGAAGTTTCCTGTGCCCCACATAAACTGTTCCTGTTACAAAATGGATTTGATCTTTCTCTTTTTAATGAGTAGGATGACATTAAAAACGTGGTTCTGTATGAGCCACTTTTACTGCAGTCTATTTTCACCATGCAGACAGTCAAACATTGGTGGGTTGCTCAGAGAGGTTGTGCAATCTCCATCCTTGCTGGTTTTCAAGTTCCAGCTCGGCACAGCCCCAAGTAACCTGGTCTGACCTCAGGACTGACCCAGCTCTCAGCAGGAGGTTTGACTGGAGCCTCCTGTGGTCCCTTTGTCACCTGGCTTATCCTACAAGCCCTTGCTCTCCAAATTCCCATGGGCATGAGTGGGAACTATTCCTTCTTCCCAGCCTGAGACAGATGAGCCATTCCTTTTCCCCCCTAACCTTTCATATCTTTAGCCACTCACTGTAAGCTTTCTTAGCAAACACTGTATGAAGGGAAGAGTCAGGGTCTGTATCACCAGCAGATTCCCAAGTTCAGTGGCCTGACTGTTTCAACAGGGTTTTTTCCCAGCTGGCTAAATGTCAAGATCTGGGCTGTACCTTGTGTAACAGGAAAGATACTGCTCTTAAAACACTCCCCCTCACACAAACAAACACGTGCACACACAGAGTCTTAGTTGTAGTATCATTTAAAATGGTGCCGTTCAAATGACATTGTCTGAAGGCAAAATTTCACATTGAGTTGTATTTGAAGATGCTTTTCATCCAGTCAAAATCTGCTTTTCTTAAAGCCAAGATCTGTTACTGAAACCATTACAGAGCTACTGTCTCCTCAGTGGTCTTCTATATACCCTCAAGATATAAAATATCCCAAGAAGGCTTTATTCCTGCATCTTTAGTACAAAAGCACCTGCCCTGGAGTCTCTGCCTCCTTGTAGTCTAATTCCTAAGTCTGGATCCTAATGAAAATACAAATGCAAGACAGCACTTGAGCACATGCTTAACTCTGAGCACAACAAGCATCTCATTGCAAAACACCCCAAGATTTCAGGGGGACCATGCTCTGAACCACTCGTGGATTTCATTGGCATCAGCAAAATAAACGTCTTGTTCTACATCACTTTTTTTCATGACTCAAGTGTGCCCAAGAAAGCGGAACAGCAGACGCTGTCCACTTCCCCTTGCCCAGTTTATTTTTACCACTGGTTGCTGTGGGAAGCTGTTGTGATTCAGTGTGGCAGTAGGAAGTTCCTAACGCTGCTCTTGCAGCAGAGGATGTTGAGGTTCTTATGCAAGCCACAGGCACAGTGAAAACAGCTGACCTTTCAGAATGTTTGTCACAGCGCCTTCAATTCATAAGGGGAACAGCAGTGGGGTGTGCAAAGAACTTAAATCTGTGTCTTAAAGTCCTTGTTGTGCTGAAAACAGCCCAGAAACCTTAGGAGGACTCCTTTTTGGTGGTGTGAGGGAGGCAGGTGGAACCACTGGTGTGCCGTCCTGTGAAACCAGAAGAGAAATGTTTCACCTCCACTCTGCGGTCGCATCAGCAGCCACAGAAGTTTCGGGACAGGCTCCAGGCACATCACCTGCAGAGGCAACACCAGATTTCGCTCTGACAAGGATGAAAGTAAAATAATGTCACTTAACCCCTGTTGACACGCTCTGCCTGCCCAGCCAGGAGCTGAGGGACGCTGGCAGACCTTCCCCTCCCTTGTCCCTTCCCCGGGCCCGCAGGGGTGGGGGTGATGCTGCCCAGCCCCCGCCGCCAGCCCGCGGCAGGCAGGGCGGGCAGGGCGGGCAGCGCTCGGTGCCAGCCCGTGCCGTGCTGCCCTCTGGAGTCAGCCGCTCCACAGTGCGCCCAGGGTACCCACCTGCCGGCTCTGCATCCTCCGGGGCTGGCATCCCTCTGAGAGGAAACTTCTGCTCTGCTGAGAGTCCTGGGCATTCCCTCAAATCCCCTCCCAAGGAGAAGGGACCTCGGCCCCCCGGGGTTTCCCAAAACATGGAACGCAGGCTGGAATCAGGACAGGATGTGCCAGCACCTCCTTCAGCCAGCAGGGCTGGCAAGGCCTCAGGGGTCTCCGTGGGGTTTGTCTCACCCTGTGTGAGGCTTTGCTGACAGGTAGATCAGCACACAGCCAGAAATGGCTTTCCCCCAGCTCCAAGCAGTCTCAAGTGCCTGTGACAAGGACAGCACAAAGCAATAACCACTCTCCATGTGAGTACACAGAATCATAGAGTATCTTGAGTAGGAGATTATCCCAATAGGATCATCGAGTCCAACTCCTAATCCTCCACAGGACCATCCCAAGAATCCCACCATGTGCCTGAGAGCACTGGTCAAATGCTTCTTGAACCTTGGCAGCCCTGGTGCCATGTCCCCTTCCCCGTGGAGCCTGGGGATTGCCATCCTCTCCATGCTGTGCCACCACAACTGGCCCCGGGTTTCTGATATGGGCTCTGTGCATCTTTCTGGCTGTTGCTTTTGTGCTGTGGAAAGACTCTCTCCTCCAACAGACTTTCTACTTGATGCCCAGCACTGTGACCAGGAAACTTCCCCATGCCCACAGCCACATCTTGCTGGCTTGGCTTCAGACTGCTTTTGTCTTCATCTGTGCCCATCTCCCATGATGCCAATGCAGCTGCCACCTCAGGTTCCTCACTTCCATCACCATCGCCTCTCTTTTCCCAGGCTCTCTGACCGCAGAGCCCACGGGCGTGTTTTGATGTTCTAGAAACAAAGCCCATGAGTCATGGCAGAACACAAGGTAAGAGCATGGTTAGCAGATGTCTGCCCAAACCCAGGCCCTGCCAGCCCCTGTGGTGGCAGTGCTCCCAAGGATGTGACAGACTCTATTTTGAGCTCAGGGAGGAACCAAAATATGAGTAAAGGGCAGAAGGTGTCACATTCCAAGGAAACGCATGGGGTGCCTACAGCTTAGGTGAGGGCTGGGGTTCCCAAGGATTTGAAGAGTTAAGCAAATTAGGAGCTGGTAAGAAGTTAATATACATTTTCTTCTTAAAAAATGAACCTCTGGAAAGCTTTTCTTTCTTTTTAACATGCACTTTATCCACAGCATTGCACCCCAAAAGGATTTTCCTTCCAGTCTCAGCTGGGAAAGCAGCCTCTCCCACAACAAATCTGGGCTGTAGCAGCTAAACCTTCCTAGGACTCACCTTCTCACTGCTCACTCAGCTGTTTGCTACATTTAATAAGAGGTATCAGGTACGATTTGTGGCCCAGATATCAATCCCTCAAACTACTAAGCTCCTTCTAATAGGAGTCTTCACCTGTCTCAAGTGCCTGTGGTCAAATACCAATCAGTACCAAGAGAGGAAGTTCCTTTCTGGAAATTTAATGATGGTCTGGCAGCTCAAAGCAGCGTTTTGTGAGCAGAATTTCTGCTGAGAATTTGCTCAGCTTTTGCTTTGGTCTGTGATGTTGAGTAAAATCACAATTCTCTGTACTGCACTCTTCCCATCTGCAGAATGGGGTTGGTACCTCCCATCACCTCTGCAAGCATTTGGGTGCTAGGGAATCAGGCAGGTGGGCTTGAGTGATGTGAACATCCTCTCACAGTGCTGAATTCCTAGGACTGAATCACTTCTTCCTAGCTTTAAAAAAAAAGAAATTAAAAAAAAAAGGACTTTCTGTTTAACTTCAGCTTTCCTTCCTAATTACTGAATTGAAGTAGGAGTTATTTTGTCAGGAGAGGGCACTTGTTGATGGTTTACCCCATGTTTCATTAATGCATGTAAGAGGTTAACTCCTGGTACAGAAACAGATGCATGGTTTTAACAGAGGGGGAAAAAAAGTCCCAATTTTACTTTCTACTCCTGCACTAATTTGTGACTATTTTTATCAATGTTAACACTGAGCCAGGGTAAAAATACTCCCTAGAAAGTTTAGAATTTACATTTGTCTTCATATATATTCAACAGAAATGCAGCTCCCCAGCCTCCGCACTGCCTAATCCGGACTCATTAACTTCACCCGCCCCCGAGAAAAATGTCAGACAGCTTTGGCCTGGTGAAGCCCTTCACCCACAGAGGCTCAGCAGGAGGGCCCAGGTCTGTCTGCAGCAGCCCAGCCCTGTGGAGTATCAGCTCTGACACTGCAGGCACCCACCTGGGCCATGGGAACAGATTCGCCCTTCCCACTACAGCCCCCTGCAGGGCAAGGTCTCCATGGGGCTCCATCCTGAGAGGATGCTGAGCCCTAGCAAGCACCTCCTGCCCTGCTGCCCCAGTAAGGCTGATGGATGGAGGCTGGGGAAGAACCCCCACAGGGAGAAACCTTCTTGGAGCATCTTGAGGTGCTGTAGCAGGTCCAGAGAAGAGCAACAAAGGCTGGAGAAGGGAGTGGAGCACAAGTGCTGTGGGGAGAGGCTGAGGGAGCTGGGGGTGTTTAGCCTGGAGAAGAGGAGGCTCAGAGGTGAC
>JAWWEV010000024.1:14901414-14945395 GCA_035583235.1 Hafferia zeledoni | reverse complement strand
TCCACCCCCTCTCTGGGCAGCCCATTCCAATGCCTGAGCACTCTCTCTGGAAAGAATTTTTTTCTGATCTCCAACTTAAATTTTCCCTGATGTTGCTGGCTTTGAGAATGCACCAGTGGCTCATGGTCAACTTGTCCACCAGGATCCCCCAGGTCTTTACCTGCACAGTTGTTCTCCAGCTGGGTGGCCCCAGTGTGTACTGGTGAGTCGGACTATTCCTCCCCTGTGGCAGCAGTTCATACCTCCCCTTGTTGCATTTCATGAAGCTCCTTTCTGCCCATCAAGCTCCTTCTGAGTGGCAGCACAACCCTGCAACACACACAAAACAAAAGGAGCAGGGAGTGCTCAGGGCATTTAATAGCTCAAGTGGTGGAGCTTGGGGAAAAGGATGAGCTTGGAGGTACATGTTGCTCCCCTTCTGACCACTGCCCTGGGGACACACAGGGCACAAGGAAAGGGGTGTCGTGGCAGCAGCTTGTGCCATCTCAGCACCTGTATGCGCTGTGCCTGCACGTCACGGCGTGTTCCCTCGGGATCTGACAAGTGAGGAAGCAGCGACCAGAGGCAGAGGTGGCCAGGCAGCTCTGAGGCACAGACATCCCGGGGATGAGTCACCGGCGCTGCGTAAGGAGCCAGACTCCTCCGGAGGGAGGAGGGCAGGGGCAGGAGGGATGTGCCAGGGAGATGCCTGCAGCAGGATTGAAAGGCAACTCAGACCTTGCTTTAGGACACCCACCTGTGGTAGCAGCAGAGGTGTGAGATACAGCCCAGCCAGCCCCAATCCCATAAACTGCCCATGAGGATCCAAGGGTGGGAGCAAAGCTCCTCGGGACAGGCTGCCCCCAGAAGTGGGAGAAATCCCAGCATCCACCTAACCCAAGTTTTCTCAGGAAGGCAAGGGAAGGTGTCTGCATGGGGACATTATTTCCTTGAAAACCTCGGGTTCTCAGGTCAAGGAAAAGCTCTCAGACACAGGGTGCTGGTTGAGTCAGAAGGTATTTTCCAACAGCAGGTAGGGTAATTTCTGAGGACCAGAGTGTTTCCTCACCGTGTTTTCCTGGTGACAACTTCAGCTGTTTTGCTTTTAAGAATAAGAATTTTGTTTACTGTTTTAGCTTATTTCCTCATGGAAAGCCTTTCATTTACTTCCCATCATTACCTGTAACTTTTCATCCCAGCAGGTGAAGGAGGTGGAAGAGGAACAGCTATTCAGCAGTGGGACCAGTATGCCAGAAATGGCATTTTTTTAAGCTATTCATAAAGATGACAAGGGATGAAAAGGTTGTGTTGGGAGGGGAATTTTCTCTATTTGGAAAACATGAAACACAAGAGCAATTCTGTCTCTTCTGCTGGGGCCTGGCATTTCTGATGTTATGGCTTCCAGGGTTTGCCCTATGGAACAGATGCCCCACAAGGGCAGCCAAGGTGGACGGGTGCATGGGAGAGAACCTGCCAAGGGACTCACACCCATCCTAGAGGGGATGCAGGGCCTCAAAGAGAGACAAAAATCTGTCTGGAGAAAAAAAATCTCAGAGCCCAGACTTGTTGGGTGAAAGGTGTTGGAAAATGCAAATTATTAATTGAAAGACCTGGGCCAGGAACCAGGGGTGCCAGGCTGAGCTGTTATCTGCTGTATCAGCTGCGAGCCTGGCTCAGGATTTCAAAATAAAATTAGACTTGCAGTATATGTCTTTAAATATTTAAATTACTTTCAGTAACTCATATGGTGACATTTAAACAAAGTACACCAAGCAAACGGCTCCCAGGGCTAAAAGGAAATGTTTGCAGGTAATAATATTTAATTTAAGAGGGAACAGCTGATATCAAGGCAGAATCTTAGTGCTGAATTCAGCCTACATTCCTCTCTGAACCCAAGTGGGAAGAATAAATCCCCAGACCTGCAAATGGTTAAACATTTAGAGTGATACGATTAAAGGGCTGGTCTCAGGCACCCCAATGAGCTGTGAATTGTGTGGGCCCAGATACTTGCAGGGTCTGTGCAGAGTAGCTTTGTGAGCTCCCAAGAGTGGGGATAGGCAGCTCCATGCTGGGAAATGAGGACCACAGGGGCTTGGTGGTGCCAGCCCCTCCTGCCCCTGCAGGACCTGCCATCCCACATCCCACATCCTTCTTGGGGCCTTCCCTGTGTGTCTGTTCTAGTAACTAAGGGGGAAATCCATGCTGGGTACAAAGGAGCACAGCTCAGCTCACACAAGGCTGCTCTGCTGTGGTGCTGCCGGCCAATTCGGAGAGCTCAGCCGGGTCTGTTACATCAGTCACACTGCATTTCATAACATTAGACATTTCAATGAGGGTGACTCATTCTCTCTTGAAGTGTATTGTATGTATGAGCAAAGATGATTAACTTTTGCTGAATGGTATGATTTCTGGGATGGGAACTGCTATTAATTAGGAGCGGATCTCAGATGTTCACAAACCCTGTTTTCATGGCCTACTTTGTATATTTTTCTCCATTCTACTTGTTTTTTTAGCTCAGGATAAATATTAAAGTGCTCTTCCCTGCTATCTGTAGCTAAAGCAGCCAGATGTCCAGCAAAGGCATCTGACTTTCACAGTCAGGCACAGCCCAGGGCTCCGTTCCTGTGGCCAAGCTTCAGCTACTTGCCCCAAAAAGCTCAGTTTTCACATTAAAAGCAAACAAAACAAAATAAAAGGGAACTTCCAGCCAGCACAAGTGCAGCAGATAAAGTACCAAGGGAGGTAAAATAAGCACAAATGCTCAGAATGCAAAATACAAGGAATTACCCTCCCTTATCCTCCCCCCAAATTTCCTTTATTAAGGGAAACTTGGGGGTTTATGCTGATTTTGTGCTTCTTGCTGTTGAATTTTGGAGGTTAGCAACACCAAGGATCCTTGGGATAAAGAGTCTCTGAGGTTCAGGGAGAAAAATATCCTTTCAGCTGTCCTGGCAGCAAAGCTGGACAATTCACCAGTGTACAGGTGAGGATGCTCAGAGGCTTCAGCAGCACCTGCAGCACCTGGCACTGTGGCCATGCAGGAACTGTCTCGAGGCATTAAGGCCAGCCAGCTTGGAAAAGCCAGAGGAGACAGGTATGGGGTGGGATGGAGTCATCCTTCTCCACCCCAGACAGTGCCAGGGGGATGCTGAGGAGCAACCAGGCTAAAACTGGGGACCTGGCAGGCCAGCATGGCCTGGGCTGTTCAGTGGCATCTGGCCACCACCTCATGGCTGCTGGCATCTCCATTGGGATGACAGATCCCCTCTCAGCTCCAGCCTGTGAGCTCCCTCTTGCCCCTCTCCGTGGCACCAGCAGTGATTGACAAAACATTCCACAGAGCCACTTCATCCTGCTCTGGCTCCATTGCTGTGGGCAGCAAAACAGTCCTGAGAATAGACAAATTGTGGCCAACCCCTCTGCCTGGCCAGCAAGGAGATGGAGGGAGGTTTCCTGTCCTTGGTTCCTGGTGAGACACCACCGTGCAAGTCAACTGTGACTTCCAGAGAGAGAAAGGAAGGGTCTGGGCTCAGCCTGGCACTCTGCCAGCAAGGATGAGGTTCACCTGCCTTGCCCAGCACCCCATCACTGTGCACCCCTCCAGCACTTACGGTTTCTCCTCAAATGCCAAGCAGGGACTGTGGGCAGCAGTTATGCAAACAAAGGTCACTGGATCAACGCTTTTTCCTCCCATCAGCTGGTTCTGTTTAAAGCTCCTGGGCACAGGTTGGACACCTGGTCCTGCTCCACATTAGGCAGTGATGAGAAGCATGAGCAAACCCAGGAGAAGCAAGGCTTAATTGTAATTGTTTGTAGTTAAACAGGATGAGAAGAGATGATTTTTTTTAATCAAAAACTAAGGTGAAAGGGCTTTCAGCACAAGTGGGGGGTGAGCAGTGAAACTGCCTGTGTGGGTGACCAGCCCTGATCTGGGGGGTCAGGTTGGAAACTTCTGGGGAAGTGACTTGTTCTCCTCTCCTCACCTCCCACTTATCACCAGGCAATGGGCAGAGACAGCCCCTCTTCACCAGCACTCGGGGTGACCTGCCCTGGTTCAGGCACTGCAGCTAGGCTGGTGGCACAGATCTGGAAGCGCCTGCTGCCCAAGCCTCCCCACAACCACCACAGCTCCCAGGCTTGCTCTCAAGAAGCTGAGAGGTGTGGGAGCACTAAAAGGCTTCTCCTTTCAGACTCAACAGTGAGGAATGTGCATTCGAAACAGAGATAGGGCTGGTTTCTCTCTATCTCATGGGACGACATCACTTCTGCACACCACTCCAACCGTGAGTGTCTTTGAGATAAAGTGGCATCTAAGGGCAGGAAAACCCCACAATTTGCCTAAATTTTGCACTCATGAAACACCACTGGCAGATGAAAGATGGATGTATGATTCAGGCACAAGTCTGGGATGTGTGAGCCACTGCCCAAACTCCAGGCATGCAAAAAAGGCTGAGCCACGCAACACCAAGGGTTTCCTTGGAGACTGACGCAGAAGGGGCTTCTCCTCCAGAGACTCCTTCTCCCTGCCTTACCAGGCAAAGCAACACCCCAAGTCCCATCTCATCCCAGAGAGCCAGGAGGGCTCCACCGCTCTGCTGGAGGAAGGGGCAGTGCTGGGAGCCTGGAGGGGGGTTTTCCTCACCTTCGAGTAGTTTTCCTGTTGCACAGCTCACTCAGGCTTCTAAAAATGTTTGCTGGAGCAACTGTCTCTAAGGCATTTTCCATAACAATGGGTACAGAAGAACGATCCGTGCTGCTGGCGTGACTTGCTCGCTCACAGGCTCCCCACGGAACTGGCACGCTGCTATTCCAGCAGGGAGATGCCCATATGAATGAGAGAAATGGAGTATTTAACTGAATTTCTCCCAACAGCTGCTGGAAAGCTCCCATGGGGCCCTGCTATGCATTGCCCAGCTGAGGGGCACCCCCAGCCTGGCCCTGGGGCATTGCCAGACTGCTGGATCCTGCAGGTGTAAAAACAGCCACAGCAAAGGTACAAAGCCACAGAAAGTGTTTCCACACCTTCTCCACTGCCCAGTACACACACCCCAGTGCAGGGAGTCAGCAGAGGGGAAGGACCAGTGCCAGAGGCAGCAGCAGCTGCACTCCAACATCAGCCAAAGCTTCTGCTTGATCCGAGGCCTTGGTCCTTGAAAGGCCACGAGTTACTCCAAGCCCCCACGTGTTGCTATTTTCTCAGTCCTGGGTGCACAGCCACAGCCAAACCCAGCCAGGTTTGCTCCTTCCCCACTTGACCCATTAAAGTCACCACTCAGCCACTGCCTCCTGTTGGCATCGCTCACATCCTGCCATTACAGCTTTGTTGAAATCTGTGCAGAGCTCAACCTGTTGTCAGACAGACACTAATTTGTGCATTTCTAATTATTTGTTTCCATCTTAAAACCTGTTTTTCAGCAGATTGCAGCTTTATTTTAATACATGCTTGGCTAGAGCTTGATATACTGGTTGCCAGTAGCCTAGACACAAAATGGGATTACATTGCATAGGGAGAGCAGGGGGAGAAAAGAGACTGAGTTAAACTGAATTAAGAGCCTGTTCATAAAAATGAACTAAGCAAAACTGTGAAACAAGCAGCAGTTTTGCATCATAGAAGATTCTGATTTCATATTCCTCTGTTTCTACCCCTCAAAATAAGATGAACGTCGTTACTCACAAAGGGCATTTGAAACAACTTACACAAACACTTTGGACACCTTTTTATGTGATTAAAGCTCTTAAACTTATGTTTAATCCTTTTTATACTCATATGCTTGGTGTTAAAAATTAGCTCATCAGTGGATGACCAAACCAGGACCAATTTCCAACTGCTTTCCCAGGATGTGGAAAGTCAGGCACCATCCTCAGCCTCTTCCTTCAAGCAGCTCCACCAACAGCTTTGTATCCTTCCAAGAGTAGGCTGGGCTGTTTGTTTCTTGGTCATTTCCACACAAGTCTTCAGAGGGCAGAAGAAGTAGCTCCAAGGCAGCACTGCTGCAACACACCAGGCAGCACAGCCAGTGCTCCAGGACCTGTCTTTGTTTAATTCTTTCTCTGTAGCTCTTTCTCCTCTGCTGAGGATTTTGGGGTCTCTGCTCTAAAATGCAGATTAGGAGATGGACTCTGAGGCAATTAAACCAAAAGAAAACCATATGTTATTTGCTGGCAAACACTGACTCTTTAGTGGAGGTTCTGTTCTGCACAGCACACTGCTCTGGCTGCACATCCACCCTGCCAGGGAGAGCAGGGAGGGGGCTGAGGGTCCTGGGCCAACCAAAGCTCAAACAGTGACAAAAAGGTCCAGGCTAGATTTTGCCTGTGACAGTGCTGGTTGCTCCCTGCATTTGCAGGGGGAGATGCCCAACAGCAACACCCACTGAGCAGGTCCCCACCCCACGGTGTTTCAACTCAGCTCCTGCCTTGTCCAGGTCCACGATACAGCAACTGCTCTGTCCTGGCAGTGGTTGGGTTGACCTTGAGATTAGCTCAGTTGGTTAAAACTTGGTTGTAATAATGCCAAGGTCATGGGTTCAGTCCCCTGTGTGGGCCACTGACTTAAGAGTTGGACTCGATGATCCTTGTGGGTCCCTTTCAACTCAGAATAGTCTGTGAAACAAACAAAAGTCTGGAAGTCACCTGTCCACTGATCTGAGCAAAACCCTTCCCTGCTCAGCCACACCAGCCCTTCCCACTGGAACACTTGGAGGAGTTGGTTTGAGTGGCCAAACATAGTTACACGAGACTGACATGGGGCTTCATAGGCAAATCAATGGGACTTCAGCAGGGATGGCAAAGGTCCCACAACTAACCTGTACCCGGGTGGTTTAAGAAAAAAGCCCTGACTGAAGCAAGAGTCTCACCTTTGGCTTCCTCTCCACAGCTCCCTGCCTTTCCCCAGGGGTGTGAAAACCCAGGAACAGCATCCAGCAGGCAAGAAAGCTTCAGTCCTCCCAGCACAGGGGCTGTGGGTTGCCCACCAGGATGAGCAGGAGCCATGTGAGGATGGGCAGTGTGCAGCAAGCAGCACTTGTTTCCCTGGCATAGCCTGGCCTCTGGTTGTCTTCATAGTCAGCTGCAGAGTGAAATCCTTGTGCTGTTCTTCCCAGGTGTGAAGACAATCCAAGGATATTGATTTCTGTGCTGCAGAAAAAGGGACTCCAAAAGTTGGTGCAATCAGTGGGGTGTGAGGATGCACTTCCCAGGAAGAAGTAATTGCTAGAGATAATCAGCTTTTCTGTGTCTATAAAGTGGCCTGGAACTTTGGAGGAGGCAGTCTGAGGACACAGCCCAGAGCACCTGGCCCATCTTGCTCCTGATGTGCAGAGGCCCAGCTGGAAGGCTGACAGTGTAACAGCATCTCCAGATGAGCACCAGTGACTTCCTCCTTCTTGCAGAACTTGGACTCTGTGGGATACATGGCCTGGAGCAACCCCTCCATCAGTATCCAGCAGCATGGAAGTCACCTGGGAAAGGACTTTGCCAGGCCAAATTTTGGTGTGGGCAAAGGCAGCAAGGAGATTGGCTGGGGTGGCCACGGCCTCCTGGTTTGGTCCTTGCAGAGAAGAACTTTATGCAGACACATCTTCCTCCACCTGTCAGCTGAGCCAGTGAGGACATGGAGGGTCAATCACCTCCTTGTAGCCCTTCACTATTTCCACCCAAAGGTGTTTTTGGTGAGCTTCTACTCCTTTTTTATGCTAAAAAGGAAAGAAAAAAGGAAGAGACACACTTGATGTTAAGGAAATCTAACAGAGCATGCAGCAATCCAACTGCTCAGACACATATGCCACCTTCCTTCTGCTCTGTACCAGTGAGGCTGTGCCATATTTAGATCTGGCTCCATCTCTCGCAAACTTGACCAACTGTTCCTCCACAGTGTCATCTTCACTTGTTTACCCCCAAACTGTTCACTGAAATCTTCAATTTGGTGAGAGGAATATAATAAAAAAAGTAGGTTTTATTTTTAATGACAGGAAAAACACTAAATGCCAAGAAAGCCAGATCGCAACCTCTCTGCCGGGCAGAGAGGTCAAAAGATCCCTTGGTGAGTCATCATCTTCACCAAGGCCCCATGTGGGCAGGCAGAGGTGTTTCCTAGAAGTTGCCGTGTCATGTGCTGGGGCCAGCCCCGCGCTGGTGCCAGGGCAGTGTCCGGCAGGGCGAGTCATCGGCCCTGGGATCCTCCCACGAGGAGAGGCAGCTTTGGCCACACAGGAAAGCAGGCACAGACCTGTGGTCACATTTGGTTTGCCCCTGTGTGACTCCTCAGAGGAGACTGCTGAGCATCTGCAAAGTAAATGGGGAACAGCTCCTCGAGGGAAAGGCTGGAAGTCCAGCTTTGTTACAAGTGTGTATGGCCAGACTTGGCAAACGCAGATCTGGGCAGGGCTCTCCCCACGTGCCCTTCCAGCCTGCACAGTGGATTGTTCAGGTGAGGCTCAGCGTGCGCAGAACTGGCCCCACAGTTTAAGTCCTGAGGTCCATCTGCCATGGCCGAGCGAGATTGGACAGTGACAGGGAAGTCCTCGGGACTGTCACAGCCCTCGGTACTGGCCGGGGCTGACCCTGCTGAGCACCCGAGATCTGACAGGATGGGATGGCAGGGAGGGATTGAACTGCCAGGGGACGGTCCCCACTGAGACTCGAACTCAGGACCTTGGGATTCAGAGTCCAGAGTGTTCTCCTTTACACCATGGGACTGCCCCTTGTTACAAGTAGGAAATACGGGAAAGGACAGAGAGGCATTTCCCTACCTTCTTCATTGTGCCAAACCATGACAAGTTTGCCACAGTGTCTGGGCACTGGGTTTGGGACCAGGAGTCAAGCAGAGGTGGTCTAGCTCAACTCTCAGCCATGGTTACAGTGCGCATGAGGCAGAGGTGAGCCCTTGTCCTCCTGCACACAGTGAAGCCTTGGAGGCTTCTCACCAAACATCCACACCTCTTCCTAGCTAGCCCTTGATGTCAAGCCACTGCTGCCTACTGGAGAACCTGGTGACAGCCTGTCCTGCAGCCTTGCAGGATGCTGCAGCATGAAGCATCACAGCCCCCACACCAGCACTGGGCCTTGTATACAACATTTCTCACACTTGAGGCAGATCTTACGGAGTTAAGAGCATTTTCTTGGCTTGCTGTGCTGGTGGAAGAGCAACTTGCAGCACAGCAGATGGATAAAATTCTAATTTGGGTTTCACATGATTTATATAAATAGGCTTAGACGAGGTTGCGCAGAGATGGCGCAGTCATCTGCCAGCCTTGCTCTGTTTACCTCAGGCCCCTCTCCTCCCTTCCTGTTAATGAGCACCCCAGCAGCGTCTCATGTGTTCGCAGTGACAACTCATCTCAGCCTGTGTCATCCTCCTGCAAACCACACAGCTCCAGCCTGCGCTCCCAGCAAGGCAGGGCGGCCTCCTGCCATCCCACCCAGCTGGGGACAGCATTATGCTCGTCCCTCAAAACCAGCGACAAACTGTCAAGGAGCACAGCAGAGCTGTGACTCCCACGGCTGGCTCAGGAGATCGGACAGGGGGAGGATGGACCACACTGCTGGATGGGGACAAGGACGGGGCTCCCCCACGCCTACACTCAGACGTTAATTTCTGCCAGTGCTCCTCCCCACCAGTGGGTGGCTCAGAGTGAGGGGACACCAGTGGCCCCACTGCCACTGCCATGAAGATGACACAGCAGCTCCCCCTTCTTCTCCCAGCTACTGTGTCACTAAGGAGCCTTCATCATATCCTGATCAACATATCAGCAAGCATATCTTTGTTGGGTTCAGTCAGAAGGCTCTGCCTCATCCCCCCACTCCTCTGTCCCTCAAAGGGTGGCATGGGCTGCCAAGAAGAGACTTGTGACAAACAGATGAAGGTCTGGCTCCTGTGAGGCTCCATCACACATCTGCTGAACACCCCCATCACACAGGCATTCTATCCTAGACATCAAGTGTGATTTGACACCAGCAGAACAAAGGAGAGCTGCTGGTTTCTTTCTGTGGTCAACAGAAGCTGGTTATGTGACAGCTGCACCTTCCCAGGGTCAGAGACAGCTCAGGGGGCCCCTCCATGCCTGGTGCAGACTACAGTGGTGGGGCTCTGCTTCCAGCACACACTGACCCCCAGACATCCCTAAGTCCGAGATGCAGGGGCAATCAAAGCCAAAAATGCCAAGTTTGGGCTGACACAAAGGGAGGCATGGGTTTCTGCAGTCTGAAGGCCAAAAGCCAGACTGCCAGACAGAATAACACCTCCACTCACCTGTGCATCCAAAGTACCCCAGCCCAACGCTTTGTCACCTCTGCCTTCTGAGGTGTCGTTGACTCTGGCAAAATAATCATCATCACAAAGTGGATACATAGTTTGAGGTGGAAACTGGTGGGAACATGATTAAATTTGCCCAGAGGATGCTCTGCCTGTATCCTCATGTTTACAATCTGATTTTCTGTGGCAACAAGGTGTGCACAGCCACACCACCCATGCCCCCCTCCCTACACCTCTCCTTCTGTTGGGACACTTTCAGCCATGCAGTAGAGGGGCTCCCTCTTATTATGGGAATGTAAATTTTGTGAAGTTTGGTGGCTGATGAGAAGGTGATGGGTTCATGTTCAGTTTTGACTGACCACAGAGAGCACATGAGCACCCTTTACTCCACAACAAAACCCATCGGAAACCAGGCTTTGCTGGTTTCCGCTGCTCGTGGAACAAGCTGTATTATTTGTATAATTGTAACCTAGGAGTCCTAGTTTCTGTCCTGCATAGTCCCTGGTATGAGCAGTATTTTCCATGGTCAGCCTAGAAGGAGGGAAAATACTTTAACCCCTTCGGTGCAAAGAGCAGAGTCCCACATCAGGTTATTTCTATGCAACCCTCCCTGTGAGAAAAAAAACCCTCCTAGGATCAAGGCACATGCATAGAAATCCCAAAGCCAGCAAGGAGTTACCTCTAGGAGAGGTTCAGGTGTCTTGGGAGCAGCTAGGGAGGCTCCTGGGGGGCTCTTGGGCCTTTGCAGCTCCTGCAGCCCATACCGTTCTCAAATCCCACCTTCAGCCTGGCCTCTGTCAAAACTCTGATTCAGCCTCTTTTCCAGCCATTCATCATAAACCAGCTCTCCACCAGCTGGGATAAGGCACAGGTCACCAAACAAATGAAGAGAAAAAGATTTCTCAAGGGACAAAGCAGATACACCCCCATGGTGTGACCCAGTTTACCTCCTTGTGCATCTGTGGTGGAGGAGAGGAGTGACATTACACTGGAAGTCAGAACTACCTCTACCCAGGGAGGTGCAAGTAGAGCCAGGGTCCTGACCTGTGGAAGATAACAGCAGCTTCCTCAAGGATCTCTGGCTTGAGACAGGCCAAGGCTTTGCAGAAGTGACACGAGTTGGAGTTTCTTGGGGTTGGTCTGAGTGTGGTACACACTGAAGAACCCCGAGTTGAGAAGGCAAGGGCTCAGGGAGGCCTTTGGAGAGATTTCAGCCATCCTAGAACACACCCACCCCAGTCCTTGTTGTCTGAGTTCATCATTGAGGTTCTCCTTAGCCAGCCTGAGCCACACTAACTACCATTCCCACTCCTACATGTGCTTGTTGTCCAAAACCTACACCTAATGATGGGCAGGAGAGAGAAGAAAGAAAGCATGGAAAACTGGAGATTCAGTGGTGGGGTACTGGGACAGCAGCAATCCCTGAGGGAGCTGCAAATGTGCTGCAGCTGAGGGCTAGGAGAGATGTAAGGTGCAGGACCAGGTGGTCCATGGAACCCTCATCACCAGCACCTCTGAGGGCACAGAGCCAAGCCTGGCTCTTTGTAGTGTGGGTCATGGCACGTGTGAGTCTAAAAAGCTGGACTGTGAAATTGCTGTCAACTTTCTGCTCTCCTGGGAAAGATGAGCAAGTGGCATATTCAGGGTACTGCCAGCAGCTGGGAGAGCATTCCTGCATTTCCCCAGTGCCCACAACAGTGGCAGATGAGAAACACATCACCCGGAAAATATTTGGGGTTTTCTTCTGATAGTTGCTGCCTCTGTGCTGAGGACATGCAAGAAAAAGGGGCTGGGCCTTCTGTCAAAACCATTTCCCACCACTGCAATGTTTTTAAGCAAAACCCAAAGCATTCCAAGAGAGACCCATAAACCCAAGAAAATAACTTGGGGGATGCAAGGAACTTGTGGGATTGGGTGTCATGCTCATAGGAGGAGTGGCAGCCTCTGCCTCAGCATCACCCAGGGAGGAGGAGAGGGAGCCCTGGGCTCAGGACTTGGCATCCCCTCCTGTTTCCACAAGGAGCACCTCACCCACCCTGTCACCTCATACCTCCCACTGTCAGAAAGAGCTGGGGATGTGCCAACCAGGAAGGCCAAAGTCCCCAAGAAAGATCAGTTTTAGAGAAGGGAAAGCCTTGAGCATCACCAGTGTGGAGTGGCCAAGACAGCAAGAATCCCAAGCAGGGATGATCTCTGTCCCAGACCCCAATTTTGGGCTGAAAAAGACAATCCTTCCACATGCCAGGTGTCTCTGCTGATGGAAATTCAGCTCCCACCAAAGCTGTATATGTTTCTCACCCATGTTACAAATAATTTGTGGCTGGACTTGAGTGAGTAGAGTTGATGCACATCCCTCACAGTGTTTCAAACAGAAATCTCTCCAAAAAGGTTTCAGAACTGGATGATTTGATTGGTTTTGGATTTCATTTCAACCTTCATTTTTCTAATATTTCTAAAAGCAACTTACATAGTAGTAATGGCAAAGATATTTCCTTGGAGAAGTTTTAGAGGCTTGTAGGGGCAATGCTTGAAAAATAATGAAAAATAATAAAAAATAATAAAGCTATGCTAGTGCCCAGGACTGAAGAGCAAAAATCTTGTTTGTCTAGAAACATACTCACAGCAGCAGGATTTTACTCGCATGTGAACCAGCAGTTGGTACGGACTCAGTCTCTGAGGTTTTCCTGGTGTATTAACAAAAAAGTGATGTTATTTCACTCCTAAGCAGTAGAATTTCTTAAAACATCTTGGACAAATATCCCATCATTGAGCTGGAAGCTTTGATGAACAGGACAGCTGATTCCTGTCACAGATTACAGATCACTGCCTTCCCTTGCTGGACGACACTAAGCATGGATTTCAGTGAGAACCATTAAGGACAAATCCAGACCTCCAGCCATGCCAGCAGAAAAGCTTGGATGAAGCATCCGCTTAAGTCTGTTCCTTGAGCAAGGGACTTTCCTGAGTTGGGCGCTGGGGTCATTCCCCTCCCCCGGGACACAGAGCCACTCACACCGAGCCGTCCCCATTCACAACTCCCCTTCATTCACTCCGAACATTCCCACTGCCAGATGTTTCTCACTCTTGTGTCACCCTACAACTATTTCACAGGGGTGAGAGGAGAGGCTTTTGGAAGACATTTGAGTACACACACAAATACAGGCTTGGACTGCTGTGTGTTTGGACAAACAAATCAGTGCATCTGATCAATAGAAATGTTTTTATGTTAGCCATGACCAGGAAGAGAGTATCCCAGCTCTGCTAGATAAAAAATTCCCATGGGGATTTCTAAGTGCTCCCAAATCCAGCTGGACTAAGACCTTCCCTGTTCACCCCACAGATTTGTGTGGGTGAGGAATTAAAAAAAATAGGAAGTTTTTAAAAACTAAAACCAAGCAAACAAAATAACCTCCTCCTTACCTTCACACATTCAGTCTGAACTGCCAGAAGAGCAACACAGCCCTGGGGATGGGTGTCTCCAGCCCTGAGCAGGACAGGCAGCACTGATGGAGGTGGTTGCTCCTGCAGCTTTCAGCACCTGGAGACCAGCAGCTCCTGTCCCAAACATATACACATATTCAAATGTATCTATTACCCCATTTATAACACACCTAGAAGGGTCACCCTGCCTGGGAGGACTTTTCCTGGCTCCACAGCACAGCAGGGCAGACAACCAACAGTCCACACCAGTGTGGTTTTCTACCCCAGATAAAGCTGTTCCAGACCCACTTGCCTCAATGTCCAAAGGAGATGCTGGCAGGATCTGGTGTTGCTGATGGTTACAGGCAGTGACAAGCTGTTTCTGTATCAGGAGATGGTTTTGATAAGGCAAATGGCAAATTAGCAGCTACTGCTTGGTGAGGTTTCACAGGTGGTTCAAATGGAGCAAAGTGGACTTGGTACTGTAGAGGGGAGGCAAAGCACAAATGGGACACCCACTGCCATCCTAAGTGCTCCAAGATTATTGCAGCACTCAGGGAGCCAGACCCCAGGTGTGTGCCCACCCCAGGCAGGGCAGCCCATCCTGCTGAGATCAGTAGAGCAGATGTGCTCCAGAGCTGGCAGTAGCCCTGATCCCTCTGAAGCCAGCAGCTAAAGCTCCCATTTAACTTCAACGGGGCCACGATTTGGCCTGGATCTCAACTAAACCCATGGCCATCAATGGCTTTGCTTGGGGTTTAATTCCCTGGATTAAAGAGAATTTGCCCTGCAGTCACCCAGGGAGCCACAGTTCCCTGGGCAGAGCTCAGCACCCACATCCCACCACTGCTCCATCGCAGCCAACGGGAGCAAACCAACCCGAGGTCCCTGGATTTTAAACAAACAAACAGCAAAAAGAGAAAGAAAAAGAAAAAAAGAAGAGCATTTATTTTCCCTGCAGCTGTGCTCTCCCGGACAGAGGATTTCTGTGGCAGGACAATAACGCTTTATGCAGCGAGGTTAAGTTGCAGTTACTTGAAACTATCAGCTCTTGTGTTCGAATCAGCTTATTACCTCCACAATCAAACAAGGCTTCCCCATGGGCAACTATTGGGTTGTGTTGTTGAAATCGGACACAGAGGCCAAGCAGGGCTGGATTTGAAGTGATCTAATGGGAGCTGCCTGAGGTTGCTTTGGGGAGAGGGATACAGCCAGCATGTGATTCACCCTGGTGGGTGAGGAACGTGCTGAGCCCCAGTTGTAAGGAAGAGGAACCCACAATCAAGCTCTCGAGTTGGGCTTTTGGTTGCCAAATATCCCCTCTGATAGCAATTGACAACCATCATGCAACACATTTGGTTCTGTCCAAAATACTTAAGGTCTCTTCAAGCCCAGTGTGAAATCTCCACTAGACTTGCACTTCATGTTTCTTCAAGAAAACCTTCAACCCAATTCTTTCCTGGCTGTTGCCTGTTCATTAGTAAGGTGGGATGCAGAGGCTCATCAGCAACAAGCAGGAAGGAGGGAGTGGGTAGCACTGAAGGGAACAGTGTTATGAAATACAGTCATGGGCTGGGGATACCTGACCCCATCAGGTACTGGGGCTTGTTCCCCACAGGTACCTCCAACAGATGTTCTAAGTTGAAATCACTCCCAAAACATCCACATTTGAACACATTTTGCTCTTCCTCACCAGTAAAGAGCCTCTGCACCTCCTCTGCACTAGAGCAGAGAGTTCCCCAGGAAGAAGCAGATGAGCTCATCTTGCAGCAGGACTTGCAGGTTTCATAGCACCAGCAGCCTCACTGGCTTCTGCCAGCCAAAACCTGGCTCTCCATCAGCCCCTGTACCACTGCAGCCTGGCATGGAGCAGGCAACAAGCCTGGGAGCTGTGCTTGGAGCTGCTCCAGCTCTGCATAAGTTCTCCAAGGGAAATATGTGGCTCTCATGATCTGATCCACCCCGCCTTGCCCAGAGGTAAGATATGTCATTGAGGAGCTGTAGGATGAAGATGTGGTGTGGGATCTCCCCTGCAATTAGCTTGCCACCTTGCACTCTTGACCACAAAAGGAACAGACATTGCATTGCCAGATCCCAGTGCATGGTCTTGGCTCTCAGGAGTTACCTCAACACCCAGAAAGGCAAGGCAAGGAAGCAACACAGAATGCCCTGGGGATGCACACAGGCAGGGAGCTGCTTGGAGCAGTCTCCAGGGTCCATGGAGCAATGCACTAAGGAAGCTCCCAAATGCAGAGGCCGAGGCAAGCGGCAACTCACCCTGTGGCTCTTTTCAAACTAAAAGCCTTTTCTCCCACCCAGCTTCCTTCACAATTCCTTGGGATCTCAGTCCAGGGGAAGGAGGAAGCCAAGAGAAAAGACAAACACAGAGGATAAACTTGGTTGTAATAATGCCAAGGTCATGGGTTCAATCCCCTATGTGGGCCACTGACTTAAGAGTTGGACTCGATGATCCTTGTGGGACCCTTCCAGCTCAGAATAGTCTGTGATTCTGTGATATACAGAGCCTTCCTAAAAGTGACATGAACATTCCCACAAAGCAGGACCAGCTCTGCCACAAGCCCAGCACACCTGGGGTCTGTGTTTCAGATCCATAACCCTCTTCCCAGATGTCCCTCAGGTCCTGTCCTTATAGCACCACCAGCTGAGCTCACTGGCTGACTCCCTGATGCGAGGTGACATCCTGGCCTTTCCAGACAAGCCCCAACCGCTGTGCAAGGCGGAGCAGCAGCTCAGCTGGGCTTTCTGCACGAGCCAGCTCTGCCTGTCCCCCGGGGGCACCAGCCCAGAGCCAGAGTGGCCGCCAACAGCAGCTCTGCCGAGGCAGTCAGGTGCTCGGGGGACCGTCTAGACATGATCCATTCCATACGCCCCATTTCACATCTTCAAGTAGCTCTTAAATAGCTTGATCTAATGATCCCACACGCTCCCACCCCAGCCTCGGGCTACGGGGAAATTTGCACAGGTGTGGCTGCGCTTCATTGCACGGCAAGACTGAACAGCTCCTCCCAGAGCTTCCCGAGCACTCTGGATGTTGCCACCGTGTTATCTCCTGCTCCAGATGCTCCATGTGCAGCCAACATAACCCTTGACACCTCTGAGTTCCCTGTCCTTGGGTGGAATTGCTGGCACAGACCCGAGGCACGGCCACATCCCACAGCAGTGGAGAGGCTGGACACAGAGTCCACCTCCCCTCATTGCTTCGTCTGGCACTCGTCACCACGTGGTCTCCCAGGGCGTGAAAAGGCACAGGAGAGATGAGCTAAATCCCAGAATTATTTAATATAATTAACCACAGGATTGAAATGGGTCCATTCCCTAGGAGATAGGCTGCTAGAAATCTTCCCTGCTCTTCTTAGAGCACTAATTTGAACGCAGGAAAGGCTCTGCCACATCTTCCCATTGAGGGTGCAGAGGGGAGGAGTGTTGGTACAGAACAGTCAAAGGTGAGCAATTCAGGTCTATATGGACCCTGTGAGACTGGAGGCAGATATCAGGTAAGAAGCAGCAAGGCCAGAGCTGCTGGTGTCTGGTAAAGGAGAAATCACTCCCTGGGAGTTCTCAGCAACTCCCCAGAAGTTTCTCATGAAAACTCCTCCGGTTTCCCACAGGACACTGGAGATTTTCCTGAAAACAGTCAGGATGAGTTCACCAAAACACTGGCCTTGTGAGATATGGTTTGTAACCAATTGGGATTTGCAGTTAGATGGTGTGAGGTTCAATTTAGCTAACTGAACATAGCCTTAACCCCATATAAACCATGTGCAGTGTGTAATAAATGGCATTCGCTTGATCACATTGGTCTGGTGTGCGGTGTCCTTATTCCTCCGCGTATTTATTGTTTACTTTAGAGGAGGTCCTGCTTTTTGGTCTTGGGTTTTTTAAAATTAATTTTGTTTTCAAAGATTATTGATCCTGACTTCAAAGAGCAGCCATCTCTCATCTCAGGCTCTGGCACTGCAGGATCCCAGCGTGATCCCACATATCTGGATGGGCACTCACACTGGTTTGGATCAAAGCGCCCTCCACAGCCCCATCAGTCTCTTCCCAGGGCTGTGGCCAGCACCTTCCAATGGGAATAGTGAAATTAATTCATTAATTACTTCCATCCTTTGATGTTTCATGCAAAACAGCTTACAAGAACCATGCATTCTGCATTTCTCCCATTTCCCAATGCAAAATAGATAATTTTAAAGCATTTTTTAGTACTTCAGTGGAGATGTTTTCAATGAACCTGCTTCTCACTCCTGTGTGGGAGTGGGGACAGGAACCAGGGTCCCCCCAGCACAATAAACAGATGGGCTCTGGCCACATACAGCCTTTGCACCAGGAGTGGAGTGTTTCTGCAATGCTGTTCTGTGGCAATGGTGGGTTGCAGGATAACTCACAGTGTGCTGGGGCCCCGGTTATTCCACCAGTGATTGATTCAGCCCATGAAAGTTGTGCTGCATTAGGAGAACCCCCTTGTGCTTCAGGTGCAGCTGGAAAACATCGCTATGTAAATGGGTAAATCCTCACCTCACAGGGCTGTGGAGTCCAGTAACAGCTGTACTGGGTTCATCACTCAGGCAGAGCTCATTTACTGCAAGAAAAGCAGCCAAATAGCCACTTTCTTCCTTTCACCTCCTCCAGAGCCACCCAAACCCACCACTGTGACTCACAAACCAAAACACACTGCAAGGTTCTTGGGGCTTTGAGCAGAGCCACCAAAAGCTACATTATCACCCAGGCTGGCTGGCCCTCTCTGAACAGCATCACCTCAGCATTCGCAAACACTGCCTGCATTGGGGCATGAGGATGAAGACATCATTGGCAGTGCTCAGCCTGGGCTCCCTTCCAGCAGCCCTCGCTGTGAGGAGGGGTGACCAATTCCCGGAGCGGCTCCATGAAGTCATTCTCTCCCAACATGCCTTCTCCTCCCTGACATCAGCAGCTGTGCACAGCAGGCACAACAGCAGGCACAACAGCGGTCCCCTGCTGTGGGGTTTGCTTCCAAAGGTGCCAGCAAAGGATGCCTCGCTGCCCAAGGGGAGTTGTCCAGCACCCTGGGAGCGCAGCTGGGTGCACCTGAGTGAGCTGCCATGGAGCAGCGGCCCCAGAGGACTCATGTTTGGTGAGCTGGGTGGCCCTGTGGGAAAGACTCAGAAAAAGCAAGAAGGAAATGACTCACCCAGTGTTGAACCTGGCTTGGGACCACCCTCCTGCTGCACATAACCAGGAGTCCACATGCTCAGCAAAGCTCTGTCTACCCTGAGGACAAGGTCCTGCAGCAGAGACTCACCTGGTGCAGGGATGAACATGGGAAACCTTCATTTAAATGAGAGAAACAAGGCCTGAGCAATGAGCATCTTCCAGAGGGGCTCTGATAGGAAAAGGGGGAATGCATCACTCACTGCAGCTGGGATTTTTCCTCCAGTTCCTTTGGTGTTCAGCACAATACCCAGGCAGAGAGGGCAAGAGCTGTCCTGAGGGGTGCTGGATGCCCAGGCTGCTGACCCTGGGAGCAGGGCATCCCTCAGAGCCAGAGAGAGCAGCTGGGAGAAGCTCCCAAATTAACAGGAGTGGGAGCTGAGCTCCTGAGTTGGAAGTATTTAAAGGTTTTCTGGGCAGGCATCTTCACCTCCTCGTCCACCCCAGCAGCACCCACCATGGCTTCACCAAAAGAGTCCCAGTATAGCTCACCCTGCAGTGCTGGGGCTACATCCTGCCCTTCCAAAAGCTTTTCTCCACTTAGGATGCCCCTGCCAACACACCCACAAACACTCACCTTCTGCCCCAGTTTCCAAATCAAACATTTTAATTTAAGGCAGGGTGAATTACTCCAAGTGAAGGAAAATGACAGACAGGCAGAAACTGGAATTTCTCTGCCTTTTTCCAGAAATCAGCATGAGCTACTTCTTTACTCTTTAAAGTTCTTAAGGGATTAACTGGAAAATGAAACATTTGGTCTTTTCATTATTTCTCCCCCTTTTTTCCTCTCATTTTTTTGCTACGACAAAAAGAAAAAAAAAATGAAGAGGATGTTGAAACCATTGGAAATCATTTGCAAAAGGGAAGAAACTTTCATTTCTCAACTACAACACAAGCCAGATTCACAGTCTTTTTTAGCATCATGACTTTCTACCTTCTTAGTCCTAGAATTTAAGAGAAAAGGGAGACTTCTTAAAAAGATTCACAGAAAAAAAGCTTGATTCCAGAGATTCTGGCTTCTCGTGACCAAGAGAAGTTGCCAAAACCTGCTGATACTTGAAGACTATGTGCTAGCACTAGAACTGTGGTGGTGGTGGAAATAGCCTAGGAATTATTATTTTAAATTAAGCGGGTTTGATGGTGTTTGTTCCATTTTGTGTTCACTTCCATGCCACTGGGGTTCAATGACAGGCTGGAATGCAGCCCTTGGGCTCAAACCCCTCTGCCGGAGGCAGTAAAGGTTCCTCCAGGCTGGGGACAGCAGCAAAGCCACACATGGCCACTGAGAAGCTGCAAAACTGGGATTTGCTTGTTTGACTTCCAAAGTGCAGTTTGAGAACAAACTCCCCCTGAGCAACTTCCATGACCAAGTCCGAGATAATCATGGATCTGTTGACTGCTGCTCTGGCAGCAAGAGAGGATGCCCTCAAGAACAAGGGATGTGTTCTGACTGCTGGTGGTTGGTTGTCCACAGTTTATCCAGATGGACAGGGATACCAGCTTGGGAATGAGGTCTCTCTGCATGTCCCAGATTGACAGAGAGAAAACACATAACGTGAAGGTTGCACGTAGCTCAACGTGCTTTAAAGGTGCTCTTTAAGGGGCCTCCAAGCTCTTGCAAATCAAATGCACCTAAATACCAAATGGATTTCAACCTAATTCCAGAGGTAACACCACCTACTCACATGCCAAAGCAGGGAGCAGACGGCTTGCTAATTAACATGTCTCCTTCATGAATATTGCACTTCCCGAGGAGGAATTTGGTGCTCAAGCAAAAGGCTGCTGAAAGCGAGCCAAGCCGGGTTGAGCATCGAGGATGCTTCAGAACTGCTGAATTCCCTCTGGCAGGGCTGGTGCTAAAGCCAGCCCCTGGTTTTCACACCCACCAGGTGAGTCAGTGGGTGCCACCTCCAGAGCACACAGGCAGCCCACAGCCACATCACAGGGGACACGGGGCAGGGGGCAGCAGGGATGATGATGATGAGGAAACACAAAACCACAGGATGTTTGTGGTCCTGAACCTCTGTGACTTTTGACAGTACCTGGGGCCTGACCTTTTCTAACCCACATCCAAATCCTTCCCTAAAACCTTCTGGGAGTTTCCTTGGCCTGCAATACCCCACTGCTGTAATTAGCCCCCTGGGCAGTGTCTGACAGTGCCATCCACACACAGCAGTTACACAGCCCAGGGAGGGACCAGCACAGCCCCACACTGCACTGGGAAGAGCTGGCCTTGCCTTCCCAGCTGGATTTCCCTTGGCCAGGGCTCTTGAGGCTCTCCCATGATGAGCTACTACCTCAGCCTCTATTTGTTTCCCCTGGCAGCCTCCTTTGATGATACCTCATGAGACTGAGCGAGGAGACACCACAGAAACCTCACTGAGATCTCTCTGGCATGCTCAGAATGCAGCGTTTCCTCAGTGTCCTCCCCACATCAGCACAGCTCAGATGCCTGATCCTTCAAACCCCATGTGGTGCCCAGATCCTGTTGGTCTTGTGTATGGTTAGATATTCAAGCAGACATTGCCCTCCTAAACCCCTCCAGGAATCTCACTTTGCTAGTTGTAGTTGAACTGGACAGGGATAGCCAGGTCTGACCACATTAGAAGAGTTCTTCCTTTTTAACCAAAGTGCTGGAACTGCCATGCTGGGATCAAAAGAGTCATTATTTTAGATGCCTGCAAACTCAGCCACTGTGCTGGTAGTGCTGAAGAGCAACAAAGAAACAGTCCCATCAACTTCAACCAACACCACCAACCAACCAATAGTCCTAACACAGCCTTGTTTGGAAGAGGCTTCCAGAGGTACCAAATGGACCATCTAGGACTATACCACATTTCCAGAGATCTTCATCACTGGCCAAGCCAAGAGAGTCCTTCCTGGCTCTTGCTCTTGGAAATCAAATTCAAGAGCTGTGTGAGAGCTCTCCCCACAGTCTGGCTCTTCGCATTCAGCCCATGACAAACAGCCATCCCAGCAGCAGACTCCAAGCTGAGACTGGATCCCGCAGCATCCTTGAAAGCCACTTCTGAGAAAATACACAGCCCAGGTTATTGCCCTGTGAGAGGGGTGGAGACTTCAGAGACCTGCTCCGTAGCTCTTTCTGAACAATCACCCCTTAAATTTAACTCCTACTACAAATGTGCATGAAATCTACTTGGCAGAGCAAAAAAACCTCCTGGAAAACTCACTCAATCTTCGTTAGCATTTCCAGCACTGCACAAACAGCCTCCTTAGGCACTGGAGTCTGCTTTTACCCAGCCAAAATGTTCCTCTGCAAGTCATTTGAGCTCTTACCGCAGAAAACTCCTTTCCTGCCTGCACACATAGGGAAGGAGCTGTAATCTGACTTTATTATGGCCTCACACATGCTGTTGCCATGGAAACGGACACGATGCTACCAGTCCAACTACAGCACGGCCGGGCACAGGCAGGGACCAGAGCCAGGGTCCCTGAGGCAGTGCTGCTGGAGAGCCACCCCCTTGGCCAAATGGCTAAAACCACCTCCAACCAACAGCAGCAAAACCCCTCAGACCAGGGACCTCAGAGGAGCACCAACTGGAGACCACTTGGTGTTATTTCTGTAGTGATGCAGCTCTCCCTCCGTCATTATTAACACACCTGCTCAATTAGCTTAACTGAAAAGTCATTAATAACTTTTAGGTCAGATAAGGGACAAACATCCTCAAATGATTTTTGATTTTCAGGTAATTATTCTCAAGGATTTGCTTTCTTCACCCTTGTGAAGGTGTGACATCAGCCACCACAAAATGATGGAGAAAAATCCTTGCCAGTGAGAAGCAGCACATCTCCCAGCCTGATACATACTCGTCTTCAGTCTTGAACCTTCAAGGTGCAAGAGGAGGAAGAAGGAGGAAGGTCTCACTGTTCTCCTTCTCCCTGTGCAGTGGGCATTGCCTGGGTAGAGCAATCCCTCAGAAAACTAAGAGCTGCCTTGGGGCTGGGGGTATTTCCACAGAGCCTGGAGGATAACTTAAGTTGTGATAAAAAGCAGGATATAAATTCCTGGAAAGGATGTCATCTTCTCTTAAGCATGATGGATTGGAGACCATCATGAGCTTAAATCACAGTTTGACAAGGGCTGCCTGCCAGGGAAGGATGAGTCTACACATGCCCCTCATTATTCTTCCAACTTATGGCGTCCCTCATGGTGGATGCTGGAAACACGAGATGTTTCCAGTCGGACACACAAAGGCTGTACTTCAGGTCTGTGCTGGGCAGGGCTGGGGAAAAGCCCAGATCCAAGGCTCAGGCTCTGCCAAAAGTGACCATGCACAAACGTGCACCTGCTTGCCCAGGGGGGCAGGATGGAGGATGGTTGTCCTGGAGCTGAACAGCACCAAAGGCTTTGCAAGAAGCCTGGAGAGATGAGAGGGAGACAAGTCCTGTGAGTTTAAGTCAGTTCCCAGAGTGCAAGAAAGGGCTCTGTATTCAACACCAGGGTGGATGGGGCTTTGAGCAACCTTGTCTAGTGAAAGGTGTCCCTGCCCATGGCAGGAGAGCTGAAGTTCAGTGATCTTTAAGGTCCCTTCCAATCCAAACCATTCCATGGTTCTACGATCCTATGATGATGCAGATTGCAAAGGAAAGCAGAGTCAAAATCTGATTCACTGAAAACAGAGAGAGGACAAAGCTTCAGCTGCCATGTGTGGGTCTTGAGGAAGTAAAACTGCTCCTCTAAGGCCCAAGGAAGGACGGAAAGTCATCCCAGCATCAACCTGCCCAGGATGTCCACCTGCTCCCCCATGGCAGGGTGTGCAGGGAGTGGAGCAGCCACGGAAATGCCTGGAGGGGCACCCGGCGCCACATCACCGAGGTGCATCTCCTTGTCTGGGCAGGAAGGCTTTCAGCACCCTGCCATCCTGGAGCCAGTGGGAGTTATCTGCCAGGCTGGTGGTTGGCAGGTGGGAGCTGTGGCAGAGGCAGAGCCCACATCAAGCACATGCCTCTGAGCTGCACCCCAGCGCTGGGGCTGCCGGCCCGCGTGGCTGAGCTCCTCACTCACAATTAAACAGCTGCCCATTTCTTTGGCCCTTTCATCATCCCAGACACGCAATACCAACCCAACCTGGCAACTGCCTCCCTTTTACCTTCCCAAGAGTTGAAAGAACCTGGCCAATATTTATAGCAGCAAATCAAGCTAGTAGTGCACCAGCTGCTTTGAGAAAAATAGCTGAGGCTTTTCTGAGCCCAGGATTATTTATTATTCATCAAATTGGATTCCAGCTTCCCCCCTCAATTTTATGTGTTATTTTTCCTAAAATATGGATTTTAGTTTATGTTGAGGTTTTACTTAGGGATTAAAAAGGAGGACTCAGAAAGGGAAATCAGGAGAAAGGAAAGCAAAATAATTTAAAAAGGCATTCTGTAAAAACATTTTCAGTGAACAAAATTTACCCTCATAGAAGCTGTCAAAGGCGAGGACATCAACAAAAGGCATGATGTACATTTTTTATGAATTACTTCTCATGAATTACTGAGCAGATGAAGAACCCAGTTTACACCAACACCTCTGCCAGAACCGACCCGACAGGGCTGACGGAAAACCATGTCCCAAATCAGCTGTGGGCCTGAGCACCTGCAGACCAGGGGGATCCCTCTGGGAGGCCTGGGGCAGGCAGGAGGGGAAGGAACAGGCAGGGCTGGTGCAAGGCTTCTGCTGGGAGACCTCACTCCTCTGTCAGTCACCTGGAGCACGTCTGACAAAGCCAGCTGACCAGAGGGCCGTGAGAAAGGGATGGAACTGCAACTGAATTACCACATCTGCTTTCTCCAGGGCTTGCCCAGCAGTGAGTCACGTCAAGAAGAGGCTTTGAGCAGGGTCTAGACCTGGGCAGATAAAAACAGCATTATTTGTGTGTGTTTGCTTCAATCAGCCAGAGAGAAAAGTGCACAACACATGAATCCTGCAAAATAAATACAGCCCTGGGGAGGTTTGTCCAGGAGAGGTGTCCTGGGAAATGCTCTCATTCGTTTATCATCTGCCCAGGGAGGAGAAAGCACCAAGCAAGAACAAGCCATGCTGGAGGAGAGGTGCTGAGGCACGAGACACCCTGTGCCCACCCAAACACCGTGGTGGTGGCTGGGGCAGACAGTGCTCAGCACCACATGGGGCTGGGAGCAAAGCGACAGGAAAAGCTCTTTCTGGGATTGCTCTTCCTCTGGATCTTTGGCCTTTCCCTCGGAGAAAGATGGCCCCAAAGCAGAACACAACCTCTGTCTCAGAGGTGGATCCCTTCTCCAGCACCAAAACCAAGACAGAACTGACTACAATTAGTTTCCAAGGCACATGAATGCTTTTCCCTGCACCAGGGACCCAGTGCCATGGGGTCAAGGTAAGAATTACCCACAGATACACAGGGCACACTCCTCAGTGCTGTGCAGCCTGGAATAGGGAGGGGAAAAAGGACCAGAGGAGTTCCTTCCTTTGGGAGAGACACCATAAGGGCTGTAACACATCAGGCAGGCATTTGCCATTTCCCTGGTTACTTCAGCAGTGAATACTCTCTCTCCTGTGTTAGAGGTATTCTCCACTGTTGCAGGATCACGTCAGGACAAGCTCTCCAGTCCCCAGGGCTTAAGCAAGTGCACGTCAGACAGGCACAGCCTGAGTGTGTCTCTTCTATGCAAAGGGGAGG
This sequence comes from Hafferia zeledoni, assembly GCA_035583235.1. NCBI lineage: Eukaryota > Metazoa > Chordata > Aves > Passeriformes > Thamnophilidae > Hafferia > Hafferia zeledoni. Next base: position 14,919,877 of record JAWWEV010000024.1, on the reverse strand, counting down.
GAGAGACAGCAAGAACCACTTAAATGAAGACAAACAAGTTCACAAGAGGGGTACTGCTTCATGGAACCAAATCCACCACAAAAATCCAAACCCAATACTGGGATGTTGGTAAGAAGAAGGCTACACAGCAGGCTTAGGACGAAAAACCAGGGAGAGGGAGAGAGCAGCACCTGCAGTAGGGACTATGAGGGGAAAGAGAAGAACCAGGCTGAGGAAGACACCAGGAAAGGCAAGAGACACCTCCACAGCAAGAAACAGATGGTCCAAAATGACAGGCAGGTCCTTGCACGTCACGTCAGACACCATGGGTAAACATTCACTGCTGACATTTCACACCTACACAAGGCTGCATCATCACATCTCAGCACCCAGAAGGGGAGACAACATCCTTGTTGCACTTGTCCCCAGTGCCAGGTCCTCCAGCCCAGATCTCTGGAACAGACTCCAGGTCTGTTCCCTGGAGAGGCGAAACAGGAGATGTGTGTGAGGAAAGGGAGTCTTGTTCACGTGGCCCATTGCTCTGAACAGCTGCTGTGCCCGAGACATCTCTGTTCTGGAGGTCTCCAATTTGTTTGGTCACATTTCCCTTGCTGTTCAGCCCAGGGCAAGAATTTGCAAGGATTTTACATGGGCATGAAAGTCCCTGAATTCCCTTTGGTTTCCTTGCCAAACCAAGCACCATAGCAGCCTTCCAAGGCTTGATGTGAAGGGTCACATCACCTGGAAGGGGATGAGTTGTTTTGTCATCCAAGCCAAGAGGAGAATGTGTGTTCTACCTAAGCAGGTAAGATAACAGCAACAGCTTTGCCAAGCATGATTTAGAGATCCTTTTCCTTCCTGACCTTTTAGAAATTAGCTCTGATGTCTTGATCATTCAAAAGTTTCTCTCTCTCCGTCTCTGAAAAAAAAACCTAATTAAAACGAGATGAGTAGGATTTAGGAACTGTGCAAAATGGATTCAGAGCTTGTCAGAAGCAAGAAGCAGTTGCACCTGGATGTGATCCCAGTGGAGGGCTCTGAGCACAGGGGAGCAGCAACAACCCCAGCATTGCCCTGACCAAAGCCAGGCTGAATCTGTGATGGGTTCAGGGTGAAGGAAGTGACGTTTTCCTGCAAATGTATTGTTCACCCAAGTCTTTCACCCAACTTTACTCAATGCAAGTCAGCAGGTACTGGCTGGCAACAAATGCCATCTTGTTGATGCTGTAGAACGACTCTCAAAATTTCCACCTTTGGAAAGAAAATTTTCCCCAATACTATCCAGTGGGAAGTCTTCTATTAGATTTCAACAAGAGCAGGAGAAAAATAACCACCTGTCCTTTTGGAAGGCTATGAACAACTAAGCAGTAAGAGACAAGGAATTTAAAAAAAGACAATAAATTTACTCCCTGTCATAAAAATGTATTTGTAATTTTTTTCTCTGAAAGAGCCCAAAGGTCTCTAAGCAGTGAATGAAAAACAGAAAATTGCTGCTTGGTGTCTCCACTACACAACTCTCTGAGTATATGAAAGTATCTGTAGCACCTGTATAACACAGAGAAGGGAGATCAGAATTGTCTCTAAAAGAGCAATGAGGCTCAAAGTTCCTGACAACTAATTGTGTGTATTATACCTTACACTTGCATTTTTAAATGAGTTTGTGCTAAGGTCAACTGACAACCCCCACCCCAAATCATTCCCATCAGATCTCAAGTATGCTGGAAAACAAAGGCACTTCTTATGGTAAATGATTCACAATCTCTCCTATCCACACACATCAAAATCTGGGGGGGAATTAGAAAAGAAAACTCATCAGGGAAAGCCACAGTGTAACTATTTCCACCAAGGTACTTGTCCATCCTTGCCCAGTGGCTGTATGCCCTGGCACTGCTCACAATCCATCTGGATCCTGGGCAGAGGGAAAGTTTCATGTGTAACCTGCACTTTGGACACTTCCTTAACACCTACAGGAGGTGTGACATATTTCCAGGAGCTGTCAGTTCTACCTCAGCTCTCAAGCACCCGTCAGTCACCCTTTCTTCCAGGCCCACCTCAGTTCCTGGTGGAGTGTACAATGACCATGGCACACTCCACACTGCTTCCAATGGCATCAGCTCCCTCAGCTTGGGAGCCAAGAAACAGTTTTATTGACCTGGCTCATAATATTTAATAACAAAACCTGTTAGAGCTCTGGAACATCCCACACAAAACAAACTTATGTAGAAATGTTGGATGGGCTTTGAGAAGTGCAGACTTCTGCCCTGGGCTGAGGACATCCTTCCAGCAGTGAAACTCAGCTCCTTCAACAAGAGCTCACACTAGCTGAATAAGTGTTTCCTAATGCTGTAGAGGTTCTCTTCCAGAAAATTGGGTGAAGTTGGATATCTATGCTTCCTTCCCTTCATTCACCATCTTCTCACTGCCATTTTCCACTCTTCAATTTGAAATCCCCCTCTGCAGGGCAGTACAAAGACCTGAAGTGCAGGGTCGAGGGGACACAAATAGTTGAAGTCAGCCAACCCAGAGGCTTTCCACAAGCATCATGCACCAAAGACAAGTGACTGCAAACTTCCCTTCACAGCCAGGTAGTTGCTGCTCACCCAGACACACCACAGCAACCACCTGGTAAACTCTTTCTATTCAAACCTGTAAGCTTTTGTTGCAGAAGATACAACTGAAGGCATTTAGATAAGAGCTGGAATTAAAGATAAGAAAAGGTATGATAATCTCCTGATTATGCCTCCCATGCAGCCTAATCTGCCCCAAAAATCTGCACACTGGCCTGACCACAGGGACCACCAAAGCATCATTCCCACACTGCTGGTGCCCCACGGACCCCCAGGCCATGCTAAAGGATCTAAAGGAGCGATGAGGGGCAGATACACGTGCACAGGCCTTGGCCAGCATCATCTGCCTTTGATTTGCAGCTTACTGTCTTGGGATGGTTCAGTGAGCTAATTCTTCCCCATGGCTGGGGAGGACACCCTGACCTCCCTGCACAGCCCCACACAGTGACAGGGCTGGAGGAATGGGGCTGGGGGGACAGGGCTGCCCTGTGCCTGTGGGCAGGGCAAGCTCAGAAGCTCAGGGAAAGTGTTGAGCACATCCAATTTTTGAGGACTCCCCATTAAAAGCTCATCTGAAATCCTTCTGCCCCAGAGCACCCAACTTAAGCAGCAGGAGCCTCACTCCTGTCTCCTTCTCCAGCCTATTGCACCAGCCTCTCCTTGTGCCCCAAGCCATCCCAAGAAATGGTGAAAGTGCAGGTAACACTTCAAATGCATTAGAAGAGGAGGTAACACTGGCTGAGCAATCCACTTGGTGCAATGCAGGTGCAACATGACCAGCCGGGGCAAATCCCACCCAGCATGTGGTAAATCTCATCAGCACTACATCAGTGGGTCAGATTTGAGAGGTGATTTCTGCCTGTCATTGTCAGTGACACACCATGTACAGCACTTGTTGGACAGTGGCAGATGTCTTCTCTTCCACTGCACAAGCCAGGTCACCGAGTCACACAGCGCTGATGGCAGAGTACCTTGCTGCCTGTCCTGCCCCTGTGCCAGGGAATGGCAGAGTCCACTGCCTTGGCTGATCATAGCAATGGGAGAGCGGTGAGAGGGTGGGAAGGGCAGTTTAAGCTTGGGATTTGCACCTGAAGCTGCAAGGAAACAGATCTGGAAGTAGCAGCAGCAGCCTGTTCCACACCTGATGCTTGAGAAAAGAGGTGGTTGTCAGGAACTACAAACTCTATGAGCAAATTCTGAGCTTCTGCAGGGTGAGTCAAGAAAACAGACTTGAAGCAGGGATATACTTCTGGTCACTCAGCACAACACAACAGGGAGAAAGGCCTTGTATCAAGGGAAGCACTCTGCAGGGAAAAAAAAGGAAAGAGGGATACCCTCCCTTCTCAGAGGTCTTCAGTGAACCCACCAGGGAGCATCAAAACATCATGTGACAAAGAGAAAGGGAGCCTGTGAAGAGTCAAGAAGGGAGGAGGTTTGGTGTGGGAGACAAGAAAGCCTCTTGAGAAAGAGCTTCAGAGATGAGCCATAAGATGCACAGGAAATGAAACAGCACCCGCAGGTCTGCACCTGGGCTGCCACCCAACCAAAAGCATTTCAACACAGCCATGAGCTATTTCCTCAGCCAAGTATGGACACTGGTGAGGGATGCAGGCAACTGTGAGGACCTGGCTTAAGGATGTTGTTCTGCAGTCTGCAAAGAGATGGCTCACCCTCAGCAACCTCTGTTTTGACCAACATTTCTGCCTCCTGGACTATAACAGCAGACAGGAGAACATCACCACAGTGTGGATTCCTTGCAGCTTTCCACACCTGCAGGTCTTTCAGCAGTACTTCTGCTCCCTTGGCTTAACTCACTTTGGCACACCACCCCATTCATAGAAATATTACACCTATATCTATGGGAGGAAAAGGCCTGGGTCTCCAGGCTCCACCAGCTCCAGCTCACGATAGGATGTCCAGAGACAAACCAAACTCTCCCTACACCACCACATCTCCATCCAGCACCCAAACACTGGGGCACCTTCCAGCTGGCAAAGCCACAAGTGTCCCACGGGACAGCCTAGCCAAAAGAAACAAGAACACAGGTGCTGCTCTTGGCTCAGCCACTGCAGCTACAGCAGCTGAGTTCCACACAGGCTGCAGAAGTCACTGAGACAGTGGCAGAACAGCCAGATGCTCCAGCCACGCCGTACCATCACTGCCAGCAGCACCCAGCCAGCCTAAGCCAAACCCACTTCACCACGTCCAAGATGGAGGTCACAGCGTGTTCACATATGGACAGGTTACATGGTCTGAAGCAAGGCACTCCACCTTCCAGTGAGTCAGGAGCCCTGTCCATGAAGGGTGGTTGGAGAGTGACCTCTCCTATCTCACAGGTCTCCTGCAAAGATCCCAAGGATGTTTGTGCAATGCTGCGACTACAAGACATCCACCATCCATTGACATGGTGGGTTTGATCAGACAGGAGTGCTGAGACAACCACCAGCAGGGATGCAGTGGGGTTCTGTGAAGGATTGCCCATGAAGGAAAGGACTGTTTCCAGCACTATCCGAGACCTTTGTGGGTAGGTTGACTCACACACACTCCAGCACACAAAAATGGTGCATGTTTTTCCAGCCAGCCCTGCATTTACAGGTCCAGCTCACAGGACTGGCCCTGAAAGCCTTTTGAAAGGGGCTTTGCAAAGGTCTCTCAATTCCAAGCCCATGAACAGACCCTTCCTCCACAGAGGAACTCTAAACACACAAAGCCCACCTAGAGAGGATAAAAAGTCCTAATCTATTGGCACGGGAAAGGAAGAGATATTTACCCTTTATGTCTACAGATGAGACAAGGATGGCTATGATGTGAGAAGACCTGCAAAGACACGGTTTCCATGTGTCTTTGGAATAGGAAAGTAGGAGCAAACAAAAACCACAGTTGGCCCGTGGCCCCTGCTGAGCTGTTTGGTAGGGTGTGACCATGTGTTTTTCTCTTAAATTTTCACATCCATTACCTTCCTTAGTATTCCTGACACTGTTTTTCTGGCTTTACCTGGCTGTCCTGTTAGAGAGTGATGAGAAGTTTCCAAGGCCATGCCATCACTCTGAGACAGTCTCCCATCATGGGCTATACCAGCTGATGGACTTCCTCCCTGCATAAGAACAAAGACCACAGAATTAAACATGGCCCCACACAAAACCTCCTGGAAACGCCCTCTCCCACACTTTGTCCAGGTCCACCACCAACCCATCTGTTTTTAGATGCATCAGGATCCATGTGAACACCACCAGCTGCAGGAACAATGTGCAACTTATCCTGCAAGGCCACAAAGCAGCTTTGTATCCATCAAGGATGCAAGCTCCAGGAAAGAAAAGACTCAGGAAAAAGGAAAATCAGTGTCGTGACTCAGAGGAAAGGAGCCATTAAAGCCTCTCCAGCACAAGTGCTGCAAATGATTGTAAAGATGTTGAGTCAAGAACGATTTCACTGCTGTCTCTCTGCACACACATATTTTGCACTGGGACATCTCATCAGAGCTGATAACCTTGGAAGGGGCCTCACAACTCATCTGGCCCAACCCCAGCTCTGAGCAGTCTTCACGTAGGTACCTGATCTTCCCTGTGATGAGGGAAAGCTCCCAGGCAGCCAGCTGGGACTTCACTTGATCTGTGACACTGAGAAGGGAAGGCAAAGGGTTAAAGTCCTTGCAAACCCCCATTCATTTACACACAGGGGCTTGTTTTAACTAACCTCAGGGATTTCAATGGTGTTATTAGTTAAACCAGTGCAGATAGATGTGGATGGATTACAGCAGCCTGGCTTAGTTTGCCAAGGAATTGACTTCAGATGAACTGATGCAAACGTTCTTAAGAACAATTTCCACACAGCCTGAGCATGAGCAAGAAGAAAAAAACCCCTTAATTGAATAGTTAAATCACATAAAATTTCTCACTGGATGAAAAATAAAAGATTGTTTAGCAGGAAAAGGCAAAAGGATCCTAAGAAGAGGAGTGGCCAACACGGGTTACAGCTCTCCACATTCCAAAAGCCACAGCTCACCAAATGCCCTGGGGTGATTCATGCCCTGGGGAAAGCAGAAATACCTGGGGAGGAGATGGAGCTGGATCCAGCACCTCCCTGGCCAGCAGGAAAGAAAATTCTTACTGTCTGTGCACGCAAGAGGGTTTCAAGAGGATGGAGGCAGGTTAGGGGTTGCCACAGCAGAGGTAAGTATGCCACATGCCAGGAATAAAGCTCGTTGGCTGCCAAATCCTGTATTCTGGCTGCAGAGGCTGGGGGAAGCCGCTTGCTGTGAGCAGCATTTGGTCTAAGGGTTGGGAAGCTGGATAAGGTTGAGAGAACCAGGACATTAAATAAATACTGGACTAAGTACCACATTCATGCCTTTAAAGAGGTTCCTGCCAAGGCCACAGAATGCACCTGCCCCTGGCCTCAGTGGTGGTACTGCCTCGTTACTCACTGCAGACAGACAGACACACTGGCTCCAATCACTGAGCCATGGGCGCAGTCCTTTTGTCACTCACTCATCCTCCAGTTCTCTGAACACCTCATATGCCACAGGGTTCATTCCATGTCAATCTTCAGGATATGGAAAAGCTTTCCCAGGGCCTGCTGGGCATCTATCATTTGGCATTCTGGCACTTCTCCCAGTGGAACCCAAGTGGCAGCAGCACTGCTGGGCTGCATCACCTCTCCCAAAGCCTGGCACACCCTGACAGGACCAGAGCAGCTTGTTGCAGGATGAGGGGAAGCTGATCCCACAGCTCTTTGATCCAGCCTGTGAACTGCTGGGGTGGATTAAGGAAGGAGGACTTTAGCTGACCTTCATTAGCGTTCTGCTGCTCCTTTCCCGTTTTGGAAATTACCAAAGTATTTGCATCTAAAAGGCAGCCAAGCCAAACCACAGGGGCCAGGGCAGAGGCACTTGCAGAAGAGGGCAAAGGAGCTTTTCATTTAAGAGAGGAGAGAAAAAACCCACACATCTACTTTTCTGTCTACCAGGGCTTTCCCCTCCTCTCCAGTGCCACAGTGGAGCCCAGCACAAGCCTGGCAAGATGACCACATGTGATTTCAAAGCTGCCTCCCAACTTCAGTTGGTGGGAGAGCAGGAAGGAAAACAGCCTCCCAATCACCATACCAATTTTCATTGCTATTAAATATAATCATCTCTGCTCCCTTTCATCTTTGCTTCTCCTCGAAGAGCCAGACCAAAGGCAGCACAGAGAGGAGAGGCAGGAGAGAGGGGTAGTTGCAGGAAGGAATGTGACCTCCAGAACACACTGTGAGCCACAGGGCAGGGAGGGCAGGGAAACCCACTGGCCACAGGGCAACTAACAGGCCCAGTGCTATCAGAGCATGGGAAAAGGAGCAGAGAGAAGGACTTGCTCAACTTTATTTCTTGAAGCAAAGCAACTGATTCCCAGTGCAGGGAGCAACTCAGCACCAACCCCAAGCTCCAGATCCCACTCAAGCAGGTTCCTCTGTGTGCAAATGTCCCTTTGGAAGTGGGCAGCAAGGCTGGCTCCTGGCACAGGTAAAACAGGCAGCTATAGAGGCAGTAAATTGCCAAGGGTGGCAATATCACCCCAGGCATGCTGCAGGCTGGGGCCACACCAGAGCTGGTGGCTGTGGCCATGCCCTCAGCAAAGCTGCAAATTCTCTGCCATCTGAGCCTGCTCAGCACCATCAACACAGTCCCACTTAGAGGTATCTGAAGAATTTTCAGTCTCCTCTGCAGCACAGAGCCTGGACCACACCTCTCGTTACCCACCTGGGCTGCCAAATTTAGAACACCAACCCCATGGCCCACCCTTACTCCTGCCTCTGCTTCACTGTGTGACCTGCAGGCACTCAGGCAAGAATTTCTGCTTCTGTCCCCATCACCTGGGCTGCTGTTAAGGCATTTTCATGGACAATCCACCCCTTTGTGCTCAGATGAGTTCCTCTCCTCCTGGGCTGATGGGAAAGGCCATGCTAGCAGGCAGGTTTTCAGCTTCTCCAGCACAACTTGCTCCAGACACTTTGTGTCAAATGTTCCTTTATAAGATCTATTGATTTCATAAATAATAGAGTAAAGGAAAGAAACACATCACACAAATACACAGGTCAAATAATCTCCCCCTTAGGAAAACAGAAGCTACAAAGTAAAAAATAACCCGGCAGGGGAGCATCTTTAAGTAGCATTAGAGTTGTTTGTTAATTAACTTAACAGCACATAGATAGGGCTATATTCAAACAGGTCACCTTGCAGGGTCTTGCTCCACAGGCCTGCTGGCTTGAGGCCTGCCTTTCTCACTCTGGGAACACTCAGCAGCTTCTCCAACAACTCAGCTACCTCTGTCTTGGTTCTACTCACCGATGTTCACAGGCCACAAGTGCCAAAAACCAAAATCTTCATCCCTACCTCCTGGAGAAAGTTCTTGTCTAGCGAACCCAACACAATGAGAAGCTTCTTCAGCCACAGACCTGTATCACAAGACTCTGGCACAAAAATCAACACCTCCTGCCCCCAGGATGAAAAGAACAAACGAAACCACACCCTGGAAGAACAAAACAAAAAGGATGCTCCCAGGCTTTCACAGGATGAAAAGCATCTTTGTTAACCTTGGTTAGCACAAGGCACCTGCCACACCATACAGATCAAGCATAGCAGCGGGCAGAGCCTTTCTTTTTGCTATAGCATCTACACATGGCAGAGTAGGCTCACACAAGGGCAAAAGCAATGACACCATCATCTCCATGCCCATACCATGCTGTGAGGTGCTTCTTTTCCTGCCCAGCACACTCCCAAGCTAGGAGAGCACATAAGATCTGCCCACTTCAGCTGAGCAGTGATGCTCTTCCTCCATCTGGGAGATCTGCACAGCAAAGCTGGCTCTGGTCTTCAGCAGGGCTGTGAAAACGTGAGGGTGGAATCACTGCCAAGAGCAGCAGTCCCAGAGGGAAGTGAGGCCAAGCAGGAGCTCCATCCAGGCAGCTACTTAGCTTAACCCTTTCAGTCACCAGCTGAAAGAACAGCTACCACCAGCAGCACACACTCCACACCATCACAAGCTCCTGGAGTAAGCAGGACCAGCCTTTGTAGCACTCCCCACTGGAGATTTACATACAAATCCTTGTGCCACACAGAGCACCACCATATCCTCAGCTTGCCTGCTGTCTGGAAGGCAGCAGTGAGTTATTAAGTGCATGGAAGATGCCTGCAGGGAGCAGGAACAGAGAAGGAGAACAGAGGTGACAGGTTTTTGGCACTGGGTCACGGCACTGATTCAAGCCTAACATTTTTGTGACAACAAAACAGTGCGTTTTCAGCTGTACTGCATTATCAGGGAGGAAAGGCTGGAGGGCTGGAGTGAGCATAAAGAAATCTAAAGGTGGTCACTGGGGAAAGACTTCCTTGCAGATGGCAAATTCATGGCCTCGAGCAGTGGTCACCTGGTCTGTCTCAGCTGCAGCTCAGCAGACAATGAGTTCCCCTATGCCAGAACAACCCCAGGTGTTCATGATGCTCATCCCCCACCAGAAACCACCCCCCAGCACCCTCTCCCAACAGGCTGCCATAAGCATGTACCTTTGCTCAGAAGTGATACCAGGTAGCTTCCAACCCCATCTGAAGCCTGAGGTGACAGCCATCACTTGTGCTGTGCCACAAAGGCACTCAGCACACCTTCACCAGCACCCCTGGCTGCTGTGCCACAAGGAGACAGGGAGAAAGTAAGGGATGCCACAGACCCGTGCCCTGGAAGCCCATCTCTCTCTTCCCTGACACACTACATTCAAATTTCTTACAAGCTCTTCTTTCACAGAACCAGTACCTCGAGAGAGGAAGTAATTTATAGATGTCTCCCCTGACAAGAGAACAGGGGACTGAAGAGAGACGTCTGCCTGCAATGACAGCTCTGTTGCAAAGCTACAAATAGATCCCAGCTTTTCCCCGAGACACACATAAAACTTCCTACAGCACACTAAATCCAGGTCAAATACACAGACTACCCATTAGAGAATCTTCTTTCCCATCCTATTTCCTTCCCAAAACTACAGGTGACCAGGTCATGCCACTTGGGAAGCACTTGCAGACCAAGCATTTCTAAAAGCAAGAGAAGGAACACAGCCCTGCTCTCACGTCAGAGTGACAAACCTTTGCAAAACAATTCGCTTTCCTCCCCTCCTACTCACTCGAGTTTCAGAAAACATTTCGTTCAAAAGGAGCTCTTTAAGGAGGTTATATAATAAGTGATTTGTACCACAAGGCTGGCTAGTTTTAGCCCAGCTACTTAGATCATAGTTGGATTTTATTTTCCAGTTAGCTGGCAGACTCACAGCCAGTGACGACCCTGCGGGCAGAGGATGCTCCTGGCCACGGCACTTCCTGGCCAGGAGAGTCTGGAGCACAGTGTTGTGCTGTTTTTGCCTATTTAGTAACAAGCTCTGCTGTTGTATCTGTCCAATTCCCGCTCCCAGACAGGAAGGAAAGCGGGCAGTGCTTGAAGATTCTTACTTTTTCACAGATCATGGTTATGTTTAACGTGCTCCATACTCATAGCAGCCAAAAAGCCATTTGCAGCAGCACCAGGCTCCCCAGGGGCCAACCTCGGCACAAAGAACCCTTGCTGAAAGTTTAGTGAGGTCATATGTCTGGCAAATGTAATGGCAACAAATTAAACTACTTTTTTAAGAACTTGGCTTCCATCATGCCTTGGAGATCCAAAACAAAATCCTTAACTCTTCACAGCCTCCCCCTGCACAGAGCTCAGCACAAGTGGTTTTCAAGGTAGGGAATGTGCTCATGCAGTGCACAGGCCATGGCAGCCCAAGCACAAACAATATGCTCCTCCTCACTTGGCTGTTCCACTGCTCCCTGAGCTAAGAGCTTCACAGAGTGGGCACTGCAGATGTGCCCAAATCAGAAAAAAAAAAGATTATGTGTATAAAAATAAAAGTAGATTTAACCCACTCCAGAGGCTACGGTCTCCTCAGTGCTCAAACCCCATGGTGCTTAGTGGATAAAGCACAAAGCCTCAGGACAGGGAATAGGACTTGAGCTCCTCAGAGTTACTGTTTTTTGTTATTGCTCAATGTTTAAGCACAAGGATTAAAATGCAAGTCTTGTATTTTCCAAACCTTGCCTACCTCTCAAGCAGGTACCTTTGGAAGGGTTGGTACTTTTCAAGTCCTGATATCCTACCACTGGTAAGAGGCTGTAAGGGGGGAAATTAAGAGGGTGCAAGTTCCTGAGATGTGGGACGAGGAAATACTTGAGGTAGATACACTATCAGAAGAAATTCCTTTCAGATTACCTTTCTTGCCACCTAAATCATACAGAGATTGTTAGGGTGGGTGGGTATGGGAAATCAGGAAGAGAGGGAATCTGAGTTACCTCTACAACACTGAACAAGAAGTTGAGTCCAGAAAAGCAACTTCCCCAAAAGTGCTGGTTTAGGCTGGGATAGAGTTAATTTTTTTCCCAGTAGGGAGTATGGGGCTGGTTTGGATTTGTGCTGGACACAGCATGGATAATTCAGGGATGCTTCAGCTGTTGCTGAGCAGTGCTTACACAGAGTTAAGGCCTTTTCTCACCCCACCAGGCAGAAGGCTGGGGATGCACAAGGAGGTGGGAGGGCACACAGCCAAGACAGCTGACCCCAAGTGATCCAAGGGATATTCCAAACCATACAGCATCATGCTCAGCACACAAAGCTGGGGAAAAGAGGAGAAAAGAGGGGACATTCAGAGTGATGGTAATTGTCTTCCCAAGTCACTGTTATGGGTGTTGGAGCCCTGCTGTCCTGGGGATGGCTGAACACCTGCCTGCCCAGGGAAGTGGTGAATGAATTCCTTGTCTTGCTTGTGTATGTGAATTTTACTTTACCTGTTCAATTGTCTTCATCCTAAGTTGTCTCACTTTGACCCTTCTGATTCTCTCCCCCATCCCACCATGAGGGATTGAGTGAGGGGCTGTGTGGGGATAAGTTGCTAGCTGGGGTTAAGCCACAACTCCCACATCCCACTGGCCCTGCCCTAAGCACCTGAGCACTTCATCTGTTGCAGAAGCACAAATAAATCTTTCAAACGGATTCATTCAGAACATCTGAAAAGAAAAAGGAATCTGTACCAAATGCACCCAAATGTGGGCACCTCTGGGCACACATCAACTGTGTCATTCATATTGCCACCCTCTCTAAAGCACAAACTACTCTGCAGTCTCCAAGACAATAGAAACTACCTATTTATTAAAGGATGCAAAGGCTATTCTTAAAGTAAAGCTTGAAAACTGATTATGCAGTGCTTACACTTTCCTACCCTGTCCAAACCTCCACCCCAAAGGCCAGTTCACAACACTGAGGATCAAGTTGAAAATTTAGGCTCTTACAACTGACTTTTGTCATCACTTCAGTGGCCCCAGATCAGGGTAAGAACTGACTTTTCCCAGCAGCAAATTGGCCACACGTACCTTTGAGTGCCCCCATCCCCACATCACCACATAAGCTCATTTTAATGAAAATTGTCAGTCTCAGCAGAAAGCCACTGAAAGCTTACAGAAAGAGCACAGAATATCACCACTGAATTGATTCCATTAGAGCAATCTAAGGGAAAATAATGATTTATCAGACTGGGAGCCTGGAAACAGAAAACAAAGACTGTGGTAGAGCAGAGAGAAACTCATCATCAACCAAGCATGGAAATGAGAAAGCTCTCAGCCTGCTGCAAATAAAGGAGTTACTGTGGTAATGCCAGCAAGGGGTTCTTAGAGATGTACAAAGTACCGGGAGGGAAGGAGACCAGAAGCTTCCCAGTGCCAGCAGGGAAACACAAGCAGCTTCACCCAGGTGGGACAAGGAGCACTAACACTACTGAGACACTGCACCAGCCAATACAGCCTGCAACACAGACTGGTGCAAAACCAAAACCACACAGGCTGGGCTTAAAACCAGCTAAGCCCCACGCGAAGTAAGGATGGCAGCCAGTCCCCAGGCAAGAATCCAGAGTGCCCACAGCATAGCTGGAGATGGTGGCCCTGCAAGCTGTGAGAGGCTGGCATGAGTGGTGGCATGAGGGACCACCAAGGGCAGGTCCCTGTTAGCAGAGGTCAGACAGACAGCAGTGAGGAGGGTCACAATAACCCCAAGCTACTTGAGTTCCTGCGGTTCATTTCTCCAGGAATGTGGGTCATAGTTTATTGAAAGTAAGGAGACTTCCAGAGTGTATTAGCAGGAGAGGTGTTGGAGAACAGGATCTCCCAGAAGTCCAAATTCTTGTGCAGCTACATATTGAACACCTGCTAAAGCCCCCAAAACATCAGGAGGAGTGATGAGGGGAGGAAGGTGCCAGTGATGAGCTATTCAACTGTGAAAACATCTGCAAAATGACCAAAATTAAAGGCAGTCCAGTATGAGAAGAGGGGAGTTCCAAGATGGAGAAAACATTCCACTATTTGGTTGCCTTTTTCTTCCTTTAATTTAAGAAGCAGACAAAGACAAGGCAAAATCCACTTGGAATCCACTCTGCATCTGGCACACCAGGGCCCCTCTTCCAGCCACAAGCCTTTTTTTTCATACACTGCACAAGGGAGCAGGGTAAATCCCACCACTGCATTGAATCACCTCTGCACAAACACCATCCAGAGGCTCAGCTGCTCTTTGTCAGATTTGCCAGGTACCACCTGGGACTCAGCTGAGACGGACCCTTCTCCAGGTGCCAGCTGGGTCCACGCCACCTGATGGTTATGGTCCTAGAACAGAGGTGAACAACCACTGCCCAAAATATCCTGAGAGACCTTATCATCAGCTACAGCCAGCACACACCTCAGCAACAAGCCTGATGCAGCCTGTACCAGGCATTTGGCAACTCCAAGATGTTAAAACACTCCAAAACTAACTTAGCAGTACCAGAGGTGGGAGAGATGTGACCTTCCTGGCTAGTACTCACTCCACAGGCTGGCTGCTGCACCCCTGGAAAGCACAAGAGATCACAATTGTTATCCATGCTTATGAATAAAATATTCCTTTTATTTTAGTAAAGTAACAAAGCTATTTACAGATACAATAACTATACATTTCAAGTGAAAAATAGATTGTGCTCAAAATTGTTAAAGCAAGTCACCCACAGTCTGTTAGGAACACAAACAACCCCAAGCCTCCCAATGCCATCAGCTCTCGACTTCTCCCAGGAAATCAGTTTGTTTTGTTCTGAATGATTTTCTGCTGATTCTCAAGACATTCCTTCAGCTTGTCTTCAGTGAGTGTCAGCCTCTGCTCCAGGATGGAAACTGTCTGCAAAACAAAGAGAAAGTTGCTGTTGAGCTGTTCACAAAGACACATTACACACTGTACTCTCAGTGCGCAATGAGATGCTAAATTCACAGGAGTATTTAGAGATATTGCAGGGCTGGAACTCCACTGTCAGCATTTAAGCAGGGCAGAGCCCCACAGGACTTCAGAGAGGAGCAACAGAAGATGGTGGGCACAAAGTCCTCTTGCAGCCTCCACCAAGCACCCATTTCAGCACTCTGCTTTCAGCCTGGACTCTGCATTTCCTTTCATGGACAGGTTCTGTCCTTCCACATTCATGAGACACCAGACAGTCCTCTGCTAACAAGACACACAGATTTTAAACAGTTTTGTCCTGTTTTATTTCTGATTTCAAGCCTCTGCTTTCAACTTTCTCCCTTCCATGAATGCTGTGGGTTTGCTGTAACTAAAACAGGCAAAACTTGCTGGACAAACACAATGACAGGCAAGAAAACCCTCCCAGCATAAGGCAGTGCAGCAGGTAGTGGAGGGGAACTGAAACTCCAAGTGGCAATATCTACCTCAACATAATGCCCACATTTCTTTGTGTAATCCAGTTACCCCACAAAGGATTGTTTTATCTCTCTCCTTGAGCTGAAGTCATCATGTACAGGATGCACAGGAAGAACATTTTAACCACGTGGCAATAAAAGCTTCTGCTGAAAACCTTTTATTGATCACTCCAAGATAATCAAGGGCCCCAGCTATGCACAACCACTCTCAGCTTCCAGAGACATCAGAATGGCTGATAATGGTGGTGATGATTTAATGCTTTAATATCCATAAACTTATCAGCAACAATCAATAGCTTCACATTTTGGGCATTTTTACTGCATAAATAACATCCTCTCTTAAAAACAAAGGATGTTCAGAGCCTTGGACTTTAATAAAGTAATTCAAATAAACTTGGACAACCGCTGTTTGTATAGCGGTTATACATAGAAAGCCTTTTAATAGCGCATTTCGTAAGCACATCTCTAAGTGCCTGACAAAAGCAAGCAGGTCTCATTATCCCCATTTTACAGCTGGGGAAGCGAAAGCACAAAGAGAGGAAATAGCTTGGCTAAGGCCACTTGAGACTAAGAAAAGCCTTCTGTAAAATGATTTGGGGAATAAGACAAATAGTAGGGAAGAGAAAACAGACATAGAGAAAACAACAGCAGGCACTAAGGCAAAGCCATCCTGATAGATGAGGTCAGGAAAGGCTGTGCCTCAGAGCATTTGCCATAATGCACCCCTTTTTTCCTCCCCAAGCAGAGTTCAAAGCTTATTTCTAACATGTTTCTGACCTGTGATAAGGCAGAAAAGCACAGCTGGAGAAAACATCACCTGAAAGAATAAACTCTGCATTGCTCAAATATTCCATGGGCTGCAGCACCAGCTGCACTGAAGTTTTCTGACTCCTCTCTTGCCACCCCCCCCCTTTGAGGAACAAGAACAGCAAGAACCACAAGAAACATTGTGGAGCCAACAGGTAACATCCCAGGTGCCCCAGAGCCAGCAGGAGCCCTCCCACCTACCCAAGGAGAGAGGAGTTAATCTTTTCCATATCCAGTCATGCCATTGCCTAGTGAGTGTCTTAGAGATCAGCAGCAAAGCCATTGAGGGCACAACACAGCAGGCTGAGTGTCTACAAGGGGTTTGCAGCAAACATTTTACCTTCAAGCAACCAGACAGAGAATGGAAAGCAGTAGGGATCCTGGCTTTTCCATTTAAAAAAATGAAGTAGTAACTCAACACTCTGTTAAAAATAGGGGGAATGAAATGCTGCATCAAATTTCCTTTAGAAAGATAATCGAGGGAATTAACATCCTGGTCACACAGCCCTGCTAGAAGCAATGCCCAGATTACTCGTGGTTCCTCTATTCCAAGATTTACTGCCACCATGATCCCATCAATATGAGTTAAGAGCTGTCACACCATGAGACTGAGCACAAGTGAGGCAGATTTCAGAAAGTGTTGGACTTGTGAGAAAGCTGTAAGGAAAATGTTTATTAGAATGGAAATTGCACGTAAGTATAAGCAGAAAACTTGCAGTAAGTATTTTTTGGAAACTAAATGTGGAAAAGTAGCAGTCAGAAATGAAATCCAGGAAGTGCAAAGTAGGAATCAATGACTACAGTCCATTTAGACTTGAATATATGATGCTCAAAATAGAGAGGGCATCTGATATCCCAGCAAGGTAGGGGAAAGCACAAATACTGCCCAGCTGCTGTGAGTGTATATTGTACTTGCACAGAAAAGAAAAGCTCCTTTATCAGCTGCTGAGAGTTTGACAATATTTCCATGTTGGTATTTCCAAAGCAACTCCTCGGGAGGCCAATGAAACTGCACCCATTGAACTCCTGCACGCTTTTGCTACAGCTCTTCAGGGATAACGAACCAACAATTAGGCCAAGCAGGAAAGCATCTTTAGCCAGATCCAGTGAGGGTTCACTGGAGCCAGGTTGGCACTCTGGCAGGATTGGGGCTTTCTGATGTGTCAGGAGCACAGTATGTGTCTCCATTACGCACCAGGAGTAAATGCTGGATAATTTATTTAAAGTCCTGGCTCAAGGCTAACAGTTCAGGCTTAAATGAGAAAAAAAGATCAACCTATTTATTTTTTTAAGGAGTATTTCTGACATTACAGTTATATACTGAGCATTACTACAGACACTAGGAGAGAATATGGAAATTTTCAAAGAAAATAAAATTTCAGTCACTTCTACCAACACTTCCTGCAACAATTGTCTTCAGTTATCTTCACAGACTTAGCATAGAGAAAACCTGCTCTTCTCTTTGAAATGTTAAGGAGAAAATATGTAGAAAAAAAAAGTTGCCTTCTATTTACTTTTTAAATTCTGGCGAATATTCAGCTCCATCCTCCCCCAGGACACCGAGTCTGAGGCACCCAGTAGTCACACTTACCCACCTGATGACAAGCCCCTTATGCTATTCCTCCATGTTATTTTTACTCCCTCAGCCAAATAAAAGAATCTGTGATGCTGTTCCAAGATGTTTTCAGCAGCATCTTTTCCTTAGTCCCTCTTAAACATGCCCATTTGATTAACCAGCAGATACAGTTTAGGAATCACCAGCCCCAGGGTTGAAGCTTTTGCACCAGCCCTGGAGGGGCTTTTGAGGAGGACAGATAAGGGGACCCAGGTGCTAACTGAATGCCAAAAGAAACCAGTCCTACCACCCCCAAAGGAAACTGCGGGCTGAGTTCAGGGAGCAGAGGTCGGCAGCAACCCTTGGAGCTGCGGTGGGAGTCCCTGTCAGGACAGATCCACCCTGACAGACGGCTGCTCTCAGTTAAAGCAGCACTTAACCCGGAGCTGTGGGCAGGCAGGGAGGGCACACAAGGGTGGAATAACCAAGCTCAGCTCACCCCACTAAGGGACGACTGCTCTGTGAGGTCAGAGGTGCAGCTCCTGCCCCGAGAGCAGCTCATGAGCTTTTCAGAACACCACTTACACGGCTCTGTATTAGCCATGTAATAGCTTAGAGGACAGAAAGCAGCTCTGAGTGATCACCGGTAACTGGAGACCTCCCCCCAAAAAGTATCACAGAATCATAGAATCGATTGGATTGGAAAAGCCCTCCAAGATCATCAAGTCCAACCCTTGGTCCAACTCCAGCCCCTTTACCAGATCATGGCACTCAGTGCCATGGCCAATCTCA
>JAWWEV010000024.1:14873894-14884349 GCA_035583235.1 Hafferia zeledoni | reverse complement strand
CTATTGCTGAGTGCCTGGGAGAAGAGACCAACCCCCACCTGGCCAGAACTTCCCTTCAGGTAGTTCCAGACAGTGCTCAGGTCACCTCTGAGCCTCCTCTTCTCCAGGCTAAACACCCCCAGCTCCCTCAGCCTCGCCCCACAGCACTTGTGCTCCAGTCCCTTCTCCAGCTTTGTTGCTCTTCTCTGGACCCGCTCCAGCCCCTCAATATCTTTTCTGAAGGTTGGATCAGTGCTGTTGAATACAGGATTCCTCCCTTACAATGCTTAAAAATAAATAAATGGAAAGAGGTGGAGGAGGTGCAAACAACACACCTTCACATCTCATGGCAAGGAGTTGTAGCTCTATGCAAGAAAACTGATTCCCAGAAGGGAATTTCAAAGCAAGTTAAAAAAAAAAGTACAAAAGGATTCATAAGTATTAACAGATGCCAAAATTAGATATAGTTACCAATTTGGAAGCCAAAAGGTAAAAAAAAAAAAAAAAAAAAAAAAAAAAGAGGCACATCTGGCCTATGAGTAATTCAGGAAGAATTTGTTTACACAAGGACAGTGGCTGACAGATTGAAGTGCTGCAGTCAGCACAGACCAGCAGGAACCCAAGGCCACCAAATAAACGGAACCAGCAACAGAGAGAGGTGGAGTCAGCTCTGGACACTCAGTTATAGGACTCAGACAACTTTATAATCAGATTATGATTTTTGAAATTACTCCCTAACCCTATTCAACAGGACTATTTTGAAAAAAAAAAAACCAAAACCAAAAACTTGAAGCAATAAGCACAGTCCAATGCTTGGAGAAAGTTCTAAACTCAGTAGTGTAGAAAGAGGCCTAAATGTCTGTCTTAAAGATGCATTTGAAGAGTCACAGGCTACTTACTTGTTTCAAAGTCCTTTCTGTTGAAGTGCTGCTTTTCCCATCTTCCCTTTTGGAAGGTCTGCTATGCTTACAAATCTGATAACTAAGTGCCACTGAACTTCACAAGAGGTAAAGATATTTAAAACATTTGTGCTGAATTTCAGAAGAGCAGAAAGACCTTTAGGCAAGAGAGTGCCAAAGGACAGCTCTGCCAAGAAACCCTCTTCCACACAGGAACAGTTTTGTTGGAGGGATTGATGTTCAGCGTGGTTAGTCACAGTTTAAGGGATTTGCTCAGTAGCTCCTTTCAATGGACATCCTGAGAGGTCTTACAATGAAGAACTAATTTTATGAGAGCACAAGCATTTTCTTAATTTCCTTAAGTTGCTACTGGATAGTATGTTCTGGCAATAACAGCAGTACAGGTGAGGGTGAACTTACCATCATCTCCAATTAGCCAATACCTTTTCCACATTATTTAATTCATTCAATGGAATGCTATAAACCAAAACTGGTGTTTTTTTCCCCAGAAAGGCTTTCTTTGTCTCTGCTGTCTTTCAGCCCAGAATTACACTACACCATATTTTAATTTAAAGCAGGTAAGAGTTCAAAGTTAGACCAGTTCAATAGGCTAATAAACAAAGAGGTCATTGGACTGCTAGTTTCATAGCCTGCATAGCTTTAGAGTTAGAGCACTGGAGGGGAAGAAAAGGAAGAAGTCGGATTTAGCCAAAACCAGCCAAGGATCAATAAACACTTTCACATCCTCCTTCCTTCTGACTCCTTTCTCCCATTCTCTTCCACTCACCTTGCACTAAGCAACCTCTGGTTTGGTTTCCTTTCTTTACAGAGCATCTCACAAAGCATCAGGTTTAGAGCTGCAGCCTCAAATCTTGTCCATCACAAAATACTAATGGCTATTCCAATGTCTCCAGCTACAGTCTGAAGTCATATTAAACAAAAACACTACTATGCTTGAGAGAAGTTTAGTAGCTCAGTCAAGATCTAAGTTGATAAGGTCAAAGGCACTGTCATAGAGCAAGAAATGTTGGCTGGAAGCTCACCCTTCAACTGGGGCAATGCCACTCATGCACAGACCCCCAGCGTCACAAATCGCCTTTTAGTGACAGCTCATGTTGAACAAGTTACCAGAAAGGAGACACAGTAATAACATGTTGCAGAACCTTGTAAGTACACTCAAATGTACCAAAAATATCCAAAGATTGACAAGCTAAAATTCAGAAGTGAATCATCAGCACATGCAAGAATTGTAACTCCCATGGGCAGTAAGTGGTGAAGGTGGCCCTGGTCAGAGCCAGGACGTGCAGCATCAGTTCTGCATTTAGATCAGAGCATCAGCCTGCGTTACTCAGCTGGTGGATTTATCCCTCTGTCACAACTCAGATGTCTCCTGACACATGGCCCAGGAAACAGATAGGAACTAATGTCTCCAGGTACTTAGAAAAGAAGCTCCAGTACAACACGTCACCTATTTGTCATCTCTGACACCTACACACAGGGATTTTTTTTTTGTCTTTGCTGTCAGTGAAAAGATATCATGAACATTACATTGTATTTTCAGACTGACACCAGCCTGAAGGATTCCTATCAGCCAGCAAAACCAACTTCAGCTGTAGCTCACACCTGCTTTTTTTGGGAACTCATTCAAGCCTACCATGGATTTTTAAACAGAGGCTGTTAATAAAAAAGCACATCTATAAATGCAATAAACTTATCTCCTATTTAAAATCATTTTAAATCCTATAAAGTACAGTTAAATAAAAGCAAATAGTAGAAGATAAGTTAAAATAGATATCTTGCAGCTCAAATAAATACCAAGGAAAGACAGTTCCACAGTTTAACCACCTGAATCCCACACTTATGAGTTGCAGAGAGTGTTCTGAGAAGGAACTCCACAGGATTACTGCATGCTGACCTACCCCAGTGTGATGGGACTCCTCCACAGTGCTGCCAGATTTCTGTGTTTTCAGGCCATCACCGTAATCTGCTGTATCAAAGTTGGTCTTCCACACCATCACCTGCAGAAGAAAGTTTTAACTTCATTAAAATTTTCTATCTAAGTTTGCTTAAAGGACAATGTTGTTAATGCATCACAGAAGAGTCAGCAGAGCCACACAAAGTTAACCCAGGAAAGCTGTGCCATCGACTCAATTAAGGATGTTGGTAAATATCTACTGAATACAGACATGGCTTAACTCAATGGGTGAGTGACTTCCTCCAGCATTCCTTGGGTCAGGAACATCATGACACTAGAATGACCTGCAGAACTTCAAAGCAACATTATACACCATTAAATACACCAGAATACACCATTAAATACACCAGATTACACCATTAAATACACCAGATTACACCATCAAACCCACAAATATTTTAAAATACCATGCTTGGCGTTACAACATTTACCAGGCACACCACAACCAACTAGTCACTCACTTATCTTGAGAGTCATTCAGAGGAAAAGAAGAGCTAGAAGAAGACTAGCTTTAGAGATCTTGAGTTAATTTGTCAGCTGAATACCAAATTTAAATCCCACTTACAGGCCCCTACTCTCCATAATGCAGCACTAGTTTCAGAAGAGAGGCTTCTAACACATAAATAACTTCAAGATATCAAGAGCAAATCTATGGAATAAAACTCTTAGCAGTGTCCTTACAAGTCTAAAGATGTTCAAGAGCAGCCAATCAACTATTTCAGAGGTCTGAAAAACACCCAAGAACCTGGGCAGCTCATCTTGCTTATCAGAAACATCAATATTTATTCTTCACTTACTAATTTTCATGCTTCATGTGCAATACAAGCATTTCTCTTTTGTAGTTGCACGGGTAACCAATGAGATCGTTCCACTGTATAACAGGAAAAAAAAGGGATGCTCTTTTACTGTATAATTATACAATCTACATTAATTGCATAGATTGCCTCTTCACACTACCAAAGGTGCTACTACAACAAAGGTGGGCACTGCCACTGGTCTAACCTGGGCATTGAGAGCAATGCAACACAGCTCAGTGAAGGCTGGGGACAGAAAAATGGATCCTTCCTTAGACCTCTGCTTGGGTCAAAGTCTGTCCATGTTCTCAACTCACACTGTAAAACCAGCACACATTTGCAGCACAGGCTCATGTAACAGACCCGTTCGCAGCTCAGCTCCGATTATGTTTCATTGGAAAGATTACGTGTCTAAATTACCACACAAAAAAATGCTTTTTGACTTGCAGAGACATTCCTGATAATTATTTCTCATATTTCACTTTGATTCAGAAAGCCAGGATTCAACAAGATCCATTCCACTGAAAAACCTTCTTGTATGTACACAGCTGCCCATCTAGGGGTAATCCTGTTTTTATACATACATACATATGTATATGTGTGTGTGTGTGTGTATATATATATATATATACACACACACACATTTTTATATATATACACACACACACATATATATATATATATGTTTTCTAGGTAAAGTTCTTTCTCCATGCACAAAGGAAGCACTGCCTGCATTTTCAGATACAAAACTAAAAGAGGAGAGGTGGTTCCTCCATGAGAGCCAAGAGCCACCTTTCTCAGTACATGCAGCCAAAACCACACAAACTCCAATGGGAAGGGCTGCCAAGTTTGTTGGGATCCCATGCCATGAACACACCAACACACCTATACAAAGGACCCTTCTAGGGAGGCATTGCCAGTTAATATTCCAATTTAACACCACCAGGTGATCCTTTGCAATGAGCATTACCTTGCTTAAAGAAATCCCAGCCACAGGAGAGACAAAAGAGCAGATAAAACATATCAGCCTTTTGAAGGAATCTACTTTACACAACAAAAAAATACAGGCTAATACATCCTCTTAAGCTCAAAAAGAAACAAATAAAGAGCCAGCTACTTGGCTATGCCTAGAAATTGAAGACAAATACAATTTCTGAAGTTTTCTATTGAAAACAAGTAATGAAATGCAGGTTTCAGCTATATCAGGGCTTTCATTAAGGAAGAGAGAAACAACAGCAAACAGGCATTATTTATTTCTTGGGTTAGATAAGCACTTCAAGAGCAAACTTTTATCTAGTGACCTCAATATAACTTTATAAGACAAAAAACCAGGATCTCTTCAAAACAGCCTGTTTGAAGCCTTAAATAAAAAGTGATTTTAAAGAGACAGGAGAACAACCTATCCCAGTAAATCTATGAAACAGAGTTAAAATGCAGCAACTCATGGAACTGCCAGGAGCTACAACCCTTGGACAGACTTCCTTCTCAAAGTGCACAACTGAAAACAGACACTGCATAGAGAACCCCTGAAGTCACCTCAGTGTGGTCCAGACCCCTGGGGTACATTTCTGCCTTCCTGCACTAAGAATGGAAAACAAAACCCAGCAGCTTTAAAAGAAATGTGAATTTGAATTATAACTCAGAACAAGAAGCATAGGAAGAGATCTCCCCTCCTCTTCTATCCACAAAACCCTTCATCAGTAGTACAAGATACCCAGGCTTTCATCAAAGTGCACCTATCAAGGTCAGCACAGAAAAGTCCAATTCTGACCCAAAAAGCTGTGCAACAGCTTTGCAGAGGCTCCCATTAAGAAAGAGGCCTGCAGTCGATATTAATGTCTAATCAGACTCAAACCCATTTGGCCTCAGTCCCTGAGGACAGACCTGTGGAGAGCATTAGGAATACTGAACACAGAGCACTGTGGACCAGTGGAACCTGGAGGAGCATTCAGGGGAAGCAGCCCTGCCTGCCTTGTCCCTGTGCCTTTCTCAGATGTAGCCAGTGGCACATCAGGAGACAATCCAGTGGCATAGCCTGATTCTCAAATCCCTCATTACAGCCATTTGCACCTCCACCTGACTGATTCCCCAGCAGCAGGTGACTCACAAAACCATGTCACAAGGGTCACATATGGGGCAATATTCACCCTCAGAGAATCCAGCTGAAATGCTTCCTCAGGGAGAAAAGCCTGTGTTTAATATTTCTCACTCCTTTTAATATTTGTTCTCTTTCTGAATACAGTAAGATGCCAAGACACAGTAATAACAAGGCACAAAACAATCAAATTAAACAAATCAGATACCTGTTCATCAGACCCTCCAGAAGCAAATAAGTCTCCATCTCTTGAAAACGCTACACAGGTGGCTGGACCCTGCAAACACATTTAAAAGATATGCTTAAAAAACATGAAAAAACAAAGTGCTGTAAAGTTCCATTCCCTGCAGCTTTACAAGGTATGTCTCATTGGACATGAGCAAACTACAGGCAAAATTTGTGAAGCCCTTTCTTACCTGTCAGGTAAATGGGCCACAATTAAGATGCTGAGCTTGCTGGCACTTACCATTTCCCACACTTTTGCCTCCAGTTTGAGACACTCACTTTTCAATATCCATGGCTTTAAAACAGAGACAGGAAGAACACAATTTTTACAGTCAGGCTTTTCCTTGTTCCCCTCAAACATTCCATACAAACTCCTCACTGCAGAAGGCCCCAAGCTTCAAAGCTCTGGTTTCCTGCACCATGACATTAATTTCAAAACATGCTTGACCAGCTATCAACCAAAGCAATTAATTTGCACCCATGAATTGGGCCAAAGCTAAAAGCATTTTAAGTCACAAGAAATCTGCCCAAGCAGAATAATCGAAGGCGTAAAATTTGGTATTCAGCGCAGAATCCAAACTCATTTTATGTGAGACTTGGCACTCAAGAAGCCCACGAGATTTTCAGCCCAGGAGGAAGACAAAGGCAAGGCTACCTGAGGAGCACTGGTAAAAAGAACACATCCCTGAATGGCAGACAGAGCAAAGCAGAGCAGACAAAGTATGTTTGTACACCGGCTTCTATTGACTGCACTCTGCAGTACTACCTGGAGCTTTGCAGGAGGCAGCTACTCTCTGGAAACCCACCCACAGGAAAAGTCATCACAGAGGGACATCCAAAAGCACCAGAAACAAAAGAGAATCAGAGCTTGGTATTCCCTTGTGCATGGAGTGTGTGGCCAAGCAACAACAGAGGCTTCAAACCAAGCAGGCACCTGCAGCAGCACCAGAGAATGCAAGCAGCAGGCAGGCACTCCTTACAACACCATCATTTGTCAGTTTTAAGCAGCAGCCTAAT
The DNA here is from genome assembly GCA_035583235.1 of Hafferia zeledoni. Classification (NCBI taxonomy): domain Eukaryota; kingdom Metazoa; phylum Chordata; class Aves; order Passeriformes; family Thamnophilidae; genus Hafferia; species Hafferia zeledoni. The sequence goes on along the minus strand of JAWWEV010000024.1, from coordinate 14,877,365 downwards.
GATCCATGCAGGTTTGTGTTCGTTGGCGGTTTTTTTACTGAAGAATAAAAGGCTTGCGTAAGTTGGTTTTCTCTTAGTTTTACAGAAGAGATGCCATCTCGGGACCAAGATGGGGACCTGAGACAATTCACACACACAGAGGTTTGGTGAACATGCTGGAAGCGCTTCATTTCCAGCTGGGGTCTGGATTACAGGGGTCCCGATAGGGGCAGGCTTTGGAGGGGATTGGAAAGCACATGTGGGGACAGCGTTAGGAAGGCAGGGATGGAAGAGGCTCAGGTCCAGGGTGGGGAAGAAACCCCAGGGGATACAGAGAAAAACCTCAGGGAAAAAAAACACACAGAGAGGGGAATATGGGGGGTGTGAGCCCTGGGGGCTGAGTCCAACAATGCCAGAGTTGATGCACCCAGGATCATCCCCACAGCAGAAGCACTTGCATTCTGAAGAAGCCTCACACAGTCAGTTCTGAGAAGCTTCAAATGCTGCTGAGTGCTCCAGCACTGCCTGAGCAGCAGCACAGCTCACCCCATAGCTATCTGAATGTGCCAGCCCCTCAGCAAGCACATAGGAGGAGGCACATGGGAAGGATGGGCCAGGTGCTCTGAGATGCAGTTAAACAGAGCTGGGAAATGTGTTTGAGCACAGGCACAACAGACAAACTGTTCTGCTGAGAATAAACAGCTGAGAACCCAGATCGAGGAGGTCTGTCAGCTGCTGAACACATTCCTTTGCAGAATGTCCCAAGCCAAGAGCTTTTGCCCAAGCTGAAATAGGCAGAGGCAGGAATGAGAACTTCCTATGGTGCTGACAAGCTGGGGAGGATGGGGGCATTCCAAAAACAAACACCAAAACCACAAACAAAAAAAGCCACAACCACCACCAGAAAACTCCACCACACAATCATACCCCCCTGTCAGAAGCAGTTATCCTCTTTCAAGTAAGATCATGTATCTCAGAAGGTTGCAAGTAAGAAGCTTCTCACTCCAACAAGTTGCAAGAAGAGACTGTTCTGTTAAGGGTCCACATCTTCCCAATAAGCATCACATGGAAATCTCACATCCAGTTTGACTCTGGTTTTCCTTCTTTCTCTCCATTGTAAAAGTGAACTCAGTGTTACAAATCTTGAAAGCAGACAAATGCACAAGATTCCATCTGGGATAAGCACCCAGCTCTCACTGCAGCCTCTGTCCCACAGCCCTGTGGGCTTCCAAACAACAGGCTCAAGGTAAATGCCAGCAAAAACAGAGCCTTGATGTGGTCACTCCCAGTGTGAAGGGTTTTAGCTTCCTTGAAACACAGCAAGGTATTCCCATATTATCATTTCACCTGCAGTGATTTCAAAATGTCTTGAGGTTTTCTAATAGCATCACCTTACTCAAGAGAACTCACCAGAAATGTTCCAGTGGCAGCAATTTCAAAATGCACGTGCACTCATGAGTGTGACTAAGCTTGTTCAAGTGACACAGCAATAACTGGGTTAAATATTTCAAACCAAAGACCCTGCCATCAATCAGCTGAGCCTCTCCCTTTACTGCCACCCACCCTTTCCAGCTGTTCAGCTCTCCAACCACACTGTCAGGAATTGAAGCTCTAAAAAAAACTGCAAAAGCAAAAGACAAATAACCAGGAAGAAAGGGCAGAAACAACTACATAGCTAAAAAACTGTGGTGGTGAATATTCCTCCAGGCTAACAGAAGCTGCACTGTGACTATAATAAACCAGAGTTAGGAGGGTAGAAAAAAAATTAAGACAAAGTGTTCAGGAAGAAGCACAAGTGAGGAACACTGGAGAAGAGCAATGTTTCCCAAAAATATTTTTATCAGTCTAAATATTTCAGTCTATTTAGACAAAATCTAGTACAACACAAATCACATCAAAACAGGCAATGAACTGACTCCAAAGTCATGGCATTCTTAAGGGAAAAAAAGTTCAACAGAACATACTTCTCCCAAAATAGAAAATTATATCAAAGACTGAATGTGCCTTTATAAATTGAAAGAAAGGGAACAAACAAGTCTATAGACACAACATCCTCTACAGATTTGTTGACATAAATTAAGTGAAAAGTATTCCTGCTACATCCACTCACAGAACTCTTCCCAGATATAACAGGTTTGCTGTAGCAACATAGTTTGCCAAATACTCTTGCCATTTAATATAAACACCATACAAGAATAAAAAGCTACACTTGCCAGTTACTAGACACAGCCTAAATTCCATTTGTCCCAGGTAAGCACAGCAGAGATTTCTGATGTGGTCCTGGACAACAGGCAAGTGGTTAGAGACTGAAGAATTCAAATCTCCCTTCTTTTTTCCTCCTTGAATTAAAATAGCAGTTGCATATTCTTCTGCAGAGGTTATACAGAAAATTTTGAGCTTTTTTCCCCACGTAACTAGAACTTGTGGGATGAAGCAGCACCCTAAAGGATCACTCAGTTCCTCTTTCTGTAGCAGGATACAATGGCCTTCTGTCAGTATCTCCTGGAGATTCAGGATTTCCAGTCTGCCTCCCCACTGTCCAAGGTGCTCCACACAAGCTGCAAGCACCAACCCCCAAATTCCTGCAGCTTTCTGCCTCACACTAAACAGAGAGCTGCAAAAATGAAGCAGTTGGGCAACAAGACACACCAAATCAGAAGTAAGGAACATTTCTATTTAGCCCTCAGCAGGTCAGTAACATGATGACTCTCAAGCTTGTGTGTATGTCAGATAGAGTTTGAGATAATAATGACAGCTTTGCAGAAAGTTTGAGGGGAAGTACAGGATAAAGTACAAATTCATCCACTGGAATTGCTGAGTGAGAAGAATCACTGCCACTAATTAATACTCATCTCATCTCCTCTAGTGAAAGAGCACCAGACAAGGTGGGAGGTAAGTCCCAGAGAGCCTTGAAAAGGAAAACTCTCCAACACTGGATGCAGCAAAGAAACCACAAAGAAGAAGGAAGGCACACGGAAGGAATAACCACCTCGAACCTGGCCCTTTGCAGCATTCCCAGTGAACATGATCCAGGCAGATCTGTGTGCCATGGGAGCTGAGACACCAGGTGAACAGTCCACTTTGAGCTGCAGCCAGAGTAACAAAGGTGAGGCCCAGCATGCTACAAAATCTACATGCAGACTACTCCCCAGAGATGGAGATTACACCTTCTCCTGTTTTCCCACTTTCTGTAGAAGGAACCCAGTGATCACAAGGCCTTTATTGCCCTAGCAATTCACAGGTTGATGAGCTTACATAAAAAACATTGTCTGGCCTTCGAAACAGGTGTTCAGAACTACTCTGAATGGCTCGAATGCACTAATCACCCAGAGATGGGATGCAAAGCCAGGACACAGATTACAAAACCAAGTGAGTGGCTGGCAGGATGCTGATAGAATCATAGAATGGTGGGTTCGAAAAGACCTCCGAGATCATCAAGTCCAACCCTTGGTCCAACTCCAGGCCCTTTACCAGATCATGGCACTCAGTGCC
>JAWWEV010000024.1:14849515-14868737 GCA_035583235.1 Hafferia zeledoni | reverse complement strand
GCCATGATCTGGTAAAGGGACTGGAGTTGGACCAAGGGTTGGACTTGATGATCTCAGAGGCCTTTTCCAACCCAATCCATTCTATGATTCTATGATTGACAGCAGTATTATAACTGTAATTTTACACAAGGAAGTTTTCAAGCAATTTTTGGCCATGAAGAGTGAAAGCCTCAAGGACAGATTTGCCCAGTTTTTTGTGAGTTTGTGCATCACTGTATAAAAGGCTTTGCCTCACCTGGTGACTGTGCAGAGTGTACAGGAGTCTTCCTTCTAGCAAGTCCAGAATTTTAAGAGTTGAATCATTGGAAGCAGTAACCAGGTAGTTTCCAGAGGGGTGAAAGGAAAGACTGTTGACCACAGAGCTGTGCACTAAGGATGGAAAAACCATATATAATAGTCACCAAAATCAGTTTACATAAGCCCAAGGCAAAAGAACAAAAAAAAGCACAAGCACATTCCAATTTTCTGTTTTAAAGTTTAACAGGAAAGTTATGATGGGGGAAACATTCCACAAAAGCTCTTCAAAGCACTGGAGAACAAGAACAGTACTCAATTCTTGTAAAAATAGGCTCCACTTTACTGAAAGGAAAAAGGAAGCTTAGCCAATTATTCTGGGAGATTTAATGCTATGAAAGCTTCGAGTACAGCCCAGAATGTACTACATGTGCAAGTCAGCAGGAGGATTCTGTGAGAGCACTGGATACTGTCATATTTTCCTATCGTGAAGCTGCACTTCTCACTCCAAATCATTCCAGATTATATGCTAGTACATGGAGATTACTGAAATTACAACGAAAGATACTCAGAGCTGACATTGCACAGGTTCTTTTGCTTTACTGCCTGACTCCAGCCAAGACTGGGTTTAAGAAAAAGTAGGAAATATGAACCAGCAACTTGAAAATGGTCCAGTATAAGTATTACTTCTTCAGACATCCAATTTGTCTCACCAAATATTTAAAACAAGAACGAAGAGACAACCTATCAAGAGTGTGAACATCCAATAAAGCAATTCTCCCTGCACGAGGATGAAGCCCAAGAGTTATTTTAAAAAGAGCTAAAGAAAATGTTCTAGGAAAAAACGTACAGTGAACTTCACTTAAGTTTGACATTAAACATCTGATTTTTGGCTTTTTTCCCCCCTCCCTGAACTTTCACAAAACAGGCTATTGAACATATTTATTTATGAGAACAAGCAGTACTTTACATATGCACAGCTTTCTGAGCGTATGTGACATTACAGAATATTAAGACTATGCTTGAGGAAGGATTTAACCATCCAATTACTCTTAATTATCCTATATGCCCTCCAAATGTTCTGGTATGTCAAATCTATTACTCCTAATACATCATACCCAATTACATTTATAGTCTGCTGAGAGTCTTCTGTGCATTTTAAGTCCATACTGCATGTTACAAACTCCCTTAAAATGCAATTTTAAAGACATTAGAACCATGTACTGTTTTATGCAGCTGTGGATTTGAAGCAGGTATCTGAAGTAACATTACCCAGCTGTAAAACAGAATGAACCTACTTCTGAAACTTTTGGGAACACTGAATACCTCAGCTTAAGTTTTCATCTTAAATTCACAACTCCACTTGATCTGAACTATTAAAACACAAAAGAAAACCTTAACTCAACACAGGTAATGTCTGAAGAGTTATTTTTGTTGGTGAATATTGCCTCTATCACACAACTGGGTCTTCCTCTACTCCCTCAGCCTCTATTACACTGTTTATTAAAGGAGAGAAAGGTCTATGTGGAGTTTTTTCTCACAGGGAGTGATAAATGCCTTTCTCCCTTGAAAATTTTATTCTGACTTGCAATATTTCCCACCCTATTAGTGTCTATATTCAGATAAAGGCAAACATATCTTGTAAACAAAGGCAAGTCCTGAAAGGAATCACACCAGAAATAGACTAAGTTAATGATATGTCATATCTTCCAAGTTCCAGACAGTGAATAATTTCCAGCTTCACAAAAAAACCTTTCCATAATGGAAAGAAGCCACACGGACTGTGGCTCTGTGAGCAGTCACAGCTTCTTTGCCCAAGGAGCTCTTGGCTGTTGGAAGCTCAGAGAAAATCTCATCTCTCTTCTGCCAAACCAGCTCATACCTCCCACCAGACCATTCACATCATCTCTCCAAAAACTTGCCAACACGTTCTTGCAACCTCATGTTGTAAACAATAAACCCAGTGCAGCACGAGGTGGCACCTCCCAGGGACTTGTTGCTACAAGGCCATACTTCTGCCAGCCAAGCCTGAGCTATGGAACAGCCTTTTAAGAGACTTACAGTGGGGATTAACAACTAAAATCGAGTCCTGCCAGCCTGTAGTGACTGCACATCACTGTCCCAAGTCTCAAAATACTATTTTTGTGTAATAAGGAAAGGCAGCCCTTAGTAACTAAACACCAGTGAGAAGATAAATTAGGATTGATAGACACAGCCACAGTCCCTCCTGAACAGGTAACGACCACCAGCCTCATCCAAACTGGATAGAAGTAAAAAAAAACAGGCAATAAACACTGGCCATTTTTGTAAGGGCTGTACAATATTTACTGTACAAAAGAGTTTGGTGCCAAGCAGAGGATGGAATAAACCATCTGTCTGTTCTACTGTACAGCAAACACAGCAGAGCATACTGCACTTGGCTAAAAGAAAAACACAAAAGGTTTTGCAGCTTGCTCTCCCATTCCAAATTTCATTTACAAATGTCACAGCTGGAACAAGTCCTGGCAAGGAGAGCAACGCTGCTAAAAGACTAATCGGTGCTGGAAAACAGCCCAAACTGGAGACGCAGGAGCCTGAGGGGAGGCCACTTATCTGTGAACTCCTCCACACAACTCCATCTTTAAAATGGACACCCTTGAACAGGGCAGCACCGGCACATTCTGAAGGCAGAGGTGCCATCTAGTGGGGCTGGGCCGGCAGCCACAAAACTGCATCAGATTTACCCAAGAGGACAGGTATAAACCCTCAGAACAGTGGGATTTATAAACATCTCCACAACACATTACAAATACCTCAGTTTGTGCCAGAGGGGCATAAAGAGCCTGCAAACAGCCACCACTGCAACTTCAGGTTTCTTCAGCTTCTATGACTATTTTTAGTTCAAAGTTTAACACGCAATTCAGATTTACACAGTAGCTGTTAAAAATAACACCCACAAAAGGAAATGATCACTTCGATAGCAAGGGTGTCACACTAAAATGTCATTCAGTAAGGGTGGGATACTGGGGAAATGTGTAATTCCAAGAAAAAATAGACCTGGCAGCCAAATCTAAACCACATTAGATTGAGACAATTTAACAGCAATAAGTGGAAAGCAGGAAGAGATGGTTTTTGAGCCAAGTTCCATATACTCTGGCTGGAAACGTGTACTGCAGATCTTGCCACCATTGAAAAGCTGATAAAGTAGGTTAAAGGACAACCTGACACTGCCCAAGTATTTAAACACACTACTGATTTTAGCAACAGGACTTCAGAAAGGCATTTCCAAGTTCTGATATGGGCCACAAGTTAACAATGCCTATTGCACAAAGAATCACAGTTCAGAATTCAGTGTTGTGACTGTACACTCAATACTGGTAAATTGGAACAACAGTCCTCAAAAGGTCTGATTTTTATTAGATTTTGATAACTATCCGAGCACTGGGAGTGACTGTGATCCACAAGAATAACCAAAGCTGTGACGAATCCACAGCAGGAATCCACAGTAGCTGATGTGGATGGCAGAAACAACACACCAAGCTCCAGACTCGTGTCCCTCATCTGCTTTATGAGCACACCAGAAATAGTCCTCAGGAAAAGTTAGCAAAATTAGGTTTAATCAACTATCAACACTGGAAACAGTGCTTGAGAATGTAGCAATTTAAAAATAGCACAGCAGCCTTAAAGATTGTTATTAGGAAAGGAAAGCCACATTTAGGCTCACAGAACAGGTCAGTCAATCTCAAAGAAGCTTACAGGGATAGGAAAGCACCCTTCTCCTCTCCATTTCTACCAAACAGCAGCACTGATCAGCTGGACAAGGACAGGTAATGGGAGGAGATGTCATTTGGAAGGTAACATGAAAAAACCCTGAACATTTAGACTTCTAGATAGCAAAGCTACCTGCTCCATGGACAAGCCAACCTGAACAAGTTGTAAACTACTCAAAGCTAATTCTGGAAGCTGAAAACCAAACGTTCTGAAGAAGGGCCTTGAGGGGAAGACATATGAGAAGTGCCTGAGGGCACTTGGTCTGTGCAGCCTGGAGAAGAGGAGACGTCATTGCAGGTACAACATCTTCAGGAGGGGAAGAGGAGGGGCAGGCACTGATCTCTGCTCTGTGGGGACCAGGGACAGCACCCTGTTGTGTCAGGGGAAATTTAGGTTGGATATTAGGAAAAGGTTCTTTACCCAGAGGGTGGCTGGGTATTGGAACAGGATCCCCAGAGCAGTGGTTACAGCACCAAGCCTGACAGAGCTCAAGAAGCATCTGGATGATACTTTCAGGCACACATTGTGACTCTTGAGGAGGGCCCTGTGCAGGGTTAAGGGTTGGACTCAATGGTCCAATTCCAACTTGGCATATTCTGTGCGTCTGTGAAACCTGGATCATGGCACAGAATTGCAATTGATTCATTTGACTTTCTGTTTTTGTTAACTTTTCCTAATTTTCTCATAAGAGAACCCAGCATTTTGATTTGCTAGAATACATCTGACTCATCCTATGGGCTTATTCAGAGGCAAAGGCCACATCTTGTTTACTGCACACCACCTTCTCAAGAACAGTCAGTGTGAGCCAAACAGCAACACAGGTAACACCCACGTCCACCTGCAACATGGGGCAGGTTCAGAATCAGCCTTGGAGGTAACACAAAGCAAAGCATGATGTCTGGTCGAAAAAAGGCTTTGCTGGCAGGCCTAACCCAGTGCCTTGTGGAAAAAGCAGCAGGTGATGGAGAAATGGTCCTTGGACTTCAGAGTAACTGATACCAATACGTGGAAAGGCTCAGCTTCAGAAAGGTGTTAACTTGCCTTGGTAGTGCTGGAGCAGCCTGTTCATCCTGATGTCCCACAGCTTGACCGTGCTGTCCGTCCCGGCCGCAGCGATGCACGTCCCACCAGGATGGAAATCCACGTGATTCACAAACCTGCAAAGGGGAAAGAAACCCAACTGCTCACATTCAACTCCTGCTAAACATCAAAAAAGCCTTTTCAAGAAGGGAAGCTACATTATGACTCATTGAACACTGAAATGACCCAAAAATTTATTTTGCTGAATTTCTTCTCAGCCCTTACCTCTGATCCCAAGCAGAATGCAGGATCCTATCCAAGCACAACACGCCAACAGTTTGCACTCCAGGTGTAGGAGCTGTAGACACAACTCTCCTGAAATCTGATGGATCCAACTGTCACAACACCACCTTAAAGTGTTCATTTAATGTTTGCATAATATATGTCTTCTATTAAATTAACATTATTTCCAGAGTGATGTGTACAAGACCGAGCAGGAACTCAGTGAATTTGTCCTGAAATCATATATTGCCAGTTGGAAGGTAGCCAGGCTGAGGCCAGATTTCTTTTTGGAACTGAATGCAATCAATTTTTAATCTGAGCACATAAGTAAAACAAACCCTTCAGAACCTTCAGTTAAGGGCATCTTGTAACTCCTCCCTCAATACACCCAACAAACTGGATAAAATTAATTACCCTTGGAGTATCCTTGTGATAAATGCTGAAGAATTTGAGATATTTCAACAGATTGATTGGATAAGCCACATTCTTAAGAGCACTGGGAAAAATAACATTGTCTGATTTTGTCTTACTATCACTGTATATTACCTGGCAAGAACTATGTCCTTTAAAAAAATCAATGCAAAAAGGAAATAGGAAGTTTCTCAGTTCTCTAAGGACTTGTTTTATGTTTCTGGACAAATGAACTTCTGCTGTGGCTCAACGTTCCAAATTCAACAGCTGCTTTTCTGAATACAAAGTTGGTTTTTAGTAACCATGTTATTTAAAAATTTGAGGATGAAACAAAGTATCCAAGCCAGAAGACTTTTGCACTTTCAATTTATGTCAACTCAGAGCAAAACAAAAGATCTTAACATAGCTAGAGGAAGAAATAAAGTAGTTAAGCATCTGCAAAAATAAATAAGCACAAAGAAACTGAGGCTGGATGTGCTGGACAGTTCCTCCAGTTTCAACTTGGAAGAGTCACAAAGCGGTCCACAAACTCTGGAAGCTTCATTTGCACCTCACACCACGCTGGCTGCTTTTGTAACAGGTGCTTTTAAAGCAGTTTTAGGACTGCCAGGACAGGGATCTCTGCCCCTCACAAACCAGGCACCCCCATTTAGGTACTCACCCCCCATGCTCGCAGAAGGTGTGTATGCATTCTCTGCTGGTCTTATCCCACAGTTTGACAGTTTTATCATCACTGGATGACACTATCAATCGTCCATCAGGGGAGAATCTGAAATAATGAGTGATAGCAATTAAGAAATGCCTCCAGGTGAAAGGTGTGCAGGGATTTGGCCACCTGCCACACCTCATTCTTCAAGAAGTCACATTGGCATCAGTGAGACTGAAAATCCAGTTACTAAGTAGCGAGAAAAGAAAGCAAGCTCTAAGTCCTCACACTACCCCTAATTCTCAAGCACATAAAATAACTCTCAGGAAAGTCTTAAGTCTGACTTAAGATCTCCCGTCCTACTTGTTTTGTATCAAGGTAGAGAAACAACTTGAGATACACTCAAACTGAAGCAATTCTTGCCTTCACCACAAGAGTTCAGAGCAACACAATTACTCCCAAGACAACAGTTGCAGCAGAACCTTTGCCATTCCAGTGCCTTGGGAGAACATACGAGGCTCCCATCTCAATATCTCATATATAGCATATGTGTACCAGAATAAAGACTCGAGTCCTTAACTAGAGAACATCATCAGACATACTGGAAAAACATCCTTTCTGCTCTTCCATGGCACCTACAGAGCTACCAGCCACTGCCACCACCACATTCCAGAACTGTAATGAACTTTTCACCTACAGAGAAACTGTGACTTTAACCTAGACACATATATACATAAAAAACAGCTCAAAATCAAATCCAAAAGAGTTATCAGGAAATAATAATAATGTTATTATTATATACTTACAGCCTTTTGGAAGGAGCACAGGTGATCATTTTAACTAGAGGCATAAGTATGAAGCAACTAAGATGGAATAAAAATAGAAATCTCTCCTTTTGCTCCTGTTACCAACTTCAGAGCACAGAAGCCTTTTACCAGGTAAAAGCAAAACACAGAACGAATCACAAAGCAGGAAAGTCTCTGGTTCACAAAGATTGCTGGAGAAACACACAGTGGGTGCAGACTGTTACCTAAAGGGATCTCTCTGCAGGTCAGCAATGTATTTCAGCCACCAGACACACCTGAACCAGCCCAAACAAAATGTGTTACACCAGACCATGACACTCAGTCTCCACTTGGAGGGATAAATCCCCATTTCCACTCCCCACAGGGCCACACTTACCTGGCACAGCGAACCCAGTTGATGTGCTGACTCAGGGAGAACAGAAACTTCTGCCTGTGAACTGTCCACACTTTGACTGTTTTGTCATCAGAAGCTGTAACCAAGGACTGGCCATCACTGGAGAAATGAACACTTCTTAGAGTTGCCGTGTGGGCCTTGAACACAGTTGATTCTCCTTTGCTACACAAAAGGAAAGAGCACTTGAAAACTGCAGAACAGGGCAGCAAAGGCATTCTGAGTTCCTGAAAACACAAGACTGCTGCACACCAAGCAGTGCTGTCAACCACCACTTCTGTGGGAACTGCTTGTGATTACACCAGGAAAAAAACATTGATCAGCCCCAGAGTAGCTTGTGTTTCATGAGCTATACAGAATAAAGAGCTAAAACCAGTCATTCCAGTTCAATGCTGGAGCCCAATACAACAGGAAACAACTCAAGTTTCTGATAAAGAAGCAAAAATGCTACTGCTAATTTATGCAACCATTTAAAACAACATTTATGGAAATATCAATATAAAAGAAGACACTGAGGTTCTGTACTGTTGCCTAGTCCTTTGCTGCATGCAAGTGAGGAGGGAGGGATTTTCACCTCATCTGGACAGAGCTAAGCAGGCAAGGACCTCACAACTGTTCCTGCAATGGCCAAAGCTCCAGCTGGTAATTCCAGTGCAGCATCACACAAGAATTAACAAAACTAAATGCAGCACACCTGATGCTGTAAAACTGTGAGCAAACTGCTATTAACTCAGCCAGGCAAGATAAGAGACAAGGTACTGTTATTCTTCTTTACACATAATTTCCAAGTAAATGCAAGAGGCATTCTTCTGGCAAATAAATACAAGGCATATTTAGAGACAGGAAGTGCAACATATTTAGAGATCCAACAGGTTTATGGAACTCTTGGCGTAGCAGTAGCTCCATATTCACACATTTAAGAGAGGCGAGAAACACAATGGTTCATTCCCTTCTCCATTAGGATTTAATAGACTTTATACTGAGGCTGAGGACTCCCAAAACCATAAAGGCCAAAAAATCAAAATACTGTCTACCTTCCAGCAATATTCCCTCCCGCCTCAGAAAAAGGTCAGAGCTGCCTAGTTTTGTTTAATCCTTTGTCTCCCACAGGGCAAGCAGGTACAAAGGTTACCTCTCAGGAAAGTTTTCTTTCTGTCCAAAACCACAGGATATCCACAACTCTGATAAAAACTCACGCAGAAACATGAAATTACAAAATTTTGCCATCGTGGCTCATAAAAAACAAATCCTAAAGACAGAAATCCACACACCAGAGCAGCATGAACTCCTTCAGTATTTATTTTCCTTTCAACAAGAGACTGCAAATTTTGAGATTATTTGGAAATAAAGTTCTACCACACAAACTACAGGGCAGGTTCTCTCTCCTCTTCTAATAATAGTGAAGCGTCAATTTGAAAGTCTCAAACCCAATTCAACATCTTTTTTGTTGTATTTAGACAATGTAACTGACCAAGAATATTAAATACACACATATTACAGGTGCCATGCACCGAAGTTTTAACAGTAACTCCCTTTCCACAGGGGCCCTTTCCCGACATGACCTGACAGAAAAAGGTGCAGTTTAGGCCTCAGAGCTCTCACATGCCTAAGCAACCAAGACAGAATCACCCAACACAGTTTTCTCATCACATGTCAATCCTTTCTTAAAATGTATGCATTAGCTTCTGAGAACTCTAAAAGCTTTTGCTATAATTTAAGTATTCTGTGTTATCAGCACAGCTCTGGAGACAGTAAAATGACAGTCTCAGCTTCCTTCTTTGTAGGAGATTGATAAGCAGCAGGTTAAATTTAATCCTAATCCACCTCATGCCTTTTAATAACATATGTGTCAACACATCATTGTGATCATTCCTTAAAGGAGAGCTTAATTAAAATAAATAAGTAATTTATAGTCCAATAGAACTAAAATTCACAGATTATAATTTCAAGTGTAATTCAGATATTTAAAAGCACTTTTATCATTCATTTTAAAAAGCCACTTTCAGAACCCAATAGTTCCATGGCAGAGATTATTTATGGTTTAATAGATCAAATGAAGTTTCCGATGTGCAATCATAACCATAAGAACTCATAAAAAATAAACAATGCTTTCCCAAGTTCTTGAAGCAATCTGTTTATTTTAAAGTTTGGGTATATATTTTGTGTGGCCTTGTTAGGTTTGGGTTTTTGGTTTGTTTGTTTTTTAAATCCTTTTTATTTGCCACCACAATCATCAGGTTCTCTGATTTTCATTCTGCTTCTGGACAGAATCCTTTAGTCTTCTGATAGTTGCAATTTACAAGCTCACAAGCAGAAGAATCTCCAAATATATCCCTGTCCATTCAGAAAAACAATCCCACTGCTGGTGAGGGAACAAGAGACCAGAGGAAACAGGTACTTTTCTATATCTTGGTCACAAAATGCTTCTCATTACTTGCAGCAAGATTAATTTTTCAAGCACGAGTCCTTCAGCACTCTCCTGTTTGTGTTTATGTCAGTAAGAGTAAGTAAGAAAGCTCACCACTGATTTGTTACATTAACGTAACAAATTACTATTGATTTTAACCTTTGCAAAGGATTTTGGTTCTGTTTTCCATGCAGTTTCAAGACCAAATTATCTCTCCTCTGTCAGGTGTCACACTAAGTGGTTCTCCTTTCCCCCAGACAGATCCTGGTCCCATAGCTAATGAACTGCTACCAAAGAGCAAGGAGAAATCCCAAACAATAATTAAAACACATGGGGCAGTCCCGTGGTGTAAAGGAGAGCACTGTGGACTCTGAATCCCAAGGATCTGAGTTCCAGTCTCAGTGGGACCATCCCCTGGCAGTTCAATCCCTCCCTGCCATCCCGTCAGATCTGGGATGCTCAGCAGGGTCAGCCCCGGGGGCTGTGACAGTCCCGAGGACTTCCCTGTCACTGTCCAAGCTCGCTCGGCCGTGGCAGATGGACCTCAGGACTGAAATGGTGGGGCCAGTTCTGTGCACGCTGAGCCTCACCTGAACAATCCACTGTGCAGGCTGGAAGAGCACGTGGGGAGAGCCCTGCCCAGATCTGCGTTCCTGAAGTTTGGCCATACCAATTAAAACACAGAGACAGACAGGAATAGGCACTCACAGACTAGGGATCCACAAACGGACTGTTTTGTCTCTAGAGCCTGAAGCCACCAGGTGACCAGAAGGTGAAAAGTGGACACACATCACTGCGTCCTTGTGGCCCACGAAGCGATAGGCTCTCATCTGAGGCTTCATGCTCCAGATCATCAGACACGAATCCATCGAGCCACTGGCTAAAATAAAAAATTAAAACCAAAACCAAACTTCTATTAGCTCTCCTCCAATGACACTAAACCTACACTCCACACTGAATTCACTATCCTGCTTCCAGCAGTCTCAAGTACATTATCCTTGACACTTTACCATTGTGTAATTTGTTAGTAATTCAAACAAAACAAGGCCAGCCATGCATTGCCTTAGACTGACAATTTATTCCCAAGAGTTAGGGCATGCAACAGCTGCAGAAGCCACAGTTTGTAAAGCTTTTTCCAAGTACATACACACTCAAGGAACACATAGAAGGCCTAGGGATGAAGGTTATCTCATCACTTCCTTACTGGGAAGCAGAGGCAGGTGACAGCTGGGCAGGTTAAATACCAAGTAACACACTACAGATTAAGTCTTGAGTTGGTAACTCAAAGACAACCTGGCACCAACCTGGAGCAGTGTTCAGTTTGCTGGAAGGGCCAGCAGGACCTTCAGCTGTAGCACAGCTCTGTACCTTCACCCCTCCCTCCACCTAACTAAAGCAGGGAAGGCATTTCTTTACCATCTGGCCATCAAAACACAGACAATTTACCCAATTGTTTCTTATTGAAACTGAAGTCCACACTGGTGACAGCATCTCTGTGGCCTTTGAAGTGTCTCTCCAGGGATGGGTCCTCCTAGAGACAATAATGTTCAGATACTATAGATTAAGAACTATCTTTGCATAATGAAAACATTTTATTTCTACAACAGGTGAACCCAGCCATGTATTCACCTCACAAAAGCCAGGCAGAGACAAGAACACTGCACAACAGAAAACACAAATTTGACAAGTATCACAAACTTTAAAGGAGGCAAATTATCCAAGCTGTTATTAGCTTGGATCTTAGGTGACTTTGAACAACTCCATCACGCATTTTCACAACATGCTGCTGGTACAAAGACCCCCCCAAAGCTGACTAGGGAACAGATAAGCCACATCCATGATCACCTGAGCAGGCAGTCAGGCTCATCCCAGCTCAGGTGTAGCCAAGAGGCCACTATTTGCACAGAAGAGGCAAATTTGCAAGATTTAACACACCTGTTGAAACAGGCAGGAGGAGTCAGAACTGCAGCAGAACAGACTGACCCATTACCCATTCCCTACACCTGGGCAACAGCACCTGGCTGCAAAGGCCAAACAAAGCCTGAGGGCAGGCACAAAAGCAAACAAAAACCCGACAGAACCGTTACAGGAAGTTTTAACACTTGAAAATCGCCCAGATATCAGGACAGGCTGGTCAACCTTCATATAGACCCCTGGCAATGCCCACCACAGCCCCTCAAGGTTTGACCCCAGCCCCGGCCTGCTCAACCCAGCCCTGAGCCCCAGAGCAGGGCTGGCCTGTCCTCACAGCACCAGCACCGGCTCCCCCCGGGCCAGGGCCCCTCCGACAGCCTGGAGTGCACACAACAGCTCACCCTGAGCTGCCCCAGCACCCAGAGAGCTCCCTGGGCAGGACTAAGGCCCCCCAGTCCTCTCTGCCCTCGGTCCCACCCAGCAGCACCAACACCCCGACACCCAGAGAGCTCCCTGGGCAGGACTAAGGCCCCCCAACCCCTGTCCGCAGTCCCACCCAGCAGACCCAACACCCCAGTACCCACAGAGCTCCCTAGGCAGAGCTAAGCTCCCCCAATCCCTGTCCGCAGTCCCATCCAGCAGCACCAACCCCTCACCCCAGCACTGCCTCCCACCGCGGCCCCCTCGCAGCGCCAGACACTCCCAGCCCTGCCTTCCCCCCTCACCCTTCCCTGCCCCGTCTCAACCCTCCCGGGCTCCCACACAGGGGCCCAAGGGCCAAAGGCAGCGCCCCGCGGGCCCTCACCTGGTACACAGCGGCCATGGCGCCCGCGCCCTCCGGGGCCGTTCCCGCCGCAGCAACGGCACCACCCCCAGGGGCGGGCCCGGCCCGAAGCGGCGGCCATGGCGGAGCGTCCGCCCATCACGGGGGGAACAGCCCTTCACGGCGGGGAAAATCGGCCCGGCCCGGAGCGGCGGCCATGGTGGAGACTGCCCGGCCCTCACGGGGGGAACGGTACCTCACGGCGGGGCCTTGCCGAGGGAGCCGCTCCCTCCGGGCACAGCGGGACCCCTCAGGAGACACGGAGTTGGTCAAGCCAAAGCACACAAGCCCAAATGGAACCTGCAAGTACACGCAGGTGCCCCAGTTGCCAGCAACACTCCCAGCACAAGGCCATCCTGTCTCCATGACCATCACGATCCAGCCATGGGCCTGCCGTAGCTGTTTTGCATCCCTTCTCAACAAGCCCTAAAGACAGAGGCAGGAGCCTTGAGCAACCAGCCCTGCAATGCGCTGGTGTGTGTCAAAATGGCCATGTGGGATGTGACAGCCACCTTGTTATCGCCACTTGGCATCCAGTGAGCACAGCAGGGCTGAGGCAGCCTCAGCACACAGCACCAAGAGCCAGAAAATGTCGATGAAGATCGGTAGCCCAGAGACTTGCTGTCCAACCTCCCTTGGTGCTGCTGCATGAGGAGGCACTGCAGGCAGGTCAGGCACTCAGAGGGGACCAGGCCACCAAGCAGCTCAGCTGATGGCAGAGACATTGTCCCACTGCTTCTATGAGAGGCTGCTTTACATCATCTCAAGATGTAGCTTGCTGCCACATCAGTTATTTTCTCTCCTTCTAAATACTTTGTCCTCCCACATGTGCCAAACCCAATTATTTAGAGTGCACAATTTTTTTCTACCACGTGCATTTATGCTTATTACCCTTTCTTACAGAGTTAACAAAGAGACAGGAAAAAGAAAAATCTTTTCCTCAAGTAAGTCTCTCACTGTCCTAAATACAAATTTCTTCAAGCAAATTCAGAGAGCTTTGATCCAGCATGAGAGGGGGAAAGGGGAGTGGAGCATCCTCTGCTGGTATCAGAACAGATCCTCACTGCTGCAATAAAGCCAAAGCCACGGGCGTTTAAAGAGGAAGCTCAGGCAAAGGTCACCTGTCTGCCCCAGGTGCTTGTTATCAGAGCCTTGAAAAGAGGGAAGGAAAGTGAGGGGAGGTGTTAGAGCAACAACAGGAACCGGCTGACAAGGCCGGGGGAGTGCCAGCCCTCCTCAGCACAAAGCCTGGGCTCTGAGCAGCTTCTGTCTCAAATCTAAAGCATCTGCTAGGCACAGAGGCAGAAAGCACCCTCTGAATTGCAATACTGTATTCTGTTTGCTGCCTTTGCAGGTGGTTTGTACTGCTTTCACTTCTCAGCCATATAGCTAAAGTGCTGAGGGGAAGGGGGACAAGGGAACAGAGATGCAGTGACACCAGGACATACGCTGGAGTGCCAGAGGAATGCACTGCTACTCCCTGTGTGAAGCTGTACAGTTCTTCAGCCATCCAGGAGAGGGAGCAGGAAGGGAGCTCATACATGCCTACAATTCCCAGAACTAGCCTAAAGGAAAAGGATTCGGGAGTGAGAAGACCTGGCAAGCTGGATTCAGCCAGAATCCCATCAGCAGCTTTCTTGGCATCTACAGTTTCTCTGACCACCTACATTGGTTCTAGTGTCTTAAACAACTGCAAGATCTTAAAATGTATTACGGGAACATACCTCAAACCCACCTTTAAAATATCGTTGGTACAGGCGGCCCCAGCTCTGCTGATCCTACTGACCAAGGGTGGGTGGCTGCTTTCAGTCCCTAAACTGTCCCTGCTGGTGCCTGCAGGGGTGAGAGGAGTTCAGGCTTTGCTGAACTCACGATTGTATCAAACTCAAACCCAGAGTGCAACGAGAGTGGTACTAGGAGAATGCTGGCTGTGTTCACAGGAGTGGGACATGGAATTCCTCACCTGTGGGGCACGTGCCCAGCACCCACACCCAGCAGGGGTATTGCCACACAGACTCTGCTGCTGGGTGGGTAATGCTGCACCGTCCAGCACCACCAGCTACCAAACCAGGGTGATGTTCCCAGTCCAGGACAGAATGCCTCAGTTTCCATCTCCCCCCTTTAGGCTGCTTTCCAATCACCACTGATCACTGGGCTGGATCCTGTCTGGCCTTGACTTTTAAGCCTATAATCTTATGGAAAAGTCTTTATTCCAAAATGTCCCAAGTCTGGGTCCTCTCTCTGCAGATTAGAGGAGGATACCAGGCTGCCCCTGCTGAAGGGTACCAAATTTCCACACAAGAGCTAAAAGGATGAACACTCAGGATACTGAGAGCAGAGTGGGCAGGGGGACATCAACCTTCCTAGAGAAACTCCTGCTGACAGCACCGAGTTTGGTCATCACAGGCAAGCACAAAACTCTCCGGTCCTTCTTCTGAAGCTCTGGACTCCCAAGGGGCCTGCACCTCCTGAAGACCCAGGGTGGCTGCTCTCCTTCCTACACGCTGTTCCTGCAGGCTGTGGAGAGGAATGACAGATCAATGTGACCAGGGCAGACATCAGAACAACCCTGAATATCTGTTACATTCACTGCCTTTACATGCTGAAGGAAAAGATGCCTCTGTTTGCAACACATCAGAACAGCCTGGTTCCAACCAGCATTAACTCTGTGGGACCCACCTGACCATCTCCCCCACAGCCCTTCCCCCTCTGTGAACAGACTGTAGTTACTGAAGTCTGTTAAGGGAGAGGGAGTTCTTTGAGGGGAGAGCAGTTCTTTGTATTTCCAAGCCAGTTTGAGGCACGCAGAAACAAAGAGTGAATGTGGCCCACTGCCCATCACCTAAACCTTGCACAGATCATTTGCCCTTCCAACATCTCATCCTCAGGGAGAGAAAGAGACATCTGGCTGCCCTTCTGTTCAGTGCCAACAGGAGCTCAGCCTTTGCTGCACCTTTTGGCACTACAATGACATTTCCACCTGCTTATGCTGGGACATGTGTCTTCCTAAGGCCACTAAAGGACAAGTGGGAATATTAAAGCCACAGCACCACATAAGAACAGTGTTTTCCACTGTTCAAATAGAACAGGATAACTGGAAAAGGTTTATTGTTCAACAGCTTATTATTATATTAGGCTCTATCTATAACTAGTTACATTAGACTTTATAGCCATACTGTGCTCCAGCAGGCTCTGAAGTGTGGGATCAGCTGCCTGGGGCCATGCATGGGCTTTAGTAGACACCTGCATGTTCCGACAGACTGACCCTCTGGTCTTCTGAGGGGACCTTTCATCCAGCTGCCCTGCCCCTCTCTGTTTGAGGGCAACTCTCCTCACGCATGTCTCCAGCAGCTGGGGGTGTGCTCGGTTGAAACAGGGGTTATAGTAGTAGAGGATCTAAAACAGGCAAAGCAGAAGAGTTAGTTGCCACCATCCCAAGCCCGGAAAACCTCAAGCTACAAGAACTAGGAGCATGAATGAGGAAAAGGATTCTGAGGACTGTATGGAACTTAAAGCTCAGGCTAAAGCATTATGTGATGGTTGTGTTTGGTCATCACACCCCCTGGGTTTTTGCCGTCTGGGGGCAGAGCAGGGTAGGAATTTCAAAAGCAGAAGGACTGCTTTCAAAAGCCAAATACCACTATTTTCAGCAGGTTCAGTGCAGATATGAGCAGTCTGGTAACCCTGTGGTCCTCAGGTTGATCTGCTCAGCATTTGGCAGGTGCTGCAGGTTTCAGATTTGGTTCAACAAGACATGGAGCAAAGACATTCAGAGAAATCAAGTTATGCTGAGCCTGACTTTCCCTTGAATAGGTTCAAACTGAGCAGATCTCACCAAATCATATCTTATCTGCATTTCTAGTAGTCAGACAGACTAACTCAAACCTGCCTGAACAGGCCCGAGAGGGAAATGAAGACCAGATCACTCGCTCCCACCTTCACGTCCTCCATGGTGAGGCCTTCTTTGCAATGAAGGTCTCTCTCTCCTCCAACACCATCACAAACATTGGTTGCTGTGCAGAGCAGCTGCTGTACCTGGCTGTGAGCAGAGACTGCTGCTTCCTCTGCCAGGAATTCAGGCAGGGAGGCAGCTCTCTTGTCGTCCCGCTGCATTTTGGTGAAGCCGTAGAGGTTCAGCTGGCAAATAACACTCTGAATGCTCTGCGTGTGAAAAACCTGCTGAGGTCCTTCCCTGCCCAGCACCTCCTCTTTGAAGAGTTCTTCCTTGATTGCCACACATTTTCCACCCTCACTCCACCAAATGGACAGAAACTGGTCACTTTCCAGCATTTTCCAAAGCTTCTGTGGAAAGCTAAGGGACAAGAATTGGTTAGTTTTACCTGTTCTCTTACTGGAAGCAGGAGGGCCTTATTTGGCCGTGTGTCTGTCCCTGCCAGGTTGGACATCCTGCTCTTCATCCATTGCTTGTAGGGCAGTGTCACAAGGCACAGCTTCCCCCTGTTCTGGAAGCCAGGGAAGGCTGTGTCAGCCCACCCTAATGCATCTGGAGTAGAAAGTGGTGGTGTTTCTGTGGGAATCATCTCCCTTTTCTTTTGCTACAGGTGGACTGAAGCCTCACTAATTGGCCATCACCCTGCACAGCCATAGCTCATTCCACTGCTCAGCAGGAAGGGCCAGCTGATGCCAACTGACTGTGGATTCCAATGGAACACTGACATGGCAGGTGACACCTCAGTGATGGGTGGCAGTGGTGCCCTGACAGGGGGAGCAGCTCGAGGAGAAACTGCTGAAGGGCACTTGTTGCTTCTCCCTCCGAGAGGCACCAGTGGTGGGACTGCAGAGCCCAGCAGGCCACAGAGCTGAGCTGAACAGCTGTGGGCAGGGAGAGGCTGCTGCCAGGATTGGGGCCACAGGGGGATGGGGAATGGCTCCAGCTTGGGCATCCCAGTGCCCTGTTTGGGAAGCTTTCCAGCTTTCCAGCTGAGCCCTTCTGACACCTGCAGGAATGTCCTTTTGAATACCATCGAAAGGGACCATCCCACAGGACTGACCCTGAGATTTGCTCAGTTGGTTAAAAGTTAGTTGTAATAATGCCAAGGTCATGGGTTCAATCCCCTGTGTGGGCCATTGACTTAAGGGTTGGACTCGATGATCCTTGTGGGTCCCTCCCAACTCAGAATAGTCTGTGATTCTGTGAATGTCAGAACTGTCTGCTTATCAAACCATTCTGTGATTGCACCTGGCAAAGGTGAGAAAGCCCAGCCCTGGTGCCAAAAGTGGCAGCTGTGCTGTGGGAGGTGCAGCTGGAGCAGCACTCTGGAGGCCAGCTAGAGCCTGGGTGGTGGTGGCAGGGATGGGGCAGCCCAGTTCTCCAGCAGGTTGGGAAGTGGGAGAGCAGCTGCATCTCAGGGTGTACGGGGTCTGTCATTAGCAATTAATTGCTTTACCTTGGCAAGTATGGACTTTCTGTGAGCAGACACCTGCCTGTCCTGTGGTGGAGCTGGTGTGAACCCCTCCTTCTTCATGCCAGTTCCCTGTGCAGGACAAAGGTCTTGGCAGCTTCCTGAGGGGCAGCTTTTCTCCGGCTCCTCATCCAGGCAAGATGCAGCTGGGACTCTCCTTTTGTGACTCACCCTTGGCTTGTACCTTTCCAGCACCTGGGGATGGTGCATCCTAAAGTTGTGGCTATAAAAGATTCGTAGAAGCTAAAGAGTGCAAAGGAGGAGAGCTCATTCAAGCCTGAAAACTCCAAATACGTGAGAACTAAGACTGTTAGTTTGAGACAAAAGCCAAACTTTGGTATTGAAAAGGACTTTTAGGGGCACAAGAATCCTCAAGCTTAGGCTGTCCCAAATGTTACAATATGGTTAACTGATAACCAGCCCTGGGTTTTCACCTGAAAATACCCTGAGAGAGCAATGAAAGTGAGGACATTTATGGCTGAAGTTTATTTCATATGAACATCAGGGTCTCCCAGAAGATCATGTGCAGAGAAACAGATGTGCCTTTGTAGGAGCTGGAGCTGCTGCTTCTTCTGCTGGAAATTCATCCCCAGAGTTGGACAAACTGCACATCTCTGGCATTGCACAGCCCACAGAGGCCAAAAGCTAAACAGACAGAATCACTATTATTTTTTTATCTTCCCCTTTCTCATAAAACAATAAAAATCCCTCCAAAACAATTCTGTTCTTAGCAAAAAATTTGAAAACTTTGTGACAAATATAATTTTTCTTGCCTCAACTTGCATGTTCAGTGATTTTAATTTTACTCTTGTAAGCATGTGCAGACCCTGATGCTGAATGTGCTGAAGCACAGAGAGTGGTTCCTGACAGCCCAGCCATCAAAAAATTGTGTGCTGGATAAAAAATAAGTCACATATTGTCTTTACAAGCTTTTAAGGGTGATATGGATGTATATTATGCTACATACTTATGTTAATTCCCAACATACATGAGGAACAAAGCATTTCCTAATTTAACAGGATGAGAGAGGACAGTGGGATTGTTGTGGTTTCACCTAGATGGGCCTGGGTCTGAGTTTTTTGGGGTTCGGCCTGGGCCTGGGGGCTGTCAGCTGA
>JAWWEV010000024.1:14817045-14839116 GCA_035583235.1 Hafferia zeledoni | reverse complement strand
CCATAAGTATAACTCTTCCCCAGGAGGAAACTTGCCAGTGTTGGGGGGGGTTGTGGTTTGGGGGGTTTTTGTTGTTTTCTTTTCTTGTGGTGTTGGGGAAGCAGTTTGCTCTGATCTGTGTACACATATAGATATATATAGAGATATATATATACAGCAGTTAAGAACAGTTATCCTTCTTATATTAAAGTTTTTTCTTTCCTTAAATTTGGTAAAGAGTGGCGTGATTATTTGAGGAGGAAATCCCCTCCTACTCTTGTGAGTAAACATCTTGGTTTTTCCCCTCAAACCAAGACAAGCTAGGAGATAGCAACCTCTCTGCTTCTGCTGCCTCAGAGGCAGTCACAGCCCTGGGACAAAGTGCTGCAAAGGGGCATCAAGGCCAGTGAAGAAACGGGCCTCGTGCTGCAGCTGAAGTCAGGAGAGGTCACGTGCTGGCAGAGCCAGGTTGTTCACCTGGCCCTGACCATGACAGTGGAGAGCCCATCTGCCAGTAGGAAGGCAGAGACTGACTGAGAGCAAGGCCACGGGTGGCTGACACCTGGGAGAACTGTGTAGGTGCATGTCATCTGCCCTGGCCTCTACCACTGGCTGTGTTTTGCACCTACACATGATGCTTATGAATGTCTTGATCTGCTTAAATCCACTGGTGACAGGGAGATAAGCTGAGATAATGCTGATTGAGTTTTCAAGCCCTGATTCTGCTATATGAGCAATGAAAAAGCAGCCACCGTCAGCAAAGATGGCAAAACCTAACAGGGCTTCTGAGGACTCAGCACTGAGCAGAAGCATTAAAAATCACTGTTTCAAAGGAGGGACAGGTGACTAATAAGCCCTAAACTGACAACTGTTGGGAGATGGGGGCAGCTTAGTACTAAATCCATGTCTCTGGGCACCCTTATTAAGGTGTCACTTGTGCTCACTAACACCCCCAAAGGCACTGTATTCCACAACATCCACAACTGACAGCACACCAGGGAACAGACACGACTCCACACAATATAACCAGGACAAGTAGAAAGGAAAAAAGCTGCCAAGTAAATATAAAACAGTATTTTTATCCAAGGAAACTCTGAGTAGCAGAGCAATCAAATTCACAGTATATGCACCATCACCATCCACACACACTGTTCTCCCTCAGTGCAGCTGGGTGAGGGACTACTGTGATATCACTCCATGAAAACTAGGTCACTGGCTGTCAAACACAAGAGACAATGCAAGGGCTTTGGGAAGGACATACTGAAATCACTTCTTCCAATTAAAATAAGAGCTTAGAAAGCATCTCCAGTTTATTGGCTCTTGTAATTGGAGCTTTAAATCTCAATTACTTGCTCAAAATCTCATTGTCCTTCATGGCAAATGAAGCTGAAGTAAACACAGGAAAGGTTACCACCTTTCCAAGACAGAAGTACGGAGAGCTCAGGCAGGACAGAGCAATCTGTGGTCCCAAAGGCTCACAAGGGAACCCAGAGCTTACCCCCCATCACTCACTCAGCAGAGAACAGCTCAGCTGTTTGGTGTGCCAGGCACAAGCCTCCGGTCTCCCTCCACCAACGTAAGTGCTAGACCAGGTGCTGTGCAAGGCCTGACTACCCTCCTGGATTTCAGCACTAGAGAGCACAAGGATCCAGGGGGTTTGCACACCTTCACAAGTTACAGGGCTCCTGTTGCCTCCTGTTTTGTAGATGAAATGGTGGCTGCTCCCTTCCCAGGTACCCTACCCTTCACTGCAAGGTCCCATTCCTGCTGTAGGTTGGACAGGATGAATATCTGCTCCATCTCACAGAGCCTGGCCTAGTAAAAAGTATGTGTTGCCCAGCATGGCATCTCTCCCCAAATCTATTCCTTCCAATTGTCGCCTCACAAAATTCAGCTTGGCAAAAGAAAACTACCTCATACCCACCTGGACACAGAGATTGCTCAGTACACTCCATCAGAGGCAGAAGAATGAACCTTTAAGTAGTGAACGGGCTGGGGGAAAACACTGCCAGGCACTCCAATTGTTAAACTTGAAAATTTTTAAACACTGAAATAATATGTCATCTGTGCTCTATTGTGCAGACTTCAGAGTGCCAACCAACAGAAATACAAAAGTGTCATCAGGGCTTTTGGGGAAACAGTTCAGTCACTGACAGCAGTAGCCTTGTGCAATGGAGCTGATCTGAAAGGTTGCTGGTGCTACTGATGGCTGAAAAGAATCAGTTACCCTTCACCCCAAATTACCTTGGCACACAGAGCCACCACACCTCACTCTCACAGGGCTCGGTACTTCCTCCCTCTGTGATCAATCATCTTTATCAATGCTTAGAGGGGGTGTCTCAATTCAATGGCCTAACACTGAATTATTTTTATTTTTTATTAATTAATGCATTATCAAATTTCACAGTAGAAACGATGCATCTTTTTGAGAACATGAACTCTGAATTGCTTTTTCAAGTTATACTTTGAAACAGAGAATTGTCAAGACTAGAGGTCTTTAAAAATAAAGATATGGAAGTACCAAACTAAACCATGACAACTGCACCACTCTAGATTTCCTCAAAGTGTGTGAGATGGCTGCAGGAAGTTTTGGGCTGCAACTTGCAAGTCTGAAGAGACAAGATTTCCTAATATATGTAATAGCTCCATAAGATTAGCAGATTTATACTGTCTATAAAACCACAGCACACAGGTCAATCACATGATCCATCACTAGTGCTAAGCCAGCAATAAACTCTTCCTTGGTTTGCTCTTACAATCAATGTGACATAAGAAACCTGGCACAGAAGAGAATGACTTAACCTCAGATTTGTATTTTTGCCATTTCAGCCTTAATTTCTCAGCTGATCCCTTTCAACTTTTTTGTTATGCAAAGTTTGCACTTCCATCTCCTTCTAGGGCATTCCCTAGAATCACTTTTTTTTTTTTTTCCCTCCACAGCTGGGACAACAGGCATTTCTGAGAGAAAGCACATTCATCTCCCCTGATTAAGCAGAGGGATTCCCAAGATGACCTTAATGGTTCCAGGTTCTTTACCACATCTCCTGAAGATACAAGATCAACACATTTTCCAAACATTACCACTAACCAAAGCCAACACAACATGACTAGGTTTGCTCAGCACACCATGTCAGAGACAGGTCACTCCTTTGAGTCCCCTAGCCCTGGATATCTCAGCTGGAATGGTCTTCAAAGCAGCTGTAGAACCACCAGGTCACATAAACCAAATGCAGACAAGGCTGCCAGCAGGGTCACAGTGCTCCAAGTAATCTCCCATTCCAGCTGTCCTGGCATCCTCACTTGCACTGCTCCTGGTACCGCCTGTGCTGCTTGGCAGGCAGAGCAGCTCGGCAGCCTTGGAAGTAGAGCCCAGAGCTTTGCATGACTGAGGCTGTTTGTAAGACAGTGCACACAGAACACCTGCCAGTTTTTGAAGAGTTCAGTACAAAAGGCAAACAAGGAATGGAAACCTCATCCACTTCAATAACCTCAATATGTCACAGAATTCCTCTGATCTCCAGCTCCCAAGTTCAGATTTGGAGATATGATGTGCTAATTTCCGCCCTTAATATTTCAGCACAGGCCCCTTCTTCCCTATTGCTGACACTCTTCTCATTTTAATACCTTATCATCACCCTCTATCTATAATCTTTGGAGCACAAGGAGGAATAGTATGTCTTGCAGCTCAAAGGTTAAGCAACAAGAGCTATTGTGAAACAGCACAGCAATCCCCGTGGGCAGAAGGCACCAACACTTACACTGGGAGGTGGAGACATTTGAAGCTGGACCTCAGGAAGGTTGTAAACTCATCCTTCGAGCCTTCTACTGTGCACACAGGCTGTGGTGTTACACAGACTCTCCCACTCACAGGAGTGGGTTTGGCCCTGTGATGTTTCACACCCACTCCTACCACATATTTTCATGCTATTTTCATGTCTGGAACATCTCCACTAAGTGTGAGGCACCCTCTGCTCCACTGCTTGACCACTTCTGTCTCAACCCTTTAGATTGTTTCTTTCAAGGAGCTAATTCTGACCATACAACTGTACCAACCAATACTAACTGTACCAACTAATTCTAAAAGCATGCAGTCTCCCTGACCATTGAGGGAAACAATGAAAGATCAAAACTGCTTAACACTTTCCCCCGTTTATTGCTTGCTTTCTCCAAGACAATTCTTAGAATTGTCTCAAGACCAGCAACATCTAATCCTATGGAATAGCTGGATGAGAAGGAAAGCCACTCAGGTAAGAGAGCTCTGTTGCCTCACTGGGTACTCATTCATAGGATAACACCCACATGGGAACGCCCAGCTTGGGTCTAGTCAGGAGGGGGATTTTCCCCCACCTTCTCACGTCATCAGCTGGTATTTCATTACGAAATGCTTCTCCTTCTCCTTACTTCACTGAATTATTTATCCTTGCAGAAGAAATTCCATTACCAGATGCACAGAAGAATGGCCTTTGCTGAAACAAACCACAACAACCAACCTTACTAGTAGGTGTACCGTGCTTACAATAGACATTTTAAGGTGACAGCCTTGAAATCCCATCATTTCACACCCCCAAAAGATATCAGAGATTAGTAGAACTTCACTGGATGCTTTTTCCTGTACTGGTACACCTGGGAACAGAAAGGCAGAATGTACAGCTGCAGGAAATAGTACTGATTAAAAACTGCCTAGTCAGGGAATGTCCATTTTGACAAAAAAAACTACATTAATTTATAAAGAGGACTTAACTTACTCTGTCAGATTGAGCCTGGGGTGGCTGGAGAGGAGTAAGGGCACTTCTAATATGCTACTGCCTCGTCAGGTGTCCATGGTGGCCCATGGGACAGGTCACAGAGATGATTTTCAGTTGTGACTTAACCACAGTAGGCAGCAAATCTCCAAACAGTCCCTCACTCCATCCCACCCACAAGGATAAAAGTGCAAAAACCTGTGGGTTGAGATAAAGATGGTTTCATAAATAAGAAGAGGATAAAAACAACAGAGAGAGAAAAAAACCCAAATAACCAAACCCCAGAAAAACAAGTGATGCAAAAAACCCCAACTACTCACCACCAACTACCCAATGCCCAGCCAGCCCCTGAGCTATGGCAGCCCCAGCCAAACTCCACCCTCACAGTTTTCTTGCTGAGCCTGATGTCATATGATGTGGAATATCCCTTTGCTCAGTTGGGGTCACCCCTTTCCAATTTCTTGTGCACCTCCAGCCTACTCGCTGGCAGGGCAGTGTGAGAAACTGAAAAAGGCCCCTGGCACTGCATAAGAGCTGTTCAGCAATGGCTAAAACATCCCTGTGTTATCAACACTGTTTTCATCACAAATCCAGAGCACAGCCCCATACAAGCTCCTACAAAGGAAACTAACTCTATCCCAGTTAAAACCAGCACATTTTTAGAGGTCAAGAGGCAGTGAACAAGGTATGCCCTTGATTTCTAGTCATCTCCTGCTCAACTGAAAACTTCTACCATTGCCATTGCTTTAAGAGAGATGCCCATAGGCTCTAGCACAGCATTTTTCACTGATTTGAGTTGATTTCTTGTTTTCAAGGACTTTGACAATCCACCTTCCTGCCAATGCCTACAGTAACACAGATCCGAGCAGTAGCAGGGCCTCATTAGAGATACCTGGTGTAGTAAACATGCCTCACTACATAAACATGACTTGAGCGTCTCTTTGGGCCTGAAGTGCTTAAATTCAGACAAAGAGGAGACATCCACTTCTCCGTTCTTTCTATATAAAAGGAGCAGGCTATCTACTTAAATACTATATGGAAATCTCAGTTAGACACCTACAGAGCTCTGACTAAAGAGCCAAGTGCTTTCCCATCTTCTCACACTTCTGCACAGGAAGTGCTTGGATTCACATTTTCTGAGGTATTTTTGCTCTCTTCTGACTATATAGAGTTCAAGCGCCTAAGCTGGACATAGAAGGTGGTGTCTCTGCCTGAGTACCTAATGAGGAGAAACGAGGGCTGAGATAAGAAAAAAAAATGACAAGTTGAATACCAGAAAAAATTGTAACTAAAAATATACTGGTTGGGGTCTACTGATTCTTTCTAAGAGGAGGAAAACTGTGGGAGAGAGGGGGAAATGGGGGTGTGAATGCAAATCACAGCAAGTGCAGCAAAGCTCACAGTAGCTGGAAGGATTAGTGTTTAATTTCCTGCTGTGTGCTGCACAAAGCAAGACAAACTCAAGGATGCAAGATGAGAAAAAAGGCTATTGTGTGATTTTCCACATCTGAAGTAACTGGAGAGATGTCAGAGAGATATTCCGGGATCAGGACAAGCCACTGCTGGATGTGTCAATCGGCTGGGCTGTAGAATTGCAGCAGCCCCAGTGTAGGGTGGTGCCCTTCAGTAGGAGGGCAGGGTATCGTGTATGAGGGTGGCAACAGCATCCGCTGTCCGACTGAACTTGAGTCATGTCCCTGTAATGGGACTTTGCCAAGAGACCAAACTCCTCTGCAGCAATGGGCAGCTCCTGGGACCTGGCAGACAGGAAAAGTGTCCTACTCAACAGCCTTGTGAGGACCTACCACCATTTCATGAATTTTAAAGGATATCCATTACACTAAGGAACAAAACAACTCACACTTATTTGTATAAGATGGGGTATGAATCTTGCCTGGCCCGTGGTGGTGAAATGGGTGCTGCTCAGCCACTCTGCAACACGTGGCTCAGCATTCAGCAGCTCCTCCAGCTTGGTCAAATTCTCTGCTGAGTAGAGAGTCCCAGAAAGAAATGAAATTTCCTGTTCTATCACGTGAAGAAGACACTGGCTCCGTATCAAGAAAATGTGTTACAAAAATTCAGCATGTGAAGATTTGTCTCTATGCAGCTACTGTTGCAACCCTTGAATTTTGCCTTAAAAGGTAAATAAGCCAAATTCTCCCTAAGAACTGCTGGTCTCAGGACAGAGGTGGAAGTTCTCAGATCTAAGCCTGGAATTTGAGTCTGGATTAAATCCAGATGTCGGGATCACACCCACTCCCTCTTAGAAAATTCAGATCTCAATATAGACAGTGGCTTGTGTGTAGGGAGGGGGAATGGTTTGTCTGGCTCACCCTCTGACACTGACCGGATGGGAAAAAATTAGGAGTATGCACAGCTCTGACTCCAGAAGTGGGCAAAAGGGATTAGATGTATCTAATTACAGTACAGTCTTTCATTCGGACAGGCTGAGTGAAAAGGGGCTCTGACTCCTGGTTTTCTGCTCAAATATCTATATGAACTCTTTATAGCATAAAATACATTAAAATCCTCTGAAAGGACCTACCTGCAGGCAGATGTGAGGCCGGATGAATGCCACAAACCTGTGAATCAAGTTCTGTTTCCAGGAATACTGGGCAAAAGGTACTTGAGAGAAGAAAGATGGGAGGTAACTTACACCTGAGCCTACATGTAAACCAGTAACATGGAAAGAGACTTATCTTCACAGACATCTGCAGAAAACGCTTGACCTTGTGGCAGGAGATATTTTTTCCCCCATTTCAATTTCTGTGTGGGAAGCACTTTCTATGGTTTCTCATCCACATGGGCCTTTCAGGCAGATGAGCTTCCTCTGCTGAATGTATCCAGTACACATCACCTCAGGAATCAGCTCCAAAGGTTGCTCCAAAACACAGGTATAAGAGGGAACTACTCACCTTCCAACCTAAAGTTTGTCACGACAGCTGAATAAATTTGTTCTTACACCAATGCTACCCACTCAGCTTAAAGCATTTCCCTCCTTTATTTCATGCTACTCCGTCTTTCCCGGCAGGCAACCACTGCTTCTCCCCTACCCACTGTACCTGCCACCTCTCCAGAGAGGCTGTCCAAGCCTGCTGTCTCTCTCCCGACGGGCTCCCTGTGCCCCCTTGGGCTGCCACTGGCCCTGCTGCAGACTGAAGTCCTCCTGGCAAAGAGCATCTGTGTGGCACTTCATGACAGTTTCTCCTGAGCCCTGCAGGATGGCAGTAATACATAGCCACAATTAACATCCTTAAACACCATTTAATTAATCCACTGAAGCCCTAAGAAATTTTAATTAACGGCAGTATTTAAATTAGTATTTACTTCACCTTCAACACATAAGCTCCAGCAGTATTTCCAATGGGAATACACTGGCAGAGCAGGTGACAAGACACCCCTTTCCCTGACTTTTCCCTGCTCTGTTGCTCCCAGAGCTCCCAGCCAGCTCTATGCACTGTCAAGGACATGTGCCTCCAACAAACCTCCAGGATGAGGGTCAAGCAAATGTCATTCCATTGCTCTACGCAACTCCTGTCATGTACAAGGTTAAATAAATTCACCAAAATCAAGCTTTAAAGAAACGCTGTTGCGGTATTTGATTAACAGCATGAATTGTCAGGAAGATTGACAGGGAAGCTGAGAGTTCTGCTCCATTTTGGGATCTCTGTGTCATAGCCAAGGTCACTGTGTCTCAGCTGCCAACCCTGAATGATGTTTGTGTAAAAAACAGGTGCTCTTCAGGCTTCACATGCACTCCTGAATATAAACCCACAGCCTCCTGAATTCCAGCTTCAGGGCAGACTAATGTACTCCATCCCTCGGCCCTGCAAAATGGCAAAATGCTGCTGTTAAGATTACCTGGATGAAGAAGGATTATGAGACTTTTGTGAGATCAAACCTGCTGTGGCAGGTGTCCAGGCAGATGAGCTCTGCAGCCTGTTGCAGCACTCTGCTGGCACATTTGCACAACACCTGTCTCTGGTGCCTCTTACAATAAAGCACACGCTCCCTCTGTCCCTCTGAGTTACGTACCATGGACAAATAATGAGGGAAAAGTTGGAGGAGAAGGCAAAATGTTATCAACATACTGTAAATCGAGCATAGGGGTGTTGATTTCTGTTGTTACAATTGCAATTAATCCGAGGAGCACAGGAGTGGTCCTCAGGTCCAGCCATGTAATTAACTTTGCTCTAAAGAAGTTCATCAGGTATCTATCATGGTATCTATCATGGTAGAATGTCATGACATTTCCTCAATTTTTAAAGTACCGGGTGTGACACAAATCTTCAGGGTGGGGAGTCAAATATTGCTGTTCAAGGGAACAGGGACAGCAGTAATCTGAAACACAGATCAGGTGTCTCTAAACTTCAAGCACTAATTAACTATTATTTTGAAAAATACTTGAGGCATGTAATACCAACCAAAAGCCAGTTATGGGGAAAAAACACCTCTTCATGAGCAACTGAACTAATAATTTGAAACATTATCCTGGTATTACCAAATGACCCAGGCTCCTGCTATCATAGCTGCTATACAGGCTCAGGTCAAATACCACAGCCTTACTTCCATCATTTATTTACAGAACAAATGAAAACTAGCATATATCTAGTTAAACAATGTCCACTGATGGGAGGCTGTTTCTGCATTACACTGACAAATAATGAGCCATTTAAGATTTGAGCATCAAGACTTGTTAAACAACACCGTCTTAAATTTCTATTAAGCAAGAAGCAACCTGTGTGTCAAACATACCTACTAAAGCCTTACTAAAACCCAAATCCCATGGCCTGCCTTGGAAAGCCCCAGGTACCTTTTTCAGGGCTCCATGAGGAGTACATGGGGGCAGAACTCTGTCCCACTTCCTACCTCAGAGCTTAGTAAGGCACCAGAGCTCCCAGCGAGTCTGACCTTTGACTACGTTTGAGGTTGCCTTCCTCCTGACCAGCTTACTCAGATCCCAAAGTTTATGTACTGCATCCAGGATCCTCCAAACAAGTCAGGGATGAAGAGGGGAAGGTAAGGCAAATATCCTGTTGGTCATCCCCCTGCTCTCTGACAGAGTTGTTTAATTTGCAACATGTAAATACTGACCAATATTTTCCAAGTGCCTTTTATATCCAAACTTGTGTTCAGCAGCCACAGTCCCACACAGGCTTTATATTTATTTGTATCTAATCACTCTATATGAGCATCTTGCACTACATGCAAGACAAGTCACGAAAGAGTGGGTTTTAAAAAAGGCTCTCCTCCAAACTCCATACCTCTTACAAAATCCACTCTAGCCTTAAAGTGCCTGAGACAGCTCTCAGCTCCTCTACCCAAATCCTGTCCTCCGTGAAATTGTTTCACAAGATGAGGGGAAAAAAATGCATCATCATTTTCCCTCTTCCATTCTTTCCACACTTCAGCAGTCAGTATGTCCTTACAGGAAGTAGCACTACTGTGGTTTGAATGGCCAGACACATAAGGAGAGCTCCTTTTACCATTACCCACCTGTAAACATTCTTTTAAGCAAACTTTGATGTCCATTGCAAACCAGAGGATGAAGGGTTCAATTGTACTTGTTGCTGCTGTTCTTTTTCCTTTGAAAACCTGGCAAAAACATAGCGGTGGAAGTCTGAGCATCACCGTCAGAGAAGCTGTTACTCACACTGGCTGTAAGGCAAAGTGAGCGGGGCTGGGGATCCGCCCCATCACCAGCGAGACCGGTTGCTGCATCCCGAGCCCCCCGGCATGGACTGCGCAGGGAGGCAGGAGCGCCTTCGGGAACGAAACTCCGGGATGGTCTGAGCAGCGCTGCATTTCCCCGAGAGGCTGACTCAGAGCTCGCCTTCCCAGGCGCACCCCTTAATCTGCTGACCGGAGTGAGAGGAACTCAAAAACTTCTGGGAAAGCAGCATTGCATAGCCTGGGGCCGAGGGGGAACCCAGAGCAGCCCTTCCCGCGTGGGCCACACACGCAGCGCGCCTTCGCCCTCCCACAGAGCCCCGGCAGCTGCTCAAGCCCCCTCCGTGCCCTCATGACGGCACGGGGAGGGCTCAGCCTCCCCTATACCCTCTCGGCGCCCAGAACGCCTCCAGCCCCTCACGGTGCCTCTCCACGTCCTCAGCACTCCCTCAGCCCCTCACGGTGCCCCGCCACGTCCTCAGCATTCCTTCAGCCCCTCACGGTGCCCCTCCATGTTCTCGGGACTCTCCTACCCCTCACGGTGCCCTGCCATGTCCTGAGGACTCTCCAGCCCCTCACGGTGCCCCTCCATGTCCTCAGGGCTCCCCCAGCCCCTCACGGTGCACCTCTGTGTCCTCAGGATTCTCCTACCCCTCACAGTGCACCTCTGTGTCCTCAGGGCTCCTCCAGCCCCTCACGGGACCCCTCCATGCCCGCAGTGCTCCTCCAGCCCCTCACACTGCCCGGGGACACGCCCCTCAGAGCCCGCGGGGCTCCGGCACCGCCCCCGCTCCCTCCCCGCGCCTGCGCCGGCGGGGCCCCAGCGCGCCTGCGCTGCCCGGGGCTATAAAAAGGCGGCGCTGCGGGAACACAGCACGGTGTGTCCGGTCCGTCCCCGCTCCGTCCCCTGCTCCGTGTCCCGCCGGTGCCCGCGATGGAGGCGGTGGTGCGGCGCTGCCCCTTCCTGGCCCGCGTCTCGCAGGCGTTCCTGCAGAAGGCCGGGCCGTCGCTTCTGCTGTACGCCCAGCACTGCCCGCGCATGATGGAGGCGGCCCCGCCGGCCGCCCGCGCCCTCGCCACGTCCGCCCCCCGCGGGCAGCAGGCGGAGGAGGAGACCCCCGCGGGCCGCCGCGGTGAGTACGGCCCGGGCAGCGGCCCCTGGGCAGGCACGGGCCTCCTCCAGGGGGGGAAATCAACCCAGACGTCGTATGCCACAGGGGAAACTTCTGGAACAGGCAGCGCTGAGGCAGGGGTTGCTTAATCCTTTAAATAATTAAATTGATGGCATAGCTCCGAGTCCGGCCTGTTCGGGCGTCCCGGTCAGGGGATCCGGGATGCTGCATGACAGAGCGGTGTTTCTCACGCTTCCAGTGGTGCTTCACCCCACCCAGGGACATTCCCTGGGGTTTCTTCCGCTGGCACTCAGTGGAAAGAGTTAAGGATTGCGGCAGAGGAAGCTGCAAGGCTGGAAATATCTGAACTCGAACGAAAATCACAGAACCAATCAGGCTGAAAAAGCTGAGATCGAGTCCACCCTATGAGTGAGTGCCACCATGCCAGCTAGACCATGGCATTAAGTGCCATGTCCAGTCTTTCCTTAAATATTTTCCTTAAATCTTCCCATTTGGAGTGAAAGAGATTTTTGTCCCCTCTCGAGGGGTACAGTGCTAGATCTGACATCTTAAATCAGATGTCTCTGGGTGTAAGTGGGATTCTCTGCTTGAATAAATAAAATGTGACTGCTCAGTTAAATAGTTCTGAATGGGTCGTGCCAAATTAATTGCAAACATAATGGATAGAAAAGCTTAAGTGAGTGTACTAAAATGATGAAGCTCAAGTGTTTACCTCTCTGCCCCCGCCTCAGAGGCCAAAAATGCCCAAGAAGTGGCCCAGCAGAATACGGATGGAGCCCAGCCTCCCACTGGCCACCCACCTACCGGTGCTAGCCAGAGCTCTGCTACCAAATGCCCATTCCTGGCAGCTCAGATGAATCACAAGAACAGCAATGTTTTCTGCAAGGCCAGCCTGGAGCTCCAGGAGGATGTGCAGGAAATGCAGGCTGACAGGAAAGGTATGTACTCGGTGTGCTGAAGCAGGGATTCCTTTCAAGACCTTCTGGTGCCTGACTTGGCTCTGGAGTGTGCCAGGTCTGACAGGCACCACTGAAATGATATGCGTGGGATTATGGGAGACTGCAGGAAAAAGAGTTTGTTTGCAGGGTTTCCCAGGGTGAATTTGGTGTGGGAATACCATGGGATGTATTTTGATGTGCTGGCTAGCTCTGGATGTGTGAACCAAACTGATAGACTTTCACCCAAAGCTCATGCTCAGATGTAAGGAGAGCTGGTATAGACCAGGTTTTTATATCCAAAGGTGGAAGAAATTGTGTCAAGACATCAGGCAAGTACCAGCACAAATCCAAGCTGGAAAGCAAGCATGTGGTTTTGGGGTGGGTTTTTTGTGTTTATAGAACTAAAGGGTGTTGGCTGGCTTGCAGTCCTGATGCGGAAGGGCTGTCTCTCAAAAGAAGGAACTTTGAGCAGTATCAGTAAAGCCTCGCTGCCTGTCTCAGGAAGCTTGTTTTACATTTCTGTTTGCTTTCTGTGGCACAGTTTTTAAAAATATTAATCTCTGCTAACAAGAATAAAAGGAAGGAGCTGACTAGAACTCTGTCTTCAGTTAAGTGTGTGCCAGCCCTTTCAGATAAATGCTGTAGCTGCATACAGTGGTTTTCTGAGTCATGATGAGCCAAATGTGTCGTAAGGAAATTACACCTTGTATTTTGATTGATTAGCAAGGCTAATCCTTTTGTCTGGTCCAATGCAAATTTGTAAGCAAATAAAATAGTTGATCTTACCAGGGTCATGTGGTTTGGGGCATGTGCTTCCTAAAGATTGAAGAGTTAGGGTTACTTAGAATGTTTGCTTTGCTGAACTCAACTTACTTCATTTTGTTTCAAAATGATTAAGCTCACTGGAATTTATTACAATGTCTGTAGGTACAGAATTTGCCAAAATACCAACTACTTCCACAGTGAGGAACATCAGGATTGAGGGAGAAGAGCAGAGTGGCTTGCTCAAGAAGTTTAAGGATATTATGCTGAAGCAAAGACCAGAAAGTGTCTCTCATCTGCTTCAGGACAACTTGCCAAAATGTAAGAATGTCTGGGAAAACCCCCACAGGGCCTGGGCTATTGTGATTATTTCCTGTGTGCTTAAGCCTCTGTATGTCTCATTCCAGCTGTATCCACCTTCCAGTATGATCAGTTCTTTGAGAAAAAGATAGATGAAAAGAAGAAGGATCACACCTACAGAGTGTTCAAAACTGTGAACCGGAAGGCGCAGATCTTCCCCATGGCAGATGACTACACTGACTCTCTGATCACCAAGAAGGAGGTGTCTGTCTGGTGCAGCAATGATTACTTGGGCATGAGCCGTCACCCTCGTGTCTGTGGAGCAGTTATGTGAGTAGTGCCATGCTCTTCAGAGGCAGTTTCAAGCCATGTTGCCCTGCAGAAGCTTTTGTGGGAAGGCTTCTCAAGAATTGGTTTCTGTACTGGGCTACATAAGCTGCTTCTGATATGATTCTTGGTATGCAGTTAAGCATATGCTCTTCTCTTAAGCTGGGATAGGTAACTTAGTGTTTAGCTCCAGGGCTGCACTAGTTGGTCACTGATTCTGCTCCCTGGATTTTCCTTAGAGGCCCCCAGATGTTATCAGATAAACTGGATGGTATATTGCAGCTGTTCTTCATCACCTTACTGGATTCCTGCCTTGTGCAGGCTGCTCAAAGACCTAACAGTGCTTTTTGTAGCCAGTTCCTTTTTAGTATAATCCTGATTATGTACTAGAATGTTTTCAGCAATGACCCTTTATTCCTCTCTGTGTCACACAGCAATGCTAATGCCTCTCTTTGGGCCCTCCTTAGGGATACACTGAAACAACATGGTGCTGGAGCAGGAGGCACAAGAAACATTTCAGGAACAAGTAAATTTCATGTCGACTTGGAAAAAGAACTAGCTGATCTTCATGGAAAAGATGCAGCACTGTTGTTCTCATCTTGCTTTGTAGCCAATGACTCCACTCTCTTCACTTTAGCTAAAATGCTGCCAGGTGAGATCTCAAGCTGCACCCCTGTTACCACAAAAACACAGGCTTGCCCTAAGGTGTTGGGAGTATGTTTTAAAATTAGCTGTCCAAAGTGAGGATGCATCATAATCCATCAGCAGAGAATGGTTGGGTGCTGCTTTTAATGCTATATTCAAGTTTAAGCTATATTCAAATCATTGTATCAGCCTGCTGAGAATGAGATCCAGGAGCTGGGAACTGCTGAAGGAATTACACAAGCAAAGTCTCCTACTCTTGCATTTAAACTCTACCTAAGAATGAGACACTGGGAATTCTGAAGTTACAGGAGTTAGATAAAAGTGTTGAGGACTTGAAAAAATCTTCTGTATTTCCTAAGCTCTAATCTGTGCTAGTTTGAACACCTAAAATAAACCTTATATATTATTCTTGCTTCATGATCTGTACCTTGCTCTTTTGATCAGGAGCATTACTTTCAAGAATGTTACCCTTGTTTCCTGAACACTTCAAATACATAAAACAATGCTGGGAATCAGTTAATGTTTTCGATACTGAAAAGTGTAATGGGGTGTTTCCCCAGGTTGTGAGATCTACTCAGATTCTGGAAACCATGCCTCCATGATCCAGGGGATCTGTAACAGCAGGGTGCCAAAACATATATTTCGCCATAACGATGTCAACCATCTTCGAGAACTACTGAAGAAGTCTGATCCATCCACCCCTAAAATTGTTGCATTTGAAACTGTTCACTCAATGGATGGTAAGTTCACATTAAACCCTCTTCTCTGCTTCCAGTTAGACCTAATTTTCTTTTTTTTTTTTTTAAGAACTAAGTGTACAGGGCTGTGAGGGCTGTTTAGGGGTAGTTGTGGTGTTTATCCAAGCTGCATGCAGGGAATCTTAAACTGCCAGTTGCTGCTTTGGTTCCCAGGTGCAGTGTGTCCTCTGGAAGAGCTGTGTGACGTGGCCCATGAGCACGGGGCCATCACTTTTGTGGATGAAGTGCACGCTGTGGGGCTGTATGGAGCTCGAGGTGGTGGCATAGGAGACCGGGATGGAGTCATGCACAAGATGGACATCATCTCCGGAACGCTTGGTATGCACAGCCTGGCCTTTCCACAGGAACTAAGGCAGCAAAGCTTTTGAGCAGCCACATTAAGTGGGTTAGCTCAAAAATCAGTCTATTCAAATGAACTTGTTAAGGGCTGTTGGGGGTAGGATTTTTCAAGAAGCCCGAAGGATTTAAGTGTGCCCCACAGTTTGAAAAGCTTCTGTTAAGCTACTTAGACTGTCTTACAAATCAGTCAAAGAAAAACCCTAAACAATGGTTTACCCTAAACAAGCAAAAGGTCCTCCCGTGGCATGATACAACTCAAGAATAAATTCAGGTAAGAATGCTGGTAGAGTAGTTTTCTATATTTAGTAGTACTCAGTTCCTTTATGTGAAATGGAGTGCTCCTAATCTAGAAATCTGAGATGGGGAGTTATGTAAAGAGATTTGGCAAGAACTGAAGCAACTGCTATTATCTGAGTAGAATGCAGGCTCAGGAGTAAGTTTACTGCTGCAAATTGGAAGGTTGTTTAAACAGCTTTCCAAACATAAATCAAATTTACTAGGAAAGCTCATGGCTTTAGGACTTACAAGCTTGGGTTACGGCCTAATGGGAACAGAAGCATTCACCAGACACCCTAGTTCTGTCTGTGGCTATGTTCTGCTGTCTGAACATTTGGGAAGGGAAGCTGGTATCAACTTCACAATCACAGTAACGGCCTTCTGTGCTCCTTAGGAGCATGGGCTATTTGTAGCATCTCTGGAACAGATTATTTTAAATCTGCTGAGAGACTTAGTGTTGATCGCTTGGGGTCACTATTGAAGTCTCTACTTGATGATTGGACTTAGTCAAAATTTGAGAGCGTCTTGAAGTGTCCTTTCTCTAGTTCCAGGTTATCAAGATTGTCTTAAAAATTGTCTTGTGCTGAGTAAATACAAGATTAGCAGAGAGGTCTGGAATTGTTGCCTGTCGTGGCTGCATTAAGCATCTGGTCAAAATAACTCACTCCTTCATGTGAAAGGCTGTAATCGTGTAAACTTAAGTTATTCTAATGGGTGAAAGAAGAAAGTTTAGTTGCCTTTTTTTCTTCTTCAGGCAAAGCATTTGGATGTGTAGGGGGATACATATCCAGTACAAGTTCTCTGATAGACACTGTTCGTTCATACGCTGCTGGCTTTATTTTCACAACGTCCCTGCCACCCATGCTCCTGGCTGGTGCCCTGGAGTCTGTCCGGACCCTGAAGAGCCCAGAGGGGCAAATTCTGAGGCGGCAGCACCAACGCAACGTGAAGCTCATGAGGCAGATGCTGATGGATGCAGGACTTCCTGTGGTGCACTGCCCCAGTCACATCATTCCCATAAGGGTGAGTGCTTAGGGTACTGTTGACACAGGACTCTGGCACCCATGTTCCTGTCTGTGATCACATTACACTTTGAGGTGCTAGTTACTACCTTCACAAAGTTCAAACTCAGCCCAGTATTCAAAGTGAAGTGCCAGGAGGTTGGATTAAGCTGGGCTCAGCCTGCTTAAGCACACCTGAGCAGTGTGTAAAAGTAAATGAAACCCACAATCTAACAGTATACAGAAAACAGGGAAATCGATAACAAGATTTGGGGTATAAACTGCCTGGGTGCAGTGATGTGTTTATACCCAGAGAGCTCTGCAGCACAAGCTTTTATTTGCCCTTATTTCTGACATACATGTTATTGACAGTGGCACAGGGGAGACCAGCTCTGTTGGATTCTAAGTTGGCTCTGCCACTTTGCATCTCTTGGTTGATCTTGTAACTTAAAATGTTGAACTTCAGGTTGCAGATGCTGCTAAAAACACAGAGATCTGTGACAAGCTGATGAGCCAGCACAGCATCTATGTCCAAGCCATCAACTACCCAACAGTTCCCCGTGGAGAGGAGCTGCTACGCATCGCCCCGACGCCTCACCACACCCCGCAGATGATGAGTTACTTTATCGGTGAGTGTGTTCTTGCATCACGGCAAGGAAGATACTGGCCTGTCTATGCAGCCTTTGTACTAAAGATGAAACTAGAACACACAAGCTTTAGATCTAAGTCACCACCTGGGCAGTGTCTTTCCACTGCTGCAGCACAGGAGAAGATACAGTTTAAGTCACTACTTAAACTGCCTTGAGTGTGACGTGTGAAGGCTGGTGTGCTGTGACCTAGAACAGAGTGTGCAAGGCCAGTGCAGACCTACACCCAGCTAGTTCTGTCACAGCCACTCTCCCAGAGCTCTGCTCATGCATTGTCCAGACCAACCTGCACATGCTATGTGGAGCCCAGAGAAGTCTGATGTTCTCAGCTGAGCTGTTAACTTGTCTTAAACATAGATCTGTCCAGGGAAAGTAGCTCCTTCTTGATCCTGTCAGTAGAGGTGCTATGAGGATAGCTGAGACTTTGTTGCAGCCCATTTGTCTCAAGAGGTTAATTGTGTCAGAATGAAATCCTATTATTTCTCCTCACTTGCCAGGAGAATAAGTATGCTGACACTTCTGCTGCTTCTCTAAAGCAATCCACTCTATTAAGCTTTGATCTTGGTGAACTTTTCTTAACAGAAAAACTGCTGGCTACATGGAAGGATGTTGGGCTGGAGCTGAAACCACACTCATCAGCTGAATGCAACTTCTGTAGAAGACCCCTACACTTTGAAGTGATGAGTGAACGGGAAAGAGCCTACTTCAGTGGCATGAGCAAACTAGTATCTGTCAGTGCATGAAAGGAACAGTGTTAGTTTTATTCTTGTCTAGTTCTAGTATCAAGTCAGTAGCATTTTTTAATTACTCAAGTATTTTAATTGTAGTGAAAGCACTAAGCTCTGAAATAAATTTCTAGAGCCCTGATGTCTCTGTTGTGTTTGTGTTTGCTTCTCTGTGTACCTTCCAGAAATGGACCTGAAGTGTCAGTGGGTGGGAGGACATTTGAGGGCGTAAAGCAGTGCCTACAGCTTAATGCCCCTTAGCTGAACTGCTCCCTTTTCAATGACTGTGCCCAAAGAACCTCAGTAGTGCTTCCTGAGATGGGTTTATTTAATATGAAAAGAGAAAATAGCTCCTCATGAGCTGCTTCCTGAAGGCTTTTGAAAACAGTGGTGTGTAGTACTACATGCACACTAAAACTTAGAGCAGGAGTGTATGACTTCGGAAATGCTGTATGAACAGCTTGCTCTTGTTTTTTAGGGAGGCAGACATTAAGAATGGGCTCTGCTGGATGCTGTCTCCCTCTGCTACCCTATTCTTCCTTCACAGTGTTGTGCACAAGCATTGCCCCCGCTCTGATGTCCACTACTAAGAAGAAAAAGGTGCTTATGGGATTTAATAAATGGTATTTTCTGACTACCTGACAGTTACAAAGCCAAGGTGGTGGGGTGGTATATGGCAGGTTGTCTCTGCCTGTCTCTGCAAGTCTGCATGGGCTGCTTTCCAGGGCACTCGGAGGTAAAATTTGGTGCAAAAACTGACTGTCAGCAAATAGTTAATAATTCAGGTCTCTGACAGAAGTAATTGTAAGAGAACATCAGTCCTGCCTTTGCAACCTCTCTGAAAACCCAGGCCTGTTATGCCTAATTGCCACCTTGTTTCATGCTTCCATGAGCAGCAAGGGCAGGCTTTGAACAGGAGGAAGTATTTCTGTGTGTGTACACACATACTCAGAGGTCAACATTGGCAGGAAGTCAGAGCAGAACACTAAACTGGTCCCTTCATGTACAGGCATGTCTAGTAACTGCTGCAGTCACTTTCACAAGTCCCTGACCAGTTACTCTGTCCAGGTACTCTTGTTTTCTGGAGGTAAGAAGCCACTCTGGCACTGCCTGCTACTGGCATGCTCACAGGTGTGCTGTAAAGCTCCCTCTCTTCAGGGATCCATTATAATAGCACAAATAGCCATGTGTTGAGGAGATAGAAGCCCAAATTATAGCTAATCATCAGTTCTATCACCAGTTATTTAAGCACGGCCAGCCAGCCAAGGGAGCACTATCTCTGCCACATGCAGGTGTTCTGTAGGAGGGAAGGTGTGACCCACCTGACCTTGCCTTGACATGAGTAGTTTGTGGCCTAAGACTCAGTGAACATGCATCTCCCTTACAGATCTCATTATCTCTTAGATTGTATAACTACATCAACTTGAGCCATAAAGTAAAAAGCCACAGATCCTACATCCACCTCTCCTAGGAGTGTCCTCAGCACCATAACGTGCCTTACAATGTCATTCCAAACTCTGGCAACAATCAGTGAACAGCTGTAAGCAATCAGTGTGTGTGTGGGAGATAGCACTTCATGCTGACTCAGGTAAAGCCATACTCTGATAGCACCAGGTTACTTGCACTTCTGGTTTCTTCACTGAAAGCTTTCAGAATTGGCCCACTGCATTTTACAAACCCGTTAATAAGCCCAGTCTTAGTTCCTAGTGTTTATAACAGCTACTCAACACTTCGTACCACCAAGGAGAAGAAATAAGATACAGAAAGGTACCAGCTTGTAGAAATCTCAAAAGTTACTCCAAGTTAATCATAGGAGAGAATGCCAAGAATTCAAAGGTGGCAACCTTTGAAATGAAAGGAGCACGACTAACCTCAGCACGTGGCAGTGGGTGCCTCCACACCCCTTAACAGCAGCTGTGACAAGTTACCTTTAGCACTGGCGCTGGCAAGCAGGAGTGTGAAAGCAGAACCAGGACACAGCAAGAGGCCAGCAGAAGTCCATCACTTAACTGCAAAAATAAAAATGTAATGACACATGGAAAAGATAAATTTTCCTCAATGAAATGGACAAAGAAGTTAAAAATAAACACATTGTTTTCCAGCAAATAAAACTTGAATTGCGGGTTGCATAAGTAGGGATAAGTTATGTAAGCTTTAGTTTAGTTTCTGGAAAAATAATAGAGGAAGTAATCAGTAAAATATGTTTAAAGTCAGACAATGGAAGTGGTAGTGAGGAAGCAAGAATGCAGCCATAAAGCCATGGCTAATATTTGTCTGGGGCATAAATAATCCATCCAGTTGAACATTGCATGGCCCTAAACTCAAACCTTCCTCCATTTCCCAATCCATTTACACAACGGAGAAACTCCAGGTGGTACAGGGGCAGCAAAAACATCCCAAGTGCAAGCAGGAGCACGTGTTCCCCATGGCTGGGAGGAGGCAGCAAGAGGGTGCTCTACCTACCACAGCTAAGAGCATTATTAACACCACCACATTCACAGCACCAGTATTCCTGGTGCCTTTCACCCATTTATTTTGGATCACATCACCCCTCAGCCCCTGCTCAGTCTGCCTGCACTCACATCTACCAGGGTTTCTCTCCCAGCCCATCTCTGCCCACCCCCACACCAGGGCTTTAAAAGCCCCACGGGCTCCATGATCCTGCAACTCAGGGAAGGGGCTCCTGCCTGGTAATGGGTATTTTGGAGCCCATGCTGGTGGCTCACCATGTGTATTTTTCTTGGGTGACCCAAAGACTTCTTCTCCTGCTCCTAAAATGCAAATCCATGCATTACTCTGAAAAATCCACGCTGAGCTTTTGCTCCCTGTGTGACCCACCATCTCTCGTG
This sequence comes from Hafferia zeledoni, assembly GCA_035583235.1. Lineage (NCBI taxonomy): Eukaryota > Metazoa > Chordata > Aves > Passeriformes > Thamnophilidae > Hafferia > Hafferia zeledoni. The sequence goes on along the minus strand of JAWWEV010000024.1, from coordinate 14,818,025 downwards.
GGCTCCAGATGGATGCCTGCGGCAGGTCTCACTCTAAACGCCAATAGCATGACCAAACAGCCACATCATGGGGCTGAATCCCCTGCTTTCCTTTTATTTAAATGAGCCACCCAGCTTCACATCACTCTGGGGTGGTGCCTTGAACTGCCACTGACTTTTAAATAATACAACATTAGCTAAGCCTTAAACCATTGGGAATTACTGCTCACACCCCGTCTGCAGGGGTGGATGGCAATGGGGGACACAGGGTGTTTTAGGCAAAAATAAGCTGTTAGTGCAGGGAAACATCCAAGAGGGCAGAGTTCTTGATTCCTGCCCTCTCCCAGGGCTGTCCCAGGGAGCAGAAGGTAGCAACCAAGCCCCTCAGCTTGGGGTTTTCCCTGACCTGCAGCACAGCCTGACCTGCTGCCAAGGGAGGTGCTGGGCTTTTTGGGATGGAGAGAATCCACTCTTTCAATCTGCACACCCTTCTTCTCCTCCAGGAAAAGCCATTGCCCTGGATCTCCATCTCTGCAAGGGGTTGCAAAGAGATGCTACAGCAACAGACCTACTACCCTTTCCCTTGGGCTCCTGTGGATTCATGGCCCAGGTGCCAGTAGACTTTTTCAATTCACACCTTCAGCTTATAACCAGATGTAACTCCTTTTGCAGCTCCTCTGCTTCAGCTCTCAGGGGAGCAGAAGCCAAAGGAGTTATGTCCTCTGAGATTTTGTCCTTTTCCATCTGGGAATCCCACACGAAAATGCATCATGGTCCTATCATTTACCTTGTGGCTTGTTTGCTGTGAAGCCCATGAACCTGTGTCTGTGAGTCCTAAAAACCCTGAGCTCTGTGGGGGTGCTCAGCCACAACCTCCTGCAGCTCCCCCTTCTTTTTGAAGCTGGCTGTGCCCTGCTGCCCCTGCCCAGACAGGCAAATGCCACCATGGAGTGGCCTTGTTCCCTGACACAAGTGGCACAAGTCACTGCTGACCAAATGTG
>JAWWEV010000024.1:14791306-14816945 GCA_035583235.1 Hafferia zeledoni | reverse complement strand
CCCAGACAGGCAAATGCCACCATGGAGTGGCCTTGTTCCCTGACACAAGTGGCACAAGTCACTGCTGACCAAATGTGGATTTCCCTTGCCTCAAACCCCAGAGCTTTTGCTATGCAGCACAGGAGGCTTTTAACTCAAACATTAGAAAGAGAGAGGCTGATGTATGTGAACCCTCGTGTGTGTGCTGGGTGTGGGGACACATGGGCAGGAGGCAGCAGCCAGCTTTGTGAGTGCTTTAATTGTTCTCGGGAATTGCTTGGTGTGGAGCTGGTGGATTTTTAACGCCCTTTTTCCAAAGGGAACCCAGCACTCAGGATGTCGGTGCTCTGCCTGTCAGTATTTCAGCTCCTCTCCTCCTGTGCTGCTTCAGCACCCTCCTGTCCCACTCTGTTCTATCCTACCAATTTTCAACCAAAATTATCAGAGGGTGAGCTGTGAATTGGTTTGAATCCTGGCAAGATTTGCAAAAGCAAACAGGAAAGTGTGGGACAGGCAAGCAGGAAGATGAGGAGGCTTGAGCTGCCCTGGCCCTTGGGGGTGGAGGGATGCAGAGCCAGGCTGCCCTCAGCACAGTGCTGCCTGCCCACCTGTGCCTGGCTTGATGCCATCTGTGCCAAGTGAGGATGCAGGATGGAGTGGGATGGGATGGGGCTCGGGGTGGAGCAGGAAGGGAGGGAGACATGATGAGATAAGATGTGAGGAGACAGGAGAGAACAGGATGGGATGAAAAATGGGCTGATGGACAGGATAGAGGACAGGATCAGATGAGGTAGGATGGGAAGGAAAGGGTGCCCAGACAGGTATTTGCAGCCCTTGGACTCCTCCTGGCCATCTCTGCCATGGCCATGCACCACCATCCTTTAGCACAGGGGGCTGTTGTCTGGGATGGCTGCACTGGCAGGGCCATGGGGACAGTGAGAAGAGCAAGTGGGACGTGGGGGACAGGCCTCATTCCCACTCAGTATTTGGGCAAGTCTGAAAAATACTGAGCACAGAAGGGGAGCAGGATCCGAAGGAGGAGGGTGAATCAGCCTGTCAAATGGCTCTGGTGGCGTCAGCCCAGGATTATTAGTGTTTGTATGCAGAGGGAGCTCTCCTGCACTGAGACTGCTCCCTGCTTAGCAGCATCTTCCCTCCTCCTTCTCCTCCTCCTCCTCCATGCCAAAGGGGAAATGATGTAAGGTTGGTTCTTTTTTTTTTTTTTTTAATGCTTTCTAGCCAGCTTCCCAAATTATTCATCTCATCGTGGGAAAGCTGAGACACAGCACAGCCCAGGCCTGGTGCAAACCCCACCAGGCTGGTTGAAGAGCATGTTTGGGGCCAGGGCTGTGCCAGCACAGCACACAGGGAGCCTGTTCCCTGGGAAACATGCTCAGGACACCATAAGAAATAAAAAAAACAGGTATCCAAATTGCAGCCAAGATCCTCTGGGCAAGGAGAGGCGAGGCAGCAGCTTTTGGTGGCTCTGCCACAGGCTGGGGCACTCCCCTGCTTCTCCATCAGGGCCCACTGCTGGGGAACTCAGGAGCCGAAGCCCAGATTTGGGCTGTTGGGTTTTTTTGGATGCTGAAGAGCTCTGGCAGGGTGCCTGCTTGCCACCAAGGAAGATGCAGGGTCTGGCTCCCCTCCCAGGAGCCTGGGAACCTCTGCATTGCCCTGGGTGAGGAGTGGGAGGGCTGGGAGCCTGGGATGTGGGCAGGCCCCATTGCCTTCCCAGCTCTTCTTTTGGCTCTGCATCCTGCTGCTTTCTCTCCCCATGGCCAGGCAGGAATTTACCCCAGATAAGAGAACAGCCCCAGGAGCAGCATCACAGCCTTGCAAAATCATCACCAGTGATTAAAAATGGAAAGCTGGGCTGAGCAGGGATGCTGCCTCCTGCAGCTGGCTGTAGCTCTGGGCATTGCTGGAGTTGTCCAGCATCAAAACCTCTGCTAGACATTAAACAGTTGTCCCAAACTCCTGGACTGAAGTGTAAATGTCCTTGGGGGTGGTGGGGGCTGAGAGAGTGACTGGCTCCAAACATCCAAGAAATTGTCGCAGTTTTGGAGCCCATGGCTGCTAAATCCCCAAAGCTGGGGAACCCAGGGGACCTCCAAAGAGCATCAGACTGTTTTAAAAATACTTTATTCTTTAGAAAATACAGCGTTCAGTACAGTGTGCTCTGCTCCCCCCAGCTTCAACCCCCTGACTCTGCCGAGGTCAAGGCAACACCGGCACGCTCACCGCCACGGCCAGAAAGCAGAGGGCAGGTTTCACTGCCCCCCTTTCCCTCCTCCCAGGGAGGAAGGCAGCTCTTGAGCCCTCACTGGAACCCAGCAGCAAGGTGCTCTCCCCCCAGACTCCCAGTGCAGCCCAAATCACAGTGCCAAGCTCAGCCCATGGGGCCAGTGATGGCTCTTAGTGGCTGGAGGCATCCGTGGGAGGCACACAGGGGCTTTCATGCTTCCCCCTATAAAGATTTGGGGCAGCCCATGTGATTATTAAGACATGGGGCTGCCCCATCCCAGAGAGCCAGCTGAAAACCCAGAGGGTAATGGAGGGGGGCAGGGGCTCAGGTGCCCCCCAGATCCCATCCTAAACAGGGATGGGGCTGAGTCAGGGCTGTAACAGCTCCTTCTGAGGGGAAAAGCTTTACTGGGGCAGTTCAAAAAGGGGATGCAAACATCACCCAAAGGCAGAGTGACCTCTCTTCAGGTCTAGGCTGAGCTCAGGACTCAGTGGGGAACTTCCACCTCCCGCTGCCTGGCTCTCTGCAGGGAGAAACTCCCACCTCACAGGAAGCAAAGCCCACCCCACAGGAAGGGGTCCTGCCCACACCCCAAGCGGGTGCAGGATCACTCCAGGCCTGGGGCAGAGGGGCTGTGCACACCAAGAGCAGGACAGAAGGCTGGGGGAGCAGGGAAAGAAGCATTTTCTCTTTTCAAACAGGAATTCCCAATGCTACCCCTTCCCTTTGCATAGAGCAGCTTTCAGGTGAGTGTGTCTTTCAGCCACCCAGGGGACACAGCGAGCAGTAGCTGTGACCCCAGTGGGGACAGAAGGCTGGGGACATGGCCCTGCTGCTCCAGTCCTCCTCTGGCAGCCCCAGGGCTCGCACAAGGATGCAGGGAAAAGAAACACCGACAACCCTGAACCCGCCCCATCGCTCTGTCCCCAGGTGCAACAAGCCATCCTGATGTTTAAAACAGGAATGAAATAGGAAAAAAAAGGGAAAAAAAAAAGGCTGAGATGGAGGGAAAGTTCCCCAGGTCAGCAGAGAGGAAGGTGGGCAGCGCCGTGGGGATGCTGTCCGTTCACCGCCCGGCCCTGCGGCATCTTAACTGTCCTCGCCGTTCTCGCCCGGCCCCTTGATCAGCCGCTTCTGTCCTCGCTTCCCCACGGGCCCCTTGGGCTTGGCGAAGGCCTGCTTGAAGGCGTGCTGCTTGGGGTGCACCTCCTCGTAGAGGAACTCCGCCGTCAGCTCTGCTCCATCGTCGATCTCGATCTGCGCCCGGGAGCGGCAAGAGCAGGTGAGCAGCTCCCCTGGGTTTTGACACCCACCTTTGGGGCACCCAACTCCCTGCCAAGCCCACCAGAAGGGCTGGAGCAAGACTGCAGCACAGTGCCCAGCACGGGTCTCTGCTCCATCACCTCTGGGTGGGCTCCCACTTACCTTCTTGGCTATCTCCAGGCAAAACTCCTGCTCCACAGTGTCCAGCAACCGGCTCTTGCAGCTGGAGTAGAGCATGCGCTCCTTGATGCTGCACTTGTACCCAGGCATGGAGTAGATAAAGACTGTAAGAAGAGAGCAGGGCTTAGGCTGCTGCTCAGGACCATGATCAGGGTACACCAGCTGCATCTTACCCTGGTCATGGCTTTTCCAGCTCTGAGAGTCCCAGTTTACTCAGTGACAGAAGGTGAGCCACCCTAGCCATCATTACTCCCAAATCTCCTCTAGTGTGCCTGCAACACAATGGCCACCAACCCTTGCCCGAGTCCTCTGTGGCAGCACCCAGAGAGACCTGCACCACATGTGGCAGCTGTTTTTTTGGCACCAATGTGCTTGCCAGCACCCACCACAGGAGGGAACCAACTCGAGGTCCCTACACCATCCCTATCCCCATCCCTGCTTGCTCCCCATCTCAGCAATGGTCCAGGGAAGACATGGACACCCACAGGCTTGAACCAGCCATCTCCAGTGCTGAGGCTCTCACCGACAGACTCCAGGTAGTCTCCCTCGTGTGAGTGCTTGTACAGGAAGAAATGGTAACGAGCTGAGTCCTGGGGGATCCTCTTGGGCAGGTCAGCAATCTCTGTGGGGCTTGTGTGCACCAGGTCAATGGTCTCCCGCTCCAGATCCAGCTTCTGATGGACAGAGGGACAGGGGAGCAGATGGGAGTGAGAGATGACAGCAAGAGGTATTGGGAGCAGGGCACAGAGGAGCCATGTGAGAGACCTACCAGCTGGATGTAGTTGATCTTCTTCTGCTTGAGTGCCTGGATGGCTTGCTGGGCATCCAGCTGCAGGGGGAAGGCCAGGCCCTGCAGCGTCTGGTGCTTGCTCTCCACGCTGATCTCCGTCTTCACCTGGGGATGGAGACCACCTTGAGCGTCAGGGCACAGTGGCAAAGGGTGGGAAAGGGAGACAAAGGAAAACCAGCTGGTGTTGTGGCTAAAAGGTTCTCATCCAAGCAGCTTCCTGCCACCCAGCTCACAGGGGCCATGGCATGAAACTACCAACAGTCAGCCAGACTCAGGATGGTGATGCTGGCCACCATTCTGGGAGGTCACCTGGGCCCAGCCATGCACGCCTCACTCCACTCCTAGCAAAGACCAGCTCAAAACCAATGTTTCCCAGCGAGTCCCTAACAGAAATACTGCAATCAATGCTGGCACATGTCTGTCTCCAATCATCTCTGATTGCAACCTATGGGTGCCAGGGGGAACCCTGAAATGATTGCGCTCAGTTGCACAGGTCCTCACCAGCAGGGTGGGCAACCCACCCTCCTCGGTGGGTTTAACTGCAGCAGACAGGCATTCCCTCCAATGCTGGAGCTGGGGAATTGGAGATCCACAGCTGGGAAATATCCTAGACGCTGTTTTCCCCAACAACTCCTACAAGGCAGAGACTGCTGCCCATACCCCAAGCAAACATCCAGGAGATCAAACCCCACTTCAAAGAAGGAAAGAAAGAGATTGCAGAGATATCACAACTCCATCCAGCCACAGTGGGGGTCCCCCATGGGGACTGAAGGAGAAGGGGTCAGGACGCGGCGGGCACACCATACCTCCTCAGGGTCGGGGTACTCTACCAGCGATGGGCAGCAGCAACAGCCCCCCACCATCTGCCACAGAATACAGGGAGACGGCGTCACCCCGACGGCGGAGGAGCCCATCCCACCTCAAGACCCCCTCCCAGAGAAACAGTCCAGTAACTCTAACCCAGGTGCCCTGCAGCGAGCGTGGGTCCCTTGCCTTTGGGGTCTGTTTCAGAGATTATGGATAGAGTCCAACCTTTATGGTTTTTTCTTTCTTCATTGCCCTCCCCCTGACAGAGAGAAGGAAGATAAGTCAAGGCATGCCAAAAGAAACACAGGAGTTTGAGATGACATCTCAAAACCACTCGGCAGCACCAAAGTGGGTCTCTTTACAGGGCTGCCCTTTGTTACAGCAGCCCCACTTGGTACCCACATCCCGGAGGGATGATGGACTCAGGTGCCCAGAGCAGAACATGCAGAAAAACAATGCCAGGAGAAGGAAAAACCGGGCATCAAGCAGGCAGAGCAGCCTACCATCTCAGTGCTCGAGTCTTGGGAACAGGAATCCTGCGAGCATGGGGAGAGGAGACACACTGTCAACAACACCTTGTGCAGGGATGGGAGTGTCTCGTGTGAAACAAGACAGGGTGGGGGACACACGGACATGCCGGGAGGATGGAGCTGCTGGAGGCCAGGGAAGGCCTCTCCTGGCAATGTGGGCAATGAGAGCAGCAAAAACGACACAGGAGATGTCACTGCTGGGGAGGAGTGGGAGGGAGAGCCCCAGCCCTGAATCCACGCAGCCCTGAGCCTGGGCAGCCCCACATGCAGTGTCTCTGCCAATTTCTCTGTGCAGAGCCTCTCCCTGCCCCATCTCCTTCTGGTTCTCCAGCTGGGGTGCCCCAGCCCAGCACGGGGAGGAGTTCCAGCAGTTGCAGCAGCAGATTTTGGGCTATCCTCCACCAAAAAGTATTTACTAAAGGTTTAGGTGGAAAAATTACCCAAATCTCTATCAATACCAAGCAACCTGGAGGACGAGCAAGGTGTGAATGCACAGCTCTCAGGAAAGGGAAATAATTGTTCAGGTGGGCATCAAGTCCAGCCGACCTCCAGCTCTGCTGTCCTACCATCCCATGGGATGCCCTGGAACCCCCAAGGGCCCAAGGGCAAGTGCACAGGGATTCAGGATGAATTCTGATCCTGATCCTACTCTGTGGAGAGGTGCAGCACAAGGACATCACCACTGCCAACACCTCCCATAAATGCAAGGAGGATGGGAGGGTTACAATGGGACTGGAGAGACCTCAAGCTTCAATTCACAGCACACTGACGTCCAAAAACACTAGCAGATGGAAATTTGTCCTAGTAATGTCAACTCCCTCATACACCTCTGTATTTTACAGTCCTTCCCTTTCCAAAAACACTAAAAACTGGCTCCCTGAAACACCCCCAGGGCACAGCCTGAGAGTAATGCGTGGGACAACTGAGCACATGCCACATACTGGTCCCCAGCCTTGCTGGCAGCAGGCTTGCCTGGGGTGGTTATTTATCTCCTTTTCCTTAAGCTGGATTTTCCCCACCTCTTTCCTCACTCCTGGCATGGTGCTGACCCTGACTCATGAGCATTTCTCTGCCTTATGGTGAAATCCTCATGGCAGTGGCCTCTGTTCTACCCACCTGCCAACACTGTGGGGCAGCTACTAACGACAGCCCCTTACACACTGCGATGGCACTCCCGCCTTTAGTTCCTCTTAATTCTCCTGCCTCCTCTCCCAGCTCCAAGGTCACCTTCCCCTCCTGCACAGCCCCATCACCATGTTCCTCAACCTGCTACAATTCTAGAAAGACTCCCCACTCGTGGGTGTTAAGCTCAATGCAAAATTCAAAGCTGCTTCTTAGCCCACGGTCTGCTGACAACTCTGAGCTCAGTAAAGCTGGCATTTTCCAGCTATTTGAAAACACATATATATGAAGAAAATAGCAAATTTCCATGAGCTCCCATCCAGCTATCATGAAGGAGAGTATTTCACAACATCACCTCTGTCCATGCAGTCCTCAAACCACAGCAAAAGCTTGGCTCATGCAGCCTAAAACCTGCTTTCCCAAAGGCTGGACACCTCCCTGGGGGATGTGCAAACCTGAGTCCTTCCTTGCTCAGTGTCCTTGCTGTGCCTGTCCTGAACCTGCTGCCTTGCAGCCATCATCCTCCTCTTCCTGCTTTGCTGCTGACCCCTCCCACACCCTCTCCGCACTTCCATGGTGGTTGAGGAGGATCCCAGAGTGAATACTGCAAACCTGTCTGGCATCTCAGGCTGTGCATCAACAGCGCAAGAGGAGAGGGGAGCAGAGCCCCCAGCAGCAGCTCCAGGTCAGGGGCACAGCAAAGCACTTGTGAGCTGGTGGCTTTTAAAGAAACCATGTCCCAGGTGTCACTTCCAAAATCCTAATGGATTGGATGAACACAGGGGGATGTGCAGGGTCCTGGACTGCTAGTGGGGACCTGGGCAAGACATAAACTGAGGTAAGGCCTTGCCATGGGGCCGAGTCCCAGGTTGCTGCTGGTCCTGACCACTCGCTCCCACATGCTGGATCTGCTCCCTCAGAGGGAACTGCAACATGCATCATGTGGAAGGACCCCAAAGCCTGTGCACAAGGTGCACACATGTGCAGGAACCCTGCACACTGCAGGCAATGTGTGAGCCTGGAGGCATCGCTGTAGCCAGTGGGGTGCTGCAGGCTGTGAGCTGCTCCCACACAGCTCCCCTCAATCACAGCCCTCTGCTTTGCAGGGCTCCAGAAACTTGCTCCAAGCTGTATATACCATGAGTCCTGAGTATCCCCACCCCAGGGACATCAGTGTGGCATCTGAGCTTTAGTTCCTGTTGCCTCCTTTTCCATGTGCAGAGCCAAGCGGGCAGAACACCAACACCTCAGCCCACTCAGCATCGTCCGCTCGCCACCTTTAAATCCACAGGCAAAACCATATCCATCTTCATCTCTTTCTAAATGTTAGTGACAGCAGGGGACCATGAGCCTTTAGAATAGCCCCCAACAAACCAAATGGCAGCAGCACCTCCACCTGAGAGCTGCATCTCACGAAGGCGAGGGTAGGAAGGAGAACATGGCAAGTCAACTGGAAAACAAGCACCACAAGCACTACTTACCTGGGCCACATGACTCTAAGACACAGCCCAACATGCTCCCAAAATTACTGAATCTTGCAGCACTGGCCAGGTAAAGTGATGGCACAGACACCTCAAGGTGCTAAATGAGCGGCAGAGCCACCATCAGCATCTGTCTCTTCTCCAAACATGAGAATCACCTTGGATCCCCCAGCACAAATCCTGCCCAACCTCTCCAGGCTGGGAGCTGGAATAACTCCACCGAGTGGAGACCACCCCTTCGTGGCATCTCCCAAATGTCCCTCAACTCTACCATCCCCAGACCTACTTTGGCAGGTGGAAACCTCCTGCCTTGTCTTTGCCATTAATTAATGGCATCAGGCTGATTAGCTTTGTGTCTTCCAGGCAAGTCCTGAACCCCCATGAGCCCCACAGCTTCAGTACAGGGGGAAGAGAGGGATGTTCCTCTAGAGAGGAAGGCTTTCCATACATCTAAGGGAAATCCCCTCATCCCCCAAAAATACTGCTTCCAGGTGGTCTTCACACTTGGAGAGCCAACCCCCTTCCCTGCCTCAGTGTTTCACAGCACCAGGGATGTTGGCATGAATGCCTGAGATACCAGCAGGGAGCCAATGGTGGTAAAGCCTTGTCTGCCCCCAGCCCCACCCCATGACACTTCTATAACCTTTCTAGCACATAAGCCCCCAAATTTAGGCTAAAATCTGTGTTTCTTGGGACAGCAGCCCTCATATTTATAGCCATAGAGGAAGAGTATGGGAGAGGATGCTGCTGCAGCCCAAAGATGAATCTGAATCCTTACTGCCTCACCTACAACTTTAAACTCAGCTCTGGTTTTTGCCCCAACACCCAGAGGTTAGAGACTGCTGCCTGCTTTCAGCTGCAGACCATTTTCTGACTGCCAGCAAAATGCAGTCCTGAGCTCACATCCAAGGAAGGTGGAAAAAAAAATAGTGTAAATTCCTCTTTATGCCACCCCTGTTTGACTGTGAGTAGGACTGCTCACTTTGGCAAGGGCAGGATGGGTTTAACCACAGAGGTACAAGACAGTAAAATAAAAATGAGCCAATCCTTTTAGCTGCATCCCACATCCCTTTGTGCTAAGAGGGTCTCAGGTTCCTCTCCGGGGGCTGCTGGACACCCACCTCATTGATGCGGATCTGCTGGAGCTCCTGCTCGGCTGCAGTCAGCGGGGCTGGGGCAGAGCTGGAGGACACATGCTTTTGGTAACCACTCAGGGACACGTCCTCCTGCAGACAGAGGGACAGGGAGACACATCGGGGCAGTTACCACTGCAGGACTGCATCCATCCCCATCCTTGAGAGGAGTCTGAGCAACCCAGTGGGTCTTGGGCTTCCTCCTGAGTAGTGGTCTTGGATGCCTCCATGCAAATCCCACTTGATTCTGAACAGTGCTTATGACTGTTGATGCCTGTTCAGACCACCCTGGCTATGGCTGTGGGCTCCTCTGGCTGATTAATGGAGCTCATTAGCATGGAAGTGAGAGGGAAACACAGAGCCCACAGCCCAGAAGCAGCACAGCAGGAGCAGAGGGGGGATGCTCCGTGGCTCCCACCGGCACCAGAAGCCCAGTGGGGCTGATGCCCAGGAGGCCCTATGCAACTCCCTCTACCAACTGCCTATGGAAGAGAAGGAGAAACCTCCAAGACAGCAGATAACCCTGGCACACAGGAAGCTGTCACTGCTGGAGTGACACTGCCACCACCTGGTGCTTCTTCTCCCACTCAGTGTAAATCTCCACATCTTGGAGCCGTCCTCCTGCCTCTTCTAAGGCCTCTATCACAGACCACAGCCATGTGGGTAGGAGAAAGCAGCAGTGGCCACCCAGGAGACTAAAGCGACTAAAGGACCAACCTTTGTGCTGTTCCGTCACCAAATGCCAGCATCCCACATCCCACCACCCAGGCACTGAGCCCAGGGTAGGCTGCTGAAATGCAGGGTTGGACCCAAAAGGCTGCCCAGGAACCACCACTGTACCTTCACTGTGCCAAACATCTCGTCCTTTATGTGTCCCCCACCAAACTCCTTCTTCACCGTGGCTCTGGTGGCAGCGTAGAGCATCTTCAGCCGGACCTGCCGAGGAGAGGGGCGGCAGCGCCGTCACAGAGGGGCACGGGGGACCAGAGAGGGGCCCAGTGCTCATAGCCACCACCCACAACCAGCTCCACAAACCTCAGCCCCTCCTGGGAGCAACCACCAAGTTTCCAGCTTGGTCTGATTTCTAATGGCAGTATCTTTGGGTAGGGAGGAGGCGGGAAAACCCATCAGCACTATTTCCAGGGCTGCTGGCGCCTGGCACAGCCTTGCCAAGTGCAGCCCACAATCCCACAGTTTTTTCCATGCTGTGCTTTCCAATCCCTGAGCTCCAGTGTGTCATTTCTCCCCCACACCTGGGTTAGAGGAGGCACAAATACCACAGGAGCCACTTAAAAGCGACTTTTGCCTTTGGCACTTCTATTGCCTCATTCTGCACAACGCAGGGAAAAGCTTTGGCAGGTGCTCCTGGGCACACACTGTGCTTTTGCAATAACACCCTCAGTGGTTTGTTGAAAGACACACATTTAAAATATCTATTAATATATATAGACATGCATATGTACATGTACACACATATAACATGATATATCATTTTATTATAGTTGTATATAGATGTATGTATACATATAAATATGTATATATAATAGTATCTAACTGTTAGATATAGACCAAGAAACTGCAGTGGGTCTTTTTATATATGCATGTTATAATATATAAAATATTATTTGTGTATATGTATTTATATATATGTGTATCAATATATATGTCAAGTGCATGTATTAACATGGCAGTAAATCTATATAGCATAAAGATTACATAAAATATATAATAAGTATATATATGGGTATATATGTGTCTATATACATGTTTGTATGTATATGTGTATATATATGTGCAAATATATATATGTTCACACACACACACACACACACACACACGTATACAGATGGCAAGCACACATGTTAACACAGCAATAAATGTCAAGGCTACCAAAAGCCTGTTCCACAGATGTGCTCAACAGGATGGCATTTTCCAAGCCGTCCTGCTGACATCCTCTAAACCTGCCTCTCATCCAGCAGCCCTTTGTTGCCCACTCTCCACCACCTGATTCTGGAGCCAGGTCCGGAGAAGGGCCAGCAGTTGATCTGCATCAGCCTTGAGCAGAGCATGGCCAGGCTGGAGGCAAGTCAGTGCAGTGCCAGCTCGTACCAGCAATGCCTTCAGCCAGAGCTGCAGTGGGATGTCTCTATCCTGGCCCTGCAGTCCATACTGTTCGCCCCTCTACATCCCAGCCCCTCCACCTCCTCAGGCAGTGCTGCAAGGAGGACAGAGACACAGTCGCAGTGTATCTCATCATGTCTTAAAAAATTCCTCCATCCCCAAAGCAGTCTCCACTTCTTAACCTGGGGACAGTGATGGAGGGTGTGAATGCTCCTGCTCACTCCCAGAGCGAAGTCACCTTGGCCAGCATCTCCTCCTCCCTGCCCCTCCCAGAGCACGCCCGTGTCCCCACGCTGGGGAGCCACAGCCCAGCACGGAACTCACCGGGGAGCTGTCGGGGGACCAGGAGATGAAGAGCCACTCGTAGCCCTGGGCGTTCTGGCTGTCCAGGCGGTACAGCAAATAGCACGGCTGCTGCTCGTCCAGCAGGGGCAGCACGAAGGTATCGTAGTCAGCGTCCCAGCGCCGGGACAGCTCTTTGTGGGCTCCCAGCACAAGCTGCTCTGGAAGAAGACAGGAACGGTGCTGTTAGATGAAGTCAAGGCTCACCTTGCAGAACCCCCACCCAGGAGATGCTGTGACTGCTGTGGAGGGGCTGGTTTTCTGCCAGCATCCCACTGCCTCCCGTCAACCATCTCCTCCAGTGCTCCTCACTGCCAAGGTCTTCTGTGCTCTCCTTCTTCTTCCCGTCTGCTCCCTCCAGCTGTCCCCAACCATCCCTCCTTCCTCAAAGCAGTACATTAGACCTCCCCCATCCCACCTGGACAAGCTCTGGGGGCATTAGAACACCACCAGGGACAAGAGAAGCCATCACCACTTGGAGTGCTGAGAAAAATAAAGAGCTCACAGCAAAATCCAGGACAATGAGCAGAGGCTGCTCTCTCATACTCCCTGTAACTTCAGGGAGGTCAAAATCAGAACTGATACCCAAAGCCTGTGTCTCTGGTAACCAGTGATGTGCCACAGACCCCAGCCTGGGGGGAGACCATGCTGCCAGGGGAGCCCCAACTTCTGGAAGCAACCTATGTATTTCACACATGTGGCAGCATCTCCAGTATCTGAAGGGGACTTTTTTCAGCTGCTACACAGGTGGCAATGGGAGTGATAGACCTTTGAGCTGGGCACTGCTCAGCTGGGATGCAAACACCTACAAACTTTGGGATGGAGGGGTGGCACTGGAGATGATCAGTGTACGTTACTGCAAAGCAGACTGTATTTTTACTACATTTGTAGATGCAGAAAGGTCTACATAGATCACGGAACTCAGAACAAGGTGTAGGAAAATCTGTAGGTGTCAAAGCAAAATGAATTAGGGCCTTGGTCAACTGGCACTTGAGGGGATGCTTGGTCTGACACGTGCCCTGCCTGGACCTCTGCCCACAGCCCTGCTGCACACTGGGAGACAGGGAACCACTTAGCTGGGCCACAGCCCTGTCCCAGCTCATTCAGCCCAGCAGCTCCAAAATGGCAGGAAAATTTTTAAAGAAAAAAGCTGAGAAATAAAGGGTTTGGAAGGAACTACTCTCACCCTGTCTTCCCACCCAAGCAGGACATTCCCCATGACAGCAGTGCAGCCTTTCAATGCCCAGTGCTGCCCTGGCATCTGCCATCACATGCTGAATCCAGCTATTTGTGCGTGGGTAGCACAAGTTACTGGTTTAGTTACAAGGACAGCAGAGAACAAGGTAATAGAACGACTGTACCTGCAAAATTACCTGTTTGAAGAAAGAAGTATAAAAACTTTATGTACCTCTAAAATAAACACAAAGCCATGCAAATGGATTTGTGCATCACAAAGGCCTGAGATCCCAGAGAGACTGAAGGAATTTCACCTGGCCAAACCCACTGGCAGCTCATGGGTATCTCTGCAGGACATACCAACACATCACGCAGGAAGCAATCGGTGCTGAGTCACTCCAGGCTATTCCTGGGCTGTGACTAAGCTGGACCCCGGCTGTGTCACTGTGAGCTGGCAGCCTCCAACTTTCCCCTGGGCTCTTTGTAGTTGTGCTCAATCCATTCAAGGCCAAATTTTTCTCCTTGGGAAGAATCAGGAAAGGGAAACTTGAAGAAGCCACCTTTCAGCAAAGCATCATCAACAGCTCTGGTTCTTTCCAGTGCCATTTCTGCTGGGAGCTGCTGCTGGAAAAGCAGAGCTGTGAGTGTTTCTGGCCCTCAAGGTGCCCCCAGCACTCACTGCACACAGGCTGCCTCACTCTGAAATGCCCAACAAGGCAGCTCTGCCTTCAGCTCTGGCAGGTGCCGTGGGGGGACAGCACAGGAGCCCCAGTTTGCAAAGCTCAGTGCACAACATCATCTAAGTGTAAAGAAATGCACCCAACAGGAAAGTCCACAAAGTCAACCTTCTCCAGAATCCTGCTGGCAGTGAGGGGCAGAGCATCATCTAAAAACACATTGAACCACAAACTGCTCTCATGCCAGGAAACTGCTGCTGAGCCTTGGTGCACATCCTGCTGTCCCAGTCTTCCTCCATCCAACCCTGGCTTTTCCCAGTAGGTCTCCAAAGGCAGCATCAGCTCAAATGGCTCCAAAAGGCTGCTCAGCCATATATGTGGGCTTGGGGATGCCTAGAGCACCTGCCATAAGGCTCCCTGCACCATCTTCCTCTCCTTCTACCCACTGTTGCCTGTTCCAAAATGCCTGAGACAAATGCGCTGCAGGGCACAAAGTGTCTGCAAGCCGTCAAAGATGGAGGCTCCTCTTCCACATCCCCTCTTTAGGCAGGGCAGCTGGCTTGTCCTCTCCAGTCTGCTTGGGACACATCCCTTCCAGGATGAGCATGCTGGAGTCCCTCTGTCTGGCTGTGACATCTGCCTGGCCAGTTGTTACTGCCCAAAGCTCTGTCTCTGGTGGGTACCAGCCAGCTGATGTTCACCGTGTTACCGAAGCCTGGTGGCCCAGGAAGGCCAAGCACCTGGTCCCTGAGCCAGGCTGTGGAACCATAACCATCTTGTCCCCAACAGACCCTTTGGCAGCGAGGTGGTCCCAGCAATTCTCCTTCCTCCTGTCTACCCACAGGAGTCTCAGGCTCCACTGCATCTCAGAAGCTTCTGCAGACACTCAAGTTCCTCCAGAGCTACCCATGATCCAGGCCAGGGAAAAGTGGCTGGCAGGGTGGGAGAGCTGGACTGTGAAGCACTGTCTGAAAACACTGTCAAGTGAAGATGGTCCATGAAGCTGCTGCTGACACATTGCACAGATAAATATATCCCACTCATCCTGAGCAGAGATGGTAGGATGTGTTTTTCATTGATGATAAAAAGTCTTCCTTGCTGGCGCCACCAGCCACAACCCAAAGCTTAAGTCCAGGCTTAGGGACATCCATGACTGGTGTTATTCTAACACAAAACTGATTCCTGCTTTTTAAAAGCAAAAGAAGCTGAGAGCACAAAATTGTCACAGACGCTTCAAAGAAACAATGCAGATGTCTCGTCCCAGCACACAGGGACCATGCTGAGGACAAAGCCAACACTGCTGAACCTGCTGTAGCCCCAGTGATGTGTCCCTTCAAGTGGCACTTCCAGTCCTGCTGCTCTTCCAAATGGGGCTTCACAGCCACTCCAAAGGTCACCACGGGCTCCTTTTGACCACATCCACCTCAGAATTTGCAGCACAGTCCTGGTGGCCCACCCAAGGGAGGTGGTGACAGCAGCTTGGCAGGACATTAATGTCCCCGCTGCTGTGAGAAACAAGTCATTCATATGCAATTGTATGAGGCTGAGGTGATGGAAAACTTACACCACAGTGGCTCCCTGTTGGGATGTTCAATCAGTGCTTTGCTCCGCTCACATGCTTGATAAAGGTAGAGGCCACTCAAAGGCACCTTTCCTTGGGACAAACACAGGCAGGTGTTTGTTTCATTACTGCCTCCTGGGCTAGGGGCAGTCCTGAGGGATGGGACGAGTAGTGTCCCTTGTGGGAGGAAATTGGGGGCCCTGTGTCACAGAGCACCCCGCTGCCCACCGCTGAGCCCCTCCTTACCTGGTGTGAGATGCCACATCCAAGGAGGAAGATAGATGCCTGTGCATCACCCCTAACCAAGGCCCCACAATCCCTGCAGCAGTTTGTCACAGGGCTCCCATCAAAATTCGACACAGCATCAGCAAAAGCCCAGCACCGATCCCAGACACTGGTGTTGCTCTGCTGGCAAAGTCATTGCTCCCTTCTGGAGCTGCCCCAGGGCTCCAATAGCTGCTCACCAGCACAGCCAGATTTTGGTCTTGTATTTCAGGTCTGGGCCTGCCACGTGCCAGGAAGCCCCAGCAGCATTTTGCTTGAGGTTTCCAAAAACACAAGCTGACACCGCAGCGGTGAACAGGAAAGGAGGAGAGGAAACAGAAACAGAGAACAGACGTGGTGTAAATCAAAGCACTTAAAAACTGGGACTTACCATCCTCGATGATGACCTTGATGAGCCGAACTGAACCGTTTCGGGCTTTGGCAAAAAAATCCCTTAATTCTGTGGTGGCTGAAAGAACCAGAAACATTGTGATCAGATTTAGCAGTCAAAGCAGGTGCTGGGCTCTTGGTGACTGAGCAGGGAGAGGGTTGACTTGGCAGGATAGAAACTGAATAATTTTAAAAAAATTAAATCCTGGTGCCAAAAAAAAATTGTAATAAAAAATAGTAATAAAAAATCAAAAAAGCTGAGAGCAAAGTGCTGTGTCTCCCTGAGGTATCAGAGTTAAATAGCAGCTGGGAGCACATGTGATCCAGAGAACTTGATACTTGGTCTGGGTGAACATAATCACCCAAATTTAGACGATGGCTTGGCCAGTGCAGGCAGGGAGAGCTCAAGTGACAAGTTGATTCACTTTACAGAGTGGCAGGGTTTGCATAGTAGGGGTGGTTGGAAGATGTCCCGACATGCTGTGACATCTCAGTCTTGTGACACGTGGCAGGATGCTGCTCCCGAGTGGCTGGGAACCAGCACAACTCCAAACTGGAGGCACTGGTTTGAAGCTGAGCCCCTGGGGAAGGGAAAGACAACAGCCCCAGGGTTTTGCTCCAGAGTCAGCAGAGCTTTGACTGCAAAAGGCTTTTGGGAAGTGTTTTTGGAGCCACCTTCTCCCTCATCCCCCATCCCTGAGCACCGGGCAATGGCCACTGGTCTTTGGCATCCTGTCAGGAGGCAATTGGAGGCAGCGGATATTGAAAGAGCAGCCCACAGCCAGCACTGGAGGCTTCATCTGCCCACCCTGAAAGCATTACTGGCACAGAGCTCCCTCTCCCACCCAGGACATGCTATGTGTGTAGGTGATGCCCAGGAGATGTGGCCTGGAGGGGCTGATCCCCCCTCCCCAACAAGGAGCATGTCCCAGGCTGGCTCCCTCTAGAGCCCCTTTGGTTACAGCCACGCAGCCAAGGGGACCCCGAGAATGCAAAGCTGCTGCACTTGTTAGAAATACCACAGAAACCGGCATTGCAAAGATTAGAGCCCTAGACAAATGCACCTCAGTTCACACCAGGATCTGTGCTCAGAGTCACCATCACCAGCTCCCCACTCCTGGTGCTTTGCTGTGCCACCTGCCCAGTACTGACGGCTGAGCCAAAGTAGCCAGCAGCAGAAAGGAACGCTGCTTGTGTCCCTGGAGCCTGAGAGTGCATAGGACGGAACCCTGCTTTGGTCCCCAGAGCTTGAGAGTGCAGTAGGAAGGAACCCTGCTTGGGTACCTGGAGCCTGGGAGCATCCTTGGTTAAGGCACGTTGTAAAGGAAACCATCCCTGCATCTGTTGGAAAGGTGCAGTGGTGGGACATGCCATCCTGGGCCAGCAAGGACCATATCCATTCTGGTCCAGTCCCTCCAGCAGTGGCACAGCCCCAGCATCACCACAGGAGGAGCCTCAACGTTACCCAGGACCCACTCAAGGGACACAGGTGGCCATTGACTGTCACACAGCAGTGCCCTCTGGCCCCTGGAGCCAGATCCTGGGCTGGGGCACTGCCTGCAGCTCCCCCAGCCCCAAGGGAGAAGGAATTCGTTCCACCAGCTCAAAGCCTGCCATGATCAGAGGTCCAGGCTTCCCCTCCCACGGAGAGAAGAGGCACCCATGAGGCAGAGCTTCCAGGCTGGTTCCCTGCAGGCAGCAGCGCTCCCATACAAACCCAGAGATGCTATCCCAACAGGACCCTGCGGGAACAGGCACACAGACACCCCAGTGAAGGCACAGCACTCCTTATGGCATTTTAGGGGACACTCAGAAGGTTTGCTGGTATAATCCCATCACAAGCAAACCAACCTTCTCCCTCCATCAGCATCAAGCCATGTAGGTCTTCCAGTTCCCAGAGCAGACCATCATGCTCTTCCAGTGCCAGCTGGGAGCTCAGCCCGCTCCTGCTGTGCCCAACCAAGGATATTCTGATATTTTTAGCCCCTTTCCCTGTTGAGAGGGACTGTTTCCTTCTGGCAGCATCTGTGGTTATTGCAAACACAAGAGGCGGAAGAGAGAGACATTTATACACCCAGGAAACCTCATGCAGGAGACAAAAGCTCCTAATAAGCATTAAGTTTCACCAACTCCTGTTACACTGCCAAAATGGGAGAAAGTAACATCCGTCTTGGATGCTTCCATAGCATCAAGTTTGGGGAAGAAAGAGGAAAGCTCTGCAGCACTAACCAGTTGCAAATCCCTCTGGCCTGACCCTATCCTTCCCAGAACCTAAGGGCACGTGGTGGGGGGCTGAAAAATCAGGAATCTGAGCAAATGCAACCTTCTAGCCCACATGGAAATGCTAGGAGTGCCCTGAAGTATTGGATCAATGGCTGGGATGATTGACAGTTGAGTGACTGACAAATGATGACCAAGAGCTGGGACCTGTGTAGGTACAGAGGGGCTGAAGAGGACGAGGAAAAGCTTGGATGCTGCCAGAGAAGCCAAATGCACCACTGGAAATATGACAATGTCTGCTAGTGAGGGAGACTATTTCCAGAGGAGACAGCAGCAAAGCTTTCAAAAATACCTCAGAGGGGGCTTCCAAGCTTTAATTCTGCTGAAACAAAAATTTTAAAAAGTGATTTTCACTTAAATAAAAAAAAAAATCACCAGGGTGTCTTCAACGTCCCCTTCTGTCTCTCATGACACAGGGAGAGGAATAAACCAGCTAAGGTTTTGAGCACAAGCTTGGCAAGTGTTTCATTACAGCATGATTACAACGTAATTGGCACAGCAGACTCGACGAGATGGCTCACATGCCTGAAATATTAATACAGAGCTCCACAGCCAGCTCTGGAAGAAAGGCAGAGAGGAGATCTCACCCTGGAGATGGTACTTCTGCCTCATGGCATCTCCCTGCCCAGAACTGTCCAGGATACAACTCAGGGGTTGAAAATCCCACATGTGGCAAAACCATAAAAACCAAGGAAAGGAAGGAGCAAGAGGGCAGAGGACTGGAGGGGACCCACACATCCAATTCCCCTTCTAGGTATGGGTTCCTGGAAAATTCTGAAATAAATAATCCAGAAACAAACCCAAGCTGGGCTACAGCCTGTGGTGATCCACTGAGTCCACCTTGCATGAGATCCCTCATGCTTCTTCCAGTAGAACCACAGACCTGTGGGCTTCAGGGGTCTCAGCTCAGCTTCTAAATGTCTCAAGCGAGCTTAGGAAACACAGGGGTGGTGAATCTCTATGGCATGGACACAAAACCGCATGGATAACTCACTCAGGGAGGTATCAGAGGCTGGATCCAGCAAGGTCTCCTGGGGACCTGTGGTGGGTCCAGGTTTATCCACATTTCCGTGAACACTTCTGGCAGCTGCAATAGTGCTTCCCACAGCTGTAAGGTGGGAAGCTAGAGGAGATGCAAGCACACGGTGGAGAAAAACTCACTGTTCTGTCAGGAGACTGGAGAAATGGGCTGGGAAAAAAAGAAATAGGATGAAACTCAATAAGAAGCAAAGTACCAGAACTAGGGGCAAGCCCAGCTGCACCAACGCAGAGCAGGGTCCAGCAGCTCCAGAGAAGGGAGGTGGGTCACAAGCCAAGTTCAGGTTAGTTGCTTCATGTTGCTGCAGGCAAAGTCACTCATGAAGGCACGAACAAGAGTGTGACCATGTTACTTTGTGCTGACAAGGCTGCAGGCACAGCAGGAACAGCACACCCAGGCTCAGCATCGTGCAAGGAGCATGGCAGAGCACAGACAGCACCTGTGCCAGAAGGCACAGCATGCAGGAGCAACCAAAGGAACCAGGGCTGGTTGGCCCAGAGGAGAGTAGAAAACCCATGAACAACGTATACTTGTTTTCCAGACCAAAATATCAGGTCACACCTTGGCATTTGGGAAATCTCATGATGAGGGTGATCAAACCCTGGGAAGGACACCGTGTGTCCATTCCTGCCCTGAAAAACCTCCAGAAACGCTCTGGGATGTAGTTGCTTTGAGGCAGGGTGAGCTTGGTGGCATCTCAGGAACCCTCTGGCCTTTCCACAAGGCAGCCCTGCGGTCAACCCTCCTGGCAGACATGGTGAGCACAAGCACCTGTGCCTCCTCAGCCACCCACCCCAAAATCGCCTCCAGCCACCAAGTCGTGCAGCACCTCCCTCTCCCACTTGTTTGTAGGCTGCAGATGAGTTGTCCTCTGTTCATGAGCCACCTGCATTTAGCAGCCTGCTAACAGGGTGTCCCAGGCCCCCCTGCACCACACAACCTCCCACCCATGCCCAGCAGCACCTGCCACCCATGTGGGATGGAGGCTGAGCAGAGTCAGCCATCGGCACCAGGGCACACAGGCTGAGCAGCTCGTGGTGTGGCAGGGAGGTGATGGTTTGGCCAGTGGTGGCCTGCAGGTGGCCCTGACCCTGCAGGTAAGCTGCCAGAGGAGAATGAAGCTTGTGGTGAGAAGGCACAGCTGTGCCTTCCCTCTGGCAGCACCGAGCAGGCACAGACCAAAGCCCAAGACCCCTGAACTCAGGGAGCAGCAGAGCAGCCAGATCCTTTCCCTACTGATCAGATGTGCTGCTTGCAGTCAGAGCAGACAATTCTCTGCACTGGGATGTGCCCATTTGGATCAGCCCCCAGCAGATTTCAGCGCTGGGCTTGAAGCCTCATGCTTGTCTTAAATTGCTGAAAGATGGTGCTTGCAGGTACCACTCCACCAAATGCTGTTCCCAAACCCAGACTTTTTTCGATGTTTACGAGCCCCAATTAGCTTATCTGCGCAGAGCCGGGCTGTAAAGAGGCCGGAGAGGGACACAGGCACCCGGCAGTGATGACAGCCATAGCCACAGAAACGGCCACTGTGTCCCTAGGGATGCCAGGGTGGGTGCCAGCGATCCCCCGGGAAGCACCGCGGGGATGGGGATGGGGATGGAGGCGACAGCCACGGCGCCTCCCCCGCGCCTCCCCCTGCTCCATTCCACTCGCTCGTCGGGGGAGCAACAGGTTTGTGCTTATCTGCCCCTCCCCAGTCCCCCCATCCCGATGCCAGCACTGAGCTCCCAGATCAATAATAGATGCTCCCTGAAACAGATGCCTCTCTCAATAACATTGAGTCACCTTGTCGTCCCGACGGGAAACTCGAGCCTCCAGCCATCAATCTTTCATTCCCTGGACATAATCGTCAAGTTGATGCGATTTCAAGTAGCTGCTTCCCTTTCACCGTCCGAGGCACAAGCATGCCTGGGATGCAACAGGGAAACTCTGCCAAAAATCCAGCCACAAACCCAGGCAAAACTTGTCCAAGCTCCAGGGATGCTTGGCCAGACAGAAGTGGAGATGCTGATGAATAAAACATTGTTATACCTGTACCACCCACACTTTCCCTGCCCAGGCAGCTCTGCCCAGCTCCTGTCTGGGCATTCAGTAAAAAGACACAACTGCAACAGGCACAAAACAGCTTTTGCTGCTGCTAAAATTCCTTCTTTTCAGTCTATCCCAATGTAACTCCGTCATGCAGCACCAGCTCAACCCACTTGCTGCAGAGCTTTTCCGCTGACGGACACGCATGGACAGTTTAAGTGCTAAGAGGATTTTATTTCTCACCACGGAAAAAATAAATATGTCCTTGCAGGGAATCTTTTCTGCAGAAAAAAGCTACAGATGTCAGAAGAAAATAGAAAGAAGGAAGGGAGGGGAAAAGGGGGCAAGAGAGGAGACAGCAAAGCTTGTCTGCCAATTTTCTGTGGGGCTAGGCTGTATTCCTGCAGGATTTCACATGGATGACTCCTGGTCTGCAGTGCAAATCCTGCCCAGAGACTTTCAGCCAACACCAGCCATTTGCTTCTCAACACCCGATTTTCCACATGGGTGCCCACAACCTGTCGTGTCTCCACTTTGCCACCTCAGACCAGAGCCACTCAGCCCTTCCCTTGCTCCCACCCTGCAGGCACCATCAGTTGGATCCTGGAGCAAAACAGCAATGCCAGCACACATGGCCTTTCCTTACCAGAAATTGCTGGTTGCTGTTCCTTTTCTCTGCCCAGTAAAGCCACCACTGGGAGCACTGGTTTGGGCACTGAGGGGAACAAAGACCCAGGGACAGTCCCTGGCAGTGATCTCATTGCATTTACAGTCTCTCACTGCACGTTTTCGAGGAATTTCCTGTCCCCCAGCACTTAAGGTCTTTACCTTCAAGAGGTTTGATATCTCAGGGCATTCATCTGGTGTTCTACCCATGCTGCCATCCACTCGGATAAGGGCCATTCTCTGAAGTGGGCATCAACCTCTGAGCTGGGTGTTGGCCCCAGAAAAGAGCTCACAAGCAGAGACCAGATCCTCAAAACCATCCTTGCAGCAGTCTGGTGCCCTCTGTGCCCCATGGATAACAGGGGCCAGGAACCAGCCATCCCTTCCCCTCCTCCTCCTCCTCCACTAATGGCACAGTGTGACACTTTCCTGGTTAGGGGGTTATTCCAGCATCCCAGCCACAAAACTGTCCCCAGGTTCAGGTGTCCAGGTGTCTCAGGAGCCAGTGCTGCCTCCCAGCACAGCAGAGGCAGAGGGGCTGAGGATGTGGTGGATGGGGAGTGAAGGTCCTTCTGTCTCCTCAGTGAAGAGCCAGGAAACCAGCTTTTTTCCAAGGAGACCTTTGCAGACCCAGCAGTTCTCGAATCCTGCCTCTTTGCTCCTTTTTTCTCCATCTTGCAGCATTCCTGTCTGTGTGGTTATGCTTCTCCTCAAGCAAACATCCATTCCTACCACGTGTTTTCCCAGTGCAAGATCCAGACCTGGGGCAGAGTGGCAGCTCAGGTGTGGATGGAAGCGAAGGTCATTCCCTACCCCCAGGTCTTGCTACCTCCCCCAGAAAGAGCAGGTACCAAAATCTATTTTTGGGTTGAAGAGACAACATGTATTTGATTTCTTTACCTTTTAGATGAAAAAAAATCCTCTAAGAGACTTCTCTCTATCGAGAAGTCTTGAAAGAGAGATCAAAGCAACTGAAAGCAGATGACCTCCCACCAGCATCAAAGCCCTGGTTCAGCATCGCCTTCCTAAGGTTTCTAAAGTTCTAAACTCAAGCAGTGAATGCTGTCCCCATCTAATGCCACTGAGGGCAGAACAGGGACTGCAAAAATACTTAATGAATCCTTCCAGCTGTAACTAAAAAGTAGGTTTCCATCCCCAAAAAGCCTGCAGCACCCCTTGACAGCTTCCAGCCGCCTCCCCAGCCTGGCAGTCTCCATGGCAGCCTGGTTTAACTGCTGGCTCCTTCAAGGGAGCTGCCAGGGATACACACAAAAAAAATAATAACTAGCCTCTTGCCCCTGCATGAAAGGCTCAGCCCTAATTACACACCCTGAATCCTCAGCTCTCACTGCCATTGCTTCCCCTCCCCAAGGAGCACCTATTCCTCCCCCAAAGCTGGGGTGATGTGGTAGCATTGCAGCAACAGGCTGCTCCAGGGGTTCCCTATGACCATATCACTCTGCTCTCACATGGATCTAGCTCAGTGTCAAGCAAAATCCCTTGCCAGCTTGTCCACAACCTCCCCCAAGCCAGCCATCGGATCTGATCGCAATTCCTCTGGGAGCAGATGCCTTCCTGCAAACATGGGAGAAATGGGAATGAAAAACCACAAAGCAATGGGTGCACACAAAGATAACAAGGCCCCAGAAACCAGGAAGATGCAGAAAATCCCTCCTCCTCAGCAAACAACAGACCTCAGCGCCTCAGCAGAGGGGATGAAAGTAGCAGTGGGATTGCTGTTCCTCATTCGATACAGAATCTGCTCTTTGCTGAGCAAATGGATTAATTTGATCACTGCGCTGGGATGGGGAGGACTGAAAGACCCCAAATCCCCCTTGGGGGATTCCTTTAAAGCCTGGAGTGCCCCAGCTGAGCATCACAGGTGTTAGAGGGACAGATCTGTGTTCAGAGAGGAAACAGCAGCTTCCCGGAAGAGGCCCCAGAGATGCCCAATCTGCTGCAATGGCAAGACTACCCAACATGAGTTATTTTCCATAACCACGGGGAGGCTTTTACACCACCACCAGCTTGGGGATCTGCTGCCAGGGCAGAGCAATCGGGTGGATCCCCACCCTGCATTGCTGCAGCTCTTCAGGGGAAGTCTGAGTCCCTTCCCCTTTCTGCTGATGGGGCACGTCACGTCCTACAGGCAACGGTGCCTCACGGTGACTCCCGGCACTGGTCGCAGAGGGTTTGCCAAGCAGTGGGCAACCAAGGTCAGGGAAGGTCAGTGCTCCCAGAGGGAGCCAAGCTGGCACATCTCCCTCTGTGACAGCCACAGGGTGCCAGGGAGGATCACACCAGTGGCACAGGAGCAGCCAGGCAGAGCTGAGAGCAACAGGCAGCAGCCTCTTGGGGCACACAGCACGACAGGCTCAGCCTGCCCAAACCCCACAGAGAGCTCTGCAGAGCAGGCTGGCACACCCAGAGTTCAGGCGGGCACTGGGGTCCAACCTGATGACTTCTTTTTTTTTTAAATTACTATTACATTTTTCACAACACAGGGAACATTTAATTAGAGCTTCAACTTTAGGATTTAAGTTTAAACCAGAAACAATGAATTTGAATCCAAACATCGTCAACCATCAGCTCTCCTGGGCGAAGCAGGAGAAACATCCAAGCACCCTCGCTGGCCACTTCTGAGCTACAATCCCTGCAGGAGCATCTGGAGGAAAAGGATGCTCTTGATCATGCTCAAGGAACAAGGGTGGGCATGAAGGAAGAGCAGGCACGAATTTACACCCTGGTGCAAAGGTGCTAGCCCTGAGGAAGGGAGCTGTGAGGCCAATGTCCCGGCTCTCCTCCCGGGACAGGCTGCAGGGCTGGATTCACAGGAGCGGGGCTCCAGGCGTGGCTGCTCTCACATCCCTGCTCGCATATTGATTCGGTTACATAAATTATGCAGCACCTCTACTCCTGATTAATATTGCTAATTGAGCTGGGAGGCAGGAGGGAAATACCGTAAGGACACACAGTCAGTCATGCATCAAGTGCACCCAAAAACGCAAAAGCCGCCGTCTTGGGGCGCTGCCTGGGTCATGGGGGAAGCGGCAGAGAAACTGGGGAGCAGGAATTCACTCGGTCTCTCCGCAGCTCCCCTGGGCTGAGGGCAGCTGAGGTCAAGCTTCCCCGCCGGGAGGGGAGCGGTGGCCGGGGCTGCGGGCAGGCAGATGTGCGTGACACATCTGCCCGAGCGTGTCACAGCGGCTGTTGAGCATCAGCCCAGACAAAGGATGCGGGAGAGCCCCGCACCGGCGGCACCCCAGGGCCAGACCCCCCTCCCGCAGCTCCTCCCGGCACCCAAACGCTCCGCGCCTGACTCAGTGTCCCCCTCCCCCGCTACTCGCAGGAAACCTGCCGGCTCCTTCGGGAAGCTTCATCTTATCGCCCCCATCACCACCGCTGTCGCGACACCGCCCGCAGCGCGGCGCGGCGGGGGATGCGCGGGGCGCGGCCGGGGGGGGTGTCCCGCGAGGGGCGCAGCGGGGCAGCCCAGCCCGGCCGGGGGTCCGGGGTCTGCGGGGGTCCCGCGGGCAGGGGCTGGGCGGGGACGGCGCTC
>JAWWEV010000024.1:14767956-14791245 GCA_035583235.1 Hafferia zeledoni | reverse complement strand
ATGGCTCCGCTCGGCTCGGCTCCGCTCGGCTCGGCTCGGCTCCGCCGCGACCCGGGCAGGAAACGGCTGGGCCAGGCAGCACCGCCCGTTCCGGAGCGCGGGGCCGCTGCGCTCCGCTCCGCACCGCCCCGGGGCGGGACCGCGGGAGGAGCCGCCTCACCTGCCCCGCCATGTCGGGCGAGTGGCTGCGGCGCTGGCGAAGGGGCGGCCCCGCAGAGCGCCCCGTCGGGGCCCCGGCACCGGCCCCGGGGCCGCCCCCCGCCCTCCGCTACCGCCGGCCGAAGTTCGTGCCCGGCGGCGCCGAGGAGACCCCGCGGGGCGGGCGGGACGTGCGGGGCGCCGGCACCGAGCGGACCCTGCCCTGGGGCGCGGGATACGCCGAGTGAGTGCGGGGCGGGCAGCGGGGCCGCCTCGGGAGGGGCTCCGGGAGAGCCGCGGGGCGGGACAGGGCGGCTCTGACGGGGCTCTGAGAGGGTTTGGAAAGGGGGAGTAGCGCAGGTTTGGGTGAGGGTTAGGGTTTAGCCCTTCGGCTGCTGCCCCCAGAGCTCGCCCTCCCTCCCCGTCTGCGGGTCAGGAGGGAGCGCCTTCCTGCTCCACAAGAGGGGTTTGACGTGGCGGTGTGTCCCCCAACCCCCGCCCACCGCGTGCCACCCGCGGGGCCAGTGCCAGTGCTGTGACAAGTAACCCCGGGAGCACCTCTGGACGTCTGTCCCCTTCGCTCGTAACAAAGTGTCTTTAAAACGAAGGGGAAGATCACAATTTGAGAAATCTCTTGGTTGGCTCTTTTTGTTGGCAGAGGGGATGGATCAGGCAGAACGACTTCAGGCAGAAGCTGTCCCCACATCCTGGCCAGACCGCGTCACGACCCCGTGGGAGTGATGGCACAGTGTGAAATGCAACGAGACCAAACCCCCATCCAGGGACAAACATTAGCAAGGCTGGAAGGAAAGGCAGGGGTGGTGGTTTTGCAATTCACTGTGTCGACAAGGAAATAGCACAGTGTGAACTGCTGCCTGAGGTCAGGGTGCTCCAAAACCACTCACTTGTCCCTGTGTCCCTGGCCAGGCTTTTTCCTGCTGCACATAAAGCACTATTATTTCGATCCTTGAGTTTGAAAGGGAGAATGAAGCTGGAAAGGGCAAGGTGCCACTGTTTGCTGTGGCTGCAGAGCACCCAGCACAGCTGGCTGGGAGCAGGAGAGGTCCAGTGTGTCCCCACATCTTACCTGGAGCATTTGCACCTCCAGGGTTATCAATGCCGAGAAGTCGGAGTTCAATGAGGACCAGGCAGCCTGCTGTCAGATCTCTGTGCGGAGGAGAGAGCCAGGCCTGGAGGAGGATGAGGAATGGCTGATCCTGTGCTCCACGCAGGTATAGCCCCCAGGCAGGCTGTGCTCACCCTGTGGCCAGCCCTTTGCTGCCACGCAGGGCCCAGGTTCAGGAAACACAGGATTGCTCAGTCAGTCCTGCATGTCCATGCAACTGAAACCCTTCCTTGGACTTGTTAAGAGGATCCACATACCCTATGGCCAGCAAACACCCAGCTCTGCCTGTACATGCCATTTCTCCTTCCAAGGGGTTTTCAGCATTTGAGGTCATTCAAGCCCTTTACTTGGTGCCATCACCTTTCCTTTACTGTTTTGGCTCTGCTTTCAAGAGCCACTGTGTGTTGTCATCACCCGGGGGACAGCAGCAGACACCAGGATGCTTTCACCTGGGATCAGGCCCTGCCTCACCTCTTGTGAAATGGCCCCATCTCCCCTAAAACACAGAGGAGGGCAGGTGGTACAAATCCAGACACTGAGATGACAGGTCTGGCAGAGCAGCACAAGGGCATCACATGAGTTTGAACTGCACAAGAGATTCACCAGTGGCAGGGAAGGGCAGTTGAGGTGGAAAGCCAGGCAAAACACATGCTGTGATGTTCTGTGAGCCTGCCATCTGTACAGCCTCTTCAGCCCTTGTCTTCACCTTCCTTTGCTGTCTTGTCCCTCTTCATCGTGACAGTTCCTGACTGTTTGCTACTGGGCGCTGTTTGATGGCCACGGTGGCCCAGACGCTGCCATCATTGCCTCCAACTACCTGCACTACTGCATCAAGCAGAAGCTGGAGGAGGTGGTGGGGGGCATCACAGAGGCCCAGCCCCCCATGCATCTCAGCGGACGCTGCGTCTGTGACAGTGACCCCCAGTTCGTGGAGGAGAAGCACATCCATGCAGCAGACCTAGTGGTGGGAGCCTTGGAGAATGCCTTCCAGGAATGTGTGAGTGCTCCCTGCTGGACGCTGGTCCTGCTGTCCCAGGCAGTCAGTCTGTCCCTCCCCACTGCCCTGGAAGGGCAGGGTCTGCAGTTCTGCAGCTCATTGAGCAGGCAGGAATATTCATCCAAACCTTTAAGTGTGTAGAGATGATACTGAGTCAGACCCCAAGGTCTGCCTCAGATTTATTGCACATCAGCAGTGCTGACCCAGAGCAAAGCTACAGCATCTGTACAGTTCTCTAGGGCTATTGTCACACTTTTACAGTGAGTGCAAGTTTGAGATCTCCCCATCACCCTCCTAAAGCAGTACAGTGGCAACAGCTGTGTTGGCTGTAGTGAAGCAACATCATCTGTCACCTTGCTGGTTTCCTGTGGCCCATCCACAGTCAGTTTTGGTTCTGGATTTCTGCCGGGAGGCGTGAGGCAGGGTGTGGAAAGCAGCAGCTCAGATCATGTCAGTCTCCAAACTTTAAACCAACAGGATGAAGTCATTGGCCAAGAGATGGAAGCTACAAACCAGACAGGAGGCTGCACTGCTCTGGCTGCCCTGTATTTCCAGGGAAAGCTGTATGTGGCTAATGCTGGGGACAGCAGGTGAGTCATAATAAAAGGGGAAAGTTGCTGGGGGGTGGGAGCTGGGAGATAAGCACGATTTTCAGCACCTTACTTTCCTCGTTTCAGCTGAGAAAGAGTTAATTTCCTTCCTAGTAGCTGGTATGGTGCTGTGTTTTGGATTCAGGATGAGAACAGTGTTGATAACCCAACAATGTTTTAGTTGTTGCTCAGCAGGGCTTGCACAGAGTCAGGGACTTTTCAGCTCCTCACCCCACCAGTGAGGATGTTTGGGGGCACAAGAAGCTGGGAGGGGACACAGCCAGGACAACTGACCCCCACTGACCCAAGGGATATTCCAGGCCATGATGCACCATGCTCAGTGTATCAGCTGTGGGAAAGCTGGCCTGGGGCCACTGCTCTGGAACCAGCTTGGCATCAGTCAGCAGGCAGCAAGCCACTGCACTGTGCATCAACTGTTTTGTATATTCTAATTCTTTTATTATTTTCCCTTTGATTTCTGTTCTATTAAACTGCCTTTATCTCAACCCACAGATTTTAGCTTTTTTTCTCTCCTCAAATTCTCTCTCCCCCCCGCCCCACTGTGGGGGGAGTGAGCGAGCAGCTGTGTGGTGTTTAGCTGCCTGCTGGGTTAAACCATGACACTTATTCAATCCAACAGACAGTAAATGTGCAGCCCAGCCATTTCCCTCCTGCCTGGTGCAGGACCTGTTGGAAGAAAGGTGCTCTCATGCCTTCTGGAACGGCTTCAGGATTTCAAGGCACTAAGGCTGCCAGCTGCAGGGCAGCATTGGCATGGTGGTGCAGCAGTGCACTCAGCCTGTCAGGTGTTTAAAACTGTAACGCGATTTCAGAGCATCCTCAAGAGCTTGACGTGGCCTTGGTGCCCCATTCCTCCAGCAGGGAGCTCGGCCACTGTCAAACCAGGCAAGCGCAGTTCTCTGTTGCAACAGTGCAATTGCAATGGGATTATTTGAAATACAGTGGCATTTTTAAACAGTTTTGGGTGCAGAGCTGTTCTCAGGCACAGCTCAGCTTTTCCTTCTCCCCCTTGTAGGGCCATTCTTGTCCTGAAGGACAATGTTGTGCCCATGAGCAGTGAGTTCACACCCGAGACAGAGAGGCAGCGCATCCAGCACTTGGTGAGTGACTCCTCCCACGCATCAGACAATCCCCTGTGCATCCCACTGGGTCAGAGAGGGGGCTTGTGGCAAGAGGACCACCAGCTTTCCTTGAAGACCACTGTGTGGCCAGAATGTCAGCTGGCACTAGGGGGCAAGACTCAGCCAACAGGCTTAGTATGGGAAATGCTCATGTTCTCACTGGAACATGCTTTCCCAATTCTGTTTTCCATTCTGCTGTTGGGAGTGCCAGTCCTGAGGCAGAAGCAGCTTTGGTGCCCTACTTTGCTGAAGCAGAACCTGTCCATCCTCACACCTTTGTTCCTTTCTCCAGGCTTTTCTTTTCCCCAAGCTGCTGGATGGTGAGTTCACACGATTTGAGTTTCCACGGAGGTTGAAGGGAGATGATGTGGGCCAGAAAGTCCTGTACCGGGATTACTTCATGGAGGGCTGGTGAGTCCTTTCTGCCTGAGCATAAGGCTGTGGTACAGGGCAGCTTTACCTACTCCGAGCAGTGGGGAGGTGAAGGGAGAAGGGGCATGTCTTCCTGGTGAGAGCTGGGCTTGATGCTGGTGAAGGATGCTGTGAGCAGCTCCCTCCGACTGAAGGACTGGAGCCCTGGCAGGGGGTGAGAAAACAGTCAAGATGGTCCTTCTGGGATCCACTGAGGTGGGGCTGGTGCAGGGAATCCCAGCCTGGTGCAGGTACAAGCTGGGGAGGAAGGGCAGAGCAAAAAACATCTGGGCATTCAGCAAGGGGTCACCTTCACTGCATCTGCTGAAACAAGTCGTATTCCCCCTTCCTCAGTGAGCTGCCTGTGCATGGGAACACCACAAGGGTTGAATCACAGTTGAAATGCTCTGCCTGGGTTGTACCATCAAGTCAAACAAATCCCAAATGAACAGTGAATTCTCTGTTGCAGGGGATACAAGACAGTGGAGAAGGCTGACCTCAAGTATCCTCTTGTCCATGGTCATGGGAAGCAGGTAGCTTAATGCTTTACACACTGGGAAGGCAGAGCCAAGTCGGTGGCTGGGTGTCCTCAGTGTCCCTGTCCCTCATGGTCACACTGCAGGGCACTATGGCAGATGGGGCTGCAGAGCACCCAGTGCACAGGGACTGTCCTGCACCACACAGACCCACAGCCCTGATACAGCAGCACCCTTGGCTGCCTGGTTAGCGTAAACCAGAGCCCTCTGGAGCAGATCTGCACCCTCCTCCAAAGTACAACAGAGCAGACAGCAGCCCTCAGGCAGCCTGCCCTTTCCTCTTCTTCCTTTACACACAAGAACTCATTTCAGATGAGAACTTACTTCATCAGCTTCCCCTTGGGACTGTCTCCTCTAGCTCTTAACTAGTGCCTTTCCCTCAAACTGTCTTCCTCGAGGTGAGGCTGAGAGAAGGAGCCTGGAGAGGGAAGGAGAAGGCAGAAGCAATGACTGCACACCTCCCAGTGTCTGCCTGCTGGAACTGAGAACAAAGCCCCATCACTACAACCCACATGCCACTGCCTTTGTGGAGTCAGTGCAGAACCTCCTTTGCCAGGAGAAAGGGATATCCCTCCCCTGCTCCAAACCAACCCAGTTTTCTTCCTTGCCACCTCAAATCAAGGGCATGTGCCACCATGGGCTTCCCGAGGTCTGTAACAGTACCCAGAGCATGTGTACTGACTCCAGGAGCACTGTGGGCTGGCAGGAGGCACCCACATGTTCTGGCTGTCTCCACACTCACATCATGGTCACTTCTGATCACTCCTCCATCTCCAAAGTCTCCAGAGGCCATTCTGGGTGATACTTGGAGAAAGATCCTAAAGGCAACACACAGATCAGTCAGGACAAGCCACACATCAGCCTTTAAAGGTGCTACATCCTTATGTTTCAATCCTGTTTTGTTTTGTTTGGGGCCAGGCTCGCTTGCTGGGGACTCTGGCTGTTTCTCGAGGCCTGGGGGATCATCAGCTCAAAGTCATCGACACCAACATTGAAGTCAAACCGTTCCTCTCCTGCATTCCCAAGGTCAGTTGCAGCATGTGGGAAATGGAGGATGGCATAAAAAATCCTGCTCCTCCTCTCTAGCATAAACCTTTCACCAGCCAGGTCTTGGCTGTGTCCTTTCTCTATCCCACTCCTCTCTGGCCATGCTGCCCAGAGAATCCCCAAGACAGAGCAATCTAGAAGCACAGCAGCAAGGGGACATTGCTGGAATTGTCACAGATTCACTCCTGTGCTTTCCAGGTAAATGTATTTGACTTTGCTCTGCATGACATTAAGGAAGATGATGTGCTCATCATGGCAACTGATGGCCTTTGGGATGTTCTGTGCAACAACGAGGTGGCCCATGTGGTCAGGAGCTTCCTTGCAGAAAACAGGACAGACCCTCAAAGGTAATACCAGCTTTGTCATTGTTTTCCTTTCCAAAGAATCTGGTCATACCTAAAGCAGGTTGAGATCACTCTGCTTCCAGTTCAGCTCTGGCATGACCAAGCACTCTTTTCTGTGACTCTGGAAACTGCCTCCTAATCTTTCTCCATCCTAAAGAAACAATTATAAAGGTGGTGTCTTAAAAAACTCTGGTATTTTGACAACATAAAGCCACATCTCAACATTGTTCTTAAGGAAAATAGTGTCATGTTAACCCAAACCCTGCATTTTTCCACCCACAGATTTTCAGAACTGGCCAAGTGCTTGGTGTGCAGAGCAAGGGGAATGAAGAGAGGCCACCAGTGGATGCTGGATGACAGCCATGAGGCATCCTATGATGACATCTCTGTATTTGTCATCCCACTACACAACAGGGAGGAGGACTGACTGTTAGGATGACATGCAGAACCTCTATGCTCCCCACTCTGGTGCCATTCAACACTAACCCAAGTCTGAGGGATTTTTGCTGTGTGTGAACACTGTTCCAGCAAAATCATTTGCAGTGGAACCTGAAAATGCACGGCCAGCACTTGGCAGAGAATGAACAAGAAGATTAGCTCCTTAAAAACATGCAAGAGAGCAACAGTGGGCAACAAATCATTCCCCTTTCTCATTGTTGGGCCAAGGAGAAATTGCAAAGGGGGCCATGCAAACTGAAGGGTACTATTTCCAACGTCTCTACAGTGCAGCAACACTCAAATCCATATTTCTGCTGAACCTTCTCCCTTTTTAATATTGAACAGTAAGGATCGATTGAGATCCAACCAGCGTGAAGAGCTGGCTTTTAATCGGACTTGAACTGGATGCATAAGCTAAAGCTGCTCTCGTATGCATTTGCTGTAATGCGAGAGGTGCTGAAAACCTGTGAGCTGCTGCCAAGCCAGCACTGGGCACGGCTGGGAATGCTGGAGCAGCAGCCCAGACCTTGAGACAGCTGCCACTTGTAGGCAGCACCACCTCAAACCAGACGATGTTGGCAGGTGAAGCTGCACATTGGTGCACAGGAGCCTCCTGTGCAGACGTGCCTTACTGTTATTTAAGAACACTGAAGTGTGTTAGTAACACAGTGTACAGATTTCTAACAAATCTTAGCCCACACTTGCTGACACTTTTTCTATTCAGGTAATTTCTGACAGCAGAGCTGGTTTTGTAGCAGTAGCACTGATGGGAACTGAAGTGTCTACATACATGAGGTGATTTAGTAGAAGAGCTCTGAGTAAAATAAAACCGGTTTGTTGCAATTTGTCTGCAGTGCTGAATTTCAAGCACTTACACTCATTCCAGCAGGAGCAGCAGACATGCCAGAGTTGTGCCTTAAACTCAGAGGATCTACTTCTCAACCCGTTCATTAGCCAGGCAAATTCAGGTCTGGACAAGCTTGCCATCAGAGTCCCCACTTTGGATTTCATTATTTGTTACACAGGTTCCAGGATTCCCTAGAGAAGCAGCCAAACCCCAGTGTGTGTTTAACTTCCACAATGATGAAAGTCCAAATAAAAGTACTTTGTTTTTTTTCCCACACATCTTACTGTGGTGGTGTTCCTGATTGGGGTTTTACACAGATATGGGCTGGAGAAACACAGCCTCAGAAAATTCCAAGGAAGTTTTTGCTTTGTATTTCTCTTTACCAAGAAGCAGTTTGTCACTAGAAGTGTTCCCTTACCAGTACTGCCCCAAGGGCTTGGTGTCAAAAGATGATTTGCTGCAGTGGGAGGAAATTCACCCCAGGAAAGGGGCAGCCTTCTCAGCTATCTCTCATGGTTTAAGCAAGGACAAAACACATTTCCCTCCAGCTTTGCCTTGCCCCCACCTTCTTAAGCTTAAGCTGAAAACAAGGCACATGGGGGTTTGGCCACATTAATGATGTTGGCTGTCCTCCCTTCAGCAGCTGTAATGCTACATTTACATGCATTGACTGTAATGAGCCAAGATTCCTGTTACTCAAATCCAACAAGATATTTTCTCACCTTCTTGCTGAGAAATGGCTCAGCTCTTCCAACCAGACCACAGACAGCTGCAAACACCCCTCTACCTAAGGCACCATACCTCCATAAGCAGCTGTCACAAGGGGCTTTCCTATCCTGTTACTATGCTAGGCAAGAAAACCCTCTTAAAATGGGCAATTTATGTAAGGATAACTTCAGAGAATGACAATTTCCACTACCGAGTTTCTGACTTTCCAAAACATGGATGATTTCCCCATTTCCCCTCTAAGAAACCAGCCAGTTGTATCACACTGGACAAATGCAGAATTTACAGCACTCAAATTATGTCTCTACAAAGTATTTATTGGTCACAGCCACAACACTGAATTCTCCACATACGTAGTTATTTTGTGACAAAGCATAATTTGACTATGTATTTACACTCATCTGGCAGATACCACCGAGGAGTCCAACTCCCCATAGCAGCTCATGACCACAGAGACCAAGTTTCTGAAAGGCTTGCCAGGTTCCCAGCCCCTGACCCAAAACCAAGGTGAAGTCTCTTAAAGTGCTAATACAGTCAAGAGGCATTGGAAAAGATACGCTGCTGCTTCCAAATCTGTCACTGAATTACTCCTGTGCTCCCAGAGCAGGTGTTGGGATATTAATCAAGGACCTGGGAGTGTCAATAATAAGTCTCTCAAGACTGACTTGGAAAATTACACCCAAAATCTCTTACAGCCCAGGCAGATGTGCTCAACTACCACCACTGCTTATTCAGAGGTGGGCTGTTGAGCCTCACTTCCCCCTGGTTTTGAAGAAAGATCTTTATTTCATCCCAAAGTGTTTGGAGGGATTCATCTTTTAAATGTCAAATTTGGAGGGGCAATGCTGTTTCCTGCTTGGCTTCGTTGGTCACTCCGTTAAGACTGGGGAGGGCTGTTTTTCATGAGGCAGTTCCTCCTTAGCTGGTGGCCCTGAGGGGCATAGAATTGCAGCCCTGAGACTCCTAGGGAAGCACATAGAAGCTGGAAGTTAAAAGCTTTATTCACCTTTCCTGTCCAGCTGTCTAGAAACATACTATCCTCAAGTTCCTTGACAATACTTGGCACATTCCCCTCTCTTAAGGGCAGATGTAAAACACTCGGTGCTACATCAACAGAGATGTCTCTGCCTGTGTCAGTGGCAATGGGTCCTGGAAGGCTCAGCTGTAATCCTGAACTGAGCACTAGTGCTCCTGTGCACAAGCCTGTACATCCCTCTCTTCACTCCAGAAAGCCACTGATGTGCCTGTGCATATGTTCTCCTAAAACGATCCTCTGGTCCCCTTTCCTTACACATTTCAAGCCACCACACACCTACGTTTTAGAACACTGCAAGCACCAGAGCGCTAACAACGGTCTTCAGACAAGTGCTCAAACCACACTAACAAAGAGCATTTATAGATTAAAAGACTTTCAACAGCTTCCCTGTGAAACGAAACAAGGAACACGGCCGGAGACTGTCTGTTCACACCCTCAAGCAACAAACTTGATAAAACACTCAGAGTATTTACTACTGAACGCTGAAGTTTAACTGTTAAAATGCACTATATAAACTCCAAATACCTGCGTGTTACAAACCACTGCAAAATACCAACAAAGGTAAAATAGCACCAAGCCTACTGACTTGGGAGTGGCTGAGGCCTGAGATAACCATCTCCTTTTGTGCTGGGCAGCTGCATTTATAGGCAAAGGTGGGACAGTACAGGGAGAGGGCAGCACAAAACTGTCCTCTGCATCTCCAGCAGCAGGCCTGTGTAGCAAGAGGATAAGGTAAGCATCCAGCAAACTCACATCATAGAGCTGTGGTTAGAAATGACTCATGTGGCAGCATCAACAGAGACAAGCCACAGGGCTTGGGGACAGGGTTCAACCACAGCAGGGATCCAAGCACCAATTCCGAGCCTTGTGAGGTCAGTGCTCCTGCCACTGTCACGGGCTCGGCACATGCTGCTACATGAACAGAACCAGCAGTGCAAAAATGCTCAGTGCCCATCCTCAGCTCTTAGCACAGCATGGCTCTACTGACAAGGGCAGGGAAAAAAAGAAAATTAAAGAAGAAAAAATAGAAACAAAAAAGGTAAAAAATAAAAAAAGAAATAGGGGGAAAAAAAAGAAAAAAAGGCAAGAAAATGCAAAACTCAAGCAGATTTACTTTTCCAGAGATGCATGATGTGAATTACAAACAGGGCCCCACAGCTGAGATGAACTTTGCTGTAACGGGGGAACACTGGGACAACCAACCTCAAGAAAATGCTCTAGCACAGCTCACCAGAACTGACCAGCACTCGAGAGCAGAGAGAACAGGCCTGTTTACTGTCTGGCCACCTTGCCAGCATTTCATATTTATGAGTAGGGCAGCACATGTGAGTGGGAGAGGGAAAGAACTGACCTCCCAAGCTGTGATCCAGCACATAAAACCGAGTGTGTTTGAAAAAGCAGGAATGCAGTGAACACCACACTTTCACCAAGCCTGTCCCAGCCTGCTGGTGGATGCGTTCCATCAATGTGGCATTTCAGGTAACTGGAACCAGGCTTGAAGACCAGCCTGCCAGCCTTTTTGCACCACTTGCCCACAAGTCCCTCCACAGCAGGCGAGCATGTCCCTCTCATCTCTTTGTGGGGGTGTTCCTTGGAGCAGGGCCACAGCAAAGCAGGGTCAGCACAATCATGCCTAAGATTTTTAAACCTCATTTCTGAAGACACCATCTGACCAAGGAGGACCAAGCTCTTTAGGGGTTATCACTGGAAACCTGCAGACCCGTAACAAACTGTATGATGGACTGACTGCATGTCAGTTTTACCAACAAAAGGGATACAGGTTGAAGCCTGACGTGGGAAGAGTTGATGGAGCTTATTTACAAACCATGGGGTGGAAAACTGCATCGGTGAAGGTAAACAGCCTAGACACTCCACAATACTGGCCCACATCATATTCTTTTATATCTAAAAGTAAAAAAATATGGCCCATTCCCACTGCCCACCCACCCCATGATATTTACAAGTAAGATCAGCCAAGATGGTACATAAGGAAGATACAAAGGCAGACTGTGCTTTCAGTCTCAGTTTTGTTTCTCTGTCTTCCTGCTGACAGACTCCATTATTGCTTGGGACACTGGTCGGACCTCACCAGTGCTGTCTGTGCCTCTGGGATGCTGGCACAGCAAACAGCGGGGAGGCTTTGGCAACCTCTGGCAGCAGACAAAACCTGTAGAGTTGCACAGTAAATCTCCAAAAAAGGATGACAAGATGTATCAGGTACATTCAGAGTCACCCACGCTTCTGGTGCGTGTTCCACTGCAAGAGAATCAAGCATCTGCTGCTGAAGTTGAAAACTGTCAGTGTTCACATTTGGCACAGAAGTATTTGCAGCGAAACCAGAGAGATCCCAGATGTTAAAAACATGCACTTATGGGAAGGAACGGCACGTTTCACCTTGGAACATCAACAGCCTTGTGCACTTACAGCAGGAAAACACAATTTAAAAACATCCCACAAACACTTTGTAAATAAAACAGACTTCACCACCCTTAGAAATAATACTGAGTCAATTCCAACTTGGGCTGAAGCCTGCTGGCCATGGACTGGAAGGTAAGAACTTGTAGCATGTGCCAGGAGGCCGAGTGGAGCAGTCCTCACAAAGGAATGCTGCAAATAAAGGTAAGACATGGAAAATATGCAGGAACAGGAACACAGTCTAAGAGATGTAGGCAATTCCACTGCTATGCTTGCAATGATGTGCTGCTGTTACAGTGTGGGAGTCATCCGACAGCAGCTGCAGCGTAGGAATTAGTCGTCGATAGTTGGCAACCAGAAGGCCTACAGAGGGGGAAAGAAAACATCATCTCAGAACACCACAGATCTCCCCTACAACAGTGTAGGAGCTGATCAATGCTACCTGCTGTAAGGCAGAGACTACCAAAGCAACACCCTCCCAGAAGTTTAAGGTTACAATCCTTGCTTACACTGCTTTGGTTTGCACTGCATGTTCTCCAGAGCAGGCCAGGCTTACGCAAACTGAAAATACCAGCAGTTCACAGGGACCTAAAGATCTCCTGCTTCTGTGTGCACACTCACTGACTGCTCTGCTTTCATGTGCATGTTCACACACTGGCTGGCCAGGTGTGCAGCCCCACGTACCTGCCAGGTGCGGCACAGTCAGGGTGCGTCAGGCCTGGCTCTCATCACAGCCCAAGACAACACCCATCAGAGGCACTGAGCCTTCTCAGATTCACCTCTAGAAGGGTCAGCACCTTATGGAACTGGGAGGAACTCAGAAGCATTTCCTTACCATATTGGAACATGCGCTAGCGAAAGTCATGAATTTGGGATTGAATTGCAGACAGGTTATAGGACCTGTGTGTTTGCCATCCAGCACAGCCACCTTCATCCCACTCTCCCCATTCCAAACATGGATCTTCCCATCCTCTGAACCTGCAGGCAGGAGAGGAAAATAAGATATGCAAGATGCACTGAAGAGGTCAGCAGAGGAAATGAAGGACATAACCTTCCCTGTGAGAACTGTAGGAAGAGGCATGTCTTGACTTCCCATTTTAAGAGTTCTTCAAGTGTCACGAGCGCACTCACAAAACATCTCCAGAGCTCACACATCTGGATCCAAACTGCAGGTCTGTACCTTTGTACTGCAGAGACTCAACTACACAACAGAGTGCAACACCATTCAGGCAGAGCTGTTAGCAACTACTGTCACCCAGGAGAAGAGGAGAGCTGACACCCTCCAGCCACAAGAGGAGAGACCCCGGCCAACCTGCACCAGTGTGAGAGGGGCCAAGCGCTGGGGAAAGAGTCATTGTTCACACAAGGTCTCAGTTCAGACACAGATCTGTATTTCCCTCAGTGGGCACAGAATCAAACCACAGCTGTACCATGGGAGGTAACCAGATTTTGATGCACTATGCCAAATACCAGAAGCTTCCCTGGAGATGTCGACTCTCCACATTGCTACAAGGGAACAGGTTTATCACTTTAAAATGGCATTTTTCAAACTCTGAGGCTAGAACTTTACATTGTTATAATTCAATTCTGCTTTAGTCTCATTTTAAATAAGATTCCAAACAAAAATGCAAGGAATTTTCTTCTGCTTCTGTATTTATATCTAAAGCCTTTCAGGACAGAAAACCTAGGAAGCAAAAGTTGCAATTTCACCGTATGTAAAAACTGAACAGGAGTAAGTGGTTTGGAACTACTTCTTTTACAGTTTTCATTTGGAAGGGCACAACAGGAAGGTATGTACAACAAAGTGCTCTCCAGAGACAGACCAAACAAAGAACTCCACCCTCTTCTTTGCAATCAGGAAGTTCTCAGCCAGAACACAACAAAAAAAGATGCTTTGCCAAGACCGTCACTCATCCAGGAAAAATGAGGATGCAGATACCAATTACCACAAAGTTAAACATATTTGGTACCAGTTAGATAAATAGGAACAATAAAAAAAGTGCTAGGAGGGGCAGCATCAGACAGACTTGCCTCACTTGTGTCCATGGGTCCTGTTGGGCAGCTGAGCAACTGAAGTGCCCAACCTGCAGCACCAGGCTGCACAGGAGTTGCAAACTGCTGTTTGCCACCTGGTCCCCTCAGGAGTCCATCCCACAGGGGGTGAGGAAGTGGGGCCTGGGCCATGGGGAATCATATGCTGGGAGCCATCAGGCTGATGTCTACAGCCTCTACCAAGGAAAAAGCCCAGCTTGTTCCACAGACATGGGGGTTTACAGAAGCCACAGGAACAAACTGCTGCTGCCTCAGCGTGTCATCAATGCAGGAACATTCCTCAGAGGGGCACAAACGCACCAGGCTTCAAGACTGATTGCCCAAAGCACAGACAGGTGCCTTGGTCACAGGCAATGGGGGACAGGCCACAACACAGCCCCACAACGCTTTGAGGCAGCACATGAGGGCACCATAGCCACTGGGCGAGGAACACTGGCATAATTTATGTGACAGGTCTTCCCACATTACAACAGCTTGCTGGTTTCTTATCTATTTTGGAACAGCATTCACGTATAAAGGAAAAAAGAAAATAATTCTTGCAGGCTCATTTACATTTCAGTCCAAAGAACACTGGTAAACTAACAGAATACTATCAGTGCTAAGAAAGCTTACAGCTGCATTGTGTTATTTAAATACCTTCTGCTTCCCAACAGACACAGCTTTAGCCCTACACAACACACCTAATTTCAGAGGACTGAAATTGTTTCCAAGAACTATCTTACCTATCATGATGAACTGAGAGTCTGGTGTGAATGATGCCTCCAGCGTGACAGCCTTGCTATTGTTATAACCCTATGGCACAAAACAGGAGAATATGTAGTAGAGAGTGTGCCCACAGCAATCTCACAACCAAAGGCACCTGCTCCCAAACGAACCCCAAGTTCCAAGCAAGGCCCACGGGCAGGAGGCTCACCCCAAACGTGTGCAGGACAGCCCCTTTGAAGGCGTCGATGAGCCGGATGAACCCGCCGTTGGTCGATATGAGGATGAGTTTCCCATCATTGCTGAACTTCAGGCCTGTCCACTCACACGTTCGGTCATACTGCATCTTAAACGTGGCAAATGGCCCCTGCAGAGGGAAAACAGAAACAGGATGGAGACTCTTCATGCATTGCTGCTATCAAGAGTTTGTTATTAACCTTAGCTCAGGAACACTAAGATTTTTTTTTTGAAAGAAAATCCTTAGCCCTAAGATACCAAGAGGTTAATGGCAGATGTGTCACTGCATGTGTGCATTTCAACATATGAATTCACCATTTCCAAAACAAAAAAGAGCCACAGGAGGGTGTTTCAATCCAATAGTTTCATATTCTATCACATTCAATGGCAAAAACTAATTTAAGATAGGATGAAGTTTTGAAACAAGGCTGCTAAATGAAGTTAAAGAGTTTGAGGCCACTGTAATTGTCATTTGACACTTGAAAGCCATGGAAATAATTATGCTCAGTGCTTAGTTCAGCTGTCCACCCAATTACAGTTTCCTTTGAAATTTCCATCCTTCCTGACAATCCTGGCTCTATCTTCACCAGTCTTCTGCTAGAATCAACAGCAAGCTAAAAAAACCCACCCAAAACTCCATAACAAAAAGCCTAAATGGGAATTATCAGACATGCACTTTACCATTGGTTCACAAGTGTACTTCAGATTTGGTGACAGCACGTATCCCTTTCTGTCTGTGAGAGGTGTGTTTACTGAGAACTCTCTGGATGCAGCTGCAGTACAGAAATCTCACCTCTGAGCATTGAGTTCAGACTATTTCTTGCAAGCTAAAAAGTATAAGGCAGCTCACCTTGTCAAAAGAACGGAGATCATAAAGCTTCACCATTTCAGAATTGACTCCAGCAGCAAAAATCAACCCTTCTGGGTCAAAAGAACACACAGGCTTCCCCTGGAGATGCATTAAACCCTAGAAAGTAGAAATAGTAAAAATTATTTTGTGTAACTGATGCTCACTTTTCTACCACTACCTTTTGAGCCCACTGTGAGAAGGACTAGGGGAGGAACAACTTGATTTCAGTTGTAAATGCTGCGGTTTGACAAAGGTTGAGAACCCAGTGAGCAAGTCAATGCTCAGGGCCCCGGTGAGTGGGCCAGCTCTGGTTTCCTGGGAATATTCCTGGCAGTGTGGCTGCCATCTCATGGGCCAACTGAAAACTACAAGTAACACTTTCTCAGCCTGTTTCCCAAACTCGGCTGGATGCAGCTTCTAGTTACAAGTTTTAACCAGCCTTGCAACTTCAGGCATGAGCATAAGTCACAGAACTGCCACTGAATTTACAACCCCATCTCGTCTGCAGCAACTCAGAGACTGAGATTTATCCTAAGGGAAACTTACATTCTGGCATTAAAGGCAGACTTCCATAGAAAGGCAAAATAAAGACTTCTTGTCAGAAAATGCTCAGTTTTAAGACAGATTAAACCATTTAGTAAGAAATGTAACTTTTTCTTCCTTTTGTATTTACAGTTACATCACTTGGAATGAGCAAACAGCCTTCTCTCATAAGCAAAATGGTCCCAGTGAGATGGGAAATATGAGAGCACAATACCACATGTCCAGATACAGGGACAAAACAGCTCATCACCACTAAAGGTGGAGATTCTGCTCCCAGTCGTTCATTACTGTCACTGCTGCCAGCTCTGGTGCTTTTCTCAGCCCACACGAGCCTGCTTCCACTAAAAAAAGTAAAGTATTCCAGCAAAATAAATAAAAACAAACAGGGTTCTGCCTTGCTAGGAAGTTAAATCTGCTTACAAACAGTTCTCACAAACCACAAAGGTGATGCAAGGAGGTGGCAGGACCATTTGGCTACTTTGTTACTTTAGATCATCAGTTTCTTCATCAAATTCAGATGCATCAACATACCAGTTTTAGACACACACTACAAACATCTCAGGTAAGATACATTCCCAACCCAGAGGCATGCCAGCTAAGAGAGAACACCCTCTGCATGGAGTAGCAGCCTGATGAACAAGCTGATGACACTCAGCCCTTCTCTTGTTTCATCAGCTGTGGGTGCTCTTTCTTGCCCTCCCCAGCAGAGCGGCAGGTGAGAGTGTGTGGGGTTACACAACAGGACACACACACTGCAGAGATTCCTGACTCAGGCTCCTCCAGCATTCCAGCAAGGTGCCAACACTGAATGAGCAGCACACACTTCTGGCAGTCTTTTTGCTTTGTAACAAGCACACACCCATTTTTCATCCTCTTAAGTAAAAATGCAACACTTTAATGCATGAATTTTACAGCCTACCTGGCAATTGGGAGAGCG
This sequence comes from Hafferia zeledoni, assembly GCA_035583235.1. NCBI lineage: Eukaryota > Metazoa > Chordata > Aves > Passeriformes > Thamnophilidae > Hafferia > Hafferia zeledoni. Next base: position 14,774,131 of record JAWWEV010000024.1, on the reverse strand, counting down.
GAGATCCCAAAGTCGGATGGTTTTATCGAGGGATCCAGAGATAAAAGTATCATCCACTGGAGACATTGAAAGAGCAACCACTCTGCAACACAGAAGTGACATGCACCAAAGATACACAAAAGAAGTGAACAGAGCAACGCCCATCCCAACAGTTGAGTACAAGCTCGTAATTGCCATGAACAAAATGAAACCCAGTGTGAACCAACTGTAACAGAACTCATTACAATGGTTATTTCAACTTCTCCTGTTCTATCTCCAAGCCACATCTTACCTTTTTGTGTGCCCTGGGAAATACCGAATGTATTTGTTGTCATGCAGGGAGAGGTATCGGATTGTATCTGAAAACATAAACAAACCACAAAGTTCATCACACGATGAACCCAACAGTACCTAATACTGATACTGTAACAGAAGTCTCACCAAAGTGAGCAAGTCTGGTCATTTGATTTCAAGTCACACTTTGAAACAGAATCAAGTTAGGAAACAGACATAAACCAACTCAGTTCTCAAGGCAGAACTGAAAATCAGGCAACAGGAAAAGGTACTGCCCACAGTCTGAAGTCACGTTACATCTTAATGACGAACTGTCATGTGATTTATGCAATGTAATTTCAAAGGTGCTAAAATTTAAGTAGCAGCAGGTTTTAATCCATCATTCTCATAAATAGAAGAGTATCAAATTTACAAAGTTGATGTAAAGCTTTTTATTGCTTTGCAGCACAAATCTTGCTGTCTTTCTTGCATGCACATTCAGCAAACAAATCTCCAGCTAAGCAGTACACACAGGAAATGTGCAAATTCTGCCATTCAGCTAAAGATAAAAGATAAAAACATAAATTTCAAAGCCAGGACAAGACCATTAAAACCTAGCAAATCCCTCTTATTTCTGTTTAATCTGACAATCAACAGCTTCACACTTTCTCTGCACTTAGAGCAGCCAAGCTTTAAGAGGAGAGAGGAGCAATCTGAAGCTTAGTCCACTTAAAGTAACCTTAGAAATAAATTGAATGAATAAGAGCAGCACCACAACATTTCCCAAGTGCCAATTTTATCCTGAGAATAGATGAACATACCAAGAGTAGCCCACAAGATGCTGTTGCCACTTTCTTCCAAAATTAAAGAGAAATCCTCCTAAGAGGAAACCATTACTAAAGCACAGCAGCCACTTTTTAATCTTTATGTACAGACTCTGTAGTGCTGAAACAAGTCCTGGTGAGGCTCCAAAATTAACTGAGGGAAAGGGACATTTCTACTTTTGACTTGGAAGAATGAGAGTCAAGAGGATGCAACAAGTACTGGGCGTTTTAACACTCAGAAGGGCTACTGTGTTCAGGGTGTTCTGAAAGGCTCATCTGGCAAATTTTTTATCAGTGAAAAAATGGACAAGTTCCCATTTTTGCCTGAGATTTCCCATCAAGCTGAGATAGGAGGTCTAAACCACCCTCCTGTATTTGACAAGAAAACTGAATTGAACATTGCTGATTGAACAAGGGGGAAACGTGGGGCTGGTGACACACCACTGTGGAAGGCTCTGAGAGACCTGAGGTGACTCCAAAACAACTCCCCAATGTCAATGTCACATCCCACTCTGAACAGAACATGTTTCTTACATGCTGTTAAGACACATCTCCAGTTTTTCCTGCAAGAGCTGTCGTTACCTGATTTCTGAAGTATCCCTGCAGAATTCCATCTTCCTTTGCTAAGGAGGAGCACTGGGAACTGTGCTCCTTGTGATGCTGTTTGCTGGCAGTGCTCTGTCCCAGGCAAGGCAGTGGCCTGTACAGTTATCTCCTGTACCGGGTGGTATCATAGACCCTCAAACTGTACAAACTACTACCTCAGCATGGAATCAGGCAACAGGAACTGGGCCCAGGGGTCCTGAGGAAATCTTCACAAGCACATTGGCAGCAACTCCAACAGACAAAATGCTTGAAAACAAGCAGCAGCATTTCTAAAGCACATTCCTGAGTTCATTTTCCCTTCTGGTACCTGCACAACAGGTTAAATACAATGCACCTTGCCCAAGACCACATGTATTAGGGGTTACAGAGTATCTGGACACCTACAGAACACACTGTTAATTTTATTAAGTTTACAGATTGCAATAGCAACAAACATTCCCACATTCTGCATGTTGGGGTTTTTTTCCTTCTAATTAAGTATTTATCATAATGCTACCCTGCAGGATGAAGACTCGTTAGTCTTAAGGCTTACCAGAGCTTATAAACAAAATCTCACAGCTCAAAATGGCATTAAAAATGCTTCATTAAATTGTTAATTATTAATTATTGTAAATTAAATAACAGCCAAATAAAAATAAGACAAAGTAATAATATAATTAAAAGAATAAGTAGGCTCTGAAACAGACTAAAAAGGCAAGTTCTTCCTGTCTCACTTTTAATCCTTTTACACCATTAAATCCAATTCTGTTGCAGACTTCCTTGATCCTCTAGTTTCAGGCCCCAACCTGACTTCCTTTTAACTTCCATCTGCTCTAAATTCAGACTTTGCAATTCCATTAGTTATCTGGCCTACATCACAAGGCACCAGTATCTCTACTGTCAAGCTCCATCTCTGCAAGGAATAAAACAACCCAAAACTTCTATTCCAGAAATCATTAGAAGTTTACAAATACAATGTTAGAACCCCATTAAAAAGTGCTGTGCTGAGAGATTTGTTCACTGCAAAACTTTGAGACACTGACTACAATAAACAAAACTGAAACACAATTTGAAATAAACATGAGCTGTTTCCAACCTTAGGAAGCATTAAGGTAGATATCTGTGCCAGTTGTGAAATTTGAATTTTAAATCAAACTCAATTAACAGAGAGCCTGTCACGCAGATCTAGAAGCCCTTCGATGTCAGTGATTTAGAGTGTTGCTATCACAGACACTGACTCTGGAGAAACAGCATAAAAACTGGTTTTCTGTCTAATACGTGCAAAACAACAGGTTATAAGAGGCAAAGCTCATTTCTGAAGAGCTCTGTGACCTCCTCCAGGCTTGGCTGGTGACCTGCTGAGCTACCTGAGCCTCCTGCCCTCCCCTCCTCTGCAGCTGAGCAGTGTGTGTACCAGACAGAGCTGTGGCATTCGGCCCACCTGCTCCTTTCACCTCAGCCACACCTCAGAAATTAAGGTGCAGGGGCTGACTGACAGCACTGATACCAAACACCACGGGAACGGCAGAATCAAGAATCCACTTTTGATTTCACTAAGAATGTTTGATCCCTTGGTTACTGCAGCAAAGAACCAAACTCACATCAGCACGCTCAGGGACACTCACCAAGCTGTGCATTAGTGCTGGACATTAACCCCTCTATCTCTGACAGTGCTCATCACTGAAGAGTTGCTGCAACTTTTCCCCAAATCTTTAGAGCTGATCATCCAGACTTACAGTGTAAAGAGATTAAATGTGCTCCACTCCAGTGAGTCACTTACCATCTATTTTGTTGGAGCTGTACACGACCGTGTTGGCAGCATGTGTGTACCTGATGAGGTCCACTCCGTACTTCTTACTGTACAACGTTCTCTTGGGTCTGTCAGGAGGAAGCAGAAATAACTATTGCACTCTCTGCAACAAAAAGCTCAGAATGAAACTCACACTAACAAGGCCTGTTTCCATTCAGGTATTACATCACGGTTTCAAGTAGTCAGATGTTTTTATGCAAAGAGAGGAAAGCTTTTGTATTTGATTTTCAAACAAGGACTTTGGCATTTCTCCAAAACCATCCCAAGGCTTGAGGAGTTCCCTGTAACACCTGCAAAATGCACTTGTCTTCTCCAAAAATTCCTTCTCCCATGATGCCTACTGCAAAAATAAAAGGAGGGGCTAAAACACACACAGAGCAAGCAGCACTGCCTCACTGTGCCCTTGCCCATACAAATCTCCAATACATCTGCTGCTTATTTTAAACTGAGAATAATTTGTCTTTTGTTCTCTTTTACCTCAAACCTCATTCATGTGGTATTAACCCAAACATATATATATACACAATGGTCTATAAAACCCATGGTGACACAGGCACTTTCCCAAAGGACTGCAGAATTATACTTGAATCCAATCTTAAAGCATGAAACTCAAATTTAACATTTTGCAACAGAATGAAAGACATTCTAGGGAGAGTGAACACAGGCTAGAGAACTGGATATTTAGGGGGGTGGTCAGCAGGTGATGCACTGCACCACCAGACATTTAAACTGCAGAGCAAACCCAGAAGTAGCTGGCTAATCAGAGAGTCTCACAGCAGCAGAGTCTGCCTGAGCAATGCAAGGCCTGCACCACCCTCCTTCCCCTTTCGCCCCCAGCTGAGGCTGCACGGCTGTTTCAGAGCTGGCCAGTCAACCAATGAGGGGCTGAGCAACACCAGAAACACCTTCTCTTCTGAGAGTTATTTTTAATCCAGAAATTCCTAACTCTGGTTATTACACAGGGCCACAGAGTATGTTACCAACACAACCAGAGAGGACAGCACGGGAATGGAAACAAACAGCAATGGTCGAAACCAACACTGCTGCCAAGAGAAAAGTTTATCAGACTACACCCTCAGAGAGTGCTGGACTTTTTCCTTCTTTTCATTAGCCCCAAGCTGACACACCCAAACAAGAGCACAAGTGGGAGACTTTTCATATCAGAACAAAAACAGACATTCATTCTTACAGGTTAATTCTCAACCAGCACAAGCCATGGGGCTTTAACTTCAAATGGACCTGTTTGGGATGAGCTTCCACTAAGTGAAAGGAGATACAGAAAGTGTAATGAAAGCCCACACACCACCTGCACCACAGACCAAATCAGCTCATTCTTACCCAGTTCCTCCAGCAGATTTTTAAATCAATTCTCAGATGCAAACATGTTACATGCTGAAATCAACACAGCAAATTTTAAATTTCTGTAACATTATGTCTGATACACTTCCCCACACTTCTTTGTGCAGTTACCTCAGCTATGCTGCTGACCAAACAGGGAAAAAACCCCAACAAATCACCACCACCACCAAAAAGCCCCAATCTTGAAACATTGAGACTGGTGCTTACTTCGGCTCTTCCTGTTCTGTTGGAAGTTTGAAGCTCAGAAGCTCCACTCAGAATAAATGAAAACACACAGAGACAACACAGATCGACAGATGGGCAAGAGCACATTTACCAAAAAGAAGGAAAAAAGGACTTCTGTGCTTTAGGAAAGGTTTTCATGTAAGATGATACAAGCACAAGTGTGTCACTGCACCCAAGACCAATCACCTGTTGCCAATCCAATATTTTAAACACAAACTAGTAAACTCAATATTTTTTTAAACAAATCACAATCACTAAACACAATTCCAAGATAAAGGTTCATCTATCCAGCCCACCTGCAAAACAAGCAATACTGTCAAAAAAATATCTCAATATTTCACTCAAATCTGACAATATCTCAGTCAAATCTTGTACAGAGATGAAACAGAAAACAGGTGAGGTTTGCAATGTCATCTGTGCCTTGGCTGGAATTGCTGATGCTGTGGGTGAAACACCCTCCACAACCAGAATCATAGAATTGATTGGGTTGGAAAAGACCTCCAAGATCAAGTCCAACCCCTGGATCATGGATGTGCTGAGCAAACACCATGGCTAAGCAGGGCTCAGATCCATCACTTTATTTGTACAAACCCACAATTAACATACACTAAAACACAAGCTAAACGTTTGCTAGAGCACCATTCTATCAAATCAGGGTTACAAATGTGCAGCCAGGCTGTTTCCAGCCTCAGGGACTGCTGTGCTTCCCAACACAAAACTGTGGTACAAGTTTTCAGAGGCCACCCCTAAGCCCAAACACACAGCTGAGCCCCCTGGCTGTGCTCCTGAGTCAGCCTCCTGTGGAGGGTTTGGTGATGCAGGAGGGGCTGAGAAAACAGTAATCACAACTCAGTTGTCAGCACATTTTGAAACAGAAGTGGAATCTCGGGACCAGAATTATCAGATGCTCATGAATAAGGACTTGCCTAAACCCAGGACATGCATGTTAAGGAAATAATCTTGTCCTGTCAGCCTTGCCTACATAGCCCTGTTTCATCGAATCATAGAATGGATTGGGTTGAAAAGACCTCCGAGACCATCAAGTCCAACTCCAGTCCCTTTACCAGATCATGGCACTCAGTGCCACGGCCAATCTCAGTTTAAAAACCTCCAGGGATGG
>JAWWEV010000024.1:14716038-14767856 GCA_035583235.1 Hafferia zeledoni | reverse complement strand
CCAGCTCCCTCAGCCTCTCCCCACAGCACTTGTGCTCCAGTCCCTTCTCCAGCCTCGTTGCTCTTCTCTGGCCCCGCAGTTTCGACTGCCCTGACACTGTTAAACTGAACTTCTTTGAGATGGGGGTGGCCACACTCTCACTGTGGTACTGCAAAACAAAGCACTAGGGGAGTAGAACCAAACAGCTGCATTTGAATTCTACCAGCAGGTTTGCTCATTAATGGGGGACACCCCCCCAAACTTCCCACTTTTACATGGCAAAAGGTCATTGGCTGAAGTGGGGTATCCTACACTGAAACTCAGCAAGCAGGACATCTCATTTCCTTCTGGCCATTATATCCATTAGCAATGGCATAGAAAAGCAGATGAGAGTTCCAGGCCCTTGAAATGCTGATTTATAAAGAAAAAAGTAAACTACAGGCCTGAAACTGCCACACCAACAACCATTCACAGATTTCAGGTTTCAACTTCACCTGAATCTCCAGTAACAAAGTAATTCACAGCTACAGCTTTCCAGAGAGAAAAAGCATGTCCTGTATCCTCTAAAAATCACAGCTAAGCTTTTAAGTCAGTTGATAGTACATGAGAAACTTCCAAATGAATTTTATAACCCCTGGAGAAGTGCACCCTGCCACAGGGATACCTTGATGACACTGCTTTCCCTGCCCTGCAGCACTGCAGCAGAGGGACCATCGATCTACATTTAACTTAATTAAAGCAAACCCTCTGACTATAAAACACATCAGGACTAGATGGAGATCGGAATGAAAGGCCCAAATGCCTCCCAACCCATCAAACCATTCTCTACAAGTTTGAAAGGGGAAGAGCAATCAATATCATCTGCATTAACATCACTCAGCCTGCCACTCTTGTATACCATCAGGATCCAGGATACAACCCATGGCAGACTCCACATGGACAGAGTTACCTGTTCTTACACAAATAACAATTAAATAACTTCACAGAGAATTTCACTCTATCAGATGAGCAACACCAACAACTTTAATGTGTAAAGCATGCAAATATAAGTCCAAAATAACGTAAAATAAGTGATTTATAAAATTAAGAGAATCTGCAGAATGCAGATTCCTCCCAACAAGTAGGATGCATTGTTCTGCTTGGAAAAGTAGGAGGATTAGGAACAACTGTTTACTAGAAAATATACACAACACTGATACATCTACATCTTGATAATCCTAAGCCATTTCCTTTTCATCCCTGTCCTTTCCATTCCCTCTCCTGCAATACACAGACTTGTTCTCCTCTCACTTTCGGTGTGGATGGGATGCTCCCTGGTCCTGACCTTACAAAACAAACAAAAAAATCACCTCAGAACTACATTTCTACTACAAAAAGCAAACAAATTAAAATAATTCAAAGCAGCCAAACGCAAACTTGTACCAGCTGAGAAAGAATTTAATGGAATAATGACACCACTTGGTCTAATTTTTTCCAGCTCTCACAGAAGACAAAAGCCCCTGGTGTGGTTTCCACTGCAGTGTCACCACCTGCGGGTTTCCACCCTCTGAGAAGGAGCACCAGATCCCCAGTGCTCGGCACATTTCTGGGGGTTTATCCGAAAAACAGGACAAGCATCATGTGATCAGTGAGGTGAGAAACACACGCCTCTTAACTCATCACTTTTACATAACAAAAGCCAATAAATACCTTGATTGATTAAATCTAAATTAAGGCAATGTTTGAAGACACGTGTAAATCACACAGGTATTTTAATTGTGCTTTACAGATAAAAACCGAACTAGAGAAAAGGATTTAAAGCACGAAGGACCATTTTTATCTTCAACATACCCAGGCATCACATGCGAACTGGGTTTTAAGGGAAACACCACCAGGTTTTTAGAAGTTACAGTAACACACACTACGCTTTCTTTACCTTTTGCACTTATCCAAGAAGTTACACTGAAATGAGGTTGTTTAAAATGGCACACCTGTACATCGCTCACAGCAATCGCTTCTCTCTTAATTAGCGAGGCTTAAGCCCAGAGACACTCGAGAAGTCATTTTCGTATTGCAACAATCTCCAGGCCTGGAAACACGACCAGGCTCAACCTCTTAAGCTCAGCTACTGTTCAGCCCTCACAGCAGTGAACCCTCTCTCCCACTTGGCAGATTCCCACCGCTGGCTCCCCTCTGCCGAGATAACAACCAGGGGTACCCGCGGTGCAGACAAACCCGCGCTGCTCCTACCTCTGTTGCTGGGATTCCATCACTTTTAGCCTACACTAAAAAACAACAGGAGAGAAGCTCAAGCCCACCAGCCAGACCTCGTCCCCGACAGCCACCAGGGGCCACCGCCCGGCCCTCGCCCCCCCCGGCCCCGGCCGGGCCCGGCACTCACTTGCCCTCCTGGCAGTCGTAGAGAACGATGGAGTCATCGTCGCTGCTGGAGATGACGGTCTCGCCGTTGGGGCTGAAGTCGAAGCAGTTGATTTTGTCCGAGTTCTCACGGAACACCTTGGCCACGCGGAAGCTCCGCAGCACGTTGTCCGTCAGCTTCATCCCGCCCGCCGGGCCGCGCCGCGCCGAGGGCGGCGGCGCTCAGGGGAGCCGGGCGGGGCTCCGGGCGGCGGCGGGAGCGGGCGGGTCGGGCCCAGCGGGGCAGCGGGGGCGGCGAGGGCGGCGAGAGGCCGTGAGGGGCGGCGGGCACGGCGCGGTCAGGCCGCGCAGAGGCGGCTCCCCCTCATTGTGTCCGCCATCTTGCGGCTCCGGCGGGGCCGCGCGGGGCGCGCTGGGAGCGGGCGGGGCGGGAGGGAGGGGCGGGCGGGGGTGCCTCGCCCGCCGCCATGTTGAGTGTGGCCAGAACGGCCTGCGCGCTCCCGGCACGCCGTGACTGCCGGCTCCTCCCGGGCCACAGGTGGGATCAGGCGGCGCAGGGCCGGGCGGGGCGGGGGTTCGTGACCAGCTCCTTCATTACACACCGACCTGTCCGCGCCGGGTGGGAAGGTGGGGGAACACCGGGGTGAGGGCATGACGTCATTCCGTAGAGCGGGCAATGGCTTCGCGCCGGTGGGACGCGTCACTTCCGGCGGGGCCGGGCGGGGCAGCCCCGCGCGGGTCATCCCGGCTCGGCCCGGCGGGTCCGCCGTGTGCGGTGTGGGAGGGACAGACAGATGTGCCGACCCGCGGGACGGACTGTCGGACAGATGTGCCGACCCGAGGGAGGGACTGACGGACAGATGTGCCCAGCCGGTGGCGCCCCGGCCCGTGTCAGCAGTGCGGTGGCAGCGGGACCAGCGCAGGGCCTGTCCCGCCGGGCTGGGCGCTGGTGAGGCCGCACCTCGAGTGCCGTGTCCAGATCCGAGCCCCTCACGACAACTCACATTGAGGTGCTGGAGTGTCCCCCGAGAGAAGGGCAATGAGGCTGGGGAAGGGTCTGGGGCACAGGTTGGACCAAGGGGAGCAGGGGGGTCTCAGCCTGGAAGAAAGGAGGCTCGAGGGGACCTTATCGCTCTCTACAACTCCCTGACAGGAGAGTGTAGCCAGGTGGGGGTCGGTCTCTTCCCCCAGGCAACCAGCGACAGGACAGGAGGGCACAGCCTTAAATTGCACCACAGGAGGTTTAGGTTGTACTTCAGGAAGAACTTCTCAGAAAGGGTGATTAGACATTGGAACGGCTGCCCAGGGAGGTGGTGGAGTCACCATCCCCTGGAGGTGTTTAAGGAAAGACTGGACAAAGACTGGACGTGGCACTCAGTGCTCTGCTCTAGGTCACAGGGTGGTGTTCAGTCATGGGTTGGACTCGATGGTCTTGGACGTCTTTTCCAATCTAATTGATTCTGTGATTCTGTGAAATGATCGAGGGGCCCGGCAGGAACAGCCTCTGCACAGCCTGGGGCTGGGGCTGGACTCTACTGGCCAGGCAGCCCCACCGTGTGTCCCTGCCCGGGATTTGTCTCCCCCTCCTTTGGGATGCACCACGTCACTTTCTCGTCCTTCCCCCGGGCCACTTTCAGTCCAGTTAATGCACGTTTTTATTTCCCAGTACTTTTTATTCCTCTAAAAACTTCCAAGAAGTACTGATTGGGGGGGCCTTATGCCTATTAATTGATAATGTTATTAATCGATATACCTATCATAGAATTTGCTTAGTAGTTAGTATAAAATTCACTGTATAGCATATGGCAAAACTCACAAGGTACAGACCTGTCCCTGAAGATGCCATACCAAGAGGCCCCAGAGCTTCTTGGACTAATTAAAACAGCCAGGATACCCTATGAAACAAAGATAAATCAGAAGATATGTCAAAAGAACAAGATAAGTAGAGAAATTCGCCAGTTAGACCAGTTACAGTTGCCAACAGATCTGGTTTGAAACAGTTTTGAGCAAAAGGTAAAAAGTTCATGGGAGGAAGAGTACTGACTTCATCCCCAAAGACCACCAGAGACCCTGCCCCAAATCACCAGGAGGAAAGGTGCAGGCACAGGAAGGAGTGGCACGGGGCAGAGAAAATAGAAATCAGTTCTTGAAACTCATTATAATAACCCTGCCTTCTCTAAGAAAATAATGTTTATGCATGAAGAAATAATAAATATGTATAACTTACTTGCATAAAGACCAGTTGTTAACTCGACCAGGTGTGCATGTTTTTGGAGGAGTCATCCCCTCTGCACCTGGGGCTGGAATAAACAGACCCCTCTATAACCTCACTGGATATAGTGTCTTCTTTCCACAAATCAGTACCACAGGAACACCACAGCTATAGCAGCATGATCCTGAACCACCTAAGACATCAGGTAAAGCTGTGCAGGACACACTTAAACCTTTGAGAAAGACACCATGGCTTTTCAGGCTGCTGCTCCAATGCACACGCCCTGGAACTGCCTTTTTCTGTCATGAATCCTGATGTTGGGCTCTCTGGTTTTGTATATCTTACCTTAAAAAGTTATTCCTGGAGTACAACAGTAGCTGTAACAATCTCCCCCACACACCTCAAAGATTTCTGCTACTTTAAATTCAGAACACCACCAGATCTTGTCATTTCAGTCTCCCAGAAACTCAGAATCAAAAGGAAAAAAAAAAAAAGCAAACCACAGACACCTTCCTAAACGTTAATTGCAATTTCCTTTCATAGCCTCCAGAACAGAGTTTGATTTTGCGTTTGGATCCTGTTGCCCTCCTGTGGTCAAACCTCAGCAAGTCCAGGAACTGTTGTTAAAGCTCTGCCTGTACGTCCTTCAAACGGGCTGAACTATTTTGTGTGGATTTAGTGAAACAAAAGTATTTTCCCAGATTCCTTTCCCTTGCTGTTTGTTTGCTGGAGTTCACCATTACAGGTTTAGAGGTCTCACTTGGCTCATCCTCTCATGCTCAGGTGGGATTGGCCTCTCTGAATGATTCACCTGGTTTTGCTTTGAAACAGAGCCATGGTTTTCCCACTGGAGTCCAGGAAGGCTCAACAAAACACACCTTCATTACTCCTGAGGGTCTTGGATTCAGCTGCCCCTTTGTTCAGCTCAGTTCAAAACCTACAGCTGATCTTTGTGTGATGAGAAGCTTTAGAGCAGCTCGGAGTGCCATGCCATGCACACTGTAAATTGCAGGATCAAAGCCTGGATTATCTCCTGTGGGCCCCGGAGGTGACTCACCGATACCATCACAAGACAATTTACTTCAAAACACCTACAATACTTAGCTAAGTTTTAGAGTTGTATAACACCGTGGGTTGTTGACTTGATATTTTGTCACTTCCTTTTTATTCTTCTGCCTTTCTTCCTAATCGTTGGAACTTAGTTTGTCAGTTTATACCGAGCTGGAATTTAGCTGGCAGGATAATTGGATCTCCCAGCAAAATGTCATGTTAAGTAGGAATTACGGATAATGCCCCTGCAAAATTAGTTAATGGAAAAAATATTTAATTGCTCCTTGAGTGATATTGATCATATGCAGTTATTCTAAGCGATGCATTTCTGTGTTACATACCACAGGAACCTGCACAGTACAGGGACTTGTGCTTGCTCAGCAGCAAAAATTCACACTTCTCCTTGCTGAGTGTCCCGAGGTTTCTGTGGGTCTTGACCTTGAGTTTATCACAGTTCCTCTGGAAGGTGCCTCTGTCAGCACTTCCCCGAATGAAGCACTTTGTCACTAATGAAGCCATGGGGTGACACAAAGCCCAGCAGATTCCCTGTTGATTACCAGCTGTCAGCTGGACCCCGGGCCAGATTTGTGCCCTCTGAGCCCAATGGTCAGTCTGGTTTCCAGCAGGTCTGACTGTGTTGCCCTGGCCCACACTCCAGCGTGCTCATGCGAATGATGTCAAAAACCTCACTGAAGTCCAGGCAGTTCACATCTGCTGCTCTCCACATTCCCCACAGCCTCTTGTCTCAGCCCCGAGGGCAGCTGTAATTGTCATCCTGTGACTGATTAAGATTCCTGGCTCTTTCTCCCCTTATGTTATTTCCAGCTGAGGAGCTCATAATTTTCTGCTATTAATCCCAAAGAGCATGACCTTGTATTTCGCAGCACTGAATTTCAACTCCTTTCTACTATTCCAGTCCTCAAGGCTGGCAGCTTTTCATCTTCTCTAGAATACTGTGATCCTTCTCTGTATTTTAAATGACTCTCAACTTTGATGGCAAGTTGATTCAGAATAGAGAGTTTGAGAAATTACAGCATGAAAGGAAGTAGACTTGGCATGGACTTGGCTCCAGGGTAGTAGTGTTCTGACTTGAGCTACAGAAGGATTTTTAGTGAAAAAAATTTCTTCCTTGCAATCCCCAGTGTGTGGGAAAATCATTTCCAAAAGGTATATAGGGAGTGAAGGGAGTGTGACCTAGAAAAACTAGTAAGATGCATATGTCAAATCCAGTTAATTTTTTTTACTAATGATGCTGATCTATATATATAAAATGCTGAACACTTATCTTCCCTGTGCTTGGCCTTAAGCCACATTCCCCATCAAAGGCAAAGAGACCCTGTTGACACTTCCCTGCTGAGTAAATCAGTCATGAGAGCAACATATTTCTTCTCCAAGAAACATATAGAGAGCCATGTATTGCAAACTAGGACTCCTGGGTTTCCCAGAGCTCAGCATTTTCTTGAAACAAAGGTATCCAGGCTCCATCCTGCTTTCTCCCTTGTGTGCCTGGCATGCCTCTGGTCTCCTCACACTGTTTCTGTCTACCCTCATCATCTGTCCTAGTTATGGATGCAGGAGCACTGCAGTGAGTGGGGGCAAAGGGCCTTGCACCCTGTCCCTGCACACCCACTCGTGCTCTGGGCCCTTCACAGCTGCCCATCCTTCTGCAGACGTTTTCTCTTTTATCAAATGTGAATGAGGCAGTGCAGTAATTTTATGCAAATCCAATGTGCAGATTAAAAAATTAATCAAATTCTGAAATTTTCATTTAAAGAGATTAGTCTTGAAAAATCCTCCATCTAATCCTCCCCAAACAGACACTTGGAACAAGCCTTCACTGCTTTGTTTTCCCCCTGGGTTCAGTGCATCTCCTGGAAACATTTTCTTGTAATGCTTTTGGGACTGTGAGGAGCAGCAAGTGTGAGTTTGAGCAGGGCTCACCAGGCAAATTAAAGCTGATATATCAAATGATGAAAAAGATGTGTCAGTAAGTGGGAACAGGGGAGTTTGAGGCAGTAAAATCTCCACTCTATTGTATTTCATAGGTAAACTCCCCTGGTGATGCAGAAGTGGAAGCATTGAGGCTTAGTGAGTCTAATGTTAATTTATGTACTGAGAGGCCAGAAGAAAGTCATGCAGCAAGAAAAACAAGTAAGAGACACTGCTAAAACTTGCTGTGTCTGGGAGTTTACTGCTGTAATCTGTCTTTTAGAGCTTGAGCTCAAAATTATCCTTAAGCAACCAGAGCTGGATCCAGTGCCGTCTCAAGTATTTTCCAAGCCCCTCAGGGGTTTTGGAGCTGACCCTGTACACCGTGGGCCAGCCACCAGTCCCTGCCACACTGGGGGAAATCCAGAGACACCCCGATGACATTAAAACTGAACTGATGTAGGCCCCTGAAGAGCTCTGTTGAATGAGACATTCTGGTGCATTAATATACAGCATCCTCTGATCTCGCAGCTCCTGAAAGGCTCAGGATGTGTCTGTGGTTGGGCTGGCCTGCAAAACACTCAATTACCCCAGCTTCAAGGAAACCACAAACCCATGATGCAAATCCTTGAGCAAACCTCCAAACACGGCACCTGGAATAGCTCAGCTCTGCCCAGTGATGGCAGACTGGCCCCTAGAAAGGAATATTTTCCTGGCTTTCAAGTAGCTGCCATGGAGTGAGGTGCTGGCTCATTTTTCTCGCTGCATGGGCATGGCCAGCTCATTTGTTCCCTGTTTTCCTCCCCAGTGTGACTCCAAGTTTATGGCTCAGACTCTGCCCTGCTATGTCCATGCTTTTGGTCTCATGCCACTATCCAATTTACTTGGCAGCTTTACTACATTTCTGCCCCTACTGCTGGATTGTTTCTGTCTCCCTCTGACTTTGGCTCTCTGCCTGCAGAATTGCTTTAATTAAAAAGTTAATAAAAGGTAATGCAAACAAGTGTTTTGCCTGTGTTTTATCACAGTCCAGCTCCTCTCCCTCCCTCTTTCCCAGAGAAGGTGAGAATAAGAAGCTGGGGTTTTGCTGCTTTTTGGTGTGAGAGCTAACAGGGGAAATTTCTGCAGGCTTAGGAGGAGCCCTGTGAAAAAAAGAGCTTATAATGGTGTGTGTAGATTTATTATAAATGTGTAGATTATTCATCAATGAAAGTTGAGGAAGTTTTCATTTAAAGGGGATTAACCTAAACCCCTTACAGTCCTCCTACTCTCTTTGGAACAGGTAATTCTTAGCATAATTTTCCTCCTAAACTTAGTGCAAACTTCTAGAAAGCTTTTCAAAAGGCTATCCCAGCTCCAAATTATTCCAACAAGCAGGGACAGAGGGAAGGTGTGAAACCTGAGCCTCACTTTACCTCTAGCATGTCACCTTATACCCATATAGAAGAGGGCTCATTCATCCCTAGGTGATTTCCCTGAGAAACTAGGAAACAAAGATTAGTGCATGAAGCAACCAGAGTCACATCATCAGCCCCTTCTGCCAGCCCAGATTCCTCCCAGCCAGCAGTGGGAAGAGGGAAAGGCAGGGATGTGAGGGTGTCATTTCCCCACGTGCAATATGCAGCTGCTAACAGGCAGTTACATCATTTCTAAACCCACTGTCTCTGGAGGGAGCCTGAGAGCTGCCATTTGGGTTATTTTCCTTTCCATGACTGCCTGTGTTTTGGGGTGATGTTCAGTTCTCTTGATCTGGTTTTTAAAGCCCTAGCAAAATGAGTAGGTGTTTTATTTTTTTGGTTAATATCTATATTGGATTTCATAGCACTGATTTATAGCCGTTTCCTGATGACATTTAGTACCCAGTGCCTGAGACTGTATAAATAAATTACATAAAAATGGATTTATGGCATCATTAGCAGCACCCCCATTCCAAGGGGAGCCTCCAGTGAGCCTGCATGTCTAATCAGAGCTGACAAGGAGCAGAGTTGCACACAGACATTCAAAGCTAATGGATCTGTGCCAAATCCAGCTCTCTGTTGCATTGCTATAAAGTTGGATAACCTCTGGCTGCAAGGGGGTTTTACCCCATATTTACTCTGTGTTTATACCTGTGCTTTAAGGTCACTATCAGGTGGTGTGCCCTCAGATCCCGAGAAGCAAAGGGAAGACACTTGCTGACTTCACCAGACTCCGGATCAGGCCTCGATGGTTAAAATATAATCTCAGTTCAGAGTGCAGAAAACAGATTACATGCCTGCTATTGTAGTGAAGTGCTTTCCAGAGCAAGCATTAGCAGTATGTACACAAGTGCCAGATGAATTAAGCTGGCAGTTATTTTTTCCAGCTCCAGTAGGAGAGGATTGCCCTTAAACAACTCACGCCTGCTGTGCTGTGTCTGGAGCTGGAGCTGAACGGAGCTGCCAGGAGGGCGTGTGTGACAGGAACCACTGTTGCAGGTCTGGTTTGCTCAATTCCCCCGGTCTTCAGGGTCAACCATGCACAGAAACATCAAGGCAGAGACAGAGCCTGTTAAAAACTCTGGGGTTTTATTTTCTGTAATTCCCTTGGCTCCATTTAAGCCTTTTTCTCCAGCCACTTCTGCAAACCCTGTATTGCAGCCTGGAGGAGGTGACCTGGGGTGGGATGCACCTCTGCTTTGTTGTAACACCTTCCTGTGACTCCACTGTGCTGCCAGGTCAATCAGAGACCTGCTAGGAACAGATACTAATCTCAGCTCCTGAGAGGTGCACAGCTCACTTCACAGTTAGCACAGTTACTCTGGCCCTCACTGAAGAGGGGTCAGTGGTTTAAAGTGCTGGCAGCATCAGCTGCTGCGAAGTTTAAGAGTAGTAACAAAGTGGTCAGGACACCCTTTTATTCTCCTCCCTCCTTATGGTTGAAAAGCCAGTCCTGTTGACCAGTGTCTAAAGGGAGTACACATGGGTGGTTAATCTGCCTTGACTTTTGTCTTTAAAATCTGTTCTCCTAAGCATTAAATAATTTACAGTTAGACTCAAGGGTCTTTTTCAAATTCAGTGATTCTTAGGTTTCTTTCTCTGACAAACCTTTGATTCTCCATGTAGCTTTACTTGCAAGTCCCTTGTCCAGCAGGTTTCAGAGTGTGCCCATGTTTCATGCCTGAGAAGGCGCTTGTGTAGAGGATTTTCATGTAGGGCCTTTGGGTCCCTACAGCAAAGTAAGGCAGATTTAGGCCTAGAGGAGCTGTTGGAAAGCTTGTCTGGCTTAATCATTAACACCTTGCAATGCTATGGGAGTGTCAGGACAAAGAGACCTCTGGACTCCTGAGCTCTCCCAAAAGAATCCAGCCACTGCCCTTGCACTGAAACACTCCTCTTAGTAGAGAGAGGATTAACTCTCTCAGGTAATTTGAATGGGTCTGTGATTGTGATGGCCGGGCTGTGTAAGCCTCCTGGCTCCCTGCCTCAACTGCTGTGAGAGGGAGAGATGCAGTTCACAGGGATCTTTGATCGTAAGAAACCAGCAGTGAACTTGCTGCCAGTTAATAGAAGGAAGGAGAAATGCTGGGAGGAATAGAAGTGTGTGTGCTGGCAGGGGCTGCCTTTCCTCTGTCAAGACAAGTATCTGCCCTTGAGTGGCTGAGATCTTTCAATCCACGCACAGATCTGTTGCATATAATGCTAATGCTCAGCGGAGACCAGCTCAAATGGGCTTTCACAGACATTGCTGGCAACTTTGCCTGGATCTGAAGTTTTATTTGGCCTGTAAATGTGATTTTAATGGATAATGAGAGGACTAAACCATAAAGGCAAATGAAGCCATGTGTTAATTTGCTGTTTGGTGAGGAAACCTCATTACTGGTCTCTCTGTGGCCACCAGCAGCAAGGGATCAGGCAGCCAGCAAGCTTGTTGTTTCTCCTGAGTCCGTGTTTGGTGCTGCAGAGACACACGAGGCAATGCGCAGCCAGAGAATGAGATCAGCATTTGGCCAGCACAAGGAAGGGAGTTAATGTAGTGAAAAGCTGTTCCACCCAGATGCCCTGCTCTCTCCAGGACAGAGAGCAGCTTCCAGAGTCTGGAAAGGTGTCAAATGCTGAGCAAATTGAAACGATGGCTTGCCAGCGGCAGAGCAACAGTGACAGAGAAGCTGGCTGGCAGAGCTCACCTTCCCTGCAGGAGGTGATGGGATTGCAGGGGAATCACAAGCTGACAGGTAGTTTGAATGTGACACTGTCCTTCCCTCCTTCCTGCCTGCGGAGGAGTGGGAGAATGCTGTTCATATGGCACCTTAATCTAGAGGAAACAGGAGCTAGAGCTTCACGGTTCATGTTTTGACCTCCCTGCTCTTGCTGTGACAGCCCTGTCTCTTCTGCTAGCAAAAATGTTCACTTTCCCTTGCAGGTTGGAGGCTCCAGCTATCCCAGCTCTTGAGGCCTTGCCAGTGCTGGCAGAGTGTGTACAAGCCCACCTCACAACTCGGACTGGCTTAGCCAGGCCACCCTGTGCAGGATGTCCCTCCGTGGGCACGCACTGTCCCTCTTCCACAGCACGGTGGGCACCGTCCGCCCCGCCCCAATGATGAAGAGAGTGCTCAAGCTCCAGGGGAATGGGTGCCCTCAGCTGCTGGTGAAGGGCCAGGCCTTTCCAGTCAAGAGGGACCTGTACCTGGTGGGTTTTGGAAAAGCTGTGCTAGGGATGGCTGCAGCAGCAGAAGAGATCCTGGGAGATCACCTTGTTCGTGGAATCATCACTGTGCCACTAGGCATCCAGGACAGCCTGCAGCGAGCAGGAATGCAGTAAGGAGAACTGTTTCTGGACAGTTTTGGGCAGGGGGGTAGGCTGCCAGATTTTTCCTCTCTGGGGTGTTGCTGGGAACCCCTTCAGTCCTTTCCAGCTACACTCACTCTGTTGGCCACCCCATCCAGCCCACTGCTCTCATCTTCAACCACAGTCATGTCCCAATGACACCAGTAACAGAGCCCATCTCTTGTGCTGGATGTGCTGCCTCTCCAGCCCTGGGAAGATCACTCAGCCAAGGCCATCTCCCTGTCTTGCTCACTTGCTGTACACCTCTGGTGCACCAGGCACCTGCAGAGTGACAGACTGGCTGCCTGTGTAGGTGCACAGGCCAGTGGTGTGATTGCCTCTCTTACCTCACCAGGGAGATGCTGTTGAAGCCGCACAGCAAAATCCAGGTCATTGAAGGTGCCAAGAACAACCTCCCAGATGCAGAAGCTCTGAAGGGAGCAGTTGCCATACAGAAGCTGGCTGAGGGCCTGACTGCAGAGGACCTGCTCCTTGTGCTTATCTCAGGTAGTGTGGGGATCCCAGGGAATGGGATCTGCTGAGGCCACCCACGGTCATGCAGCAAGGGAACACTGTGCTGTGCCAGCCCTTTCAGCATGGACACTTGTACCTCTGTGATTTTTCCTCTCTTTTCTGTCATCTTTTCTCCAGGGATGCAGCAAGGGAGAGCACAGGGCTTCCTGCTACTGCAGTGGACACACTGCCTCCCGGCACCAGGGAGAGCCTGAGCTACACAGGCTGGGTCCTGTGGTTGTGCCACCACTGTGAGATGGCACCTCTGGGCACAGCCTGACTGCTGTTCTCACCTCTTGGCAAGGAGATACTTTCTTCTTTGCCCCCTCCTTATACCTGGGGATGCAGACTTGGAGTATACAAGCACTTAATGGACTTGCATACTCCAAATTTGGGCAAGACTGTGAGTCTGTAAGCTGAGGTGTGTGACTAACCCTTTCCAGCCAGTGGAAATGCAGCCTCCAGGTACTCACACAGTGAGCTGCATGCCTTGCAGGGTCAGTCCTGCACAGCTCCAGGCCCTGGTGGCTGGGCCCCCAGGCTGTCCCCAGACCCAGGGATGGGTAAGGAGTGGATATGGTGCATCAGAGGGATGCCCTGCCATTGGCCCAGCCTGAGCTCAGCTGGGTAGCGGGTGTCACAGGACAAAAGCATGCAGGGGCTCTGGAGAAACCCCTTGGTCTTCTCTGCTCAGTGTTTATTCCTCTGTGGTTGCTGAAGCCTGATTTGGTGCAGAGAGAGTACTGCCGTTAGGCAAACACCCAAGTGACTGGAATCTAGCTGTGCTTGCTGGGGATTCCCCTGGGTTTCCTCCTGTCTTTTGGCTACAGGGATCTCTAAGAGACTCCTCAGCCCTTCAGGGAGCCAGCACAGGATCTCCCCGTGGCTGTGACTCCCTATGCATGTGCACTCCCACACAGCAGCCGGTCCCCAACTGCTCCTGCCTCTCAGTAGATCCCTGACTATTGACTGAAACACAGGCATTTGCATTTGTTTTTCTTGCTCATCATGCTTTATTGATGCCGATTTGTCTCAAACCTCTGAGCAGGCTTTGCTTTTTGACAGTAGCTTTCAGCTGTACTTCTGTGTGTGTTCACTCTGCTCAGATCTTGCTCTTTTGTGCTCTGTTTTTTCCATCAGAGCCTTGCCTTCTTTTCCACATATCCAATGCCTGCTTGTATCAGACAGGAATCCCATGGATGAGGCCATCACTCTGGACTCAGGGTGTTCTTTGTCCTTTGCATTACTGTCTTCCCCTTTCCTCCCAGGCCCAGATGAGCACAGTTCAGAAGTTTCCAGTGCTGCTGCATCCATAGTTGGCTTTTTTTACACTGTCCTGAATAAATGGAGCCACCAAAGGAGGCACTGTCTCCATGTGCATAGCACTGACTGCTGTGCAAGCTGTGGAGGCCGTGCTCCCTGCTCACCCATCCAGAGAGCCCTTGAATGTCAGTGTGGGGACACACTGGTAACCCAGAGTGGTGGTGGCAGCAGTTGCTGTCCCTTTTCTGTCATCCCCACAACACTGTAGGAATGTGGTACCCTAGTCTGGCAAGGTTTACATTGCCTGGGTGAAGCATAGAAGACTGCAGAGAGTACAGGACAGCAGTGATTAAAACTCGTTGGTGAAGAAGACTGGATTCTCCAGAGATGTTGGCTTAGGTCCCCAACTGCCTTCCCTCCACACACTAGTGAGGGAAGAGGAAAGGCTTAATCCTTGCTTTCCTCTGTCCTTTTCCTGCTATCCTGATGTCCTCACCATCTCTTCTGCATCCTAGGGGGTGGATCAGCCCTGCTGCCTGCTCCCATCCCTCCCATCCTCCTCGAAGAGAAGGAGAAACTCACAAGGATGCTGGCTTCCCGAGGAGCTGCCATACAGGAGCTGAACATTGTCCGGAAGACTCTGTCAGTGCTGAAGGGTGGAGGGCTGGCCCAGCTCGCATATCCCGCACAGGTAACCATGAGAAGGTCCTGCTTACCCAGAGGTCACCCATCTACCCTCAAAGTAGAGGTTTCATCAGCCTACCTAAGCATGCTTGGGGGGCTTTTTCCTTCCTAAGTGAACAACCCTTGCACACTGTGTTGGGACTCTAGCTGAGATTTCACTGAGGACCCAAATTCTGAGGGAGACGGAGGTGGAAGAGGGGGAATTCAGGCTTACCAAACATGAGCCATCATCACAGCACTCTCAGCACATCCCAGCCCACACCCAGCAGGCACTTCCAAGTGCTGGTGCTTCACCGCAGCACTTGGGAGACTGTGACCTTTGGCTATGCTGGGGGCTGTTCTCAGCATGTGCCATCGCTGAACCCACACTAGGTTGGGCCTGACAAATGCAGTGTCACAGGTTGCATCTTCCAATGTGATGATCCAGCAAAGGGGATTGTAAGTCTGTGAGTTCAAAAGGTGGCAAGGTGACACGGGACCATGCCCTGCCCTGTTTCCATCTGCTTTGACAAGAGGGTACTGCAGGTGTAACTCAGAGCAGTGCTTATGCCAGAGCTCTTGTGTGCTTACCTGTCTCTGCCTCCTGCAATCATCTGTGGGCATTCCTGTTCCTAGGTGGTGAGTCTCATCCTGTCTGATGTGATTGGTGACCCCCTGGATATCATAGCAAGTGGGCCCACTGCTGCCAGCTCCCACAGTGTCCAAGACTGCCTTCAGATACTCACCAAATACAACCTGCTGCACAACCTGCCCAAGTCAGTGCACACAGTCCTCTCCAGCTCTCCCATCAAGCCCACTGCTCTAGAAAACTACTCCCATGTTTCCAACATCATCATTGGGTCAAATACCCTGGCTTTAGACGAGGCTAAACACCAGGCTGAGGGCCTGGGCTATGCCACTCTGGTTCTGAGTGCGGCAATCCACGGGGACGTGGGTCGTGTCGCAGCACTGTACTGCCAGCTGATCCAGCTGCTCTGCCTGGACCGTGCCGGCCTCGGAGAGGGGCCCCTCAGTGAGGAGGTGAGGGGGAATCTCCTGCAGCTGGCGGCAGAACTGGAGATCCCAGGTTTGGACCTTGCCAAGTTTCTGCAGGCCCTGCGAGGATTAGAGCCTGAAAGACCAGTCTGCATCCTGGCTGGTGGAGAAACCACAGTGCACCTTCAAGGAACCGGCAAGGGCGGGAGGAACCAGGAGCTGGTGCTGCGCGTGGGGCTGGGGCTGCACAGGGCACAGGCAGCCAGCCGCCCCCGAGGGAGGTGTGAGATCATCTTCCTCAGCGGGGGAACGGATGGGCAGGATGGGCCAACAGAGGCGGCAGGAGCCTTCTGCAGCCCAGGGCTGGTGTCTGAGGCACTTCAGGAGGGTCTGGACGTGGAGGCCTTTCTCAGCAACAATGACTCCTACACCTTCTTCAGCCAGTTCCAAGGTGGGCATCACCTCCTGGTGACAGGCTTGACGGGCACCAATGTCATGGACATCCAGGCCATTTTAATTAGAGCCATGGAGAGATCATGAGAGCTCCCGCTGCAGATATCCAGATGAACTTAATTAGAACCAGGAGTAAATGAAAGCATCAACACTGCAGACAAATGCAAACTACTTAAATTAGGGCTCACTGTTGAGGGTGCTGGTATCTTTGACAGAAAGAATCCACTAATTAGATATGAGTGGATGTCCACAGCAAAAACAAGCACTTGTCATTTGGGGGATCAGAGGAAGGTAAGAGGCCACACTGCAGACAAGGAAGCTGGATTTAACACAATTGTGACTGCTTCAACTGTAGTTAAATGATGTGGGGAAGTTGAGGCCATGGCAGGGCTACCATGGAGGGTCCTTGCTCTGCTGTTGAACTTCCAGTGCCCCCCAGCTCAAGAGCAGTTCAGTAGTGGGATTTTTTTGGTTCACAGAAATGCATCACAGTGACTGAAGGATGTCAAAGCAACAACAGCGAGGCCTGTTCACATGAAGCACAGAGGTGCTGGGGGATGTGATGGGAAGGGGACACCCAGCAGCTTCTCCACGTGCCAGCACAGTGCCCTGCAGCTCCTCCCAACACCAGGGTACTGAGGTGACATAGAGACCCCAAGCCCTTCTGTAAACCCAGGGTGTGGGTAAGGCACACACTGTCAGAGATACTGGATGGGTGACACAAGCAGTGCACAGAGACAAAGAGGGTGCCATACCTTCACTGTGCAGCATAAGGAGGGGGATGGACGAAGTGCAATGCAGTGGCAAGCCAGCTGAGTGGAGTCCTCCAGCCTCCTTCCCTCCACAGGAACATCTTCCCTGCTGATCCCTGTTGGGAGAGCCTCCATGCCAGTAGCATGTCTGTTACGAGCTTTCATGGTGTTGTTTTCCAACTGCCTAGAAAACAGTCGTGCATCCAGCCTGAGCCACTGACCTTTCCTCTGCGCTGAGGCAGAAGTCGCTGTCACTCTGATTAACTCTGCTAATTCCACAGAACAAAAGGCAAGGAAACCTTCACGCTCAGCTCTCCTGACCCATGCTGCTGAGTTGATCAAAGGGCAAAGCTGCCAGAGCTGTGCTCTGACAGGGAGCTGCTCCCCCACATGTACAAGGACACGGTGGTCTACCATGGTTTTGTCACCTACTGCTGTGCAATATGTGGGAGAGCAGAGATGAGCTGGGTTTCCCAGGATGTGGAACCCACAGTGGGGCTGGATTTAAGAAGGGCTTTGCCTGTAGCAACAGGCATGTTGATGGTTTTGGCTGGATATTCAAAGGACTTCAGCTCAGCAGCCAGTATGACCCAGCACGTCCGGCTCCTTTTGAACATCCGGCTGTTTGTTACAGAGCCCAAGTGGGAGATGAGCTCCTTTGAAAATCCAGCTCTAATGTAATAGGACACGCTTGACTCAGACTCTTTCCAGACAGACCAACCTACTCCATGTGGCTGATCTCATCTCGTGACATAAATACACTGTTGTGCCAACACCGTGAGTTGTGGTATCTCACTGAGCAGTCATCTACACCCGCTTCAAGATGGATTGGAGGGTGGATTTTTGAGGAGGATACAACACATCCTATTTTGGTTTATGAAGCCAATATCTAACAAGAAGGGACATCAGCAGAACCATCACAGGGCCCAGTATTTATGCCAGGCTGGCAGCTGGACTGTCTGGGCTACGGCCCAGGCACAGTGTAAGGCACAAGCCTGGGGATTTCAAAACCCTAGTCTTTCCTGGTGGTTTAAACTCATCCATGCATCTCATTTGTCCTCAGAGTCTGAAGGTCTTCTGTAACATGCCTGAACTTGCTCACAGTGGCAAACAGCTCCAAGATCTTCTGGGGGAAATCTGCCAAGTGTTACAAAGCTTGCTGTGCCCCTGTAATGTCAGGGGGTGGTTGTGCAGGAGAAGCTGCTTTGTGCTGTGTGCTGTTCTCTGGAGGTCGCTGGCAGGTCGCCTGCTCCATGCCCAGCAGGCCAGCTCCACAGGGGCACCAACGCACGGAGATGCAGCCACAAGTGTGGGCTGCAGCCAGGGTAACTGGCTAAAGCTGGCTCCATGGTGTTGGGAATGCTTCCTGGCCAATTCTGCTCCAGTGGAATGCAAAGTGACTCCGGTTTGGGCTGGGGTGCCCAGCAGAAAGGTTATTGGCATCTTCAGCAGCAGGTCTGTTGTGCCAGCCTGAGCACACTGCCACAGACCCACCACAACCCCCTGCCCACAGCTCTGCCATGCCCTGTGCTGGCCCTTGGAGCTGCTGCTTCCACTGCATCACAGCTGAGCTCAGAAGACCTTGGGCTAGTGCTGGCTGGCTTCTCCTGGGAAAGCCTACCCCAGATACCCTGAGCAGCATCCTTGCTTTCTCAACAGTGGCTTTTCACCAACAATTAAAAGAGTGTAAGTGTTGGAGAAAAGAGAAGGCTAATAAGAGGTTTCTCAAAAGGATGGAGACGTTTTGAAGTGCACTTCACATCTACCTTTGCTTAGCCATGATATATGTTTTGTTCTTGTCCGTCCTTTCCTAGTGAGGAGGTAACAGGCTAAGGGGACGTTCACCAAGGACACCCAAGCTTCAGAAATACTTCTCTGATGCATCTGCCTGGATAGCTGGAAGCTCCATTTCCAAGGGGTTGCTTGGGTGGACCTTCTACCTAGGGACAAAAGGAGCACTGGAGTGTGTGCACCCTAACAGACAAAGCATTGTTTTATTCCTCTGTACAGTGTCCTCTGGACAGTGCTCAGCAGGGAATTATTGTCTGTTACTGCTCCAGCCTCTAACCTGCAGTCCCTTCACAGACAGCAAAAGGCCTGCCCCACAAGCCAGTGTACATTTGGGCCACACTGGTCAAGTTTAGTAGGATTTGTGAGCTTTGCATCTTAAGATATGAGAGTATCACTCACCTTCCAAGTAATGACTTGCCTCTGGGGTGTCAGAGCCGGCCTGGAGCAATGTGCTTGCCCATCAGCAACTTGACTGAGTCACCACAACTGAGCAGGGTTTTTCAGCTTGCGCACGCTGTCCTGGATATTGGCACCATGGGAGCAAACCCGGGCAAATGAAGAAACCTAGACTGCAGCCATGGCCACACCCAGTAATCCCAGTGTGCAGGCTGTGCTGGGACCAGCTCCACGCCATCCTGGCTCCCAGGTGCTTCTGCCTAAGGCAATGAGTCACAGAGAGAGGGAGGACAGTGAGAGTCACTTGGGTTTGTCACTTCCAGTCCCTTCCCTCTCTATCAGAAAAGCAAAACTTTCTACACCAACCTCCAGAAGGAGTTGGGTGAAGATGGCCAATTCCCTGGCCATGTCCCTGCACGTGGGCAAGGGACACTGGGACAGTCATTGGGAAAAACATGCCCAGATTCTGGGTGGGGAGCGGGTGCGCAAAGCCCGGGTATGTTCAGGGTCAATTTACTCTCCTAAGCTGGCAGCTCATAGCCAAACAGTGCTAATGGCCAAGAGAAGTAACTGCGTTATTAACAGCACGAGCTTTTGGCAGTAAATTAAAAATCTTGGCTGCCGCCCTTGGCTCTGCTCTTGCCTCTTAGAAGACATTAATATCACAGCTCCCCAGCATTCCCATTATCACTTCATTAAGGATCCAATAATGATAAATGTGGATGGTTTTATTTTGCACGGAGCTTGATTAATGGCTAATATTTCACTAGGTGTTAATGGGGCCCTCCTTTATGGAGGCATTGGAAGGGGCTGCCTTTCATCTCCTCCACAAGCCACAATTTTCACTATTTTTGCTAATGTGACAGATTTAACGCAAACCTTGAAAGAGTGGCTGAAGCCTCTTGAGAAACTTTGAAGAGTGCTGTGCTTGGGGCAGCCCTTGCTGTGGTGGCCATTCCTCAGCTCCTTTTTCCTCTTCTTCCTCTTCCTCCTCCCTTGTCCTTCTGGCAGTGTCTCCTTGAGTGCCTGCACTCAGATGCTGCCAGAGGCTGTCGCCCATCTCCCAGGATAGTGGGGAGCAAAATCAAAGCAGCAGGTTCCCCAGGGACCAGTGCAGTCACGAGGGCATAGTGCATGTGGTGCAGAACCAGGCCCACCTTTGCAAGAGGGTGCAATGCAAGATGTGGGCTTCTGCTGGCTCACCCCAAAGCAGCTTGACACCCCTCACCTGCACCCCAAGAGGGTTGGGGAGCCTGGGATGCAGGAGAGAGTCCAGGCTGAGGCCTGCAGTCCTCCTCCATCACCCCAAAGGACAGCTCTGGAGGCTCTTCGAGGTTGGCTCCTGTGGCAGAGGAGCTGCTCTCCGCTGAAGGACCCTGGTGTATTGCACGGCTTCAATCCCTATATGAAGTGGGATGTATAATCACATAGGAATAAAAAGCCATACAAGACAGCAGGCTGTGAGTTGCTCCATGCTGGCGGGGCGGTGGGACCTCCCTCTGCAGCAGCTGCCACGGCCCCCGCTGGAATGGAGCTGGACCCTCGGGAGCACCCATCAGCCTCTGCACGGGGTCTGTGGGGAGACAGAGGAGCCCTGCATCAAACAGAAAAGAGAGGCGATGTGTCGGCCAGGAGAAAGCATGGGAGGCCCCAGAGCCGCTGGAGAGGGAGCCCCAGGAGATTGTGAGCACTTGCTCCCAGCTCTGCCAGCTAACTAAAGCCTCCCACCCCAACTCCCAGCTGGGAGCTGTGACAAGACTTGCCCCGTGGTACACTCGGGTACACCTCCTCCCTTCTCCCAATCTCCAGCCAGGAACATCACCCTGCAGGGGCTCCTCCAGCCTGGGGACCCTCTGCTTGCACCACCATCATCCCCAAGGCTTTATCAGCTCCACTAAGGCAATGGGTACCACAACCCTCCAGCACCATCACAAATACCTGGGGAGGAGGTAAAGAGGAGCCAGCCTCCTCCCCATGGAGGTTGGAGCATCCTTCTCCATCTGAGTGGGGAGAGGAGAGCCCGACAGGTGGAGCGAGTGGTTGCAGGGAGCTGTCATCATCCAGCTATCAGAGTCCAAATCCCCTGGCAGTCCATTAGGAGCAGCTCTTGGCTGCCTGCAGGAGCTCCTGACAGGGTCAGGCACTGGCACAAACAGGCGTAGATCCTCCATTAAGGAGGTGGATGTGGGTGGAATGAAACTAGGGAGCTATTGCTTCAGTGAACACTTACTGAGAGGCGCTGGCACAGCCTCACGTTTTGGGGTGGGGGACAACCAGGGCAGGCTCCTTCCAGGAGCCCACCCAAGCAGTGCTGGGGATAAAGCCAAGTGGTGGCCAGCAGAAAGGGCTGTTAGTGCCACCTCCTCTCCTCCTGCCCTTCTGCCCACATCCCAGCAGCGATTCTGGCATACACCAGATGGGAGACCTGGAGCAGCACCTGGGGCAGGAGGGGATGGGTGGTGGGTGCAGGCTCATGGAATACAGCCGAGACACACAGAGAAAGAAGGAGTTTCCTTTAGCTAAAAAACCCCCAACAAACAAACAAACAATCCCCAAAGTAACAATACACACTCTGCTCTCCATGCAGCACCAGAAACACCCTTTTTGCTGGCCCAGGAGAGCACAGCCAGACAGCAGCCTCCAGCCAAGCACCACAGTGTTGTCTTGGACAGCACTGGAGAGGCTGAACCACCCCAGAGCCATCAACCTGTGCTCCCCATAAGCCAGCAAGAGGAATTTCAAGCCTCAGGCTGCCTTTCCAAGCCACATGGCAGGACTGGGAACATCAACACTCTTCAAGAAATGCTCCCAGAAACCTCCCTCCATCCCCAGCATCCAGGTTTCTCCAGAGGCTGGAGCAGCTAAGCAGGGTGGACTCTCCACATCATCCATCCCTCATAGGATGCTCCTGCCCACCCTGCATGGTAGATGGGCAGGAGTCCTGAGGCAAGTGCCCCCAAATGTCCCCGCCATAGGGCAGCACAAGCTCTTACCCATCTGCTCCAAGATCTCTGAAGAGGTGAGGGTCAAGCCACATTTTGGAAGGATGGAGGGGTCATCCCCACCCTGGAGGGGGACAGCCCTGGCTCTCCCTCAGCTGGGCTGTGCCACAGAATTCACCAGACCCTTGAAGGGCACCACGGCCCTTGAAAAAGCACAAATCCTGCAGCTCAAGGGGCTCGACCCAGCCAAGATCCCCACAGGAGGCAAATGGCAGCAACTCACACAGGAGGCAAATGGCAGCAACTGTCAGCGTGGCAGGGAGGAGGAGACGCACACAAGTGACCACCACACCAGAGGGAAATGGATACTGCGCTGGTGCCGCCAGGTCCTCGATTGCTCCTTAACCACCTGGAAATCAAGTCAGCAATTACGGGACATCATCTGATAAATTGTACGAAAAGATGCGTTTGTGAATCACTGCACTCTGGCTGGGTGGGAATGCTGCCGGTGCTGTATTTGGGAGCAATTACTCTCCCCGAGCATGTGAATCATTAGGTATAATTACCCCAATAAATAAAAGGAAGATAACTCCAGTCTCTAGCCTAATCTAGAACAAGCGATTTTCGAGGAGAGCTGTGTGAAGGAAAACCAGGAAGAGGAGAGCTTCAAAATCTGGATGTGCTGTTAATCCCTCCTGTGGCAACAAAACCAGCTGGCAGCAATGGAGTCTCTCTCACAGGTCCTCGCTGGAGTTTGGTGGCAGAGGATTTGCCACAGAAGGCCCAGGTTTGGCTGAGAGGATTGTCCCTTCACAAGGCAGCATCCCACCAGAGCACGACTTTACTTGGCAAAAGCTTCTCTGCTACAAAAATGCAAAGAGGTTCAAAAAAAAAAAAAAAATATTTATTTGGCGGGTCACGGGGTGCAACAGTTACTTGGGTGTAATGAAACCATTTCTCTTTTCTCCTGGGAAACACTGAAATAAAAAAAATACTCCAAACCCACCCCACTCAAAGTTGACATTTTGAAACGAAGCAGCAATTTTCTTCTCCACTTAAAATGTCATCACAGACTTTTGCTGTAAAAAAAAGCATCATTCCCTGAGTGACATTTTAAGGGGAAATGTTGACTTAAAAGCAGAAGGAAACCCCCAACCCATGCAATGAAATGTTTCGAGCTGCAGTGAGACTCATTGCAGGGAAATCAGTATTTTTTGCAGAAAGAAAAATACAGCTACACATACTAAATGGATTGAATTTCCCATGGGACAAACCCACCCTCGAGGAAGCAAGACTTTGGGAAAGGATGGAGCAGCACCATTGCTCTGTCCCAGAGGAAACAGCATCCCTGGTTCTGGGCAAGTTTTCTCAAAAGCCCTACGAAGCAAAAAATTGGCTGTAGAGCCTGGGGTTGTCCCAGTGGGTGGTGCTGGCTCTGTCCTGTCCCTGCAAGATGCCAACACAGGAGCTGCTCCTGCCCAGCAGTGAGGAGGGTGGTCAGGCTGGGGGGTGCTGGCACCGGGGTGGCAAGCCCTGGTGAGCAGTAGCAGCGTTTATTCCACAGCCTCCATAGGGAGAAATCAGATTTAGTCCGTACCTCATGGCACTCCCACTTGTTCCCCAGGGAGAAAGGATTGGGGCTTGTCCCTTCTCTGCTTGCAAGAGGGGCTGGGTTCTGCCTAGAGATGCTCCATGAGATTCATCTGGGCCATGCTGTGCTGCCTCTGCCTGGGGCTCTCCTGTTAGGTGGGGTTTGACCAGGAATAATCTGTGCTTGGGCTCTCCCTGGGGCCACAGTTATTGCTGCCTGGGTTTTGGTTTTTTTAATAACCTGTAATATGAGAAGCCTGCCCGGGAGAGCAGAGGGATTATTGGCAAATATCACTTCCCATTTGCCAGGCTTTGAGGGGCTTTAAGCCACAGGAATTAGCTGGGAGCAGAGAGAGGGACACAAACCACTAGGCTGGGACAGACCAGGACTGAGTCCTTGTTACACAGGGCTGCATGGAAATCCCACAGACAAGTATCCTCCCGCCTCCAAAGGAGAGGGCCGGGTGGGAAGGGCTGTGGAATCCTAATTAGCTTTTTGATATTAATGAATTGGCACTGAAGTAAACAAGCCAGCAACAGTGGCTGGCACAGCTCCTGCTGCCACCTCCCAGTCCTGGCACTGGGCTGCCCACACGAGGGGGCTTGGTGGCACAGTCCCTGGGGGGGGGGACAGCCAGGGACATGGGCACCCAAAAAAACAGGGGTGGAGGGTGGACATATGCCACTGTGGGACAGGAACTGCCTAGGGACAATGGCATAGGGAAATGCAAAGCATCCAGGATATGAGAGCACACACCACAGTTCTGGTCTCACCATCACCACAGCTGACACTAGGAGATGCCACCACTTGCACAGGGCCAGCCACCTGGCCAGGGGCTTCCTGCAAGGCCAAGGCTGAGTCACTTCATCCTCAGGTGAAGCCAGCAGCACAGGGATGGGGAACCACATCACCAGCTACACCAACAGGTGCCTGGTGGCTTAAAGATCTAAAAGCCAGCAGCTGGAAACACAGGGTGTGCAAACAAGCCCTTACACTGGACATCTGTGTCTCAGTCCCTATTTAAGGGCTCCAAAAGCCTACAGGGCACCCAGCAGTCAAATCAAGAGAAGCCACGAGATGCAGAGCCAGGGTCCCATGTCAGAGGTGCTGGGGAAATTCTGCAATATTAATGAGCACTATTAGTTATTAAGTGCTGCTAGGCAGAGAGGGGAAGGAGCCTCCCTCTTGCCCAGGAACAGATGATGACCAATAACTTCTTGTCTCTGAGGCTAATGCCTGCTCAGAGGGGTGAAGGGACTCCCCACACACCACCTCCAGCACCCTCAGAGCAACCCACTAGCAGCTGGTGGATGCATGGCTGCATCCCATCACTAGCAGAGAGCACCCAAAGACTAGGAAAGCCCTGGCCCAGCACAGCTACAGGGAAAGCGCTGTAGCCCCAAGCTCAGGGTGATGCCAAAACCAAGCAACACAAGCAATTCTCTGCAGAGACATCACCTTGGACACAGCTCTCAAGTCCAGCTCACCTCCCACATGCCTTTGCCACCATCTCCAGCAACAAGTTCCAACTGGGAGGACACAAGCCTTACCCCAGTACTTGGCTAACTGAGCTTTACTTGCCAGCACAGCCCCACCAAACCTACAAACTACATCTCCCATCCCCTTTAACCTCTTATAAACCCTCCTGGAAAGGCAGGAATCACTGTGTGCTGTGCTGAGCCACCAGAAGTTGATTAAGCCCTAATTAATTGCATTAAGGTCAGCCAATGTACTCTGTTAAGGAAGAAAGCCAATAATTAAACTCCACGTGGGGCGTGCTTCTGCCATCAGCTTCCCGGGCTGCAGCGGTGGCGTCAGGCTCGGCGGGGTCACAGCCAGCGCCACTCGCCAGCACATGGCGGTGGCAATCGGGGAAATAATTAAGTGCTGGGCATAAAACCATCAGCGCTTTAGCGGCCGGGTGACAAAACTCACCCAGAGTGGCTGTCAGCAGCGGGAGGGCTCGAGGTGGAGGGGACCGCAGGGAGACACCAGCTGCATGGAAAGCATCCTGAGGAGGATGCAACCATGTCCATGGTTAAGCCATTTTCCCGGTGGTGCTGGAGCAAGGAGAGCGGCGGGGGCTGGAGCGGGTCCATAACGAGGGAGGGAATCCCGGCGGATGCCGACAATAGGGTTTTGTGTAGCCCAGACAAGAGCACCTGCCCTGGCGCTGGGAGCCGGCCAGGGGCACCATATGGAGGGGACCTGCCCCTCGCTGTGGCTGTGCCGTCTCGGCACGGGGCCAGTCTGGACCGGGATGCAGCCTCTGGCATGTAGAGGAGCCCCTGAGCCATGCGGGATGGGGCCATGCAAACCCATCTGCACTCTAGCCTGGAAATGCAACGGCCAGGCACAGAGAGGCGATGGGTACGAGATGAGCATGAGCATCAGGTTGTTCTTGGCCCCTCCAGCCCCAGGTGCTGCACGTCCTGAGAAGGTGAGGGTGCTACAGGGGAGCTCCCGTGGAGATCCAGCCCCCAGGGCAAAGCACTGTCTCGCCTTGGGGCTTTGCAGCAGAGCAAGGACTAACAGCGGCAACACAAGGGGTGAGGAATGGTGTCCCGTGGCTCCTGGGAAAGGGAAGGAGCACAAGGCGTTTGGGGCTTTGCCCCGCCAATCCTTCCCCACGGCAAACTCATTTAAGGCTTTTCTTTGCTCCCAGCTGAAAAAATAAAGGCCAAGGTAATCTGCCTGCCTGTCCCTCTTTGTCTCGGGGATAATAGCAGCCAGTGCAGTGTGGAGCCCCCCAGGGCTTTGCAGATTACAGCTTTCAGAGATGTCTACAGTGAGTGCCTGGACAAAAATGAGAGGTGGTGGAGCAAAGCAGGAGGAAGGGGACCTCACAAGGTCACCCTCTCCCTGCCTGCCTAACTAGATCTCTCCTTCCCCTGCTGCTGGACAGGCCGGCAATGGGATGGGGATGGTGGCAGAGGGCTCCTCTGGGCCTCCCAGCTCCAAAGGCTGGACTCACTGAGGGCAGAGTTATGACTGTCATGGCAGCTTTTGCTTTATAATTTATACTTTGAGGATTCTGATAATTACACATCTGATCCTGCGAGGGGAGGAAACAGAGAGAAAACCATGTAGCCCGCCACAGTAACCACAACAGTGTGAGCTGCTGCTCCCGTACTCACGATGAATTCTTTGCAAGCCACCTACAGACCCGAAATGACTGGCTGGAAACACGTGGGAATCACTGTACAGGGCTGAGCTGCAGCTGGCTTTTCAATAACTCAAAGGGTCAAGACACGGGAGCAAAAATCCCAAACCAATTCCCCCATTTCCCATGAGCTTTTTCTGGCAGGAGGCGTCCCAGCCCGGCAACGAATATCCTCTCAGGAATGTCTCATGTCTAAAAGCACACACAAAAAAAGGAGAGGTGGGAGGAAACCCTATGGCCGAGTTCAAACGGCTTCAAGAGGGCAGGCAGGGGCTCACAGCACTAGTGCTGGCGCTCAGCAGCATGGAGGCAAGGAGAGGGGCAGAGTGGAGGAAGATGCCATCCCTTGTGCATCCCCCTCCCCGACCCTCTGTCCCTGCTGCGGATGCCCACGCCAGTCCCAGGATGTGGCCAGGCTCCGGCTGCCGATGGTCCCCTGCTCGCCCGCCCTCCCTCCCTCCCGTCAGCGCACACGTCATTCCTCCAAGCAACGGCCCATGGAGCTGGTGCTGCGGTGCCAACACCGGTGAGCCGGGGGGCTCGGCCAGCGCACCCCACGGGGCTCGGTGTGCCTTCACATTCCGCTCCCGCTCCGCCCGGGTTTGTTTAGTTGATCAAAACCATTGGGTGCTCGAAGCCACAACAGCATCCTCCAAACAGAACTTCCTGGGGACAAGGCATCTGTGTGGGTGTTTCGTAGACCCCCCGAGTGTGCATACTCCCCGAAACACCCCGCATGCCCTCTGTGTGCCGCCCACTCCGAGCATCACCTCTTTCCTGCCTTTTAGAGCCAGCCTAGAGATGGAGAAGGAACCAGGCAGAGGAGAAGGAAGACGGAGACACCAGATAATAAATCCATGGCCAAACCTGTGGTCCTCAACAGCCCAGCTCTGGGCTCGGCAGACTTCACTGCTCCGCCACCCCCGGAGTGTCCATAACTTCCCCTGGGCACCCCATCCCCTGGGGACAGCACCCACGCCGGCTGCCGCCCGGGGTGATCCACAGCATCCCACTGAAATTCTAGCTCCGGCCTCCGTAGCAGATGGAGATAAGGACAAAACTACTCCCTCGCTTATAAACAAGGGGCCAGATTCTGCCCGCCAGGATCCGGCAGGCGATACCCGAGCCAGCGAGGCCAAACCCAGCCACAAAGCGGCTCCGATCGCAACCGGGATCCGGCAGCCTGCCCGCGGTACCGGGAGCGGGAAGCACAGACCAGCCTGGCTTCTCCTTTTACCTGGGGCCGGTGTGAATCCCGGCAGCGCAGGAGGAGCGACGTGGAGCAAGGGCGGCTTGGGGAAATGGGATCCCCTCCTGGGGACAGTATCAAAGACACATGCAAAAGGGAAAATAAAAGACCAACCCCCCCGCCCCGTCTCTCATCCCCGTCCCTGCTCCAAACAAAGGCAAACCTGGGCATAGCAGTGCACACGTGAAACACAAGCCCCATGAGACCCCAGGCCATCTGAGGGCCCTCCAGCCCCAGGAGACCCCCGGGGACCAGCACCACGGGCAGACCTGAGAGACGGAGATACCCAAAGCAAAACACGGGGCCCATGATGAAAATCGAGCCAGAAGAAAAACCCACCCAGAGAAAAGCAGCGCCGGGGAGGTACCTGTGCCAGACCGCCAGTGCATCCCAACCGTGGGCCATCCCAACATCGCCCTGCTTAGGAGGTGCCAGGTATTTATTGGGGCTCGCGGGTGTCCCCCCGCGCTGGGGACAGGGCTGGAGGGCGGCTGGGGCTGCCATTGGCTCCCGCGCCACCCGGGCAGCATCGCTCTCCAGGGGCTCGCTCTGCCAGGGCCAACTTTACAAGGGAAGCAATTATTTCTTTTTTTTTTTTTTTTCCCCAGCTGAAACAAAGACAAGGGCTCGACCGAGCAAGAGCACGGATGAGAAAACAGGCGGGGGGGGGCAGGGGGGGAGAGTGGGCTGGAAAATAAGCCCACACAAACCTACGGATCTTGAAACAAGAGGGAAGGATAAAAAAGAAACCGGAGGCTGCAGAGGTAGACGTGGAGATGGGAGGGTAAAAAATTGCAGAGGGAAGAGGCGGCAGCCGGGAGCGGAGTGAGGAGCTCAGCAGTATCATATGTATCGCATCCCCGGGGAGCCACCGGCCACCCCGACAGCCCTCCGAGGCCACCCGGGACGATGCACTGACCCCACTGGGAGTCAGTCTCTCGTGGGCCAGGGCTCTGCGGGCAGAGGGGTGTGTAGGGAAGATAAGGGCTCGGCCCTCCAGGACATGACTCCTGCCTCCCAGGGTGCTCCGTCCTCGAGTGGCCTCTTCCACAGGCTCCCTCAACCCTATCACGGTGGCCAGAGCAGTGATCGCTGAGGACGTGGGGAGCCACAGCGAGCAGCCGAGGGGTCCCCCCGAGGTTTCCCTCCCCCGGATCCACCTGCCGTCAGGCACTCGGCGCTCGACCCACGCCCACGACAGCCCCCGGCATCCCCCGGCCTCTCTCTCCGTGGGCACCTGAGAATCCCCATCACCCCGAACGGTCCCCAGGACCACAGATCCTCCATCTCGGAGCCATTCCTCTCGGGCCGGCCAGGCAGCCGCCTCCCTCCCCGCTGCTCCTGGCAGGATCCAACCCCGGCTCCGGCCCAGCGCCACCGTCCAGCGGCAGCGGCGGGGAGCGGGGTCACCCCCGTACCGGGCTCCGCCGCTCCCAGCCCCGGGGCCGGTACCGGCCGGGCAGGACCCGGCCCCGCTCCCTGCCGGTTCAGCCGAGCCGAACCGAGCCGAGCCGAGCTGGGCGCACCCGCCCCACCACCCGCTCCTGCCCCGCACCGAGGTCTCCATCGACCGGCCGCGCTGCCGGTGTCGGTCCTACCTGCGCGGCGCCGCCGTCCCCGTCTGCAGCCGCCGCCGACTCGCTCTGCCGCGGGGGCGGGCAGCGAGAAAGGGGGGGCGAGCGCCCCTTCCCCGCCCCCGGCCCTGCCCGGCACCGGCCCCCAGCCTGGCCGGGGCTCCCCGCCTCCTCTGCAGCCTCCCCCCTGCCCCCTCGCCCACCCGCACCGCCCGACATCCCCCCGCAACCCTCCACTCCCGAGGCTGCTCTGGGCACAGGGGGAGCCCAGCCCGGGATGGGGGCACTACCCTGGGTGAAGGGCACAACACCGATGTGGCCACAGCCCGGGATGGAGTGACACAGAGGAAGCACAGCCTGGGACAGGGATGCCCACCCTGGGAGACAGACCAAAAATCTCAGCCAGGACGGAGCATCGGCACCAGCCTCTTTCCTGCTCACTCCCAGCTGAGCGGCGGCAGGTCCAGGGAGAGGGTTGCGACTGTCGCCACACACATGGCAATTGGGTGCTCAGGTACCTCCCACACTGGTGACACAGCCCTGGGTGCTGGGGTACACTCATGTCCCCCAAACCACACACATATGAGCACCCCTCCATGTCCTCCAGCTGGGTCCTGCCACCTCTGCCGGATGCTCCCAGGCAAGGTGGCTGTCCCCCACCCTTACAGGTGATTTCAACTCAGAGGGGCTGGTGTTGCATCCCGTCAACATATCTTCTCCTTGAATGCTCACAACTGATTTGCCTCCCCCTTCATCACCTTTCAAGGTGACAGAAAAATCAAGGGTTGCAGATGGCACCCAGGCTTAGTCCTGTTCATGGTGTCTTGCTTGCTGCCAGCTGCTGGCTGGAGCATGGCACAGATGCCAGGCTCTGAGCTTCGATGGCAAAGGTAGCCTTGGGGCTTGCCCTGGAAGAGGATAGGGACTGGAGTGTGTGGAAGCTGTGTCTTACCAGCGTTGATCCCCCAGGGCAGCCCCAGGCTCCACCTTAACACCTTGGGTTCACCCAGACTCCCCTACCTCTTGTGCACGCAGTCCCAGACACAACCCATGTCATTCTTCTAACATTAATAAAGCCATTAATTAATTAATAGATTCAAGAGATGGCTCAGAAATGCTACTTTGCAAGCAAGCTGGAAGTGCCGCAATTTGGATCACAGTGATAAGCAGGTTCAAGGAGGCTGAAGATAACACCAGGGCCAGTGTTGAGTACAGGCAATTCCATTCCACGTCACTTCTGGAGCCCCATGCACACCAAGCACAGGCCTGCAAAGGAAAACAGCGCAATGATGAGCTGGGTTTCCCAGGAGAAAAGCCGGAGCAGGGAGCAGCAGAGCCCCGGCCGCTGCACTGCACAGAGCTGTCTTTCATTACAAAGGACCGGGAAGTGGCTCGGAGCTGCCAGCAGCACTGACACGATGCAAGAGGGGATTTTTCAGGCTGATGCAGCAACAAAGGCAGTTAAATCTAGCCAGGTAAGAGGCTTTTGAGGTTAGCCGGCTGTTCCCACAGCAGAGACTTTTTCTTTTTTCCTTCTTCCCTCCCCCCTGCCTCTGTTTCTCTCCTCTTTTTCTAGGGGGAATTATTTTTGATAATCCATGTGTTGCTGCTCGTTGGGCACTGGAGCATAAGTAAGCAGGTAAGCGGCACTTTCATCCCCAGCCTGGCTTCCAACCACGGCCGGGACTCCAGTGAAGGGCTTTGAGCCTCAAAGCAAAGCAGCGAGGCTGGGCCAAGGCAGCTGGAGTGGCACTAAGCTCACAGCAGCTAGGAATTCCTTCTTTTTTCTTCACTGAAGGGATGGCGGTGGAAAGCTACCTGGAGATGAGTGGCTTCCACAACAAGAACCTGCCACACTGGTGGAGGCTGGGTGCTGTCAGGTATCACTGGGTGGTGTGGGGTGCTGGCACCCACCTGGAGTCACCTGCTGCCTGGCCCCTCCTGGCAGGGCAGAGGGGTGCTGGGAGTGGGAAAGCCACTCATGACACCCATATCCATCACTCCCTAAGGAGCCCCACACCCTTGTGCAGGGACAGGTCAGTGCTGTGGCCCTAGGGCAGGAGGATGCTCCCATTGCTGGCTCTGCAGGGAGCCCAAGTGGCTCAGGTGTCTTGGTGGGACATTTGGGTAATTGACCAAGGATGAAGCTCAGACCCTGGTGCCTGTTGGAGGCCAGCAGGGTGTTTCCAGAGGGATGTGTGTTCCTGGACACCTACATGCCAGCCCCGGTCCTCCCTAGGGAAACACTCTGGGCCAGAGTGGGCTTTGCCCTGGGCAGCTGCCTTCCTGCAGTTTGGCTGGGTGGAGGATGCACCAGCAGCTCATGACTCAACAGCTTCTCCCATCGCTTCACATCAGGAGGTGGGATGTGACACGACCCCAGGGACTGTAATGAGCCATGCTGGCACAGGCAGTGCCGGCTCAGCAAGCTGTGCTGCCATCCGAGGACCCGCAGACCCTCGCCATGCTGGGGCTGTGGTCGTGACAGGGGGTGGCCACAACTCTTCTCCCTGAAGGAGCCTGTCATCTTGTCCTTCTTCTGGTGGCACCTCCTCAGACATCACCCTGCTGAGTCTGAGAGACCCTGCTTTGGTCCAGCTGGTGCAATGATGCCATTGCACAAGTTCCATCCATCCTCTGATGATGCCCCGAGCCACATACCTTGACAGTACCATGCACTGCTGGCTGCTTCCTGCAGTGCCTGTGCCCTGCTCTGGTTAATGGTGCAACCAGATTCAGCTGCCAGCACCCTGCCTGGGGACCTCAGAGTGGTGCAAAGGCTACTGAAGATCCCTCTTCCTCCCCATCCTTCTCCTCCTCTCCCTCTGCCCAGTCGGCATCCGCTGCTGCAACAAGATTAAACCAATTGCACTGTTATTTGTTTCATATTTAATAAGGGCTTGAGGAGCAGATCTCCCAGCAAGCCCCTACTATCAATCAAACCTGCACAGAGTCCCCCTTTGCGCCCGCCTTTCCAAGAAGAAAGAAAACAAAATTGGTCTAATTTATTATTCATTTGTTCATTAAGTCTGTATTAACCAGATATATTATAAAGGAAAACAGGATTGCGCCTTTTGATCACTGAACTCTCTGCACATGAATATCCATGAGGCTCTCCTCTATCCCAGTACCTCTCCAGTGTGTGGAGTGAGATGATGGAGGGTGTCACTGGTGGGTCCCGGCACAGGATTGGGTGCTGGCACACTGCAGGACTGGGAAGCTGCTCTCAGGTCTCTGTTTGCACGGCATTGGGGATCAGCTATGTCATCCCATGGTGCTCCAGAAGTCAGGCCACTCATGGATGCCCACAGCTGGAAGGGGAATGTTGAGCCCTGCTGGGTGCAGGGGGCTGTGGGGACATGCTGGGGGGCACTGGGGTGATGGGCTCCCCTCCTGCATGCCTGGGGCTGAGCAGAAGCAGAGCAGGTGGTGTTTCTGCGGCGTGAAAAAGCAGCATATGTCCCCGGTTCCCTGGCGCGTGGCGGCAGGCGGCGATGCCCGTGACTACCCCAATGCTGCAGGGAGGCAGAGAGGGACCCCAAGGTGCCAGTGATACCCTGCAGGACCAGCACAGGACTGGGGCAGCATGTCCTCCTGCTCTCTGGGACATCCTCCATGAGCCCCCTGGTCCATCGCAGGGAGGACAGGATGGGCAGAATCGGGGCCCCAGGATGCTCTTCTAGGGACTGGCTGGCACCAGGTCATAAGCTCATGGTGATGTGCACACAAGTGAGCCAGCAGCATCTCAGGCAGCAGCAGAGCTTCTGGAGAGCCACATCCAAGCCCAGCGGGGTGGTGGATCCCAGCCGTGCCCAGGCAACGGGCGTACACGGAGAGATGTCAGATCTGCATGGATGTCCATGCACCCATGCAGTCCAGCCAGACCTGAAAATAGGTTGGTTTAAAAAATGCATCACTTTGAAGTTATGTAAATGAAAGGCAGCGGCAAACAGCATGCTGGCAAAAGGGTTTCCAATTTTTTTTCCTCCTTGCCAGCTTCCTCTGGTTAAAATTGGGTTGCAATTCATTAATAAAGGAACAGTTGTACTGAATAAGCTCCCGTGCTTAAATCAGGACAGAGAAGCGTAATTAACCCAGCTCCAGTCTGATGTGATGGAAGAAGAAAATGCTCTTCTGTTTTGGTCCCTTCTCTTAAAAGCCCGCTGCGTTCCCCTGGCCTCTTGGGAATGGAGCCGAGCTTCTTATTTAAAAATGAAGCTCACAGCCTGACGGAGCGGGTTCATGTATATATATATAAAAGCTGTCATGATGATATTTTATTCATACCCCTCTTCCCCTTCCCTTTGCTTGGAAAATCCAGGAGCAGCCAGCAGGCAGTGTGGAGAGAGAGAAAGCAAGAATCCCCTTTTAAAAGTAAATTACAGATGCAAGTCACATTAGTTGAAGCCCCACGAGGCGGCAGATTTCCAAGTACCAGGGCTGGCACCAGCAGCTTGGCCAGTCCAGACCTGGCACTCCACCTTCCCACCCTGAATGCCACCCACCAGGGAGCGGGAGGGGACGGGCTGGGGACGGCACCAGCTTTACACACTGATTTGTACAAACTGAAGATGTGGCCTCACTCCTCTAACTGGAGCTACCACCTGAATTACAGCCTAGTTAGACAGGGCCACAAGGAGCTCCCAGTGGTGGTATCCCATGGGTGGGATTCAGCCCGTTGCCCCCAGCTTGAGGCAAGAGGATTCCTTCTCCACCATTATCTCTGGGGTTGAATTTGCCACCTTTCCCCGCAGCAGTTTGTCTGGATGAGCCAGACGCTGTCCGGCCACCATCGAGCTGGCACGTGGCTGTGCATGTTGATGGAGCATCCCTGTGGCTCAGCACTGCTCTGCCTGGCCACGCTCCCCCCTTCCTCCACTGCCGCTTCCTCACCTGCTGCAAAAATAGCCATCTGGTTCCACGGGAAGACAAACTATCTTGGGTGGTCTTGAGGTGGGGAAGAGCTGCCCACAATGAGGGTGTTGGATTTGCTGTGTGGGGAAGGGGGTCCTGTGAGGCGGAGCAGGACAATGTGGTCCATTGAAGCTGGGAATGCTGCAGGAAGATCCTGGCATATTGTGAGAGGCAGATAATGAATTCCCCATAGGACCCATCAGGATCTCCTCTGCCCCTGCTGGAACTATGGTGGTCCCTGTGCCACCTGGGATGAGCTGGGGTGAACAGCTGAAGGGGCTCAGCCAGTCAGCACCAGTGCTGTGCAGAAACATCCTCTCCATGGGGACAGGCAGGTGCAGCACTGAGATAGGGACACACAGAAAGAACTCTGCAATGGGGATGTGCAGGAGCACCCCAAAACAAGGAGGGGCAGCAGCCCTGTGACATTGCCCAGTTCCTCCTGCAGCCTTCCTGAAGGACTGTGCCTCAAGCACGGAGCTGGAGCAGAGGTAGCACTGCCGCATGGCGCTGCTGCCCCCACCCCATTAGGGACCTTCTCCATATGTCTTTTGCTTCATTCCCTGTGTCCTGTGCCTGTCCATGTCCACCCCCTGTAGCCATAGCCCACGGGATTTTGAGGCTGCAGTAGTTTTACTATCAGGTTGGCTCTCAGAGCACAGGGATGCTGGACCCTGCCACAAAACCATCGTACACCCTGTGAGCATCGCTGGGATTCATCCTCCCCTGCCAAACACCAGCAAGCCTGGAAATCCTTGGTAGGGCAAACTGGGGCTGGAAGAGATGTGGGTGATGCCAGCCAGACCTTTTATAGCAGAGATAATTCTGGTGAGGAGGAAAAAAAGAGAAATCAGTGTTTGTTTCTTTCGGGGAAGATTGCTCTCTGCGTGCTCCTTGTATTTAGTTATTATTAAAGGGTTGTTTTGCTGTCAGTGAAAGCCTGCAATTATGGGCTCTCTCTTTTTTTTCTGGCTGTCACTACTATTCCTCATGAAAGCATTGCCCACAATTTTAGCATTTCTGCATTTCAATGTAAAGGGGAAAAAAAATGACACTTTCCATGTCCACGCGTCTGGTTTCAAAGTCCTTTGATTGTTCCCCTCCCTCAAAAGACATCATTCTGGGGGCTCAGACCAGAGCAGAATGTAGCTGTGCACTAGAAGAGGCTCACTGGTCTTTGCCTTCTAGCTTGCTTGACCCGTATCCAGGCAAAAAGCTCACAGGAATCCACTGATGCCAGCACTGTGGTTGGGAAGCCAACACCATCTCACACCCTGCTCTCATAAGTGCTGCTGGGGAATAATATGCTGTTTTCACTGAAGATCCTTATAAATTTCCCTTGGTCAAATAATTAACAGCTGATGGCTAGGAACATACTTCGTGCCCTGCATCCGTCTGTGGCAGCTCTGCATTGTGCCTCCCATGCTCCATGGGGTGTGGGACATCCTCAGGCAGAACCAGCATCCCTGTGGAACCAGGGATGCAGCAGACAGGCCACACCTGGCTCTGCTGGACCCTGAATCCTCAACATTCCTAGAGGAATTCCCCCAAAGTTCATGGGGATGCATCTCCTCCCTCCTCTCTCCTCCCTGGCTGTATCACCACTAATCTAATGTGGCTAATTTTAAAGGAAGCTGCCCTCCCTTGACATGAATCTCCCCGTGGCATTGAAATTAAATGTAGGCTGTAATTTGGCATTTGAGAAGCGAAAGGGATGGTGGCCCTAAGGGAAAAGATAACAGCTTGGCTGTTTGTGTTAAATAGCTGTCTGCGAGCTTCAAACTGCAGCCGGAGATTCAGCTCACCGCGGGCAGGCTGCCAGCCGCCGGCCTGCTTTTTGGCTACAGCTTCTCCGCAGCAGGAAGCTTGGAGGGGGGATCTGAGCCCTGACCCCCGCACTGCATCTCACAGGGCATCTGCTTGTTCCCCACCCTCCATGGCTCCAGCTAAAAGTGTCTGGTGGGCTCCCTGCTCCGGCTCCAGGGGGCACGGCCACCAGGCAAGCACCAGGGATGGATGCACAGCCATGGGGAAGGAGGAACACGGTCCTTTTGGGGCAACCTGAACCTGGTATGGGGCAACACAGCCTGTCAGGGACATCCCAATTGCATGTTGCACCTTACACAGTGGTGGCAGTCCATCAGGGACATCCCTGCCAAATGCTGCACCAGTGTGAACTTGCAGCTGGTGACACAGGAATTTGGCCTCAGCAGGGCACAGAGGTCTCTAAATTGGCTCCAGCCCCCAACTCTCCTTGTAGGGGAAGGCTGCCTGGCACCTGAGGACTTGG
Source organism: Hafferia zeledoni (assembly GCA_035583235.1). Classification (NCBI taxonomy): domain Eukaryota; kingdom Metazoa; phylum Chordata; class Aves; order Passeriformes; family Thamnophilidae; genus Hafferia; species Hafferia zeledoni. Next base: position 14,730,993 of record JAWWEV010000024.1, on the reverse strand, counting down.
CTTTAAATAAAACTGCTTCACTCAAATCAAATGTTTCTCTTGGCCTGTAAAAAAAATTAATTCTAATTTCAAGCTCACTTTTTTTATATTTTAATGGATGTTGTTAATAAAAGGGAGACTTTGAGATAGTAATTTCCAGCAGCAGAACATTCCTATTTTGGGGGCAATTTGTTTTAAACTGGAGAAATTTACCAAGGCAGTGGGAATTTGCATGGGCTCACAGGTTCCCCCCAAATCACCTTTGCAGGGGACTGGGGCAGGCAGGGGATGGGGAGGAAGCAGATGTCCCCATGGCCAGAGCCAGCTGCAGCCCAGGGCTGGAGCTCCACGATGGGGCGGTTACTTGATGCACCCCACAGCCCCTCAACTTCCATAGGAGACCCAGCCCACCCACCTCTGTCTCTCTGCCCTTCTCTTCCTCACCCGCACCCAAATGCCATTTCCCAGGAGCTGCTCGTCCCTCCCAGCCCTTTGTACCGCTTTTCTCCATCCTCCCCTTTGTTTAGCATTTTAATTATTTTAATTACCTTGTTTGCCAGCTTATCGCGGCGCTCAAACCCATCTGTGTGCGCGCGAGCAGACACAGACTTTTATCTGCAGCCCGCCGTCAGCCCCATTAGCATTTTTTGCTCCGGCGTTTGGTGGAGGAAAGGAGAAATTAGCATTTCTGCCTGGGTCAGTGGGGCTGGCATCGCCACCGTCCCTCGCCTCGCAGGGTCATTTCATTCTTCCCAGAAGAATGGGACTAATTTATCTCTCCCCCACTTGTATCCATTTCAAATGAGAGATTAATAAAATAACAAAGATAAAGCCCAATCAGGGGTGATGCCTGAGCCCTGCCATGGGGTTTTTCCTCCCCAGGGAGGCAGAGGTGTCCAGGTGAGGTGGATGCTGTCCCCAGGGTGCACTCTTGGGTCACCAGGAGCAAGGTGTCTTCGGAAAAAAAGCTTCTTTTTGATGAATTTAGATGTCAAAATGCTACTTGGTGGGGAAGGTGAGGGTCAAAGACAGGGATGCTGGATCTGATGGTGAGCAGGAGGGAATGGGAACATGGCTGGGGGCTTCAGCCAGTGGTTAAAACAGCCATGTTGCCGCAGTGGCAGGTGCTTTTCAGGTGGGCCGTATGGCTGGAGCCCCCAGCTCTCATTTAGGGACAAATGACAGATTTCACTGCTGGAAACGCTTTTACAGCATCCTCTTAGCGCTGCTTAAATGCCTCTCCCAAAGAGACCCAACCACCAGTAAATCTGTATCAGCTCACCTTCAAATGCACTTTGATGCCCTATTTTCTCTCCACAACAACAAATTAACAGTCCCAGTTTTGGGAATGGCTGCCAGCCCCCTCAGCAAGGCTCTCCTGAGAGACCCAAGACCCCTTTTCCTGTATCGAAGCATTGATATAATCCTGCTGTGAGCTGCACTTGGGGACCTGCCCATGGGGAGGGGGAACGTGCAACAAGGGCAAGGCTGGGTGGGGAGCAGTCCCTCAGGGAAAGCTGGGGTGGCAGGGGGGTTTGTGGGTACCCAGCTGTGCTATGGTGTAAGCAGGGTGGAAAACATCCCATGGAGTGTGGCTGGAGAGCCAGGAGCTCCACCTCAGGCAGGACATCTGTGGGGACATGCCATCCACTGGGACAGGACACCTCATGGGGAAAGAATACCCCATGGGGACAAGGTGTTCCATGGGTACAGAAAACCTTTTGGAGAGAGGACTTGAATCCAGGTAAGGATAACCCCTGGGGGACAGGATGTGCCTTAGAGACAGGTCCCAATTCAGGACAGGATGTTCCTTGGCAATAGGACCCTTGTCCATGACAAGACATTCCTCAGAGACAGGATCCCCCCTTCCAGGACTAGAATGACACTTTTTAACAAGACTCCCACCCAGGACATGATGCCCCTGGGGGACAAGAATCCCCCCTAGGGATAGGATGGCCCTCAGGGACAGGCCAGCCCCTTTGCTGCCAGGGCAGAAGCCAGGACTCTCTTCTCCCACTACCTGTTTCTAAACTCTCCTTTAAACACTCAATACACTTCAGTGTGTGAATAAAGGGTCTTGCACTTTTGATTTGAGTAATCAGGGAGAATGGAGGGAGTTAACCCAATTACAGAGCAGAAGAAATCTACCAAAAGCCTGCACACCTTTTCTGCACACAGCAAGATCCTCTAAGACCCAGGAAAGGCAATAAAGACCGACTTATTTGTCACAAATCCATTAAGCAAATGAGTCAGAGATGCAAAAGAAGCTGTCAGCCCAGAGATGCCAGAGGGAGTCAGGCAGGGCATTCCACAGGATGGGGTGCAGGGACAGCAGCCCTCCAGACAGGGACTGGCCATGGCTCTGCACCACAACTGTCCCTGGGAAAGCAACAGGCCAGTGTTTTGCCAAGATCTCGGCTGTGCAAAATTAATGAAGAAGAAATTAGGAAGAGAAACTTTACTAAAATAGCTTTAGGAAATCATCCCTCTGAAGCAATGAGATAAGGAATGATGGAAGGTGGAGGGACCAAACTCAAGAGAAGGTACCAGACATGGAACCATTCATTGAATCTGTTAGGGGGAGGAGGAAGAGGGAGAAGACGAAAGACTGCCCAGCTGCCTTGGCACAGCCTGGTGCCACTGGCTGGCATGGCCAGGCTTGCCTGTGTGGTGACATTGGTGGCATTGCAGGGAAGGTGAGAGAAGAGCACCAACTCCGCTGTGTCCTGCCATGCTGTGGGAGAACAGCTGCTCCCTTCACAAGCACATCATCAGCTCGGTGCTCCATTGCTGCTGGAAAGCACAGCAGATTTGATCCATAATTTACAGGGAGACTTATTCAGGGAGTGGCTCGACAAGCCTGGGAGGACAGCGCTGCCCTCCTGGCTCATGCTCTTCATTTAATTTAAAAGATTTTTGCATCAAGGGATGGTATGAGTAAGGGGCAGTGATAGGCACCATCCTCTCCCTATCCCATCATTTGGCTTGCCACAGCAGGGTCTTGCACCCTGCTTTTAACCTTCCCAGCGCATGGTTTGGAGGTGCTGGCTCCTGCATCTTTAACTCAGATGCTCGGGACATGCTTTCTTAGGAAGCCCCCAGAGATGCTGCAGCTACCAGGGCCAGGCTGGATGATGCTGGTTGCTGTGGAAACAGCAGGGCCGGATTCAGGGACCGCAACATCCTCCCTGCACCTGAGATGAGCTACTCTCACCTAGTTTGCAGCTGGAGAGCAAAGGTTGCAGGAGAACTGTTCTGGTGGCACTGGGCTGTTCCCATCTTCAGCCTGCTCCAGTCCCGTCTACCCCAGGGACTGATGGAGTTGCCCCATCCCACCCTGTCTATGTCATACACAGGGTGTTTCCTTGCACAGGTATCCCTGCAATGGGACACGATACTTTAGATCCGAGCCACCACCTCTCCTCCAGCCACCTGAGGCACCCAGCCATCCCACTGGGCACTGCATGGCACAACCTGGCAGTCCCAGGCCACCAGGTCCCAGAAAAGCCTTTTGCACCTGCATCATGATTTCACCCACCCAGCGCACCATGACAGGCTCTCCTAAATGTTACCCAGATCTGAAAAAAGTAGGACAGAGTGACAAGCCATACAGGGTCCTCCATAAGTATAGTCAAATCCTGCCATTGGGTGCCAGGCTCCCACCCATCGAGGCTCATTCCTGCTTTGCTCCTGGGCAGCTCAGCTCGTTAGGGATGCTGGGATGATGGAGTATCCTGCCAGAGCAGAGGAAGCCAGGTAAACCTCTCCATCCATCAGGGCCCCCACTTTCTGCCAAGCACATTAGGGGATAATTAAGTAAAAATAGGCCTTCCGACCAGTGTAGCTCATTAAGGGCTAATTAAGTTAATTAGTGCCAGGTGTGGATTGCAGCGCTTGCGCGTGTGGCTGTTGTTTGCTGTAATTGCATTTTCTCAGCGGCTTCCTTCGCCAGGCTGGAGGGTGGCCAACAAGGAAGGGATTCAGTGCCCACTGTTGGTGCAACACTGGATGGCTGATGGGCACCCAGTGATGGCACAGCACCAGGGGCAGTTAACCCTTCTCTCACTGTGCCCCCTCCCTGGGTATCTCTTCCAGACAAGGTTTAGCTGTGGGGCAGCATTCACTGCCCCTGCTCATCCCTCTTGGTGTGCTCCTTCTGCCTGTACACAGGGGAGGGTCAAGAGCCACGTCCCCAAAAGCAGTCATGAAGGCAGGGAACAGCCATAGGCAACACTCCCTGAGACCCAGCACCAAGACGGAGATCTCTGAAGGTGCATGAAGGCAAATTTGGGCAAGGATGAAGTGGCAAAGACAGCTGAGTATGCTGGTTGTGTTGGTGCTGGCAAATCACGGAGGAATGCTGGAGAAAAGAGTGGGGAGGAAGAGAGGAAGGTGAGAAGAAAGCATGAGAGGGTGAGGAGACATGCCAGGCTCTGGTCTCTGCTTTCTGCACCCGGGAGCAATTAGAGCTATTCTGCCTGTGTCCCGCGGAGACACTGGAGGGATGAAAATGTGACAAAGACCAGGCTATTTTTTGCTGAGGTTACTGTCACTAATAAATGGAAACTGTCCCTTGACACGTGTTCCTGCTCCTTCCAGCGTCTGAGTATTTGGCATCCTCCTCCAAATGCATCCCTGCTGGTAGGAGCCTCGCTTGGAGCTGACCCATGCTCCCTCTGGAGAGGCAAGACTCATAAACAATTCCACGAAATACAGCTGACAGCCAGTGAGGGGATGGAGAGGCTGCACAGGCACCGGCAGCTTTCCCCCATCCCTTTCCACATGCCATGAATCAGCCCTCACTAAGGCATGAGCTGGGCAGAGAGCTCCATCCATAACCTGGGAGGGATGATGGGGAGCACAGCCAGCATTCCAGGGGGCTGTCTAGCCTGCACCCTCTATCCAATGGAAAGTTCCTGCTGCCTGCACCACCGTGGCAAGTGGGATGGGAAGAAGGGAGCTGAAGGGAAGGCAGAAAGAAAGCTGGGTCCTTGCATCCCCACCGCGATCTCTCAGTGTCGAGATAATTGCCTGCCAGTGACAGCTGAGGTCAGGCATGACAGATATCTCAGGAAGAGCTCCTTGCTCCAAGACCTCCCTGCAGCAGTTCAATACTGGGGTTGAGAGGTAATTTTTGCCAGTCTGCCCCAGCACAGGCTCTCTCTCTCCAGGTGTATCCGGGTTCAGGCAATGATCCTTCCATCCTTTCTGCCTTCAAAGCACACACAGCCCTGTCAAATAGCCCCACACAGGCTGTGAACCCTTGGGGAGGGATAGGAAGTAGCAGGGGACCAAGCCTGAAGCCATGGAGCTCCCATGGGGTGTGGTGACAGCATCCAGGCAGGAGCAGTGCCGACTGGCAGTCAGTGGGGTGCATATGGATCTGCTCCTGCCCTCTATCCTCCCATGACCAAAGGAAACTTTTGCCCTTTCTTCTCCCTGCCACCACATCCTGATGCACCAGGGATGCAAAGAGCACCAGACAGCCCCATCTCATCTGCCTTGGGGAAGGGGCTGATGAGGAAATGTCCTGCATTCCCTGCAGATGGCCAGGAAGCTGGTGGGCTTGTCCAGGGGCTGGTAATTCATCCCTCTCTCCGTCTGCACTGGGCTTGCTGCAACGAGATTTTGTCTTCCTGCTCCAGTGATGGGAGTGGGGCAGGGCAGGAGAGCTGAGCGTTGGGCTTGGAGAGGCCAGGATGAGACATGGAGCGTGATGCCACCAACTTGGCACCTGCGGGAGTGAACATGTGCCCAGGCAGGGAAGAAGGCAGGGAAGCAGGCAGACCAATCTCCGGGGCGGTTCCGTGGCACCCTTGGCTGCCCTCTCCCCGGTGCCGGGCGCGAGGCTGACAGGATCATTACAGCCGCTATCTGGGCTCACGGGGCTCGTCCCTCTCCCTTTCGCCTTTTGCATAATGGATAGGCTGTGAGTAATGGGAAATGGCAGCCCAGCCGCGCTTGCTGGCAGCCCCTTAATGAAGAATATGGAAATCTCATCAGTCCAATCAGGCCAGCAAATGAAACTGCTTTCCCCCGCCGATGTGAGCAGAAGGCTAACGACCCGCGCTCGCCGTCTCCATCCCTCTCCCAGGAAGCCCCCCCTTTCCCCTTTCCATGTTGACAAGCGAGCTGTGAACTTCATTTTTTCTGGCAAGCAGATCACCAGCTCATCTTCCCTGCCCCCCTTCCCCAGGCTTGGGCCAGCAGGTATACCTGTCCTGAGCCTTCCTCTTGCTCCTCAAGGGCTTCACTCCACACCCACGGTGGTGACAACAGCTGGGTAGCACCATCTGCAGGTGTCACCCATTCCTAGCTCCTGGTCCTTGTGCCCTGCTGTGCCGGAGCCTCTAGACAACAGCCTTGCCACAACTGCAGGTGCAAGTCTGTATCCCAGGGCAGGGATGTGGGGACACACATGGTCCCCCAGCTGCAGTCACCTGACATGGTGTGTCCCTGCAGGCACCGGGGTCTCTGTTGGGCTCATGTCCAATGAATCCCAGCACAAATGAGCTCCAAGGACTTGAATCTTCTCCCACAGGGACACCTGCAAAGAGCTACAGCATGGAAGAACCACTGTGTCCTCTCTCATCTCCCTTGTCCATCACCCACAGCCCTGGACCTGGTATAGAAGACAGGTCCATCTCCACTCACCTCCTGCAGTGTGCACCATCTCCAAACAAGATCTCCAGCCACGACATATGCACAGTGACACCTCAGGTTTTGCCAGAATTGAGTCATCTTTCAAGAAACTATACACCTTATCACAAAGGGGCCGCTCTGTTAGGAGCTGGAACCAGCATTCCTGCCTCAAACAAATCCCTCTGTGGTGTAGTTTGCAAACTTGATTTTGTGCCTTTTGTCTCCTCCTCCCCATAAGCACTATCCTGGTCCTAAGGAGCATGGAAGCTTCAGTTCAGGTCCCAGAGGGTTTGCTGTTGCTCTGAGCTTCTGAGCTGTTGTCTCCATGGAGCTGTAAAATGCTGTCCTTCACCGTTGCTACCATGCTTTTAGTACTACCTAGTAGAAACTAGGAGCTTGTCTTGTGTATCTTAGTAGGATGTGTGGCTGAGAAAGCCTGATCTTGTCCATAGTGAGGCACAAGACATGATCAGTACTGGGATCTGTAGGAGGATGGTTGCCTTGGATAAGGACCTGAGGGGTGCAGGCTCAGCTCTGCCTCAGACTCCCTGCACAGACTATTTGCCCAAAATCTGTACCAAGACTTCACAGCTGGACTTGCCAAATCCAAAACATGGCCAAAAATAGATGTTTGCACAGCAGCTCACACCAGCAGGTCCTGACCTCCATGGCAGCATCTTCTGGCCTTTGCAATGCTCCAGGCAGGGGAGAGCAGCATCCTCCTCCCCTGCATCTGTCTGCTCCACAGGCAAAAGCAGGAGGCTGGCAGGGAAGCAACCGCTCGCTGGTTTGGGGGAACATTTAATTGCCGGCTTTCACAGCCAGCACGTAGCTCCAAACTGATGGTGTGCCACGGCTATGAACTTGCCCAGAAGCACTGAGGTGGGTATAGGTTTTGATAAACTCCCCAGCTATGTATACACCCAGGGCATTCATCCATGCATAAATACATCCATAGCATACGCTCGTTGTACAACAGAGGATGGTAGCTCAAGGCTGGAGGAAACCATTTGTTTTCCTGAGTTATAAGATCATATCTGGTAACACCTCTAACAAGCCAAGATCAGTGTGGTGGCTGAGCTGGTGCTGGTCGCCAGCACAGGCTGTTTGCACACACCAGTAATGATGTGAACGGGCTGCTGCTCAACGGGCTGATCAACATCAAACCATTGAAATTAAAGGCTGAGGAGAAGCAGAGCCATAAACATTTATTGCAACACTCTGCATATCATCAGCTGCTGATTTGGAGGCAGTGGAAATGTGCAGTTGAAATAATAGGATTTATCGGAGGCTGAGATGAACTGCCCTTGATGGATGGTTGTAGAAGGGAAACAATGTGCCATCTCCAGCACAAGGCCATTCTTAAAATAAAGCAAGGGGGTGGGGGGGCTGTTGCCTTTATGAACACTAATCTCTCATGGTTTTAGAGCCCACACCAGCCGTCAGACCCCAGCACAGCTGAATGAGAAAACCAGCTTGAAGATGATGCGCTGGAATATCCCAGAAGACTGGAAATCAAAGTTGTGGTCTCTAAATGCCAAGTGTGTAATTTGCTGGAAAGTTGACACCATTTCTGCTTCGTCTTGATGCATTTTCCATTTGTTTGATCCCCTTTACATTTTTATCTCTGTTCTTCAGACAGAGAAAACAAATCTAGGAATTCTTCAGCTATCCTCTCTCTTCTTCCCAGTTTTTTTCTGTTGCTGCACTGACAGAACTCAAGTTCATTAATAATGACACTGGCAGTTTGTCTTTTAGTGCAGAAGCACCTCCTTCTCCTGCCACCCACCAAAGGAATAGAACCCAGCCTTTGGGGGGTGCACACAGCTGCTGTGCTCCCCACAAACAGCAGATTAAGGTAGGAACTGATGGCATTTGGAGCTCAGAACTGTTGTGACTGAACAACCTCCTGTCTCCTTGAGCACCCTATAATGCTCCTCCAGCCAACAGGATGGGAGGAGGAGAGGCCTGAGAAAAGCAGTGTCAGAAGAATGCAGGAAGAGAATAATTCAATAGATTTTGTTAGTGGGTTTTTTTTTTAACATTGACCTGAAAATTGAAGTTATGGATTGTTTTTTAAAAGGGAACTTCAGATAAAATCTCTCTCTCTCCCTCCCTCCCTCTCTCTTTCTCTCTCTCTCTCTGCTAGAAGTGATCCCAAGGAAATACTTCTGTGCAAAAATCTAAGACTTACAAATCATCCAAGGGGTTTCATGCACATCAAAATACCTAATATTTGAAACAGGCGAAAAACCCAATTTGGCTTCATCAGATTTACAAACAAGTTATCTTGGTCTGCACTGAATGTCTGCTGCAAGCCCCATAGAGAAGAGCTGCCTTGTACCTCTGCACTAAATCTCTCCTGGGGATCCTTGGGCATGGCTGGAGGCAGAAAAGTGGCTCCTGGGACAAACATGGCCTAATTTTCCCTCTAAAAATTGGGAGGCAGCATTACAGCTGAGCCCTTGTCAACACTCTAAGGCAGTGACAGGACAAGCCCACTTGGACATAGGCAAGTTAGAATGCGATGTCCCATCTGAGACCTTCTTGATAGCCCCAAACTTAATGCACCATTCATACTTCATTGGTCTCTATACTACCCTCTCAACACCAGCATCTTGGATAAAACAAGCCTCACCAAGAGCCACTGTCTCATTTTTCTTGCTCAAATGGGTTGCAGAAGGGACTTGCTTTTGTTTCCACCAACACAAAGCTGAAAAAAACCCCTCAAAGCTACATCCGTATGGGAAGTGGGTGGTAGGAGAAAAATGGGTTTCCTGCTGCTTTGTATGTCCTAAAACCTATTAACTGGTACTCTGTCTCTACCACTTCTTGTTTTGCCTGGCAGGTTAAGCCCGCGTTGGCTTGACGAGATATTAGTGGCACAACTTCTGTGCCAGCCTGCCACAATTCCCACTCCCACAGTTCCAATGTCCCTGTTGAAGGCATCATTTGAAGTCATTGCACCACATCTCCTCACTGAGACCTCAAAGAGACATCATATCCCTCTGAAGATGGCTGTGAATTACATAGAAACAAGACTGGTTTCTTCAAGGTTGATGCAGCAAGTAACCAAGGCAGAGTGAGGGAGTAGGGGTACCTAAGCAGAGATTTGCTTAGAAACTATTCTAACCCTGTTCTGCTGCTCTGGGCATTTGGTTTCTTGCTGTCCAAGTTCCTACATGCACAGAGCTCCCTGCAGCACTCCCTCCTCCCTGAGGCACCCCTGTTCCACAGACCTTCTCTCAGAAATAAAGCTTGTCATCCCAGCTCATTGTGAAGGGAAGAAGCAGCCTGCAAGTTATCTGAAAGGGCTGACATGGGGTCTGGAGTGGGTCTTTTCCACAGAGCTGGGATGGTTTTGCCTTGATGCTGCAGGTACCCAAGAGCAGTGGTCACATAGTGTTCTTTGCCAGAGTGGCCTGGGGCTGTAACCTGGGGCTGGAAGATCCAGGATCAACCCCTCTGCTGTGTTTTCAGGTATAGGAGCCTCCAGCATGTGATCCCTCATTGTGGCTGAATCACTAACCCCTAAACACATAAATCAAACCCAGCTTGGGGATCACACCTGCAGGAACATTCTCTTTGATCCAGGAGGGCTCACCTCAGCAGCAGCTTTTGGAAAGACCTTGCCAAGAACGGACAATGGGAAGGAACGGCTGCCGTGTGTTTCTGTTGGCATTGACACATTTGCCCCATTATTCATGGCTGGTGTGCATTTTGCTTCCTCTTGGTTCCCAGCCTACTTTTTGCATGCCTTCGAGGCAAGCAGCATGGAAATGGTGCCAGAGCGATAGTCCTTTGCCAAGAGCCAACCGGGCATACCCTGGGCTTTAGTTTTCATTGGCGACAGTCCCAGGAGAAGGTGTCTTGTGGTCCTCCATTGCCTGTGTTGCCTTTCCTCTCCCCTGTCCAGCTCACTAATCACTGATTTTTTAAATTTTACTTTTTTTTAAACAGACATGATGGAAGAGTAGCAGTCTCAAAGACAAGTGTAAGGAAAACAGGTGTCCAGTTCTTTTTCTTCCATGTTCTTGTAGCACCAATGGAAGTGAAAGGCCACAATTCATAAGCACACTTTTGATCAGGTAATCGATCTGGGAGAGAGTAATACCATAACAATCCATTCAGAACTAAAGAAAAGCTTCCACCCTTGTCTCTCACCATCCATAAGAGACTCGGTGTCTCTGCCTAGAGTTGCAGGCTCTGCTGTACAGAGTCCCCCAGGATGGCAAAGCACAGATGGAAGGACAGCCATGGGACACTGCCCACAGCAGGAGCCACTCACTTCTCAATGGGTCCTTGCCCAGCCAAACAACACCAACCTGGTTTTTATCTTCCATTTATGCCCCCAGCAGAACTGAAGAAAACCCAGTGCCCATCTTTCCCAGCATTCCATCTGTGCCCATGCCTTTTGCTTTGCTCAGTTGCCCTGAAAGGAGAGCAGCGTGGGGCAGGGTGTACAGGAAACAGCACTGCCTTGCCAAGAAAGGTCCTCAGAATCTTCTGCCCAAACTGTAGACTTGTCTTCCCCTAAGACAATATGAAGTCTGAAGGCCAGAAAGAGAGGGAAGCTATGAGGTCCAACTCTTAAATGAGCTACCTGAATCCAGGCACAGGTCTGGTCAAGTCAGGCTAGAGTTTCTCCAGGTAGGTTCGGCTGCTGCTGGAGATGCCAGCAGTGCAGGGGGACAAGGGGAAAGACTTACTTGTCTTTCCTCCACAAAGGCACCACTTGGTCTGCCCCTGCATCTCTTCTTCTGTGAACTGCAGTGCCGGGAAGGTGTTGCTGCTCTCCCGGTGACTGGCACGAGGAAAGCAAACTGGCTGTCCTCAGCATTTGATATAAGGCTTTCCACAAACACCAGCTAATGGGAATTCCTCAGTGGTGTCCCCGGGAGCTTCAATATTGGATGTCAAGGCAGACTTTTGTCTTCTCAGCAGGCGGTCGGACCTGATGTGCGTAACCCTTTGCAGCCTGAACCAGAAGGCAATGGACTGAGCATGGCAGGGTCTCAGAGTGGGCTCCAGCTCCCTGCTGTGCTTGGCTGCTCCATGCCCTGGCCTCAGCTGCACAGCACTCCTGCTCCTGCAAACTCAGTGCACGTCCAGCTTCGTATTATTGTCAAGGCTGGATGGGGGTCCAGGAGGATTATTGAATGCCTTGAAGCTTGGAGCTGGCAGGCACACGGGGCATGCTGAAGGGTTTTGTTTGTGCCTGGTGAGAGCAGCTGTGGGCAGGAGTGGGTGAGCAGGGAAGTTTACCAAAAGAGAAATAAGGAAACAAAAGGCACTTTGGGGCAGGGGGGTTATGTTTGCATGGGGGAGGGCAGGAATTTCTTTTCTTTGTCGGAAAGTCTAAAGCGCCTTTCTTTAGTGCCTGGATCCCTGCATGGGGCCTTGGTCAATAACATTCCTCCCTCACCCTGCGGAAGGAGACTGGCCAGGCAAGACACGGCTGAATGAAATTCCTCTCACCTCACCCCGTAAACATCCCAAGAGTCTGGCCCCATTATGGCTGGGTACAAAAGTCTGGGTCCGAGGCTGAATAAAAGGATGGGGAAGAAAGTGCAGGTTGCCAGGGCAACGCTGTCCAGGCCGCCTGGTTTTATCAGCAAGGGGCCTGGGTTTTCTGCCTGAGTTACGGGAATCTGAGGCAATTTATTTCCACCGCAGGACAGAGGCTTTAGAGGGCAGCGTGGTGAGGCTCCTGCTTTGCTTTTGGTGTTCACAGCAGGGCAGGTGAGGTGGGAGCAACCAGCATGGTCTCTGGGGAAGCCGGGTACCCAGAGAGTCAGCAGCACTCCAGGTGGCATAGGGAGCAAAGTGACCTCCAGGGCATCTTCTGCAAAGGTTAACACAGGGTGGTGACCTTCTGGTGGGTCTGTCCAACCTGGCCCTTACAAGATGTGGGCTCTGTCCCAGCATTCTCTACAACACATGGAGCCTGCTCATCCCTCTGCTCGGAATCTGTTTGTGTCCCTTCACTGAAGATGGATTTTCTCCCTCCTTGAGGATCCCAGTGTCTTGGCAGGTTGGGTTAAATTGGGGAAAACTTTTTTAGTAGCTTGACAGAGAGCGTTTTACAGTTTAATCCAGATATGCTTTGTTATTTTCCTTCCAGGTGAAGGTTGATGACTTCTAGGTCTAGTGTTGTCCACACTAGAGAGGATCTGGTCCACCCCTAGAGAGCACCGAAGTAGCCTCTGACAGGCCTGGTTTGCAACGGGCACATCTGGAACCCAGTGCCTGAGGGTCAGCAGAGCGGCACTGCCAGGTCCCCAGCATGACATTTAGCAATGCTAATGGAGAACCTTAAAGCTCCCTCAGCTGCTAACTGAGGATGGGATCTGGAATATGTTGGCCTCATATTGACAAGGAGGACTTCGACTGTGGCAAATTCAGTTCCAACTGGATCAATGTCCTTCCCTACTAGTTTTGGTGATGAGAGAGAATATTCTATAGCGACTTGGAAGCAGTAAGGACAACATGGCAAGCCGAGCTGAGATAAATCTTACAAAGGGTGTTATCACAGAATCATAGAATGAACCACGTTGGAAGAGACCTCCGAGATGATCAAGTCCAACCCTTGATCCAACACCACTGTGATTACTAGATCATGGCACTAAGTGCTACATCCAGTTTCATCTTAAAAACCTCCAGGGATGGAGAAAATGATACCAGGGAAACATAATTCAGGCACTCACCTAACACAGTAGCTCTGTTGGGTGGCAAAGATATTCGTGATGTGGTCCCCAGCCAGTCTGAAGGAGATGATAATGCTGGGTGTAGGGTCAACATGTAAGATAGAGATGACAGTATAAAGGCTGAATGGTAAAGTAAAACAAGAGACAAAAGTTGGACATGTTGCTGTGCTGCAGCCAGGACAAGCAGGTATTTGTGGTTTCCAAACAAACTCATATGCCAAAATGCAGCTGTGGTGACAACATTTCCAGAGACAAAACCTCTCACACTGAAGGTTGCGAATGTAATATCCATTACTTGTTTGTTTGATGTTTTTACTGTGAGGCTTGGGAAATTTGTAGGATGGGTCAGTAGCATGCAAAGACCTGGAAGAAAACTTACAGGCCAGCATGGTTAAATGGCTGGAGCAGAACCAGCTCGGCAGCCCATGGAAAGCACTCAACCGAGACAGCCTGCTCATCTCAATTCATCTAGACAAATTTCTAGACAAATGCAGCAAGCTGTGCTCAATGGAGTGACAGGGAAATTACTAATTAAACTGGAGACAATGGGATTAGTGAAAGAAATAGAAGCTGGGTACAGAAGCTGTACCTCTGGACAGAGGCTGTAGCAGGCTAGAAAGAGTTCACCACTCAAGTTTCTCTGGAATCGATCGTGGGATTGATCTTGTTTATTCTCTCCATGAATGATGTTGTCATAAGAAGTGGAAGTGCTTAGGTTAAGCCAGCTGATGACGCAGAAGGGGGAGGCATTGTGAATGCAGAGGAGATGAGAGATCAAACAGAAAGCAGCAGACAACCTTGAGCACTGAGACGCAGGAATGAGTTGAAATTCAAGAGCACGAAATGCAAGACTAATCACAGGGTTGGGGCTCTTTGTGCTAGACAGGGAGTGTGTCAGTTGGACATGACTGAGGAGGAGGTGAACTTCATTGTAGCAGTCATGGGTGATTATGAACCACCAATGAGCTAAAGGCACAAAAAGGCGAACAAGACCTGAGGGGCTTGGGATATTGCCAGTAGAAGCAGGAAATTATTAATAGCATTTGCAAAGTACTGACAAGACCTCATCTAGCATCGGGTAGGAGTCCTGGACAGGTAGGCTGAATTCACACCAGAAGCAGTGCAGAAAAATTTGCAGAATATGATCAAGAGACTGGAGATCCTGTTTCACAAATAAAACGAAAGCTGGAAGGAGATATCTTCTCCATTGGTTTGCTAGTGATATCCAAGTGTACCAGAAAAACTCAGTAATTAGAAAGCAAGGATCTTGACAACCCCAGAGATGCTGTGGCCCTTCCAGCCCACCTGAAACCACTTGAGCTCTTGCCCTCCACAGGACCTCTTTTGCAGAGTGACCGCTTGGCCCCTGCTCCTTCCCCCTCCCTGCCTTCATGCCTGGAAACTGATCCCCACTTCAACTTTAAATAGGGAAAAAGAAAAGGAAAGCCAGTAGACTGGGTCTTTTGTACAGCAAAGAAGATTAGGGGCCTCCCAGGGACTTGCAGCTTGTAACAGGGAAGGGCTGGGAGATGGAGGGAGGTAGGGGGGAGGCTCTCAGCCAGTGAAACTCAGACCTGCCTTTGGTCTGCTCCTTGCAAAATCTTTTTTGTCCACCTTCCTTCCTTCC
>JAWWEV010000024.1:14618395-14715938 GCA_035583235.1 Hafferia zeledoni | reverse complement strand
CCGTCCTGCCTTCCCCCCCCCCCCCCCCCCCCCGCTTGACACTGTGGATCAACATTTGAGGGACTAGGATCTTTTCAGTTCCTGCAATGGATTTAATTCCTGAAACGTGTGTCCTATTCCCTGCTGCCATGCTGAATCAGGAAAGCATTCAGCCAAACAAAAGCCAAATCCCCTTCCTAGGGGCAATCAGGAAAAGGGGTCCCTGCAGTGGTCTCTGGTTTGAAGACAAAGGTTCCTTGGACTATAGACAAGTGGGTTAGTGCCGCCATGGATTATAGAAACAGCTGTGGAGAGCAGGGATTAGCCACCACCTGTGTGACAAAGACTACGTGTCTCCTGTCCTGGGGCCAAGAGAACACATGGCAGATGCTTTGTGGTACCTGTCTGCTTGAGCTTGACTCTAAAGATGTTTTTTTTCCTTCAACTTGCCCCACCAAGTGTTAAGCACCTAGGCTCGGAAAAGCCAGACTTGTCTAGACCCAGGTTTGGACAGTCTCAGACTCTTTTAATTTGAAATGACTGATCCCCTCTTTCCTATAGCCCAACCGCTCTTTCGTTCTGGGCTGTAGGAAATGATTTGGTGGTGGTGAGCACACTAAGACAATGCAATGCCTGGGTATGGGGTGAGCACAGACCCTGCCACTGCCACCTCAGCACAGAGTTGCTCTTCATTCAGCAGCTTGGTCTGCCATGGGGCACTGGCTTTCTTAAAGCCTCCTGACTTTAAGCTGCTGCACCTTACAAGTGCTCTGTAATGTGGTATGTCCATGCAGCATCCCATCCCTTTAGCCCTTCTGGGCTCAAGCTTTGTCCTCTGTAAAACAGCCATAGTGCAGACCCATCCTCTGGCAGGGGAGTTCCAAAGCTACAATCATTAACAGTTTCAGAGTGTTCAGCTGTTTTAGTGAACTCAATTGAAAAGCTTTTTAGGAGACTAATAATCTTACCTCCCTAGCAGAGATTGAATAATGTGCAGTAAATCCTGCCTCAGGCTTCATGCATTGAACAACACAGTGGAAAGTCTTGTGCAATGTCTGTCCTATGTGTGGGATGAATGAGGGTCCTCTGGAAAACAGCTCAGCTGTGGAATTAGCTTTAAATCTGCTGCAACCAGATTGGTCTGGGCAATTTCATGTGTATATGCATGTTTTGTTCTATAATCGTCACCTTTGAAGTCCTTTTTGTCAAAGCATATTTGAGTTCAACTTTGAACAAAAAACTTGACCATAAGTGTAATCAGACACTGGAACTGGCTGGCCAGGGAGGTTGTGGAGTCTCCAGCCTTGGAGATACTCAAAACCTGCTTGAGCTGACTCTTCAAGCCAGGTGGCTGGACTACATGGTCTCCACAGGCTCCTGCCAACTTCAATTGTTCTATAATTTTTAAGTAGCTGTAGAAGATGACAGAGCAAATACATATATATATAGTTCCGTAACAAGTAGATGCCCTA
The DNA here is from genome assembly GCA_035583235.1 of Hafferia zeledoni. Taxonomy (NCBI): domain Eukaryota; kingdom Metazoa; phylum Chordata; class Aves; order Passeriformes; family Thamnophilidae; genus Hafferia; species Hafferia zeledoni. The sequence goes on along the minus strand of JAWWEV010000024.1, from coordinate 14,714,487 downwards.
TAGGAGAAAACACAGTGAAAATAATTAAGTTGGGTAAAATTCTAAACTACTGACAAATTGGTCTTACAATGGCAAATGCTGAGCAGTCCTAACTGATACTCCTGACCCTGCTGACGATGGGGTTGTCTCCCCTGTTTAAATTATCTTCTGCAAGCTCTAAGGCTGCTTCAGGTATTTGAAGCCGCTATATGTTGTAACAAGATTAGCACAGCAACAGAAACTTGAATTTTGACTGGGGATGTTAAGAAGCTGGGTTTTTCAGTCCTTTTTTCACAATTGGGTTTATTCATAATATTGTGTCAGTCTGAAGACTCACCTTTCCTAGCACTGTCCCACTGGCAGCAATGGGTGGGTGTTTGGAGGAGAAATGGTGTGAGACCCTTCCCTCAGGCTCCCGATTACCAGCAGTTTAGGATGCCAGTGAGTGGGGAGAGGATGCTTTAGCCTCTAACCTTCAGAGCATAAGGTTTGCCAGGGGAACTGACCATCCAGATGCAACAGCACTGAGCCTGCAATCCCTTGAGCTGAGGACAAGGAGACACCCTGCTACACACAGAGCATGAAAAGCCTCTCCTCTTTGCTTCTTCCATTCAGCCAAGAGAAAAAGACAGTGGTGGTGGCCTGAATTAAGGCACTTGTGGGTTTTTTGTGTTGCTGACAATAATGAGGGGCAGCATTAGTTTCCAGGCAACTGATTTTGTGTCTTTCCAAGGGCCTCTGGCACTGGGGCTTCTCACTGAGGACCCTGTTTTCTTCCTTTCACTGTGTAAGCATAACACTTTGACCTAAATTGCACAGACTCCACTCTCCTGGTTGAAGCTTTTTTTGCTGTTCTTTGGCTTTGATTTCCAGATCCTCACAGTTCTTTTTTGAAGTATCAATCAGCATGGGCTCTCTTCATGGAAATCCCCATGTTGGATCTGTGGGAGCAGCAACACAAAGTGAGGGTGGCAAAGATTAAAAACTGGGCTGGTGAGGTTGGCAGAAGACACAGTGGTAAGGTAGAGCCCCAGAGAAGGGCATGTGATCTTCGTGCTTCTTGTAATCTGGAGTGATTACTAAAGGAGAAAGACTGGGAAACTGGGGTCGACACACAGCTTTGACAGACCTTCATGCCTACAAATCTACAAAACCTACTCAAAACAGATTTGTCTGAACTGAACCAAGTCCTCATCTCAGATCGTGGTGCTGGTGCAGCTGGACCTACGTGAAGGGGTATCCCTGATGCTGCTAAATGCCACAGCATATTCCCTGCTAAAACTGGGGCTACCTCACTGCTGAGCCTGTGGCTTCTGAAGAGGAATAAAGCCAGAATACCGGTCTTTACCAGATAAAGCTGAATAAAGCTGGGTATTTCCAGGAACAAGGGAAATTACATTCTCCAGACTGCACTGTAGAAGTGACCCCAAATGTTCTGTGGTCCAAAACCATGCAGAGTTGTAGATATGGTTCTTTCAGCCATAGACACTTGACTTTTTAGTACCAGGATAATGGACATTTTTTTCCCTGGAACTTTACTTTTAGTCTTTGAAATGGGAAATTCCAGAAGAGAAGGAGAACTTACAGGTTTCTAGGTACATCAAGGATCAACTGTTTCCTAACAGAGGGCAAGCCAGGAGCCAAAGATGAACCCAGCAAAGACACTGCCCTCTCCAGTCAGGGCCCTCTTGTGTAACATTTGCATCCTGGGAAGATGGGGAACTGGAGCTGAGAATCAGAATGTTCAGATCAACCCCAGGGAAGCAGCAACCATGCCATTTCATACAATATGAAATGAGGTCTAACAGGGAAGAGGAGAGGGAAGATGGAGGGGGATTCATTATTCATGAAGGCAACAGTAGTACAACAGAGCTTCCACAGACCCACGCAGCGTCGGATAAGGTTACTGCAGAAACAAGGGTTGGTAATGGTATGCCAAAGCTCTGCTTCTTGGGTGCAGAAAGCAGAGACTCATTCAGTCCTTCCTTTTTCCTTCTTTTCCTTTCTTTTACCTTCTCTTCCCAACAGATAACACTCTCCTGGGGAATAGGACAGCAGAAATAACCTTCCTTGGAAGGCTCTACTAGTGGTCCTTTGAGGAAGATTTGAGAAGCTAGAAGCCCATAGAGCACAGGAAGAGAGAGAAGCAGATCACAGAGAGATGGCAGACAAGTGTGATCCAGGTTCTCCATCTCTCAATAAGGTTCATTCTGATTTCCTCGACAGGGAAAACTATCAGGTCTTGGCACTTGTCTCAAATGACAGCACATGTTTGCTATGGCTCTACGGTTTCTCACTAAACAATGATTTCTTTTCTTTATTCCCTGCCACCCCCACCCTGCTTTCTGCCTTCTCTTTTTCTTCCCCTTGCAACCAGAGCTGCTGGCTCCTGTCTGGCAGGCTGGCTGGCTACGGGACACCACTCAGGGCTGAGTGAGCAGGAACCTGTGCAGTGCTGACTGTTACAACATGGAGGACATGTCCCGGCAGCTGGCCCGGGGAATTAAACATCCCAGGCTGTTTGGACAGGAAACCAGGCTCTGGCTTTACACTGCTTGGCTTGGGATCATCCTGAGAGTATGCCAAGGTATTTGTTAGAAAGAGGGAGAGCCACAGAGCTGGACTGGTTTGCAGAGGAAGGGTTGTAGCCTTTATAGCTTGTTTCCCCTGCAGTGACATCACCCTTTACCAGGGTTACTTAAACTGTGCATGATGGGCTGGCTCTAGTCCCTCCTTCAGACAACAGTGGTGACTGTTACCTGCATCACTGTTACTTCTAGAGCTCAATCAGGTCTGTGGGGCAAGGTGTGGGATTGTTTCCTGGACACCTGGAGGTGTGTATATACAACACAGGTGTTGGGTGGGACAAACAGTGAGGGATTTTGCTTAAACTGGTATGTTCCTGCTCACCTCTTGGGTGATGTGTAGGGAAGAGGCAATGCAGAGAGGATTATCTATTAAAAACACAATCAGATGTTGAATGTGAATATGGCCTATCATCCAGGGGAAAAATCCACCACTCACTGCAATGTTTTTGTTTTGCCTTGAATAGAATTAGATCTGAAATGCTGGAGGTGGTAGAAAATGAAGTATTTCCTACCTTGGGCAGCTTTTGCAAGGCAGAAATGTGTGCAGGCATGTGAAATAAAGATGATTCCTTCACTCAGCAGGAGAGGAGGCAACAGCAGCAGGTGGCCCTGGGACTCAGACTCATTTGTAGGGGCCTCTTTGATGGACTAGGATGTGGGCTGAATCAGGCCCTTGTGCAAAAAGAGGTCTTCCTTAGCTCAGGAAGGTTTTGCAGGATCACACCCTGGTGGTGTTGCAGGAGATGCTGACACCAAATCAATGCATGTCATCATCAGGTTGTGCCTGGAGGGATGTGTGGCTTGAGCACACTGGCTTGGATCATGTCCCACGCATAGTACTAGGGCTGCCAGGCACTGCAGCCAGAACACTCAGTGCTCACCTGGAATACATTGCATGATATATTTAGAAACTGGGGCAGGGAGGGGGTTCTTCATTGTTTTTAATTACATTCAGCTTTTCTGATATTTCTGCTGGTGGTCGGCCACATGGTTTTGCCAAAAAAAAAAAAAAAAAAAAAAAAAGCCACCACTCAGCTGCATGTGGGCCCTGTGTCTGCCTGTGAGCCAGGTCCCATCTGGCTGTAATTACTAGCTTCACATCAGCAGAAGAGTGTAATATTTAAACACAAATGTTTGATGTTTGCATAGCAAACCTCAGGATGGAAAGCTCTTGATAATCAGCCTGCGGGGAGGAGGTGGGCTTGCTGCAGGTGAGCTCTGAGGTGTGTGGGTTGTAGCAAGACTTCATGGGGCTTTACAGGGATAGAGGGAAGAGCAATGCTGAGTGCAGGAGCCTTTCATGCCTTGCTCTTGGTGGAGTCTCCATACAGCATTGTAATCCTCATTTCTTGCTTAGGGACAGTAGCTCCTATGAGCCATGCAGAGCAGTGCAGTGTGAGGCAGCTGACCCTGTCCCATCTCCTCCCATTCATCAGTACATGTGAGGAGGTCATGAAAGCTTGCAAAATGGTAGAAGAGCTCCTGAAATCAGCACAGCTCCTTGCTCAGAGCAGTAGGCATCAGGATGGATAACAACACCTGTTATGCCTCAGCAGCACAGGGAGCAGCTATGCCTGGAGAGCAGCACATGGTCTGGCACATTCCCTGAGTACCCAAGCTCACAGAAAGACGGACAAACTATTGCACTGGCCCCTAACAAGTAAGACTGAGACCACAGTAAGCATTAGCTACTACAGGTTAGATCTTATCTTTGCCAGAGAAAGTATTTGATGGTGAGCCCTTCCAAAGGGCCTTCTCCTGCTTGCAGTGGACCCAATCTGATATCTCTTTGCCTCCTTGCCCTTCCATCCTGATCCTCTGGGGAGGGAAAACAACAAACTAGTATGTCACCCTGCTCCAATTGGGATGACAAGTGAGAAAACAGCTTTATTTGCTCCCAGGCACCACTGGAAGGTGACAGACACGTGTGCTGCCTGCAGAATCCTCCATTTGGCATTAAGGTCCAAGGACAACCATGCACACCCAGCCAAATGACAGTCCTGGATCTGCTGGTACCCGTGCCACTTCCTGCAGGGTAAACAGTGCCCTTGGTTTGTTCCTGGTGGGGAAGAAAATCCATGCCTGGCAATGGCTTTCATTCATGATACCATCGTGGGACTTGCTCCTGAGCTTGTCCAGCCAGGGCTCAACCTGTCACTACTTGTCATTTTATATGTGCAGGAAGCTAGAGCCTAGGATAACAGGATAATAATAATAGGATAACAAATGCCTCCTCACTGTCTCAGGGGGTTTGGGGACCTATTCTCTGCAGTTTGCGCACCCAAGGCGAGCCAGCCCCACTGTCGTCACTGCCTCCGAGAAGCATTGCTCATCTCGACAAACTTTAAAGCTGCATCCTGACAGACCAAAATAAATCAATCAATAAATAAATTGTCCGTCTCGTCTACTGGATTCTGCAGTTTATTTCCTTGGCACTGATGAAAAATAGTTGGATGCTTAGTAGCTTCATGAGACTAATTATGATAAACGGCCCCATCGCTGCTAATATCCGGACATTAATTCCCAGATGGAGCTGCAGAAAATGTCAGGAATGGAAATGTCAGCTCTCTAAAAGGAGCTGGCAGGTATTGAAGTGGGGACTGGAGCGTCAGCAGAGGAGGAGCAGCGGGAGATCTGGGAATTAGCAGGATGTCGGTACACATTTGGAGGCTATAATTCTCACTTGACTGCCCAGTTTCTCCCAGCAATGCCACAACCTCGGCTTCCTTTGGATTCTGCCTACTCTGAGCTCTGCTCCCAGTACTGAGACAAAAGATTGGTACTCACAAAGTGGGTGACACTTTCTTGGGGCAAAAAGGCTCAACCTTAAGCTTCAGGGAATCTCCTCCCCACTGAGATCCCCAGAAATGTCACCCTGCTCTGCAGGATGGACACACCAGTAATTCCCCTTACACTGAGTGTGGGGCAGGCAGGCTGATAGGCAACAGAAGGTCACACCCAAACTCTGCTTCCATTCCCCTCTGGGTTTCATATCTGCAATCATATTTGCATTGCTACAATTATCAGTTATACACAAAAATCTGATGGAAAACAGCAACAAACAAACCAACCCCAAAACAAACAAACAAACAAACTTGTTTGGGGTTTGGTTGTCATTTTTTGTTTGTGGGGTAATTTTGGTGGTTTTCTTTTTTGGTTCTTCTTTTGTTTGGTTTGGTTTGTTTGCTTGTGTTTTTTTGTTGCTTTCAACCAACAGTTTTTAATAGTTTCTTGTGTTTAAGATGTCTATTTATGGAGAGTATTCCCTGCCAAGTGAGAAGGTACTTCAAGAATAGATGGACCAGCCAGATAAATGATACGAATGTCCAACTACTGACAGTACTGTGTCAATGACAGCAGGAAGTCAGGCTGGCACCTGGTGCAATAAATCAGCTGATGAACAAGTTTAAGAAAGCATGTTTTGAAGCCATTCTAAATCTGAAAATGTTGGTTTATATTATCATGGTGCAAATACGTGCATTACTTTTCCTCCTCTGTTCAGCCCAGTGGGTCAGAAACTGCTCTGACCAGCTGCTGAAATGGTGGTGTTCAGATGAGGATCTATCTCAGGTTTTGGCACATATTTTACAGTGGAAAAAATCTGAGCATGTTGGGGATTCCTTGATCAGGTGCCAGTTGGTTGAGAGAAAGGCTTTTCACAGGAGTCTGTTGCTGTTTGTCAGCAAAGTCTGGAATTTTTGCTCAAAGCCTGATTATTTCGATTCTTACCTGCTGAGAGGAGATATAACACTGAGCCTGGAGGGTCTAGTCCAGACCACAGACTTGAACCACACTTCCCAGCAAGTGCCCTTGAGATAGGTAGCCAAGAGGCCTCCATGCCTCATAAAAAGCTTGATGTTCCTCTGGAAGCTTCAGGGAAAATTTGCAGCCTTTTTAAAAGCAGGCACCATATTTGCTGGGGGAGCTACAGAGTTTGAAGCCTCCCCTGTATGTTCTGATAGATGACCTGTCATCTGGGGCTGCAGGAAATCTGGCCATTGATCTGGTTGGGGCTTCTGAGGGATTTGAGGGTCTAAGCCCAGGGGATTTGGGAGCCAGAGCGTGGAATACTCTAGAGAACCTCTGCCACTAACCTGCTTTAAAATCAAAGTCCCTATAAAGTATATGTAGGCTCTTGGAAAAAACTCCCAGCTTACTACTAGCTGCTGACAAGCTCTTTCTACTTTCAGCCCCATGGAGAAGACAGCAGCACTGTGTTTGAGGCAGTTCTGGCCAATTAGCTGAACCAGTGGTGTAAAAATGGTTACTGAAGCTTCTCTGCCTACCACTGCTGAGATCTCATCATTGAGGCTTGTTTAGCTTCTCAATCACCACCACTCCCTGCGTGCTCAGGCTTAGCCCTGGTAGTCCTCAGTCATCTTCCTGCTTCCAGACAGCCCTATGCTTTTTGCATGCCTTCCTTGGAGCAGTAGCCTCTGCCTGGAAATTCCCTAGGGAAAGCCTTCTGGATGGGTTAATGGTGTGATCCCCAATGTGAGAGAACACACCCTGTGGCACAGTGGTGGAGGTGAGAGATAAAGTTAACTAACAAGTACGTCACTACCAAAGTCTCATTCACTTTTTGAGGCTGCAGCGAAAACTGCCCAGAAAGCACAGAACTTTCAGCTGGCTGCTACAAACTGCTCCCTGATCCCAGCCTGCCTGAATTCAAGGTAACAGCCTTGTGTTGAGAGAGCTGTTGAAAGCAGCAGGAATACAGAGAGAGTCTGGCTTGACATCACCTCTCCAGAATCAACCTGCCCCTTCAAGAGAAGTGCTCAGGCAATGAGAAGTGAGACCTTGTCCTGACTCTCCCTGCTTTATGGCTTTTTCATGGCTTTGTGTTTTTGGTGTTCAATCTGAGGACTTTCTGTCAAATGTACTGTTAGCATTGTCAACATGTGCTGTTTTACTCTAGATTAATGCTGTATCTTGTGTGTGGGAACACATGTAGGTGTGGAGACAGAGAAATCTAGGGCCTTATTCTCCAGTGGCCTTGTGCTTTGAGGATCATTTACACTTTCAGTAAAATGTGTGTGGGGTGGGTATGGAAACACTGCTAAATCTGAAGGGGCCTGCCACCCACGATAGGGGGTAGGTGCAAGTGATGAAACAAAACAACCAGCACATCATCTCTGAGGTCCACAGAAGTGGAGATTTTTGATATTTTATTATTCCTCCCATAACTAAGGGAAGGCTGTTCTCTGTAGAAGTGAGTTTGGTGTGATATTCAGTCCTGGCAATGGTGTATTCCTAGTTATTGGTTTGTGATAGATGTACGAGAGTCAAAGGAGTGAAAGTGGAGGTCAGGAAAAGTGGCTCCAACAGCTCACAGACCATGTAAGAGAGAAGTTGGGATCTTTGGCCAGAAAAGAGCCTCAGAGGCAGAATGAGCCATTAGTACATTTCACATATCTCTCCTCCCCAGTGTCAGCTCACATCCTAACAACTAATGAAACTGGTTTGATTCTCGTGTCTGGAAACTGGGAGAGATGACACCTCTCTCCCTCCCTATGAGTTCAGACACTGCTAAACCCTGCACATGCTTTCATGCCAGTGGTGTGGCTGTCTGGACAGGGAAAGAAGTGTTTCCTTCTCCCAAAACAGTCTTGCACTAAAGAAAATACTGGGTAAGTCACTGATCAGTCTGTTTCAGCAGGGACTTGGGAACCTCTTCTTGAAGAACTGTTTATGGGAACTCAGCATCACCTTTAAGTATGGGTGGATCTGTGGCCTCGAAAGACCCCATGGTAGGAAAAGAATAGAAAGAACTGTCAGAATTAAGACAACACTAAACCTTTTGTCCTGACCCTGCTGGTAACAGCATTTCAGCTTGGACTGATATGAGAAGGTGAAAGCACAGACACACTCAGCTGTGCCAACCACCATCACTGCCACTTTGAACCTGCTCTCTGCAAGTGGGTGGGTATAACATTCCTCTGCCTGATCTTCCTGGCCTAAAGGAGGACCCATTGAAGCAGGTCACAGTGCCAGCACATCTTGCTGCAACACCTGGGAATGGGTCTCTAGGGAACCAGAAGGCCCTTCTGAAGGCAGGTCAGGGAATGAATCAGTCCTGGCAGCACATGGATGGAGAGCAGGTGGCTCACACACTTGTCTGCTTTCTGTTCTGGCCTGGTGGGTTTGTGAAGGGCCAGCCACTTGAATTAGCTCAGCTTTCATCTCCTGATTCGCTGAAGCATTTTGTGGCAAACTTTGAAAGCCTGGTCAAAAATGAAGCCCAGCTAACCACAGGGACAGCAAGACCTGCTGTGAATCCCAACCTGCTGCGGGGGTGACGAGGCCATCATGAAATGGACAGCTATTTTTCCCATGTGAAGGGGCTCCACCATTGTTTCCTCCCACTCAGAAAAGCCATCTGGGATGTGACTCCAGGGAACTCCAGCAAGAGCTGTAATTATATCAAACATAATTGAGGCAAGCCAGCAACAGTCCTTACTTAAGTAAAGCGATGGAGCCAGCAGTATAACAAAGGACCTACACCTGGATGTTTCTGCAGGATCTGCCACTCTCAGTGGGGCCAGGTACAGTTCAACATGGAGTGCAAATCCACTTAGAGACCTCTTTGCTGCATGGGGCTGAGCCAGTGAACACCTTACCAGCAGGTGAGCATTGCTGGTAGAGAGCTTGCTTATCTGGAGAAGCCTGTTTTTCTTCTCTCAGGCTCTGCCACAGCCTCCACCTTTTTCTGCCCAAACCTCACCTCCCCTTACTTGCAAATTGTTGAATGGCACAAATTCCTCTTCCACCCTTGACTCTCAAGCCCTTTACCTGGCAGGTGCCCAGGCAGGGACAGGAGCTGGTGCTCATGGCCTGAGCTCTGCTGCCTCCCCATGGCATGGCCCCTATCCTAGTGCCACTTTGCCTGACCTTCTGTCCCCGTGCAAGGCCATGCAGGCATCCGTGTCAGCTGTGTTATCCTCAGGCAGCCCTGCAGAGCCCTGTTCCTCTGGCCCTGCTTTCTAGGACTTGCACCCCTTCTGGGTGCAGAGCTGGGCAGCAGCAGGACTTGCTGTCAGCTCTCTGCCAGCCTGCACAGGTCTGTGGAGGTCTCAAAGGAGCTATGAAGCAGCCCCTGCCCACCCACCTACCCACAGCTCTCATCCTGCAGAAGCCTCCACTCACCTCCTGCTTCATCCTTTCCTGATCCTTCTTTGCCTTTTGTACTCCCTCACATTAGATCTCTTACTTTTATGGCTTGTTTTTTGTTTGGGTTTTTTTCCCCTCTTTAAATCTTTTCCTCTCTGCTTTTCCACCTCCTTCCTCTCCCCCAAAATAATCCAAAACCTGTTCTTCCTCCCTCCCCCGCAGGGCTGGCACTGCTTGTCCCTTCCCCACCATCTCCTCCCTGGCAGACCAGCTTGTTGGGGCCTTCCCAACAGGACTCAGGGCCACTTTTCCTTCTGTAGGGCATGACATGTTCTCCAGGGCCAGCAGCCCCCACATCCCCACCCAATATGACTTCTTAGCTCAAGACTTTCGTGGGCACATGAGGTTGGTCATAGACAAGCCATGGTGCAGCTCTCCATCAGCAATCTGCCTGCCTGCAATGGTTTCGGGGATGGGATGGAGGAGGGATCTGCTGGACCTCCTTAGACAGTGGCTGGTGGGGTTGGCAGCCAGTTGGCATGGAAGGTGACACTGTGGCAACAGGCACCCAGCCCCTCACCGCCCTTGCACAGGGAACAGGGGCTGTCCCCAGTGGCACTTGGCGGCTCCCTGGTGGGTGGCCAAGCAGCTGCACCCTGGGGCTGGCAGCCCTGGAAGGCACGGCTGGTGGCGACTTGGTGGCAGAGCTTCACAGTGGTGGCCCTGGGGGGTGACTCCGTGGTGACTCTGAGGTAGCAGAGGGGCTCTGTGGTGTCCCCGTGGTGGCGGCTCAGAGGTGGCACAGGGGACTTTGAGGTGTCCCTGCGGTGGCAGCTGAGCTGGTGGTGGCTCTGCGCGGGCACTGGAGACCCTGCGCACCCGAGCAGGGCGCTCCCCCCCCCAACTCCGGCTGTGGTGCTGCCCGGCCCGCGCTGCCCGGCGGCTCCTCCGGACCAGCCCAACGACCCGCGGGGGTGGTGCGGAGCCACTCCCTCCAGTCGGAGCCTTGCGCCCGCCCCTCACTCCCGTGGCAACGAGTGCTGCGTCGGGGCGGACTCGCTCCGGTCGGGGCGGACTCGCTCCGGTCGGGGCGGACTCGCTCCGGTCGGGGCGGACTCGGTCCGGCCGGTGCGTACCGCCCGCAGGCAGGGCCGGGCCGGGCCGGGCCGCCCCCGGAGCGGGTCCGGGACTGAGGGCTCCGGGGAGGGCCCGGGGGCTGGAGTGGAGGGAGGGCGCCCTGGGCCGGCGGGCGGGCGGGCGGGCGAACACGCAGGTGTGGGTGATGAGGGATCCCCGCATGTTTTCAGGACAGTGGAAATGTCGGCAGGGTCAGGATTCCTCAGGGCATTGGAAGTGGTTATTCCCTTCGGCTGGTGCACAGGGTGGGCTCTGGGAGCTGCTTCTTCTCCACACGTTAAACAGCCCCCGGGCTGCTTCTCCCGCACCCCGGTTTGATTCACTGGTGAAACAAACAGCAATGTCTGTTTCATTTGTGCTGTGCTTCGTAAATGAAGCAAATATTGTTGGATTCTCGGTCTCGGGGGTTGGCGAGGGGTCTTTCAGCACCCACCACACCTGTAACCCCCAAAGGTGTCATTGGGGTGTAACGAGCAGGACCCGTCACCATCTCCATGTCCTCCCATTCGGGTGGTGCTTTCCCGGGGAGAAAAGAATGTGTTTAAAAACCCAGTGGAAAACCAATTTTGAAACCCAGCGAATTGTTGGAGGGTATGGGCTGCTATAAAACTCGAAATTACTTTCAACTCTCTTTTTAAAGTAGAAGGGATTTGAAGTACGGGATGATGTTTGAAGCAGTTTGTTGAGAGCACGTCACCTTGTTGGAGCTTATATTGTATGGCTTAGATTATAGGAAGAAGGAATTTCTGCATGTTGGTGTCCATATGGTGTAGTAGCTGGGGTTCTGACTATCCACAGATAAATAGATTTCAGATAAATACTAGATTTCAGTCAGTGGTTTTGCTTAGAGGTTAGATGATATTTAAACTACTATTCTCTTTTTCTGTTGCAATTTTTAGCAATTTTGAACCTTATTTGAAAGAAAAGAGTCCCATTTTGTCAAAGCTTTGGATCAAAGAATTGAAATAGAGGCAACAGATCAAAAAGCTTGTACCAGACGTTGAGCAAGACATGTGGGAGTTTGACTTCTTGGATGTGTAAAGCCTGGATTTACTGAGAAATTGTAATTATAGTTTGCCACAATGACACACAGATGCTGTAGCTAATGTTGTGTCAGCAGTGCCATAAGAATATGCTCTCATTTTGAATAGTTCAGTTGAGCATAATACATTGTACCTGGTATATCTAGGAAACATGCTTTTCAGGTGTGAGAGAGCATGACTGAACTGCTAAAAGATACGTGTTTCAACAGCTAGGGAAAGATTTTCCAAGCTTATTATAACTAGAGCTGGGACAGCTGGGTGCCAGGCAGATGTTTGCTGTTGAAGAGAGGGGGGATGCTGCCAGATGTGCAGTGGGGAGTGAAGGGTTATTGAGGCAGGCAGAGGAGCTGCGGGATGGAAGGTGTTCCCTTCTTTAAACCTTGGCAATACATGCCAAGCTCTGCTGTCCAGGGATGAGGGTCTGGGGCCACCCTGAGATGGAGGGAGGGGAGGACAGCCTCAGGTCTACATGCTGCTCATTATTTCAGGGGTGTGGGAAGGCAGGCGGTGCTGTTGGTGGAATTGGAGGCTGGGAAAGAGTGAACTGCTCTGCAATAATCCCGTTGGCTCAGCAGCTAGGCTGAATAGAAGAGAGAGGGGGTCTCTTCTCTTTTAAGCCAGCCTGGAGACCGTTCCTGAGAGCTGGATGAGATCACCAAACCACCTGCTAGCTGGCACGGGAGTGAGCTCCCCACCATGCTCTGGGAAACCTCCTTGCTGGAAAACCAGCAGCTGAGGGGGCAGGAGAGTAGGATTCCCTTTGTGCTTAGCAGTTCTCCCATATCTATATCAGCTTTAGGGCACTCAGACAAACTGTTTTACTAATTTGGGGAATTGCTGGGAAAGCTTTGGAGGCCTGGTTTTGTTCTTTATTTTGGGTGATGTGTGTCAGGGTTTTTTTGCAGATGCAAACAGCAGACCTTCCCTCTGTGCAGCTAGGAGAGCATGATGGATGTTTTTCAACTGGACACTGAGTAGGGGTTTGTTTCATTTTGACATAAGTGCTCAGGAAGGACTCACAGGTGTGAGTGAGTACACAGGGAACAAAGTGGCGAAGAATTAGTCATGCTATGGGCTGGCTTGGTACCCACTTCTCCCATATTGGAAATTTGGCTGCCATCGGCAGCAGCCACGTTATTTTGGTTTTAGGCAGAGATTGCCAGCCCTGCTACATTGGAGTGGGCTCAGTCACTCACCCTACTAAACGTTCAGGTGAACCTGCATCCTGGACGTGCATCCTGGAGCTGAATTTTTGAACTGGATAAGTTTAGGATTCTGGTCCTAAGAGGTAAAAGCACAGCAAGTCATGTTGCCACATTGGCATTGCTTCTAGGACGAGGATGCTCAGGTGACATATCAGGAGAGGCACTGCGGGGTCGTTCTGCCTTGCTGCTGTTCTCTGTGCCGGTGCAGCAGGCACGAAAGAGTCCAGCAGTGATTCATCAGGAATCCTTGGATCTTGGCTGATACCAATCAATCCTGCTGGGCTGCTAAAATAGATATGGCCAGAGCATAAAATAGCTAATAAAAACAAAATCCTCCATGGAAAATTCATTCTTCAGGGTGTGAGGTTCCAGTTGCCATGCCAAAGCAAAGCTGAGAGGAGAGAGATTTGAGATTTTCTAGCTTGAAGGAGGGGAGGGGGTATTATTGATCTTGTCTCCCAGGTCTTTCCAATCTGTTCGTTTACTCCATTTCACTTAAAAGATTCGCATCATGGTAACCTTGATTTATTATCTGATTTCTTTTTGATTCAGCCTCTCAAAATTGGCTTCTGGCTTGAACCTGCAGTAATAAACCAGCACAGTTATTCCCTCTTATCTCTGGCATGCATGTAATGCTTTCTCTGCTGGCTGTACCCAATTCATTCTCACAGACAGACAGCAAGGTGAAATTTAGAAAAGATTGCCCTCTCTCATCAAGAGTATAGGACGGGCAGAGTTTTTACTCTGTTCAAGAACAGAGCAGAGAGGGCATGGCAGGAACAGATGCTGTAGTGTTGTCTCCAGGTCAAGATGAGACTCCAAAAGGTGCTGTGCCAGCTGTGGCCTGCAAGTCCAGGCAAGGTCTTTCCAGCACTTAGCTCTGGGATGCTGGAAGGCTCCAGCTGCAGAGGCTTGGCTTCCAGGAGTCAGCAAGATTGTAGCAAGGGTACAGACGCAAACCATTAGTCAGGTAGGGCTGGATGAGGAGTCTGGGTCTAGCCCTGAGCAGGAATTGATCAGTAAACTGTGTTGCCCTCAGAGTACCTTTGGGAGACACCATGTAGAGCTTTGACTCATCATTTCTAGGAATCAGCTACACGGGTATGTGTACATCATTATATCAGTGTGTGTGTGTGCAGGCTGGAGGGGTTTGTGTCACTTTAGCTGTTCTAATTAGTTACAGTAGTCATCCCTGTGTTTAGACAGGCCAAAAATCAAGGGTTGCGTTATCCTTGTGCCAGAAGTCTGAGGTCTGCTCTTAATTGGTATCTCTGTGTGCAGAGGTTTTTATAAAATAAAGCTGTACAGCTGGGCTATTTGTCTGGACTTGCATTTCCCAAGGTGGAAGAGTAGAAGTTATTTGTGAGCTGAGATCACCAGCAAAAATATCCCCTGCAGGAAGAGAGAGAGGGGAGCTTCTGGCTATATTTTAATATGCATTAGGCAATGCTTAAACATCTGTCGTGAATTATTTAAATGGAAGAGTAAGACTTACACCTTGGAGTAGCTGTGTTGATATCCTAGGCTGTAACCTACTCCCACTGGAGTCAAGTGTGACAAGGTTTTTAAGAGATTTGGGTGCAGCAAAAGTACTACTTCTCTTGTAGTCCCAGTTTATTCAAATTCTCCTGACAGCCTTTAGGATGCTGTCACAGATGTGGGAGGCCCCTGCTGCTTAAGGAAAGCAGCTTTTAATGCATGTACTGCTGGTTTTCCCCCTCCAAAATCCATATGGGAAAATAAAGAAATTTCTTTCCCCAGGCTTAGTGAGCCATGGAGTCAGCCACTGAGACCAATAGCCCCCAGGCCATGAAGGCAGCGCTTGGTGTCAAATCAGGGGATTGAACCTACCTTGTTACCCACTCATTGCAGAAAGTCAAGGATATCCAGCTTGGGGGAGGGTGTGGAGAAGTGCCAAATATACAGTGTGTGACCAGCTCGATGTCTTTCCACTTGTAGCAAGCCCAGAGTTGCTTCACAGCATTGTTCTCCTAAGAAGATGGAGAAAGCAAGGAAGGATTTGATTAATTTTGTGGGTAGGAGCCGTCCCAGTACCAGCAATGAGGCTTCAGGCAGGGACTGTAGTCCAGGAACAAGCTTGTTGCATCCTGAAAGCTCCAGCCAGGGGCCAAGAAAATATTCGGCCTCCAGACAAACCCCACTTTCTACTGATGTTCTCACTGCAGGAGCCTCCAGTAGCTCAGGGGTAAGTGCAAAGAGCAATACTTTTTCCATGCCTGACCTAAAATGAAAAGACCAATGGTACACCTGGTATGGACATACATAGGTTCACTCCAGGTCCTAGCCCTTCCTTTTGATTAGGTCTTGACCCTTAAAAAGTGAAGCCATAAGGCCCATCCTGGTCACAGTTGTGCTGCCTTCCTCAGTAGCCAGATAGCACTGTCATGTTTCCCTGGGTTTAGGATGGCAGTATGGCAGGGTGGGAATGTGGTTGGGACTGCAGGTGATATTTGGTAGTAAAATCCACATGACTGGCTGCCTGATCAGCCCCCAGCCCATATCTTAAGCTGACATCAGAGTGCACTCTGCTGACGGATCCCCTGTCTCTGTGCACTGGACTGAAGTTTCCAGGTGTTTGTCTCTCTGAGCCTTTCCTGACTATTACTCACAGTCTAAGTTAACACTAAAGATCTGGTAAGGTCAGTCTTTCAGTCTCACTTTCTATCTGGACCTCTATGACCCCTGATCACACTGTGCTGCAAGTGTACTTTGTTGTCTCTGACATTCCCCTCAAATGCTGCATTCCAGAGTGTTTCTGCTGGCCCACACATGTACCGGTCTTTGCTGAGACAGGCGGACCTCGAGCAGCACACCCCGAAAGGTAAACACACTGAGAGGAAACGTGGTGGGGCAGGAAATGGGACCATAACTGTAAAGGTTGCCTACAGTGGGCATGCTGGGAACTAGGCTGCTGAGGCTGGGTTAGTGCTCTGCTTTTGTTCTCTCAGTGCTCAGGAATGGTGCTGAGCTGCTTGAATACCCTGTGAAAGGTGAATTTCATTTAGAGGTGAAGGAAAGTGATTTGACTGGGTGGTAAAACCATGCTCCCTTTTCTCCTGCATATATCCACTCCCACCAGGGTTCAAGGTGGACTGTGCTGCTAGCTATGCAAGTTCTGGTCCTGCTGCCAGAACACTGAATTTGCATGTGGTTTTATTGCAAATGGAGCCAGCAATGGCCCCTTCCTGTGAAAATCATAGAACCAGAGAATATCCTGAGTTAGAAATCACCCATAAGGGTCATCAAGTTCAACTCCTGGCCCTGCACATGACAACCCCAAAACGATCTGCCTTAGAGAGCTGTATGGATTTAGGTACCCATAGCCAAAATCATCGTGGTCCTCTCTCATTTGTTCACTCTGCTTCCAGCTGCACCCTAGAGCAGTTTGTTCTCCCTAGATGCAAGTGGTCTCTGTGTGTACAGAGCTGCTGATTCCACATGCTTACAAGAACTTGTATCATGGATGCTCAAATATAGGAACAGAGCATGGTTGAAAGATTTGCCAGCACTCTCCTGGCCCCTACAGCACTCCTGGGGATATGGATCATAGACTGGCAGCGGGTGGGAAGAAAGTGTGTGTGTGAGAGAATTTTAGTCTTAGAGAAAGATGGGAACTGTATATACCACCTTCCTGTGCTTAGAAGTGACATTTATTTTCATGAGAGGACAAATGACTGCTTCCTCAAGTGAATCTTGACAAGCTAGACTTATCCTTAACAAGTGTAGACAGAACTCTATTTATGATCTGCTGCTTCTTCAAGGGGGAAGGAGCTATCAGGTTGGAAATGTAAATGCAAATCAAACACTAAGTATTGACATAAATAGTTGATAGTGCACAAAGTGCCATAATGGATGGTGTTATGGATTTGGCAACAACGAAGTGACAAAATTGGAACAGCTGTGCTCCCTGACAACAAATACAAATCAAGGCCATTCTGTAAAGACCCCAAGCAAGAGATGTGCATGAGGCTAAAGAGCTGCATTTTAGGGATTCCTCAGAATTATAATGTGTGCATGTTGGCATGGGCCATGCAAATGCTTAAGATCACATTCATGCTGGGCTAGCTGCCTTTCCTAAGGGAGTGGAGCAGGGAGAGAGAGGAGCCAGTTCAGTGGCCATTTCTTATAGTCTCTAAGCAGACAATGTACAGCTGCAAGGGTTGAGTCAGGGGCCATTTAAGAAGGACAAGGGAATCCTCTTAGGGGACCCTTCCTGTACCTGACCATCCTGAAACATGTCTGGTTTCAGCATTATTGGCTGGTCTGCACCATTGGTTTGATATCAAGGCTCACATCCATGACTCAAGAATCACATGGAGCAGAGTGAACGATTCGATTCAAAGCTTGACATTCAAACCACCCAATTACAAGCCAGAACCTTAAGTTTCTCCTTGGTAGAGTGTGAAAGTTCATCAAAGGAAAGCTCTCACTCCACTAAAATCTATTTTTAGTTCAATGCTTAGCTCTGTCTAGGGAATAGTGCTTTTTAAAGCTTGCATGCAATTACTTAATTTAGGTTAAGCTTCAAATTCCCAGTTTGCTGCTGTTCTGTTATTTGCGACTTGTTTAGCAATATAAACAGTTTGGTTTATTTATGGGGCAAATGACATGGTTTAATTTCTGCCAATTCTTGGAAATGTATACTTTTTGCTTAGTCCAAATTTCCATTGAAAACATTTGGCCAAATGGTGAGATTGTTAGCTGTTTGACTCAATTTTTTTCTCACACCACCGCTGATGTGAGTGGGAGGTTTGCTTGAGCAAAAGCTGAGGAGAGAGAGATTTGTCCCAAGGCGTGAATAGGAACTTCAGCAGGCAAAGATGACCCAAGCAGCTTCTTCTCCCCTGCAATATTCTCAAGCCCTTTATCAGCATCTTGACCAAGTTTCTCCCAGCTACAACTGAGTCTTGGTCTCAGGGCCCCCTCAGGGAGGCAGTGGGAATCCCACCCATTTCTGAGGCTGAGGGAAGCTGTGCACTGGAGACAGTAACTTGCTGGCTATCATGTAGAGGGTCTGTAGCAAAACTGGGAACAAAAAAGAGCTCTTTAGATCCAGGTCAGTGCCCTGCCTCCTAAAAAGCTGCATAACCATAATTCTCAGTGGTGGCTTCTTCTATGCCATCATTTTAATACTGGAAAACCATAATGACATATGGTAGCAGAAAAAAAGGTCTTTTTGTTTCTAATGTGATGTCTCCTTGATTTCTCTCACAAATCTAGTGAAGTGACACCCCAGCAGACAGCAGAGTCCTCCTTTTGGGTGTGAATGTAAAGCAGAGTGATGTCTGGTGGTTTCAGATATGTGTTTCTCTTTGTCTCTTAGTCACACAATTCAAGATGCCAGAGGACTTCAAAAGTGCCCTGAAAAAGCAAGTGGTTGGACCAACCACTGAGGTCTTCACCGAATCAGATTTCCCAGAACAGTCATTTAAGCCCAAAGTGCAGATTCCTTTTGAAAGGCTTCCAGGGCAAAGCCCTCGGAAGGTTGAAGTAGAGAGGTAAGTAACCCAAAAGTGGCTAGAGGCACCATTATGGAATGGACACAGCACATTAGGGTGTTGATTTTTGCTTTCAAGATGTAACATGTCAGAAGTCTTTAAGCAAATCCTGTCCTTTAAGGCAGTGGTCTTCAAAGTGAGGTGTGTACACATTGCAGGAGGTACAAAAGACAATTCACTGGGATGTAGGAAGAAAATACCATTTTTAAATAGTGTTTATTTCCTCTCTTTCTCATTCTTTTTTAATTTCTGTTTTTATGTATGCTCTATATGTCCATGTATTATATGTGTAATGTATTAGGACAGTAGTACATGTATATAATCTATAAATTGGAGTAAATGATCATTCTAGGCCCCTCCCAACTGAACTGTTTTATGCTATAAATGAAGAAATAGACTTGTGTGCAATATATGCTCAAAAATGTTTCTACTGATAGGTATGTACAATCAAAAGTGGAGTTGTAGGCAAGGGAATGCTTCTGCACACATTAAGTGGTTATTTCCTCTTCTGATTTAAAACAGGAGGAGGCGGCTGTATCTCACCTTTGATATTGCTGAGCTCTTAGCCAGCAAGGGGATAGACTCCAATCAGCTGATGCCAAGGCACTATGACCCTGACAATATTCCAGCTATTGAGGAGACAAAAGATTCTGTCTTTCCCATCAACCTCCCATTAAAGGTAAGAGAGCACGTTTGGAATTTGTGATCTGTCTCATTGCTTATACCACAGGAGGTTTCTGGGGATTGCAGGATACTTACCCAGAATTGGCACAACAAGCAGTACAACAAGGAAATGCTTTAGAGACAGTTTGGGCCCTGAAGGGTCTCTACAAGATGATGAGCATCTTCTGCAGGGTGTCCACAACTTTCATCAGAACTAATAGTCCTTGCTCCTCACTGTTGTTTCTGTGTCCAAAGGAAAGATGTCTCATGTTTTCTTCAGTAGTCAGCAATACTACTGCATGAAACCTCTCCAGGTGGTTGTCTGTACTCCCTAGGAAAGGGCTGGAGGTGCAGATATTGCTGTTTGAGAGAAAAGTGTTGACCAAAGATCAGCACAGCTTTTGAACCTGTACTGGTTTCCTTTTTGTTTAGGATCTGAATGTTAATTTTCCTCTCACGAAGTTTTGTACTGAGTATTTTCTTCTTTCTGAAGTAAGTTTTAATTTCATCATGTCCTGGCTTTTTAGGTATTTGACAATGATGAGTATGACTGTCGAACTCCAGAAGAGTGGATCTCACTAGGACTGGAGCCAGGATCTTCTGATAGAAAGCCAGTGCCTGGAAAAGCACTTTTACCTACAGATGATGTACTTGGACATGGTAAAGCTTGAATGAGTTACTGCTCAAGCAAAGCAATGCTAACAGTTACTGGCCCATTCAGCAGAAAGAAGCATGTAGATTTTGATGAATGTAGCTCTGAGTAGCAGAAAAACCATACCTCATTATATCTTGTTTTGACCAGGCTCAGACAGTCAGAGCAAGAGACCAGGGATCTCACTTACTGTCAGTTCTGCCCTGGACTATTTCTACTCTTTTAGCCATAGCCTCTGCCTTTTGCCTTTCTGGTTTTGTGCCTGGAAGTCAGTACAGTCACAATTTCTCTTTATTGACACGTAGCTCTCTTCATGAATTAGTTAGCTTGCACACAGTATGTTCTGCCTGGATTTCACTGCAAGTCCAGGATCAGAAGATGAGTTCAGACTACAATGAACCTACCAGTAGTAAATCTGGGCCAAATTAAGTGGTGTGAACATTGTTTTCCTATCAGTTGGAGCCTTCTTAGTGAGAAGGCATCACTAAGTACAGTTGTACTGATGTCCAGTTGTGGCTGCAGCTGATATCAACACATCTGCAGTAGCTTTAAAGCATAGGAACTGGCAGGCATGCTGCCTACAGCTCTGGGGCAACCTTCAGAGGCTTGACTATCTGCAAACCCAAAGCATAAAACATAAGCTGTGTGCATGCTCAGGCAGCCAGAACATGATGGCTGAGTTCTGCTTGCAGCTCTCTTGGGAAATGCTACTCCTGATTACTCCCCAGGCTGAATGGACTGTTCTGCACACAGGTAGTCAGACCCTCTGGGCTCTGGGGAAGGTGAAACCACTGGAAGCTGTGTAGTATCAGCACTGTTGCAAATTCCTGTGGTTCAGACCTGTTCTCAACTTCAGCATAATGCTCTCCTGACCCGTATCCATGTTGATATTGATACAGATACATATCTGTTTAGTTAGCACCTCCCAGCATTTGAGAGGATCCTGAACATTTAAGAATTAGATGCCCTGGGAATGACCCAGAGAAATGATAGACTGGGGGACAGGATTTTATACCCACTCCCAGTTACAAGGACTTGTGTTGAGGGTGACACAGGGCTAGAGTCACTCATGGGAAAGGAGAATGGGATCCCCACATTGCCCATGTAGGTAATGAGGGGTCCTGGATCAAGGGAGGAAGGACTGGGGAGGAACTGTGAATCATCCACAGGGAACCCACAGAGGTAAAAGAAGGAAAATGGAAGGCTCTGGTATATGAAAAAAGTTGCAAATTCTAATCTGTAAGACCTGAGTTAATTATTTAATTGATCACAGCAGAAATTATGTGAGATTGACAGAGATTCAAACTAGCAAATGGGTTTGACTGTAGCATCACCATCAGTAAATTCAATTTGCTGTAGACTCCAGGAGAATGGACTAACCCTGTTTTAATCCTTGTTTCTCTCAGAGGACCCCAAAAGCCAGGAGTTGATTTATGAGTGGATTGATGTTGGTGTTCTGGATTATGACAAGGAGACAGAGCTCTACTTGGTCCATAAAACAGATAAGAATGGTCTGGTGCGGGATAAAGAAGGGAGACCCATCCTCAATGGAGGAATAACTCCAGAAGGTGTGTTTCAAATAAGGCCTTTTGATCCCTGGCGTATAATCTGAGAGCCATTTTATTACCCATGCCTATCCTAGATGCAGATGGGAAGGACATCAAGAAGTCATTTAATTCCTTTCCATGTTATCACTCTTGACATGTGTCTGTTCAACCTGTCTGAAAAACCTCCAGAAAAGAGACCTCTGCACCTTAATCTGACACCCTATTTGAGGCTTTCCCTTTGGAGATACCTTTTTTTTAATCCATCTCCCATCTTTCCTCCCTTCAAGAGAAGTAAAATGTTGGTCTTTCAGACAGATAAAGATGAAGTAACCCCCTTTTTTAAAGGTTTGCAGATGCTGCTAACTCCTCCTCATCTCCTGCTGTCTTCAACTTTGGTCCCTCATTCTGATCTCCAGTATACCAGCCCCATTATACTGTCTATCAAAAACCTGCTGTCAGCTGCAAGCCATTCTGAGTTTTATTTTCCCTACAGATTCTTATAAGCTTTACCTTCATTTCCCAGGAAGAGCTCCCCTGTTGCCATGTCAGTACTGGGTGCCACGAGTTTGCCTGATGTTTCTGGCCGAGGATCCCCAGGTGTTTGCAGAGCGCGTGGCTGCTGCCGACAGGTTGCGCGAGAAGACACAGGGGCTGCTCATGTATCACTTTTATGTGGACTGCATGCCCACAGAGGGACTAGACAGCATCAGTGAGGACAGCCTGCAGAGGATGAAGCTGTTGGCTGTGCAAACTCCCAGACTGAAGGATGAGAAGAGGTAAAGCATCACGTCCTTGTCTGGGATCTCAGCCTTCAGTCCATAAACATTGTAGGACCTTATACTGCTACAAAACAAGTCCCAGTGGTGGCAGATCTTGAGCATTCAACTCACAGAGTGCAGATATTATCTGCCTCCCAGCTCATGCACACCACTCTGTTGCCCAGTGTCATCAGAAGTAGGTAGGACAAGAGGCCCAGGGACACACGTACAGGGTGGGTGGTCTGTCAGTGTCCCCAGATGAAGCAGATTTCAGATGCAGATCCACCGAGCCATGCTTACACCTGCAGTTAAGTGGCCTTCAACAGCTGGAATGTTGACAAAAGTGGCATGACTGACCTTGCTGTCTCTCTGTGCTTTCAGGGAACAGATCAGTTATTTCTGTATTGATCTGCAGACCACCAGTTGTCTCCAGAGACCTGGCTTGTTGTCCAGTGGTGACTCTTCTACCTATTAACCTATTGCTAAAACAAATCAAACAAACATCTGCATGGGGGAAGGAAACAGAACAGGACATTTCCTCCTGGATATAATTGAGTATCTCTTTGAGATGCAGTTCATAATAGGAAGGCATTTTCATGTCCCTGGACTGATGAATCATGAGCCATTGGTGATGTTGCTGGGAATCAGCCGTGACTGATTGCCCTGCTCAGAGACAGGAAAGTGTGAAGGGCTGCATGGTCTGCCAGCCTGAACTAGAAAGTCGGAGAGTAATCAGTCTCTGCTTGTGAACTGAAATACAGGGATAAAGAAAGCACTCTGCCTGCTTGAGGTGAAGGGTGGTGATTTCCCAAGGCAAAGAGAGCAGGGTTTCAGCACTAAGGCACGTGTTCTGGCTGGGGAACTAATGTCAAGAGGTGTTCAGCAGGAGGCAAATGGGAAGTCAGCTTGGATAGCCCAGCTTTTCCAGAACTGCCAGTTAGCTTCTTCAGTTCTTGGTTATTTCTCCTTCTCTCTGTAATGCTTCTCCCCAGTGGAGATTTTGCTTTGATATGAAAAGTCACTTGAGAAGGCTGCAGTCCTAGTCCTTGATCCCCACTTGCCTCTGTCATTAAAAGTCCAGTTGATAGCTTTTCTGGCTGCTTGATTGTCTGCACAGTTCTCCTAATGTGTTCAGTAATAGATGAGCTTCTGGGTTAGCAAATTCAGGAGGGAGGTAATGAAGGGTAGAGTCTTCAGTAAAGCTACAGACATACTTCTGCTCGGACACTGTGGGTTATCAGTGTTTCTGTGTCTTGTAACAGTGTGTCAGACCGTATGTCCCACCTGGAGGAAGAAGTGAGATTAGAGTATAAACACACCATGAACAGGATCAGCTTTGACAAAGTCGTCACTTCCAAACCTGAGATGTTTTCTTATGTCACCCTGCCAGACAAAGAGGAGAAGGAAATACCAGAGAAAGGTAGGGAACACAGTGAAGCAGTTTGAATTTTGTAGGGTTATGGGCCGTTCTGTCTTTAATAGTGTTCTTAGTTTGCTGTAGGAACTCTCAGGTTCAAGGTAATGATTAGGACTCATAAAGGGCAGCAGCAGGCAATTATGAGACTTTTGAGTGTATCTTTTCTTTTTTAGGGTATATTTGTGTGTTCATGTTACCTCAGCATAGTACTTTACCACCCATCAGCTAAGCTGCAGTAACTGCTGGTGTACCTTTAACGGCACCAAATGCCTGGCAGTGTGATTAGATGAACTGCCTTCTGCTCTGCACTGTACTGGGGCTGACTGCCTTGCATTTGCTGTGCTCAAGCTGGGGCATATCTCAGCTGTGAAAGAGGGCACAGGCTCTTTTAGAATCCCAAACTGGAGAAAAATGGCACTGTAAAACATGGGGGCACTTATTTTGTGTACTTCAAAGGCTGGAAGGCCTTGAGGTGGTTCACAAGTGGCCTCTCATAGATGAGGAGACTCAGCTGTGCCTTGGAGATTCTTCAATTCCAGAGTTCTTTCTCATGGAAACTTCATGAGCCAAAGCCTTGGGAAGGTCAGGCTCTAAGAAAGCCCCTCAACCCCTAATGGGAGGCTGCAGAAAGACTCTTCTGCAGAGCAGAGACTCTTTCATCCAGCTGTCTGCTGAAGCTGCTACATGATAAGGCCTGTGCATCAGTGCAGTCCTTTTCACAAGTGCTGTCCCAAAGGGAGCTGTATTCTAAATAAAAAGGAGCTGGAATGGCTGTTGCAGGCAATAACATTCTTTTTTCTGGTGCTAGGGCTCGTCTCAGTCCCAGACTATCCTTTTGGCAAACGACAAGCACGTTTCAGCTCTATCTCACTCCTGAGCAGGCCGGAAGTCATCCATCTCCTTGCACAGGTGCAGGATGAGTGCAACAAGGTAGCTGCCATGTCTCTCTTTAACTCAAGCTTAACACAACTTGTCTCTTTGGAGGAGTTTGAAGAGATCCAGATCCAGACCTTCACTGAGGTGAGCAGAGGAAGTGTGAGGGTTGAACACACAGAGCAGCCAGCAGTGCTGTCAGTTGTATTAGATGCAGCAGCTGCAGGTCTGTTCCCTGGGAACTGATGAGCTGTCAAAGGAGACACTGTGGTTGGGGCAGGAAGAAATTTGCATGTGCCTGTCAAATTTATTGGGATGTGGAGAGAATGGGCTGAATGAGCCATGGCCCCCTGGTTAGATTGGTTAATGCTGGCCATGCTCTTAGTCATGTGTTGAACAAGTGGCTGTAAAGGGCTGCAGCCCCTCTCTTCTCCACCTGGTTTCCACACAGATAACAGTCCTGGTTGGCACTCAAAAGTTTCCTTTCTTTTTCTTTATTTCCTCATCCATCCACCTGCAAGGCACAAGATCTTTGATTCCTCCTGAAGCCCTCATGGGGGGTAGTGCTTTTCTATGCTCTATATTCTTTATGTACTTAATTAAATTACTCCATTTGCAATGCCAGCAGACAGAGTAGGACAAAAATCTGCAACTCTCTGGTAACTCTCACCAAAAGATCTTCGTGTCCTCTAATTGAGGGCAGCACATTCCACCCTGGATGTGGCAACACGAGTAGCTCGCACAGGGTTGCACACTAAATCAGTGGCAGAGACATGTGCTGGTCCTTCCCAGTCCCATGCTGTTTGAGCTAGGCACTGTTGTCATCCACTGGTGACTAAGGTTCTTTTATTACACACAAACAGCAGCTGCCTGTGGAGCAGAAGTGACACTTGGTGGTATTTTAATAAATTAAAACACTGCAGACTGCTGCTGCCCTTGGCTTCTTCTGCTCTTTCTCCTCGCTTGTCAAGAGAAGACAGCATTCTGTCCTTTATTTGCTCATCAAACTGTCTACACAACTTTTTGTAAAGGACCTTGACACAGGCAGCTCCAGGGATACTTCTCTATAGAAAAGAGAACAAAAAGGAAACACTGTGTATAAAAAGAAAGAATAGAGCACTCCCACTTTTTCATACCAGGCTTTCTTTTTGTGGGTCTTTTGTCAGTGAAGGAGATGTATGACCAGGTTCAGATGCCACGTGTGTGTGCATGGGTTTGAGAGCTACTGTTTAGCTGCCACAGCTGAGAGAACAGTTTCTTTTCACAGCAGAGAAAGGTCCAGCAGCCCCAGGTAGTAGCTCACCTTGTCATACTGCTTTCCCATCAGCCCTTGGAGGGTTTCTCAGCTTGGGTTTTTTTCTTTGCCCTAGGTTCAGATATTTCTCAAGGATATTTGGATCAATAACATAACGACTGCAATAAAGAGTAACCTTACAGATGCAGGCAAAGACTGGTTCAACCTGAAGCAAAGTGACTGGAATGCCTACCAGAGATCCAAACTGTATAAGCTGATGGAGCGCATCAGGTTCATGCTTCAGGACTCCCTGCAGTATCTGGTCCAGAGCTCGCTGATCAGCTTCACCCAGCTTGTGCTGGATGCTTGCCAGGGTGTCCTGAATTGCTCAAAGGACATGGAATGGGGAGATGACCTCACCAACAGTCCCTACCTGTAAGAAAGAAAGAAAAAAAAAAAGGGGTGAAAAGAACAAAGAAAAGTGTAGTGCTATCGTCTTTCTATCTACTGTCCTGCAAGTGAACTTTGCTCTCTATGGGGGCTTTAGGCTGGGCTGTTTCTCCAAGTCCTTCACCTGACACATTTCCCTGAGTATGGGAGAATGACACGGAGCTGACTGCTCTGTTGGTACAGCCCTCAAGCTGCTGTTAGTCGTATGGGGCAGTCCATCAGAACCAAGGTCTGCTGCTTTGATGTGCTGTTCTAAAGATCAGCCGCCTCCAGCATTCCTGGGGGAGCAAATTATTACTGCTAGTTTTTTTCCTGGATGCCAGGAAGAAGAATACCAGGAGGTACTCCATTCTTGGAGAAAACCTCAGAAGTAGGATCTGGCTTGGGATCTCTAATGAGTACCAAATTTAGGTTATCACAGCACCTAAAATTTTATTCTTTTTGGGTATTGACTGAAGGATTTTTGTTCTTCATGGTATTAAAAAAGGAACATTTAGAAATAGAAAACTAGAAGAAAAAACAAAAACCAAACCCTGCCACTCATATGAGGCCTTTTACCTTTAAATCAGTGGAAGTCTTGACACTGACTTCAGCTGATCCTGAGCCATGCTGGTCACATATAAGATTGGGAGATACTAATATAACTTCCAGAAGGTGCAGTTTAGGAGTGTATTGGAGATGCTGAATGTCTGGTTTGAAGAGCATCTGTAGTTTTTTCTGTAAAGCAGCTGCAATCCTCAAGATAAGGTTATGACTTTTGGGAAATCTGATATGTTATGATTGATGCTTCCTTCACTTTTGATAGAAAAGAGTTCTCAATGTCTTAAATTTAGAACACAATGTTTCATACCTTCAATCTGCATGAGGCAGTCCTCCTCTCCTCTGCTTTCCTTTCCTGCCCAGTAGGCATTTTAATATCAGCACCAGAGCAATACAGTTGGGTGCCATTGTCTTAAAAAGCATCCCTGTTCTTTTTTATCTCTTCCCACCACAGGCCTCCAAGGAATCCACTCTTTACAACAGACCTTGTCCTAGACAGCAGTGGTGTTCTCTTCAGCCCTTCTGTGGAGACCTTTGAGACATCCCTCATTTCTCTGTTCGACAAGGGAATCCTGGTGACTCACAGTATCCCACAACTGGAGCAGGTGAACTCTTCTGCATCAACAGTGATACAGCTGTGCATGTCTCAGCGCACTGCAGCTCAGCATAGACATTCCAGAGCTTTAACTGAGGGAGGGAGGTGCAGAATAGGTAGTTAGGAATCCATTTAAATTAATTTGGGCACAGCACTGTGCTAATGCAGTTCAACTGTGACAGGATTTCTTCAATCTCCCTAAACTTGTAGCCATTCTGTCTAGTTGCTGCCTCTGCTGTGGTGCTGCCAGTTCTGTGGGCACGTGTCATGAGCAGCCTGGTTGCCCTGAGTACATGGCAGTTGGGAAAAGCAGACTAGTGGTGTCAGTTTGATGCAGGTCCCTTCTGCAAATGCATCCACCTGCCTGTTACTGTCTCCCTGGGTCCTCCTTCTGTGGGGAGCAGGGACAACATAAAACTGGTAAAACAATTCCTGGCACGATGTAGAAGGATAGACTGCATGAGTTCCCAAAGGTGCCACCAGTGATTGTCTTGCCTCTCTTCTGAGGAGGCACAGTTTGCTCTGCTAGTCCTGAAAGACCCCTCTCTTTCTTCTTCCAGTATGTGTTGGAGGACATGGATATCACAGGCACACCCTTGCTGGAATCAATGGGCTTGCATGAACCAGAAGTGGAGGAGCTACGTGAGGCTCTGCGGGCTGCCATCCAAAAGACACACATCCCTCTCCAAGCCTATGCCAAGAGATATGAGAAGTTCTTAGAGATAAATAACAATGACATCCAGTACTTCCTAAAGTAAGTGGCATCTGATAAAGCACCTTTGACCCAAATGGCAAGCTTTTGCAGAAGGTGTTGTGTCTTCTGAGAGAATATGAAATGAACCTGTTCTGAGACCACGTGCCTCAGATGTGAGATCAGGCATCCATCAGAGGCAGCCTACAGCCATGGGTGATTGTCCATGCTTTTAGAGGACATGGATGGTGGCAATGAGAATTTCTTCTTGCCTCTGACAGCAGTCACATTCCTGTCATGTTTGTCAGTGTAATTGGAAATATTAATGGCCCTGAAAAAGAATCACCCTGTTTGAGAATCCAGTTAGCATACTTGACCCTGACCTGCTTTATATAGTGTCTGCTCAGGCTGATGGCATTCTGTAGACAGTAATGTTTTCTTTTGTTTCAACCTCACTGTTTCCACTGCCAAAACTCTTTGCACCTATGCTGTCCTTTAGCCTCTGTTACTTTACGGGAATTTTATTTAGACCTCATGTTTTCTCCAAACAGTATGAATGAAGGCCTTTTTCTCTTTTGTTTTTCCAGCTTAATCAATTTGCAAATCCCATCTGAGAAATTTCTGCCTCTTCCCAGAAAACACTGAAATGCCTGCCCTCCCCTAGGGGCTTCCTGTTCTTGCCCTGTTTACACCAGTGCTGTATTTTGTCTCTCCCTCTCTTCTTGCCCTACTTCCTCTTTCATCTTTTTCTTTTACTCTTTTTCTGCAACTAAAATATTCTGTGCTCTTATTCTACTCCACATCTATTGTGCTCTAAAACTCATGGTAGATTTGAGTCTGTTCCTTCCCTTGCTCCTCAGTAATCTTCCTCAGAGGGCATTGGCACCTTCTCAGTCTATGCTTGCAGAAAGTTGTAAAAATTCAAATAGATGCATGTTTTAGTAACAGTAAATGTATGCCTTATTGATTTCATGTCTTGATTCTTTGGGTGAACGTGTCTGGACGTCCTGCAAGCAGCCTGGATCCTCAAAAATATAGTCTATATTATACTATATTATAGTCTACATTGCCACTTTTTTTGCTGATGTTTTTATTTACAGAGACTATGAAGAGCAATTTCCATCTACCCAGGAGGTGATGAGTATAGTAAAGAAATACTTGTCTGAAAGGGAGCACCTGGAGAGCTTTCTCCCTAATTCTATTGTCATTGGACCCTTCCATATTGGGATACAATATATTAGGCAAAATCTGACTGAAAAATACAAAGTGCTTGCCACTTCCATGTTGGACATGCTGGCTAAAAACCTCCATGTGCAGGTGCAGAATGTAAGTTATCTGGTTCTGTCTGTCTGTCATTCTGCTTCTGAAGTCACTGTGTTTTTGTAAGATGGCCAAAAGACAGCAACTAAGGTCACATTAATGAGAAGATTTTAAAGATTGCTTTGGAGTGAATATTTAAAATTAAAACTAGGGGGGAGATATGCATACTCAATCAAATCTGGTATTAAATATACTTAATAATTACATGCCTGAAAACTGTAGCTCTTGGGATGAAATTCTTCAAGATGCTGCCATCTTATAAAATGGATTGAAAAGGTCTGTCTAGTAGCCAACTGGAAGGTCCTTCTGCTTGCTCTGAGGATAACTGGAATGTAGACAGTTGCATCTGCCAGCCAGTTGTCTAAATCTGTGATTGCCATAATTTCCACTACATACCTGCAGTTCCTCTTCCTGGTTTTTTGGCAGTCTCATTCCATTTGAGCTCAAATGAGATGGATGGAGAAAGACTGTGAAAAAGGAAAAGACAGAACAGGGCTATGTACTCATCACTCCAGACCACCTTCAGAATGGGAAGCGGGTGGGTCATGGCAGGTTTTGCAGTTTGTTTTATTAGCAATTAGTGACTTTTGGATGGTCTTTTCTCTGCTGTATTCTCCTGCAGATCTGTAGTGCATATCAAACCATCAGCAGCAAAATCCATGTCAAACCAAACAATATCGAGGAGCTGACAGAGCTGCGTGACTGGATGAAGGGAGTCCCTGAGCAGTTGGCTGTGCAGGAGGTAGGGCTTGCTCTCCTTTGGACACAGGTACCAAGGCAAGTGAGGAGGAAATTTGTCAATGCAATGTGTGATGTCTCAGAAGCAAAACTCCATTTTTTTTACCCGGATGTCTTTGTGTATAATGCCACGAGATTCCTGGCTTTGTATTTTTATAATTCCTAAGATTTATATTTTTAAATACATATCATGAATTTAAATATCTTTGCAAAACAAAATAGCAGTTAAAAATCTTGCCTAAGATACTTATGTACGCATTTTTCTGCCTTCATGATCCATTCTGCATTTGTGTGCTGAATAGCTGTCTTCTAAAAATGAATGCTGTTTTCAAGAAAATCTTTCAGGTCCCAATGTTTATATTGCTGTTAATGTATTTCCTCTAATAGGGCATTTTAGTACTGAGTTATTTCAAAGTTGTTTGAAGTGCAAGTCTTTTCCCAGCTGAACAAATGGGTAACAAAGGCATCAAGCTGTAAGCTGACTTGTCTATGCCAAGGAGAGAACCTGGAGGATAACCCGAAACACTCAATTTCTGTCCAGCACTTTATCCACTAAGTCACACTTCTTTTCATTCACATAGAACAGAGGATGATGATGGCATGATCATTCACAGAACAAGGGGTTTAAATCCATTCCCACTGTTCACACAGCACAGAAGCAGCCCACATCACATTAAGCTTGTGTGACTAACTCTTCAAAGGCACCTCATGAAAATTAGGTGTACACCAGAGAGTTGAAATCAGCATGGTCTAAAGGTATCTACTTTTTGTCTCTTTCTCTCACCCTGTGCAGGAACTGATTCGTGAAGTCATGGAAGATTACAAGGTCATGGAGGAATTCCTTTACAATCTTACTGAAGAAGATTTCAGTGACAAGTGAGCACAAGGCATTTCTCCCACTGTCAAAGTGGGACTCTTTGCAGCAATTACCATTCTCAGTGCTTCAGGGGCCATGTGTCTATCAAGGGCTCCTGCAGAACTTTTAAGTGTCTCTCAGGCTATACGAGCACTGAATTCTTGAAATGAAGTTCGTAGACAAGAAGTGTGAGTTCATGCTGCCTTCTGGCCTGGGGCAAGGCAAACTGGTAGCTATTAACCTGTTTAGCACAGTAAAGCTCTTTTCTTGGTGGGTTTTTTTGGTTTGGTTTTGTGGGGGTTTTTGAGACATTTGCAAGGTCTCAAAGTGCACAGTTTAGTCTGTGTCTGAAACTAAATGAACACTTCCAAGATAGGTACACTCCCACAGTTCTCTTAGGACTAGGAAAGAACTTGTACGCTTATTATTACTGCACTTCTTCTCCATGCAGTCTCCTCTTAGTTTTATTACTCAGATTGGGTCCTGACTGTGCCCCAGTAGCAGAGTCAGCTCTCAAACACAGCCAGAAGGCTTCTAAACTCTGCTCAGCCCTGGAAGCACTTCTAGAACAGGTACTTGGTCTAGTGTGTCAACAACCTGTGTAAGTCTCTGCAGAGCAGTCCTGAAACTAGAAACGTGGAGTGCACAGGGCAAAAATCCCACAGAGGCTGCTGGAAAGCAGCTCTGCCCTAGGACAGCTTGGCACAGGTGAGGCTGTGTGCTCACTGGTCAGACCTGGCACAGGCAGGACTAGTAGGAGATGGCTGATATCCAGGTTCTGGGAAAGGTGTGACCTTGCGTGTAATGCTGCAAAACTTGCACCTGGCATTGCACACAGGCTAAGGAATCCAAATGGAGTCAGTAATGGATGTACAATGGCTGAGCAAAACCTGCCTTGGCTAAGCAGCCACTTTGTGCAGCCTTTCCTGGATCTACAACGCTCTCCCCAGGGCACTGTACAAAAGCCTTGCTATCCAGGGCTTCCCTGTATCTGGGTTACCCTGGCCCCTCACTGCCCTGCTTAACAGCAGACTGGCTTTTTCAGTAGTCCTGAAAAGCCATAAGCCAAGACTCTGACCCCATTTTCTTCAGTTCCTTGTGAAAACATTCAAAGACAGACATTCCCTCTGGATGCCAACTGTTATTTTGCTGTCTCCTAGCTTTTCAGCAACCAAGTGGATTTGTTCCTTTTAAAAAGGCCCTCCACTTCTCCCCAGCCCTCTCCAGCTGAATAGCCTAGTCACAAGGACTGCATATCAACAAGACAAGCTGGAAAAAAATGTTTTGTTGAAACCACATGTGTTTCTGTTGTTGTAAAGCTTCCTTGTTTGGTGGGATTTGGCTTTCTCATTCTGTTATTTTCAGCATTCCAAACATATTCTCAAAAAAGCTTCTCTCTCTTCTCTTTTTTTTTTTTGTCTTCTTCTGTTTCTTTTCTTGTATCATGTGAGTGCAGGTGGGCTGCAAGTTACTGGCCACTGAAAATGTTTATGGAAACAGAGGCTATTCGGCTCCAGCACACAGAGGATGAAGAGAAATTTCGCAAAGCACAGATCCTGGATCAGAATTCATTTCAAGACAAACTGAATGATATGCAGGTATTAAGCCCCTGCCAATGAAATGTCCATAGAAGGGGCCCTAGAAGCTTTTGGGGTCAAGCAGGTGGGAAACTTTCAGATGAGGTTTTAGTCAGTTGAATTTTTAGGTCAATGTACTACTGGACCAAAAATTATCACATCCTCCCTTGTTTTTTTTGTTGGATTTTTATTAAGAGTTTCATTTTTGTGTGGAAGACAATACTCTGCAGAAATACTCATTGTTCAGTGGGAAGGTGTTCATCGAGATACAGTGTTCCAATTCTTGGTGCTCGGGCAAAAGATGCACCTCCTTTTTCCTTCTTGTGCACTCAGTTCCCTGCAGAGCATCTCCTACAATGCACTGCCATCAAGGAGGGAAATACAGCATTCAGCCACAGAGATCCTTTTGTGGGAAAAGACCCTGAAATAATTGCAGTCTGGGAGCTGAGATATCTCTGGTGTCTCTTAAACAGTCTGAATTTTATTTTTTCACCAAAAAGTCTTAAATACAGGGGGGAAAAAAAGCCATCCTAGAAAGACTAATCACTGAGCTAGAAAATCTTGGAAATAGATTCCCAAAATTATAATACCCCAACACTGGATTAAAAAATAAAAACAACCCATCAATCAAACAAAACACAACTCAACAAACAAACAAAAACACAAACCCACACAAAATGCTTAAACAAAATTCAATCCAACCAAACAAATCCAAGCCACCAAAACAAAAATGAAAAATTATTAGAGAAGTTCTAGGCATGTGTTGTTAAGCAATTTTTGGATAAAAATTGAGTGACTAGTAGAGCTATCATTGGCACTTTAGTGATTCTGATGACAGATAGCCAATGACAGTATAAATTCAATATCAAGAAATTTGGGCACAGACTTATTGCTCCTATTCCTTGGAGATTAACTGTTGTCACAAAGATGAAAAGCAGCTGGTCATCACATTTTTACTTTCATCCACCTGACCTGGGGTTGTTTCTTCTCACCACTTTCATCATGGCCTAAACAGAAGTAGAATTTGTTTGGGGCAGGTGAAATTGTGAGCATAACAGTTTTGCCTTTGAATGTAAAAGAGACACCAGGAAGCTGAGATCTCTAGAGGCATCACTCAGCTTCAGGACCCCATCTTATGCCTGGCTTTTCTCTTCCAGCTGACTGTAGGTGGATTTTCCATCCAGTCAGACGTTAACCAAGCTCATGAATTCGCTGAATACGCAAGGGACGTCCGGAAACAGCTAAAGGAGCTTCAGGATTTGGCAGTTCTCTACAACAACAGGGAAAGACTCTTTGGCATGAAAGTTACCGATGTAAGTGTCAGGTCCTGTACCTACAGGGCTCTAGTCTTTGCTGGCATTTCTAGGTGATAGGTAGAGCAAATAATGAGATGTAGTTCCTCATGAAGGAGTCCTTCATGCTCTTTTGGTTTCTCTGGTGGGATGCTCCTCAGTCCTGTAGAATGACCACACTGCCCCATCGCTTCACTGTGCTGCAGAAGTGCTGATCCCAGGTGAGTATGGAGGGCTGCTCAGGGCCTGGTATTACCACTTCTCAGAGAGACTTTGAGTGCCCACACTGAGATCTGATGGATGCTAGTGAGGAGAAATTGGTTGGAGAAGGTCTTGAAGCAGCAGTTAAGAGGCATCCATTTCTGTAAGGCTGTTGCTGAAGGCCTATGGGTGTGAATGCGAGTGGTTACATGGTGGGTGCTGGCAGCTGGCTGGGCTTAGAGCGTGGTGTTCTCCTAAGGCAACAGTTTATATAGTTGCAAACACTCATTTTGCTTCCAAACACTCAGCTGCCAATGAGTCATTGTCATCCACATCCAGCCTGGTCTGGCTGCAGACCAGAAGTGGAGTTCACGTGATCCTTTCCTACCCCTCAGTCTGTGGTTACTTCTCCTTCACTGTAAGGAGCCAAGTTTCAATATGGTGTGCAGTGTGTGCTTTCACTGATTGTGTGTGGCCTGCCCATCAAATCTCCTCATTTTACAGGAGAGCATTTGTAGAGGCAAGTGGAGGGACTGCTCTCCATGGCACACACATGGTGCAGGCACAGCTCCACTGGATGCATTTTGTCCTGAATGTGTCAAGTCCAGCTCTGCTGGTTGCTCTCCCTTGGAATATATATTGTTGTCCCAGGAGAAGCTAGTTTGATTTATCCTCTTGAAGTGCATGTTTTCTTATTGCTGGCTTCAGATTAAAAAAAAGAGTTGGGCTTTTTTGACATTTTGACATATAATCTGTCATCTAGAGGTGAATATACTTGTTGCTTACACTTGTTCTTTCTCTCTTTCCAAAGTATGCTGTGGTGTCCAAGATGACTAAGGAATTCCAGCCATACTATGATCTCTGGACCACAGTGTCAGACTGGATGAATTGGAATGAGAGCTGGATGAATGATTCTCTAGATAAAATTGAGTCTGAGGAGCTAGAAAAGCGTGTCAATGACTCTCTTAAGACAATGCAGAAATGCGTGAAGCAGTTCAAGGATTCACCAGGTAGATACGCAGTCTGGGGAAAGGAATTTGGTGCATATCAGCATTTTGATGTGAGGCCTGTCACAGAGTGCTCTGAACAGGGATTGCCAGGATGTCACATGTGTGTATTAGAGACAGCTGAGAAAATGCTAGTTGTTTTCCACCTTTTTTCCTCTGAAATAATGATGATTCACATCCAGATACTAGTTAGCTGCTTGAAGTACCAGTTTGGCATGGAAACTACCAGGCTACAATTCCCTTTTATAGCTAATTCCCAAGACAGTACTGAAATAAAAGCCACCCTCTGATGCAGCAGTTAGTATTTACTCATATGTATATAAAGTGAAATAATTCTGGCTAGTCACAGAGAATTACTATATAGCCCACTGGCTAGACATGTGGGTTTAAGCCCTTATGCAAGTCAGTCAGTGAGGGAACTTGACTCTGGGTCTTCCAGGTGCTGTTTTCTTGGCCAATCTTAATTTCTCTATTGGCCAATCAGTTTAATGGAAAGCCAGAAAAGGTCTTGATTTTGTTATGAATAAAATGAAATTGCAAGATGTGGAAATGATCTGTGCAATGTCATAACAAATTTCCTTCTTGCCTGAATGTGTATGAAGTTTAGATGATTGCACCCAATGCTTGCAATTCACATGAAGGTCTTTCAGCCATTTCTCCTAATAAAGCTAAAATTGAGACTTTAGTTGTAGCTTAACTTCCCATTCTCCGATTCTCAGAGATGTGTTGGTCATTCTTTAGAGCTAATTCTAAAAATCTCCTGCCAGATGGCTTAGATTGAAATATATTTTGCTGTGGGTGATTTTTGATTCATCCTTTTTAACTTGAACTTGCTCTTAAACAATGCCATGAATCAGCCCCAATGGAGGAGGTGATGAGTGGATGCATGAGTAACTATGAATCATTATGATAAACAGAAATACTAAGAATACCTGCCCATATTCATTGCAATATTCCCTGACACCTGGTAATATATATGTTTTGTCCTTGAATCTGTCTTGCCTTTGCATACACCCAGCAGGGAGTGTGAGGTGGTCACATCCTTGCTGTGAGTGTGCAGTGCAGCCACACATGGCTCAATAAAAGGAGGCACGTGGTGTAGCCAGATTTTGGAAAGAAAGCAAGCCCCATGCTCTTTGCCTACCCATTGCTTTAGTTATAGTAGCACAGGCTGAAAATAGGGTGGGATATGAACATTGCAGAGACAAGAGTTTCCAGGATGACCCCAAAAGAGAAAAGCCCTTTCCTTCACTTTTTCCTTACTATGAGGCAGAAGTCCATTTGTCTCTAGCATGGCTATAGACTGGCAAGGCCTCTCCTGCATGTTTCCCATTTCCAGATCTGGCTGGGATCCCAGCCTACTTCTATCTCCTAGGTGTAGTGTCCATCTTCTGTACAGGATGGCCTGAGCTGGGGTGTGAAATAGCTTACAATGTAGTCTTATTAGAAAGTGAATATCTTGGAATGATGACTAGAGCTTCTAAAGTATCTACTGGCAGATGAGGCTTCATCATGCTTTAGTCCATAACAAGAAGTCAGATTTTTTTACTTTTTGTCTTCTGGTGAGCTCAAGCCTAAGGGACACTTCTGCTTAGCCTGGGCTTGCCTGTAACAGGCTTTTGGCTGATAGGCAGATCTGCTTCTGGGAGTGTGCTTGAATCCTGGCTTAGTGGCCATATAGAGGGAGCCTTCATATCCTCGTTACTTCAACCTCCATTTTCCACTAGTCTCTCCTGCTGCGTACCTATCCCATACCATGTGACTACATGTACATCAGGCTTTAGACAACTTCTAGAAGCTCCTTAAGGCAACTTCCTCACACAGTGTTGTTGCTGATGTTGTTCTGTTTTTCTCCCTGAAAGACTCCCAGAATGTCGCAATGGCCTTTCAAGACAAGATTGAGGAATTCAAACAATACGTGCCCTTGATTCAAGGGTTGCGCAACCCTGGTATGAGAGACCGGCACTGGGAGATGCTATCGAACAAAATTAGCCCCAATGTCAAGCTAGAACCCACTCTGACACTTGGTAGCTGCCTGGAGCTGAACCTGCAGGACCACATCGAGAGCATTCTCAAAGTAGCTGAGACAGCCAGCAAGGAATATGCCATTGAAAACGTGAGGAGAGAGGACATGCTGTATCTTTGGTTGCTTCTCAAATATGCTCCTGCTGAGCAGGCAGGCATTGCCTTGGGTGGTGTTCCTCTTGTCCCAGGGACACATTCTGCAGCACAAGTGAAAAGGCTGCTGCCCTTACAGAGGGAAGCAATGGCCACACAACTGAGTTCACTAGACAAACATATTCCGCCTTG
Organism: Hafferia zeledoni; assembly: GCA_035583235.1. Classification (NCBI taxonomy): domain Eukaryota; kingdom Metazoa; phylum Chordata; class Aves; order Passeriformes; family Thamnophilidae; genus Hafferia; species Hafferia zeledoni. The sequence goes on along the minus strand of JAWWEV010000024.1, from coordinate 14,677,185 downwards.
TGTAGCATTTCAGTTGTAGCATAACAGCACTGCCTGATGGTTATGCTGATCCACTGCTTGGGTCTCACGCCTTACTTTGGGATTAGTAACTGGTTATGTTAAAATAAATTCACTGTCTGCATTGTGCCATTCAAATGTTATGTCCAGGGAACTAGCTTGGACTGGAAACAGAGATGGCCAATCCTTTAAACCAGTAAACCAATGCAGAGAAAATTTTCTGGCTCTGGAGATTCGTAAGTTAGATAGTCTTTCAGCTTCAGTTCACCTGTTCATATACAGTCTAAGATGGTCTTGATTAAAAGTCATGACCTTTTGGCAGATCTTGTTCCCTGAAACCTCAGACGAGTTCCCAATAGATAGTTCCTCCTTTGACAAAGCCATCATTAACCATAGTCATTAATAGGCCCTTTGCTGGCAGCCTCTCTGCATCTGGTAGCATAAATGAGCCTGAAGGCGAAAATGCCATTTTTTCCCCCCTCAAGGTGTTCCTTTCAGCACAGGTGTTGAGGTGTTGAATCTGTGGGCAAAGCAGAGGAAATGTGCTGTTGCTGAGTGTGTCAAGCATTACATACACAGCTGCAGTTTCCAGTGGAATCCAAGAGTGAAAATCTGTCATTTCCTAGAGAAGGGCATTAAGAGAGTTGTGGAAGCTGGGATAACCATTGCAGGTTGTATCTGGAAATTAAATTGATTGTCTCTCTGTTTCAGTCACTCAACAAGATAGAGAGTGAATGGAAATCAGTTTCATTTAATGTGATGCTTTACAAAGACACAAATACCTTTATTCTGAAGAGCACCGATGACATTTCTCAGCTCCTGGATGATCATATTGTCCTGGTTCAGAGCATGTCCTTCTCACCCTTCAAGAAACCTTTTGAGGAAAGGATGAACATGTGGGAAAATAAACTGAAGATGACACAGGTATTGGTTTTTACTGACACACATATGATGAAGGCAAGCAGCTGGGCTGTGCTGGCACATGTACACCGTGCAATTGCTGCTAGGGAACTGGAAGGACAGCTGTTGAGACACTATCAGTCTTTAGGGAGGAATAGGGCCTGTCAAAGCCTTCTGACTCTGGTAAATGCAGCTCTTTTTCTGCCTATTGCAACATGTTTTGGTGGGGTCAGAACTCTCCCATTGCTGTGAACAGTCTTACTGGTGTTTCTAATCATACTATACTAGGCGGACCACATAGATTTTTAAAAACCCTGTGAAATCCATGCTATCATTCACATCTCAGTGTGGGAAAGCACATGGAAAACTACTTTTAAGCAGGATCTGACAGACTGTGCCAGCTCTTGTTCCTCAAACCAGCAGCACCAGCAGGACTCTGATAGCAAAAGCCCTGCTGCCAGAGAAAAGTTTCAATACACGCATCTGGCTGGAGATCTTTGTGTAAATGTTGGTGTTTGATGCACACCTGTATGCATTACAGGTGTCTGTTATTCATATCTACCTTATTCTGTTTGGTGCTTACCATCTGGGTGTGCCTGGGCCACTGCTGGAATGCTAGCCTTGTCTCACAAGGATACAGGAATACTACTGTAAAGCCCCATGGCATTAGGAGGTGACATGGGGAAATTCCGTTATTTACTGTGTGGGTTTGGTGGTGATGGTGTCCAGGCTTTCACCCTGCTTTTCCTACCCCTTCTTTGGATTGTGCCATTCCTGTCACTGAAGGCTCATGAAGGGGCTTATCAGGGTTAGGGGATGGAGTATGGCAAACACTGTTGTCTGTAGTACTGGAAAACCCCAGCTCTTATTAGGTCAAGTGAACTGTAGATAGCACCATGTGTCTAAGGTAGTCTGAAAAGGAGTCAAAAGCTTCAGTTGCTTCGCAGTGTTGGGCAAATTGCCTTTCAATCTCCTGCAAATGGAGGAGGATGTTTTTCAAACCTAATTCTCTTGGTCCTCTGAATGCATGACAAACAGGATTTCCTGCCTGGTGTTTAACTTAAATGTTTAGCTTTTCATTCATTCTCTTAAGTCAGAGTGTTGTTTGAAGATCTTGCCATGGATTATTCTATAGGTAAGGCTGGGGCTGAGGTACATGAGGTGGGAGAGAGGATATGACAGAATTGCAGTCTGGCACATTTTATTTGTCATTATTCTTTCCCCCCAAAAGAGCTCTTCTCACAAGATAAAATCCCCATCTTATTTTGTGCTCACATTGTACCAACTTCTGTAAAAAACAAAAATACCAGCCACAGAAATTTGACCTAGCACCACAGAGTCCCTTTGAACTTTAGTATTGGCTTGCATATATTTCTGAGCTATCCCCATTAAACTAGTGGGTATTGATTCTAATGCCTGCTGGCAACTGTTAGCAATGGAGATGGCTAGGAATTTGATAATTATTTGGTATGGAAATACCAGCTCCTGACTCTGCAGGCGGATTGTAGAATTGTGGAAGGTCTAAGTGCAGCATCACCTCTTTTTGCTTTTTTTTCTTCCTTGTTTTTTTAAACCCATTCTGATACACAGTTTCAATGGTTTTGTTGAACAAGTTCATAGCATGGGACTCTGATACGTTCTTCTTGCTTCCCACTAGGATGTCCTAGAGGAATGGCTGAACTGTCAGCGCTCTTGGCTCTACTTGGAGCCAATCTTTAGCTCAGAGGACATCAAAAGACAGCTCCGAGTGGAAAGCAAGCGCTACCAGACCGTGGATAAGGATTGGAGGAAGATCATGAAGAAGGCTAATGAAAACCCTGAGGTATGTGCCTTGATGAAAGCTCGTGCAGATATCCCAAACTCCTTGGAGCTGTGCTCTCACAAGGACTGTGTGTTTGAGTAATTGTTTTTGTAATGGTGTGGACGTGAGCAGTGCTGTATTAAGTCTGCAGCCTTGCCTGGGGCATTGTGCTGGGTTTCTTCTTTTGGAACTTGGCCTTTTGTTCTGGTGTCAGAACAGACAGAGTCATTCCCTGTAATGCCTTGCACCAAACTCTGATACCTCCTCCTCAACCCACAGACCCCCTGCCTCCTATGACTCTGTTAACCAGCCCTGCTATGGTTGTAAGCCATAAGGTAGCTCCTTTAATTCCTTCTTGAGACTGACTCTTTGAGTTTTTTAGAGCCATTGTTTTGTGTCCTGGTAGCAGTGCTCTGCTCTGCTGTCTTTTGTTCTCTAGCCTCCACTTCCCAGGACTCCAGCACCACTTGTATTCTGTATTACAAGTGTTGGTATTTAGGGGAACCCAGAAATGTGCTTGTCACATCCACAACAGCTGTTTCCCCTCCTTGCCCACAAAGCTCACACTTCTCCAGACCCCCGTGAAAGTGTTGCTGTGCATGAGTCATTTAAATCCTATCAGTAACATCAGTGGGCAACCCAATTATCTCCACTGCCTTATCTCCCACATGCTCAGAATACTGATGCTTCCTCTGTTCTCTGTTTGGTTATAGGTGATTTCTTTGTGCCCTGATCCAGTGCTACTAGAGAAGCTGCAAAATTGTAACCAACTACTCGAACTCGTGCAGAAAGGGCTGAGTGAATATCTGGAGACAAAGAGAAGCGCTTTTCCCAGGTAAGCCCAAATTTCAGTGGGCTGGATCACACTCCCTGGTTCAGAAAATATTAATTGAGAGGCTCTCTGCACTCTGCCACGAAAGAGCAAAAGCATCTAAGCTTAGGATATACTAATGAGACTGCAAAACATACGCAGGACTGTGCCTTTCAATGCTGCCATCTGATGGGGAGAAAACAGGCACACAAGTGTGGTGAATTAAGGGCAGTCTGGTAGCACCATTGCATGTCTGCCTCATGATTTGCATAGAAAAGATAGGGTAAAATGAAAACCTCTGGGTAACTTTGTCTCTTATCCCTGAAGGAATACTTATATTCTTTGATACTCATTTAAATCCTCTTTGCTTGAGAATAACTGACTTGTGCAAAAGGAGAAGTCTGTCTCTACAGAAAGGGAGATGGCTGGACTGTGGCTGCTCATCTCCTGCAAAGAGATCAGTGAGCAGTCAGAAACTGCCTTTAGCAAAAGGCTAGTTCTCCAGCTTGCCAGCACTGAGCCCCTGATGCTGCAGGAAAGAGAGCCTTCCCTCACACCTTTGTCTGTGTTTGTAGGTTCTATTTCCTTTCGGATGATGAGCTACTGGAAATACTGTCTCAGACAAAAGATCCCACTGCTGTCCAACCTCACCTCCACAAATGCTTCGAGAACATTGCACAGGTGGGCAAAGCAAGCACTCCAGTGGCTTGGCCCACCTTTGGAAAGCTGGTGCCATGGGAGCTTGGAGGTGTTCTGAGGTCTGGAGCAGTGTTCACGTTCTGCTGTATGGAAATGTATTTCCTGGAAACCTGTAGCTGTACGTAGGCATTGCAAGGTGCTGCCTGTCCTGGAATGGCATTCAATCAACCTCACTTTAGACATTTCAAAGCCAGATGTCTACCCATGAACAGGGCACCCATAGTTGTCCTTCAGAAAATGGAGGGAGCTAGGCATCTGCAAAGGGCGACTTAGAGAAATCCAGTTAGATGTCCATCTTAGGAGGGGAGGACACTCCCTTTGTGTGTCCATCTCACCATGGAGGCTGAGAGAAATAGCTCTGACTTAGCTGTCTACTTGCAGGCACCTTGTTAGGATGGAATCCCACTTTTGCTGACAGCCTCAGAAGGGACAAGGAGTGAACAAGCCTGAACAGAATTAAGTTTCTGCCTTCACCCCTACTTAGGAGCTGGAGTTAACCTGGCTATTTTTCCTCTTTGTTGTTCCTAATAGACTTCAGACTCCATAGCTAGTCACAGCTCGAACCACCACAATACTCAGACAGTAAAACCAATCTCCTAGTCATTAGTTTGGAAAAATAGAAAGGAAATTGAACTGGAAACCTGGTGCAAAGCCATTGGAATAAATAAGGGGACTTTCAGTGATATGCTGGGGCACCGGAGAAGCTGTTAAAATTTTACTCTTAAAACCAGGCACTGTGACCTCAAGGGAAATGATTTGAATCTACAGAATTGAACAGGAGTCAAGGGTTTGAATCCTAGGCAGGCAATGAGAAATGTTCATCCTACCTATAATTTGATTTGCTTCACTCAAGTTAAACCGGCGATGTGAATCTCTTGTTTTCATACCATCATCTTCCATTATTTGGAGAGGTCATTGTGCACGTCTGTCGCATACTTTTTTATCGCTGCTGACAACCAAGTTTGGCACCAGATTTATAATGAGCAAACACTGATACAGGCTGGCTGTCCCCCAGGGGCAGGAAGGCAGGGATAGAAAAGAAATTCTCCACTCACATCTGTTGTGCTTCTTCCATTAGCTGAAGTTCCAGGAGGACCTACAGATCACACACATGTACTCTGCTGAAGGAGAAGAGGTGAAGCTGTTTGCTCCCATCCTTCCTTCTGAAAATGTGGAAGACTGGCTGCTGGAAGTGGAGAAAACTATGAAGGCCAGTGTTCGGGAAAACATAGAAAAATCAGTTGGTGTCTATCCAGAGGTAACAGTTTTATCACAGACTGGCAGGTCTCTGATTTCTTGTTTCCAGGCTTGCCATAGAGGTCACCAGTGATGGGGCTGATGAACTTGGGATATTCTACTAGAATATTCTATTCTATTTGACTTTAAAAATACAGCCTTTAATCCAGTCAAATGTCAGTCAAGTGCAGAACGTGTAGCTGAGCAAGAAGCTAATGGTCCAGAAGAATGCAAACCCTGCACATTCCCTCACAGCCACAGAATGCTTCCCAATAGCATAAGAACAACCTTGTATGAATCCATATCTATTCATCTCTTCCTCTTTTTAAGAATCTTCTGCTTCAGCTCTCATGTCTCACACAGTGTGCTAGGGGCTGGTAAAGGTAACCAAGGCTGTTGTTGGTTTCAGTCATACAGAGGGGATGCATCCTGGCTCTGGTTTCTGTATAAAAGCTATGCTGGTATAAAATCTAAATTTCTAATTTGTTAGGTCTAAGGAGGGAGAAAGGTTGAAGACATTTCTGTTACTGTTTTTTATTCAGAGTGAAAATTTGAAAGTAGGAAAGTTAAAACAGGCCATAGAAGGGGAAGGGTCTTATGATTTCTTGCTCTTCCCCTGCTGTTGGCTACTTGTAACTGGTTACTACAGATGGCATAGTGGAGAAGAGGTATCTGTTGTACCCAGTGTCCAGAGAGTCTATTCCTGAAGAAGGTTTCTTCAAAGCAACTGGAGGGGCAAAAAAGAAAGCCTCTTACACAAGAACTTGGTTCTTTTTTGTTAATTGTGCATCTTAGAGCAGGGGAACATAGAAATCAGTCAGTCAATCAATCAAGCATTGTCTTACCACTGTTTTCTCCCCTTTTCTTCCCCTATTTTTTTCTATTTTAAGACTCCACGTACTACATGGGTCTTGCAATGGCCTGGCCAAGTGGTCATAGCTGGCTGCCAGATTTTCTGGACAAAGGAAGTGTCTGAAGCTCTGGAAGCTGGAGATTTGTCTGATAGGCTTTACCCACAGCTGAGTGCTCAGGTATGAAAATGAATGAAAGGGTGAGATTTTGCCAGATGGAGGCTTTTGAATCATCAGACCTTAGATGAGTTATGAATACAGCCAGGACAATACTGTAGGGCAAACAGAGACACAATTCAAAACAGGTGAAAAAACAGGTTCTTATCTTCTTAACCATTAGGATATTTGTCATCCTAAACCTCAGATAATGTACAGGACTGATAATATGACCATTACCTGAAGACAGTAACAAGGTGTAAGGTAACTTCCCCAGGGTCACCCAAGAAGTCCAAGGTGAAGGATAATGGAAGTGAGGGACAGTGGATGAAACCGCATCCTTTGTTTCTGTTTCATGCATCTAATCACTCCTAATAGCTGGGAGTTATTAGCTCTAGGCCTCATGGTATCTGTAACTCTTTTTTAACACCTGGTTATGGTATTGGTGTAGGCAAAAGTCAGGTCTGAGCCAGCTCTGAGTAGTATTTGCTGTCTGAGCTATCATTGTATCTCTGACAAGAGAAGAGGCAGAAGTTGCCTGGACACAGCCTGTGATGTGAGTTTTACCATGCCATAAGTTTGATGACATTGTGTTAGTACAGCCTGGGTTTTTGAATTGATTGCTTCAGAGTACTTTCTTTTCCCTCCCAGCTGGGCGATTTGGTTGCCCTGGTCCGTGGAAAACTGTCCAAGATGCAGCGAGCAGTGTTGTCAGCTCTTATTGTCATTGAGGTTCATGCTAAGGATGTTGCAGCAAAGCTGATTGAAGAGAATGTAACAAGCATGAATGATTTCGAGTGGATCTCCCAGCTCAGGTTAGACAGTACTGCTGTTGAACCTCACCTGGCCTTCCTGGCCAGTCTTCCTTCTTGTTACCCACCCACTGTATCCATGACAAATAGGAACAGGAGTTCACACAGTCTGTAAGCAGCAGTCCTGAATAGCCTCATGAGGAGTGGGATTGAAGGCTGCTACAGATGCCATTTCTAAGGCATCTGAGATAGACCTAGTTTTGATGGCATCCACTTTGGCAGTATAGACTAACCCCTACCCTGATGTTTCACTGTGAAAGGGCATCCTCCTGCCCGAGGATTGCAATGCTTGTTATCAGGTCCTGTGAAAACTCCTGTCCACCCTGTTGTGTTACCTTATCCCTTCTATTCTCGAGAGGAAAATCCCTTGAAGTGCAGGTCTCCAAACCTGCATGCTGTAGCCTCATGAGCTGCTGCTTTGTCTGCTAGCCAGTGTTTATCTTTCTGCTGTCATGTTCACTCATCACTAGATACTACTGGACCAGGGAGGACCTGTACATCAGAGCAGTCAATGCTGAATTTCTCTATGGCTATGAATATCTGGGGAACACTGGTCGTCTGGTTATCACACCCCTCACTGACAGGTAATGAGATTGTTTTCTGGGTAATAAGTGTATCTGTTATCTCTTTTCTCTTCTTTTTTTTTTCTTCTGGATGAACAAGATTAAACCAAGGATCTGACCATGCAGGTCCTACTGCTTAACATATGTAAATAGAAACCATTTGTACAGTAAAGGACTACCTGAGATGAGGACATAGGAACACCCTGGCATTGGTTACCACTGTATTCCTAGTGATCAGTGCTCAGACTGATTGTTTTCACTCTCCTAATTCTTAATGTAGTGCTCTGACTCATATAAAATGCCCACCTGATAGCTAAAGAACTCTTCTAGAAACCAGTAGATAGCATCTGGTACTCAAGAATATGCAGCAGAAATAATAGTTTTACCCTTTTGTAACTGTCCTTTTTCTGGAGAGTGAATTTGTAGCCAGTGGCAGAAGGATTTATCCATGCAGGCTTCAATGAATACTAATCAAAGCCACACAGCTAATTCCTTTGTAGAACACAGGAAATCAAAGCAATTTTGCAGAATAATGAATGATGGATTTCTCCTTGTCTCCACATGGATAGATCATATGTCTCCCATACTGAAAGCAGTAGTACAAATGCTTTTATTCATCATGTGGTCTCTGTTGTAGGTGTTATCTGACACTTACAGGAGCTCTGCACCTAAAATTTGGAGGAGCACCTGCAGGACCAGCAGGAACAGGCAAAACAGAAACAACAAAAGACCTGGGCAAAGCACTAGCAATCCAAACTGTAGTGTTCAACTGCTCTGATCAACTCGACTTTATGGCAATGGGAAAGTTTTTCAAGGGACTAGCCAGGTAAAATGAAATGCTGCATGTCATTATTCAGGAGTGGGTGGGATGCTGGCCATTGGGAATTGCTGGGTATTTTTCACAGCAGCCCAAAAGAACAAGCAAAACCCTAGTAAGGAGATTAATGAGTTCCAGAATAACCAGGATTACAGAATTCCAGCCAGAAAGGAGGGAAAACTGATACAATTGGAAAAAAAAGAGAGATAAAAGGAGATCCTGTTCATTTAAGGCAAAATTAAAATCCTTTGCACTAATCCACAATGCACTAATCCACCTGTGCAAATGTTTCCAGCTTTGGCTTTTATTTTAATATCATACGTGTTGAACTGAGATTCAGCCCACAAGCTGCTTAATCTTAAGAAGAAGACAGTCTGCTGAGAATATTCAAAACTGAGCAGCCAAGAGAGACTGCTCTAAGCCCTGAGGGATCCTCTCAGAGAGGCTTCTCTCTTCTCTATGTTTCAAACAGAGCTGGTCCAATTAGTCTGTTGCACACTGGTGAATCTGAATTAGTTACTCCAACAAAAGCAATATTCTTTTCTCAGATTTTTTATTGTAAGTATTTCACTTCTTTCTTAAGCCATGGCTTATAGGAAGATCACCTTCCTCATATGCATGCTTTCAGCTTTATACACAGACTTCCAAATTCTGAAAAATGGACATAAGAGTTGTCTAAATTGTATCTGCTACACTTACAACTCAGGTACAAATCTGGAATTCAATATGACATCTTTTTAAAGCTCAACTCTATAACATGCAGAGTTCGTCCCAGGCTATAGGATCAGGTACTTCCATGGTCACTCATCACAAAGTCAGGGTGAGGGGCTACAGCCCCTTCCACTGTCCCAGGACACTGTGGCTGTGTCACTGCCTGCCATAGGACATTAGAGGCCTTTTGGGTCTGTTTTGCCTACCCAGTATGTGGACTTGTAATTTCTAGATCTAGATGAACTTTCGGCTGCAAGTTTGCTCCTGTGTGTTGTTCCTGACTTCATTTTCCTTCCCTGCCCAGCTCCGGCGCATGGGCTTGCTTTGATGAGTTCAACCGCATCGATGTCGAGGTGCTCTCTGTGGTGGCCCAGCAGATCACAACCATCCAGAAGGCACAGCAGCAGAGGGTATGTAAGGAACATGTGGATGTAAAGGCAGACAAAAAAGTCTCAATTGAGCTAGTTGAGGCAAGTCGTTGTCCCTGCACACACCTTCATGGAGGACCAGCTTCACTTCTCAGGGGTGACTCAGACAGATATCCTTAAGCTTGGAGTTTGAGCAATGTCCTGGCTGTGGTGCATCATATCAGACCATTACATAGTCAGCATGCTGAGGGTGGGGGTTGTGACCCTAGTGGGTGCTGCCACAGTTTTCCACACTCTCACGGGGTGAAGTATCTCTCAGCTTGTGGGAGACATTGACACAGATCCACTGAGCTGATAAAAATTGGAGCTGTGATAAAGGCAGCCAGTGTTCTGCCATGAGTCACTCAGCACCCAGTTTGTCTAAATGTTATCCAGGCTTTGGTGGATTCACAAAACCCAGTACATGCAGAAAAGGGCATATTCATGCACACACAGTGTTGCACTGGAAAGTGAATTGTTGGCTTTAATGGAGACTCAGGTGTCAGCCAGTCTAGCAGCCAGTCTCTGCTTTGTTCTCTGGAGGCTCAGAAGGGTTAAGACCTGAATCTCCTTGACTTTGGCTTGGAATTAGTAACTTGCTCTCTGTAAATTCTTCTGCATTACTTTATCCCTCATCTGAAATTACTACCTACACAGCTTTAAAAAGGATTTAGGTTTCTCTTTGCCCTTTTTGCCACAGATTAATTCAGGTCTGATCTCTACTGCAAAATAAATGGAAATATGTTTGTTTACAGCTGGAGAGATAGGATTCTGTTCAAGAGTCAGAGAAAAAATTTATCCTATCAGTAAATCTTCCATGAGCCCAGTTTCTTCTACAGGGAAAAATATTGTTGGTGATACTGGGTTTCTGCAGTGGGACCAGCTTGAGTCACTACAGTTGTGGGCAGCTGTGTGTGTATGTGCTTGATAATTCAACTACTGAAAACCATTGTTCTCTTCTTGGAAGATTCTGCTACATTATTTAATCTGCAGGTCAGGCTCTGTTCTTGGAGGATGATCATACTTGTTATTTTTCAGGTGGAGACCTTCATATTTGAGGGCACAGAGATCCCACTGGTGCCATCCTGTGCAGTCTTCATCACAATGAACCCGGGGTATGCTGGGCGTACTGAACTGCCTGATAACCTAAAGGTGAGGAGGGCAGGCTGCAGAGACAGAAAGCAGAGGGGCAATACAGGTGCTGCCTGCTAACCTGGACCCACCAGTGTGTCTGTGACAAGGGTCAGGATGTGACACTTTCGGAAAGTTTCTAGGATCACTTTGAGATTTGAAACACATGTGTAAGCAAATGGCACTCTTCAAACTGCAGTCTGATGACAGGTGCCAGACACACTCATGCTGTGACCTCTGAACAGTCTGGGATAGATACTTAGCCTTTCCAGTTTGCTGTAAAAAAACCAAGAAACGACAGTGTTTTGATCTTGTGTTGGATCTGTATGTTTCAGGCTCTCTTTCGTCCTGTGGCTATGATGGTCCCAGATTACTCCATGATTGCTGAGATCTCACTCTACTCCTTTGGGTTTAATGAAGCCAAAGTCCTTGCAAAGAAGATCACCACAACATTCAAACTCCTGTCAGAGCAGCTCAGCTCCCAGGTAGATGCCTTAATGTCCATGAATGTTTTTCAAATGTGAAACTTTCTCAGCCTAGGCACAAAGTACCTGGATGGTTCTCTTGGTGCCTTGTGATAGCATATCTCAAAAAGGTCACCATACCCATTCTTCATCTTCCTCCCTTCTTTGTAATTCTCATTTCTGCACCTGTGGCTGGACTTGCATTCACTTTAAGTCCTAGATAGGATTACAGTGTCAGGGCAGTTGAGCCAAGCAGCCCTGCCTGGTTTGCCTTCCATCTAGGATTTTTCATCATGCAGTTATTCTTGTCTTCACTTGTAGTCTGTACAGCTGAGGACTAGTTACCTGTTTAAAAGATCCTGAAAGCAGACTTGGAGTTGTTCTGAAGGCATATCTCTGTCATTTTTCTTTTCTTACCTGCTAATTAAGTGCAAAGATAGGTTTACTCTTTTTTTAAGGTGACGCTCATGTGTCAGATGACATTGTTTCCTCTGTATCTTTTCCAGGACCACTATGACTTTGGGATGAGAGCTGTGAAGACTGTCATCTCAACAGCTGGCAACCTCAAAAGAGAGAATCCTGATATGGATGAGGTAAATGTTCTTGTACTTCACACCGTCATAGACTAATGCAGCCTTTTCTGCACCCTCATAAGAGAGGAGGGATCTTTCAAGTTCTGAGCTCTTTAATCCTTGCAGGAGCTTATCTGCCTGAGGGCTATTAAGGATGCCAACGTACCCAAATTCCTGCAAGATGACCTCAAGCTTTTCAATGGTATTGTCTCAGATTTATTTCCAAACATCAAAGAAACACCTGTTGATTATGGCATCCTCGAAGAAGCCATCCGCAAATCCTGCCTCCAAGCAAACCTGAAGGATGTTGATGGTGAGAGAAAAGGCTCTCCACAAGCTCCTTCGGGGCCTGGGCTTTCAATCCAGTGTTCTGTCCTAGGAAAGAAACATGCTCCCAGACCCACTGTGCATCATCTTCCTCTACAGGTTTTGTGACTAAGTGCATCCAGCTGTATGAGACCACCGTGGTTCGCCATGGCCTTATGCTGGTGGGACCAACAGGCTCTGGGAAGACAAAGGTACGGATGAGACATTGTGCTGGCCCCAGCAAACCATCCCAGTGATACAGAGGGTTAAGGTTCACAGAAGACTCACATTCTGGCATTTCCAGCTTCTCTCAGATGGAAGTCAGGGCACAAAGATGCTGCCTGTTAGTAATGATTTATAGCCATGGGGAAGGATATTACTGGTTCACTTTTTGAATTGTGAGATCAGACTGAGGCTTGTTAGCTCTGCTGCAGATTTCTAAGGCTGAGACATACTTTGACATCTCAAGGTGCTTCAGGCCTCTTGCATGAGAGATCTAACTTCCTCCTCCCCTCCATGTAGAATGCTTTACTTCTGTGCTTTTATTTCAGCCAGGCATCTTATTATTATGTTACCCTTCACTTAGTCTCCTTTCTCACTGCCTTTGGAATGCAGCTGCTGTGAGAGCAAGAGGCTTTGTCGTTCTGGAGCCATGGCAGTTAACTCTCTGGCTGTCCTGCTTTTGCAGAGTTATGAAGTCCTGGCAGCTGCAATGACATCACTGAAAGGTCAGCCTGCAGCCAGTGGTGGGAATTACGAAGCAGTCAGCTACTTTGTGCTGAATCCCAAATCCATCACAATGGGCCAGCTTTATGGAGAGTTCAACTTGCTAACGCATGAGTGGTAAAGTACAAAACCTTCTTTCCTCCCTTCCAGATGGTAAACACTTTTCTGGTCTTGAGCGTCTTCTCTTCAAGGCTGAGAACTGTTTAGGGTGGTGGCATAAAACCAGAAGCAACCAAGTCCTTATCCTCACCAAGCTACAATAGCCAGTCACGGAGATTTAAGCTGACATCTTTTATTGTGCACTTGGCCCGTCTGCCAGCACATGCCCAGACAGTTCCTGCAGCTCAGCTCACAGCATTAACTGCCTAACAATAATTCAATAGCTTTGGAGCACATGCCCCTGCTCTAAGATACAGCAGCTTAAAAACACTTGCTTTGCTTCTGAAGAAAAGTGACCTCTGTACTGTGCACTTGAATTGTTCTGTATAAATGCCCTGGTAGCCTTGAATGATGAGGAATGACTTTCAGGCATAAAGAGGCATTTCATTCCCGTTACCGGGGCTCCTGCTTGCTTGCATGGTTTGGAAACAAGAACCAATAGCCCATTTGCCCTCTTTGCATCCGGGTCCTACTGCTTATGTTTTCATATGTGACCTGAGGTTGACTTTGCAGCTCACTGTATCCAGAATCTAAGGTGTGAGAAGCAGTGTGAATCTCCCTTTGGCCCTGTCAGCCACCACTTGCTTAGGGGCAAAGCTAAAGATTGTGTTCTGTAAAATGAGGTAAACTAAATACATATGAATTTAACTCCCTCTAGGAAAAGAGCAAGCAAGTAAACATTAGTGATGCCGAGACTAGAGCTTCCCAACTTAGGATCTGGTGTATATTTACTGGAGGACATTTTATTGGATGTTCCAATGTAGCTCAACAGTTTATTTATGATGTGGCTCTATGCAAGGGCAGCACACAGGCACATCAACATGACAAAAAGAGAAATACAGCAGCCATGTAAAATTTATTTACAGACAAATCCATCTGTTTTAATCAGCTGAGCTTTAGAACAGACTGTTTTCCCTTGATCTCAGTAACAATACCCTGGAATTCACTAGCATTATAAAAATAACAAATAATTATTTAATAGCAGGAGTAGAGTCTATCCAAATGCACTCCAGGTTTCCATGTATAGATTAAGTTCTTGCTGTCAACAGGCAGCATTCCTTGTGTCTGCTTTCCTGTTCACCAACTCCAGCACCACCTAGGTTCACACAAGATGGGGAACTCCAAAGAGGGTAGGGTCATGCTCTTTAGCCTTGTAACCTGAGTCTGCCTTTACACTTGGTAGAGAAAAAGAGGCACCTCCAGAGAGCAGATAACCTGCCTATGACTTGAACTGAGTGTTAGCAAGGCCTCTTAACTCTTCTTTGAGGACAGAGATGTTAAAGGGAAGCTTGACATTTTATAGTTGAATGACATGAACTCCAGATCCTAATGCCCAAAGAAATTGTTTCATGGTGCCACTCAGTCTGAGATGTTTGTCTCAGTAAAAAAAAGGAATAAAGTGGACCTTTATTCAGGTCATCAACAAGGGAGGCACAGGTATCCTTGGGCAGATGACCCAGGGTAAGATTCTGCCTCTCTTGTCTTGTCTGATGAGAACTTTGCCATTGATTTCAACAAAACCAAAATGATCCAAGCCCTACCTTCCTCTCACCTTTCAGGACAGATGGGATCTTTTCCACACTCATGCGCCAGGGAACTGTGGCCAGTGACACCAACAGGAAGTGGTATGTGTTTGATGGGCCAGTTGATGCTTTGTGGATTGAGAACATGAACACAGTGCTAGATGACAATAAGAAGCTGTGCCTCAGCTCAGGGGAAATCATCAAGATGACAGAGGTAACTCATGCCTCTTCCTTTTGCTTCCTGTTGTCTGTACTCCTTCCTCCCAGCACTGAAAGATGTATCAAAAGTGACCAAGTCCTTATCCTTCATTTTCTTATACAATTTTCAGAGCATGACCATGATGTTTGAAGTCCAGGATCTGGCTGTTGCCTCCCCTGCCACAGTGTCCCGCTGTGGCATGGTTTACCTGGAACCCAGCATCTTGGGGCTGGAGCCCTTTGTTGAATGCTGGCTGAAAAATATGCCAGAAATCATGCAGCGCTTCTCGCAGAAACTAGCATCTCTCTTCAAGAGATTCCTCCAGGTGAGCTACCATGCCATTCCAGCATTTCCAGGGCTTCAAGCGTGTCAACTTGGATATCAACCAGTCCAGACTTGTCAAGGTCTGGATTTAAGTTCCATTGTGGGAGCAGTTCAGACTACCAGCATACAAACTGCTCTTTGAATTTTCTGGGTTTAATAGAGGTTACTCACTGATCCCCGTAGATGTGACTTAGTCTCATTGGTCATTATAGTTTGTTTTATTTCATTTTAAAATTATCTTCTGGACAAAATCATCCCATGTGCAGCTCTACTGCTTGCAGTGGAGTAACTCCAGGGAGAAAATTGTACAAACAAGTCTTGTTATTTCTACTCCGCTGCTAAGCCATTATTGTAATGAATAACCTGGAGATGCAAAGGAAGACTCTGAAAGGAGCACACCATTTAACAGAAGTGATGGCACAAGATGCACATCACTGTTGCACAGAAACAAAAGGCAGGCCCAGAGGTTCCTTGGGGTTAAAACTAAACCCAGTGGTTTGCCTGGTTTTTCTCCAGTCAAAGCACTGATACTTGGGATGCAGTTGGAAATGGCCTCATTGTCAGTGACACTTTTCCTACTAAGCATGAGGAGGATGAGGAGAAACCAGAACGAGAAGGTAGAACAAAAGATAACTGTGTTGCTGACACTGAGCTGTTCCTGCCTTTCCTTACAGGAGGCCATCGACTTTGTCCGGAGCTCTGTGAAGGAGATAATTGCCTCAACCGACAGTAACCTCACAAGGAGCCTCCTCGTGCTCTTAGAATGTTTGTATCAGCCTTTCATTCCCATTAAGGTAGGATTTTGCTACCTCTATCACTATCATTTCTGCCTGTAACTCTTAAGGACACCAAGTCATGCAGAGGGTTAGTCACCAGAAAACAAGGTGTTGGTGCAGAAAGGTCGTGCTGTAGCTCATCTGTGTGGCAGAAGTAATACAACATCCTGCAAAGCACAGGTAAACCTGGAAGGATTATGCTCTGCCCACTGAAGGAACAAAAGATAAGCTCCATGCCTACCAGGCTGGAGGGCAGAGGTTCACTTTTATTTATAGCAGAGGGAATTGGAGAATAAGTGGAAAGCGGAGATCAGAGCTGAGCAGTGATGCACTTCAGATTGCAGCTCCTTTGAGAGTTAGTGTTGAAGAAGGCTGGACAATTTTCAAATTAAAAACCTAAGACTAAATTCTTCTCCCAGCTCCTGTTGAGTGACGTTAGTTCAGCAAGGAGAGTCTCTCAAGTACGCCAATAAAACAACAAATTTTAATCCACAGAATATATTAACAAGGCCTGTGTAAAGCTGGCTAGAAAAAGCTATATAGAAGCTGAATAGAATTATGAACAAATTAAGAAGAGTCTGTGTTTCATGGGCCTTAACCGTGCCTGAGAATTTTTGTTCCACTTGTCTCTGGTTCTAAGGGATTTAAGACGATTCCCCGGGAGAAGGCTGCTCGTATGGGAGAGCTGATTGAACCCTGGTTTATATTTGCCTTGATCTGGAGTGTGGGCGCTACTGGAGATTCCCAGGGTTGCATGGCCTTCAGCTCTTGGCTCAGAAAGAAGATGGCAAAGGAAAAGGTGAGTAAAGGAAAAGCAGATCCTCTCTCATTATACAGGAATTAGTAAATGAGGGTTGGGGCTCAAAGCTTCTTGAATGCCTGGAGGCTTTGGATGGACTTCCTCTTGGCATCTGGTATACCACTGCCTCAAAGGGACCTCTGGAGCTGGAAGTTCTGGGAGAGACCTGAGCCCCCTGGCCTGGGCAGTATCCTGTTAGTAAAGTCTCCCTTGAAGTAGTGCAGATCCTTCTGTGAATGCACCTGAGTGGCAACCAGGTTCACCACAGCCTTTTCCTCACAGATCCAATTACTTTTCCCAGAAGAAGGACTGGTTTATGACTATAAACTGGATGATGCTGGGCTTAGCAGTACTGAAGAGGATGTGGATGAAGAGGTCGTTAGAGAGGTAAAATATTTCACCTCCAAGCTGGGTAATTTGTAGGGAAGGACCAGGAAGCAGCAAAGTCCTGCAGGATTTGATAGGATTTTCTCATCAAGGGTGAATAAGAAAGGCCTATAGAAACCAAACAAGAATGTTTAAATCCAAATTAAGCTTTTTTGCTGAATCAAGAAGGCAGTTTCTTGCCCTCAGGGTTGTGAAGTATATCTTTCAAATCTGAGCCAAGGACTGGTCAATTGAGAGTCTGAGTGCCTCTGTCAGTGCTCAGGAAGTGAGAGGGCTCTACAGGTGTAGCTGCTGGAGAAGGACAAGGAGAAGCTGAGATGGATAGGTCTGCATATTTAGAAAGCAATGCACAACAGCAGAAGAGCTGTGTACAGCAGAGTCTCGAGTAGCAGCAAGACAGAGAAATATGCCATTTTTTCACAGGAGACAGCTGTAAGGCATGTCAGGGCCATCTTGACTGACAGTCACCAGCCTCTGGGCTGAAAGGAAGTAAAAAAAGAGGGAAAATTTTTCTCTTACTGAAATCAATGAAAAGAGCCCTACATGAGCATCAAATGCTTAACAGAAGCGGCCAGTGTGGTCAGGAATACAGATTTTCTCCTGTGTTCTCCAGCACATCCCTGGCAGAACCTCTGTCTCAGGTGTATAGTGGCCTCTGGGGGGGTTCATCTGTGGCTTGAATCTAGCAGAAGTCATCCATGTCTTGTACAAGTACAGAACCTCACGTGCCTCTGAGTGCAATGTGGCTGATGGTACCAAATGTGAAGACAGAATCCCAGCTAATCCCTCTTTGTCCCTCTGCCATGGCCAGAATTCCCATTCTTGGAAATACCACAAGTGCTCCATTCCGCTTTGGTCCTGATTCTCAGAAGGGAGAACAAGTCTGTTGCTGCTGGAGCAATAACCTCTGACTCTTGGGCTCTTTCTCAAAAGAAATGAGTCAAACACTCACAGCATTGCCATACAGAAAGATAAGGGTGGCAAGACTAGACAGAGGGGCTGGAAACCTGAATTCCTCATTAGAATCCAAGCTAATACACAAGGAGTGGTAACAGGGAAAACTGCAGAAATAGTTTCCCTTTTCCTGTAAGAGGTAGATGAGACTGCCCCCTCTAAGCAGACTCATATCTTTCAGGTGCACTGGGAGGTGTGGATGGACCCTACAGCAAAGTTCACCATGGTTCCAGATACCAACTTCTGTGATGTTATTGTGCCCACAATGAACACGGTCCGCATGGCGCATCTGCTGGAGCTGTTGCTCACCAACTATAAGCCAGTATGTACCCAGCTTTGCCTTTGACTTTTTGATTTAACCATTTCCTCTTCCAATGCAGTCAGAACTTAAAAGCTCCCTGACACTTTGAGATTATTTCCCACTCCCAGGGATTTGTATTTCTCTGCTCAAAATCTGTGCTTAAGCAGTAAGAGTTCTCCATTCAGTCCCACGGCACTGTGCCAGTGCACCAAATTAATGTCAACACTCATTTGTTTAGTCAAAATGCAGCAATTGCTAGATAGCCCATCATCATCTGTCTTTACCTGTTTCCTACAATTCCATTTCATACTTCTCTGGTTGGATTCCATCCATACCAAGAGATCTGTTGGGCAGCTGACCTTACAGAAGAAACAAGCCCAAGCTTTGAATTTCTAAGTGAGCAATAACCTGCATTTCCTCCAGCAAATGTCAGAGTGCTTGGAAACAGAGTGCTAGCCTGGGTTTATGCTGCATTGTTGATTGTGCTTCCAGGTTCTCTGCATTGGTCCCACTGGCACAGGGAAGACTCTCACAATTACAGACAAGCTTTTGAAGAACTTGCCTAACAAATTCATCACCCACTTCCTGATGTTTTCAGCACGCACCTCTGCTAACCAAACCCAGGATCTCATTGACAGCAAACTGGATAAGAGGCAAGATTCCTTTCTTTGTGTGTGAAAGCAGTATCCCTGAGCTCAGAGTTTCTGTCAACTTGACCATTTAATTTCATCCCAAGACCTGAAGCAGCTTGTAAGCATGTACAGCTGTGGAGAACAAATAGGGTACACAGCACATCTGAGCTGGGATTGTGGGAGCCAGTAAAAGCTTGATATAATGGCAAGAAAGTGAGAGGATTAGTGAGGGTCTGTACAAGTTGCTCCAATTCTAGTTATTCCAGAAATACTACATTTCACAGCACAGGTGTCTGCAAACCCTGGTGTGGGATCTTTATAGAAAGTGATGAAGGGAGAAAATGTGGCTGCCCACCCGCAGTCCCATACCCATAGTTAATAGCTTCCATTTCGCCCCCCTGGTCAGCCACTGGTTTGAAGTTTCCAACAGATTCATGGGCTCAAGTTTTGCTTTTATTTACCCCTACTTATTCATTGACATTGTGCATAAGTAGACAAAATTTCACTTGTGTTTGGAATGAAGCAAGTGCCTCAGACATCGCTCCATATCTTTTCCATGTAAAGGCACATATAAAGGAGTATATTAAGTGTAAGAATAGCTGAAAGTGTTGACCCAGGAAGCATCTGGATGAAAAAAGTGCTTTTGGATCAAATTAGGAGTACCTTTGCCATAGGAGTTGTCCTGTGTCCTTACATGAGTCCTCTCCTTACAGACGGAAGGGTGTGTTTGGGCCTCCGGTTGGCCGGTACTTCGTATTTTTTATTGATGACATGAACATGCCGATGCTGGAGCAGTTTGGTGCTCAGCCACCCATCGAGCTGCTGCGGCAGTGGATGGACCATCAGGGCTGGTACGACCGGAAGCAGATCGGTATGACCCAGATCCTGTGCCCAGAGCTCTTGGCAAAAGTTGGTCTGTTCCACATGAGCACCTTCCTGTGGAGGTTTGTGGCAAAGGTTTTCAGCTACAACTTGGCATTAATTTCTATTTTTGCACTTTTCAAGGTACTTTTAAGCATCTGGTAGATATTAATTTTGTCTGTGCCATGGGACCTCCTGGAGGGGGAAGGAATCCTGTCACTCCGCGCTTCACTCGCCATTTCAACTACCTCTCCTTCACTGAGATGGATGACAGCAGCAAGAAGACTATCTTCTGCAACATCCTTGGCAGCTGGATGGGTAAGTCCTGCAGACAACTGCCACCTTCTATTCATGTTGCAAGTCATCCTGCTGATAATGGGGTTTGGAAGGGGAGGGATTAATATTGATGATCTGATCAAAGTGTGAGAAGCTGGAACTTGCAGGCAACTTGAAGATGCTTTTGGAAAAGTGTTGTATGAATCTTAGCAGAGAACTCATACACTATTTAGTCTCAGGGCAAACTGTGCTGTTGCAAATCAGCAAACTTCAACTTTAGCTCTCACTGTTTCATAAGGTATCATATAGCCTGGGCCTTTCAAAGAGAATTTTATTTGTGATAGATGATGCAGGTAGCCTTCACCTCAGCAGGTAAAGCTGAATTTCAGGTTTTTTGTCTTTTTCTAGATGGACTCCTAGGAGAAAAAAGTTACAGAACTCCAGTGCGTAAGTAAGAGCAGAAAGATGAGAGAGACCATGAACAGAACAAGCTGCTGGGCACAGCATGGTATAGCTTACCTGTGTTTTCAGCAGACAGACACTTGCCCAGACAACAGACTTCTGTGGAAGCACAGCCTTCTGTTACTCTCCATCTGCTGCAGCCTGTGGACAGCTGAGCAGGGTGGATCTGAGCATGGTGCTACAGCCACCCACTAAAAAAGGGTTAATTTGGAGTGAAATGAGTCCTCTTGTATTTGACAGGGTGGGAATTTAGGATCATATTTGCAAATGTGCCCTCATCTGCAAATCTGCCAGTAGAAAGCAATGAGAATAGTCAGCTATGAGAGAAGCAAAGCAGAGCTTTCTGGGTGCTTGCAATATTCAAAAGCCCCAGTACCTGACTGTGAGCTCAGGGGCACACTGAAACATCTAGCTGTGATTTAAATAGAAATTAAGGAACTTTGGAAATAATGCAAAAAAGTGCTAAATGCTGGGGTGGCACAGGGCTCTACTTCTTAAGGAGTGTTTGTAATAAACTTCATTGAGAGAAAAAAAAATGCTCTAAAACTGGCAGCTGTGTTTAAATCTTGCCAGACTATTGCATAAGAAATTATTCCTCAGTGTCTTTGCATTTGTTGAGCATAATGATTTGCAGAGGGTTTAGCTAAGAGGGCACTCACACCTTCTATCTTAAAAGTAGCTGAGATTCCACTGTGGGAGTATAAGAAAGGAGAAGGAAAACCTCTCTGGAGTATTTCAGGTGGGCATCAATTACCTTTCTGGCAGTCTTTCCTCTATTTCTGAGGGGCATGAAGCCTTTACATTGCAGCATCATAGTGAGAAGTTCTTCCATCACCACATCTGGTTCACATTAGTTGAAAAACTCATTGGAAACTGTCCACTGCAGTGAGCAGGTGCTTGGCCAGGTCCTTCACGGTCTCTGCAGAAGAAAGCAGACAAAAATGTGTTCCTGGCCAAGTCCTAGCCAGCACCTCTGGTGCTCAGTGCCACCTTCCGGCACTGGTAGGACCGTCTCAGCTCCGTCACCACACTGGCATCCTCTCCCACTTCCTCTGTCTCTGCAGCAGGAGCAGTTGCAGTCAAAGACTTGAAAGAGCCATTGGTTGATGCCACAATCCGTGTGTATTTGACCATCACATCCCAGCTGCTGCCCACACCAGCAAAGTCACACTACACCTTCAACCTGAGAGACCTTTCCAAGGTGTTCCAGGGCATGCTCATGGCTGAGCCCAGCAAGATGGAGGTGAGTCCTTCCATCAGCACAGCTGTGCCACCCAGGGGAAGACCAGAAATGTTCCAGTTGAGTCAATAGGCCTGCAAACAGGCTTCAATTTCCCATCGAAACTGCTTTTTGGTATTGCTCAATGAATGAAGTGGCCCCCACTTTGGTTATTGTCTGGTACCAGTAGTAAACAGATCCCCCTTTCACCTCAGCCCCTGGCATGGAAACAAGTGAGTCAGTACAACACAGCCCACCCATTCAGGGGACCAGGCAGGGGACCACACAGGGACAGAGGTGTTGTCCTGTTACCTGCTTGTGTCAGTGGAGGTTTATGCCCCTTCAGCAATCCTGAGGACCTTGCTTTGGCTGCAGTCTGGCCAGTACAGGTTGACTTATTACAGGAAGTAATTAGGACCCTAGTTCTGTGCTACCAGCCAAATAAAAGGATCTTCCCCCAAAACACAAGAAAACTAAAAATGAAATCAAACTGGGGACAGATAAGAACAAAGAACATAAAATTTAAGTCTCTCAAAGGAAGCTCAACATATGGACAAATAGAGGGGGGATTAGCTGAAGCTGTAATGAGCTCTCTGCAAAGCAGCTGTTTTGACAAGAGTTGATTTTGAGAGGAGAAGGGAAAGCAGCTTCCTCCGCCCAGTTCTTTCTCTGCTCCAGCTGCCTTCTAGCAGGAGTGGATCTGGCCACATGCTGGGCAGGAACCAGCATTCCTCACACTGATGCTCATAACACTTCTCTGCTTCTTTCATGTGGGCTGTTTTGCTTGGATTTCCTACCAGGACAAACTGGACCTGCTGAGACTGTGGTACCATGAGAGCTGCCGGGTCTTCTGTGATCGCTTGGTCAACGAGGAGGACCGGACCTGGTTTGACAACCTAATGAGGAAGAAGATGGAGGAGTTTGGCACCACTTTTGAGGAGGTCATACCCTCTCAGCCAGTTCTGTTTGGGGACTTCATGGACCCAGGTGCCAATGTCAGACTATACAAAGCAGTTGAGAACCAGGAAAAGGTAAGGACCCTGGAAATCATGATGTGAACAGTGTTCACATCTTCCAAGTCTTTAGTAAACAAAGGAAAACAATAATAATGATGGAGCTTGTGTAATTGAAGGTGTCTGGAACCACAAACCCTTCCAGAGATCTCCTGTGAAATCCTACTCCATATATGGATAGTAGCTGTATTTGGTACAATGGGAAATTGAGATGGAACAAGCTGTCTCTGCTTTTCAATCCTGGAGGCAGCCTGCTATGCCAAAACCCTGAAATGAGCCATGCTTGAGACTGAAAAGTGAAATTTGCTGGAAAGAAATGGCACATTACCCCCAAACAATACTACTTTAGCCATTAAAGACTTCACAATTGACCTTTACAAGTAATTAATGTTACTGCCAGATTCCCTGTTGGAGGAGATACTGCGAGTACTTCGATAGTGGTAATTAAGCAAAGGCAATGAGCAGTGCGTTTTGCACTCATTATCAGAAACAGATGATTATCCTGTCGTCTCTCCTCTTGTGATAGCTGTGTGACAAGGACTGGTAATTAACTGAGCTTTCCAATCCCTTTTGCAAAGTAGGTAGGCCTGTCCCCCACTGAGGTGAGCACAGCTGAGACAGCCAGACTTACAGGCTGCTGCACACAGGACTTTGGCATCTAGGCAGGGATTCCAGCACTGTATGAATTCCAGCTGCTGTTGCTTGCCCAAGTTCACAGTGAGATTGCTGAGGGGGTAGGATCAAATCCCAGGTGTTTTCATGCTTCATCTCCTTCTCTGGCCTGAGGGTGCTGTTGAAGAGAGCCCTAGAAAGGGCAGGAGAAACTGCTCCTGCAGCTGTTCCATGTGATGGCTGGACTGCGAGAGGAGCATGCTCCTCTACCCATCTACAGCCAGTGTTGTTTTCTTCCAGCACCTGCCCTTTCCAGCCAGGATCCTAACCACAGGACGCAGCAGCAGGCATTGGTCAGCTATAGAGTGAGGAAACTATCACAGAGGGAGGCCCTGGAGCAGTGTGGATCAGGCAGCCATAAGCTATTTTATTTTGAACTAAACCCTGCTGTTTCCCCAGGCAAACAGCACAGTTAGGAACAGCAGACCTTAGTCACTGGCCTGAGTTAGTTTAAAGTCACCGTTCAGCAGCTGCTGCTACCACCACTTAGTAAATTCAGGCCAGTCCAATGGCAGTTCCTATAAAAGCATGGAGGAGAGTTGCTCCCAGACCCTGCTGAGCAGCAGGCTGTGCTCTCTCCCAGTCAGGGCTGTGTGTGCAGACAATCAGCCCCCCTACGCACAACTGCTTTTGTCTGGTAGCCACAATTGAGTGTTTCTGCCCATAGCTGAAGCTTGTGATTGAGGATTACCTGGAAGAGTACAATCAAAACAACACTCCAGAGCTGAAGCTTGTGCTTTTCATGGATGCGATACAGCACATCTGCCGAATCAGCCGGATTCTGCGGCAGGCTCCAGGGAATGCTCTTCTCCTGGGTGTTGGGGGAAGTGGGAGACAGTCCCTCACCAGACTGGCATCTCACATGTAAGTAATGCACTCCTACCTATGCTGTATCATGGAGCAGCTCCATTGGGGCTGCCTTCAGGCAATCTCTTTTTCTGCCCTTCCCACTACCAAGTACATGTTTTTCCAGCAGCTGACTCCTCAAATGAGTCAAAAGTTAGGGCTCAGTTAACATGCACCTCTACACTGGGTTTCTAGCTAGCTCAGGTATCTCTGCTTTGAGAAAAACATGCTCCTGGATTGGTGGCTGAATATGCATGAGGACAGGCATGTGCTCAGGACTCATTGTAGGAAAACAACTTGCTTGAGTCCTTTCCCCCTGAGCCCACAAGACATACTCAGGATTGACAGAAGAGGATATTTTAATTAGATGTAACTCCACAGGCTTCTCTTTCCTTTAGTGCAGAGTACGAGTGCTTCCAGATCGAACTGTCCAAAAATTATGGTATGACTGAATGGCGAGATGACGTGAGGAAGATCATGATGAAGGCAGGCCTTCAAAGTCTACCCAAGACGTTCCTATTTGTAGACACGCAGGTACAGGAGTGGATTCCATCTTGAAAGGAGACAGAAACACATCTCTAAGCTCAGTAAATGCGCCTGAAGGGATTGAGGAGCTTGATATAAACCCCACACAATTTGTATTTCTTCAGTAGCCTACATTCATCATCTTACGAAAAGCCACAGGGAAACTGGAAGTGATGCAATAAATACTGTAGGGACTGTAGAGCTGTGTGTTAGTGGGCTGATTGTTCTCTTGCTCAAGGAAGCTTCTTTTAGCTCCATGCAAGGGTTTGGTGGGTTCAAAGATTGTAGACCCAGCTGCCTGAAGCTAAGCACTACATAGGCCACTGATATAGAAGTCCTAAGTAACATGATTATCTTTCTTTTCAAAGATACCAGTGGATTTAGGACCTCCTGGTTCCACAGGGTAATGTTGGCTTGTAACCATGAACTGTAATTTGCTAGTGAGTAGACCAACTTCTGGAATTCACAGTTATGTTTCCCATAGGCTTTTTTACTGCCTTCATTATCACAGGAACCATTCCCATGTGGCAGAGTCCTAAGGTGTGAGATGAGCATCAGTCAAATGCTGCTTGTTCTTGCAGCCTTTTCCCTGCAGCAAGAAGCATATGTGGGAGCAGAGGAGCACGGGAGGGTGAATTTAGTCAAGGAGATGGATGCTGTGTATTTCTGATTTAGCAAAGGTGGAGAGGTGAGTGTAGCGCTGGAGGGAGATCGTCCCACGGACTGTGACACATCCCTACAATTACTTTGTCTCCCACATTGATAAGTTTTATTTTAATAATGAAGTGTTCTGTGGTGAAGGAACAAACACCCAGAGCATCCAGGTATCTGGGGTCTGACTGCAGTCACTGCAAGGCAGGAAGTGAGGGCCTGAGCTCAGTTTGCCTGTAAGGAGGCAGTGAATGGACATAAGGAGGCTTGTTCTCAGACACACCACCCACCCCTGAAATGGCTAACATGGCTGTCTAATGGGAACTGCTGGACAAGAGTCAGAGTGTGCTTTACTAGAGCCAAGTGATCACATAAATGGTTTCTTATAACAGAGACTGAGGGCTATATTTATTCAGAAATGATCTCCATGACATGTGAGACACGACTGTGTTCTGACTTAGGAAACTGCTTTTTTTTTTTTTTAACCTATCATCTACTTAGATTAAAAATGAATCCTTCCTTGAAGATATCAACAACTTGCTCAACTCCGGTGACGTACCCAACATCTACAGTCTTGATGACCAAGAACAGATCATGACAGCGATGAAGCCTATTGTTCGAGATCTAGGGCAACAGCCCACCAAGGCCAATTTGATGGCTGCCTACACAGGACGGGTCCGCAGCAATATCCACATAGTCCTGTGCATGAGGTACAGTTCAGGCCCAGGACTCCATGCTTTTAATATTAATTATTGCCTCCTCCTCCTTTGCCTTGCATCGCTTTGTAATGAGATCTTTATGTCCACCCCCAGACTTTGGAGGAAGAGGAGAAACATGGGTATGGTTTGCATACCACCTTCTCCTGGATCTGGATACTGTTTTGGTTTTGGTTTTTTTACACTTCATTTGTTTCAAGATGAAGTTTGAAAATTTCAACAATATGATTTTATGTGATCCAGATTAAATACAACCTTCCTCCTTGTTCATGCACCATTGAGCTACTTGTTACAAAAACCTTACTTGAATTTGGGGCTCAGTTGCACTATGTTTACTCATGAATCTAGTGTGCAGTCCATGAGCAGTTTGCTTGCTTGCAGGGGAGATACCAGAAGGTACAGGGGTATTAATTTCTTACCCCTTAACCATTTTCCCTAGGGAGGGACCCATAAAATATCACCCTACTATTATCTTAATACTTCCAGACTATACAGAGGATTTCCAAGGAGTGAGCTGAGACATGCACCTTAGGTCATGCAGTTCACTGCCTGACCTTTCATTCCCCTTTTCCCTCCTTCCTTGGGTATATTTCTGTCCCTCTTAGTCTGCACTTCTCTTCCCACTTGGGGGTGGTTCTGGAACAAGGATGGCTATTTTGTCCTTATATTTAGAGCTGGTTGTAACACATCTTTTCTGCATGCCTTACCCTCAGCCCAATTGGAGAAGTCTTCCGTGCACGTTTGAGGCAGTTCCCCTCTCTTGTGAACTGCTGTACCATCGACTGGTTCAAACAGTGGCCTGCCGAAGCCCTGCAGAGCGTTGCCTCCTCCTTCTTGAATGAAATTCCACTTCTTGGTACTGGTAATGAAGATATCAGTGGGATGGTAGGTGCCACACTCAACAGAATACACTGTTCCTGTATGTTCAGTGTGCCATGTCTCTAGATACATCAAGAAAATGGATGCAGGGCACACCTGCAGAAAGTTCCTACCCTGCAGCAGAAATGTTTCAGAGAAGGGTCATTCAAATGCAGAACTGGATAGTTTTTGTATGCCTTTAAACAGGCATGGCCGTTTGTCACCTCTCTATGGCACTGAAGCCCACACACATACATAAGCTCTACTGTGACTGTATACTTTGGCTCTTTGTAAGCCCTTTGAGCCCTCTCTGGGCTTCACATAGACTTGCCTACCACATATTCAGTACTGAATAAGATTGTTTTTTTCCTTTCTCCTTTTAGATTCAAGTATGTGTAGCAATCCATGAGAGTGTGGCAAAGAAGTCCCAGTTGTACCTAGCAGAGCTGGGCAGGCACAATTATATCACTCCCAAGAGCTACCTGGAGTTCCTCAGCATCTTCAGTTCCCTCATTGGAAGGAAGCAACAGGAACTGAAGACTGCCAAAAACAGGATGAAAGGTGGCCTGGACAAGGTTTGTTCCTCACACCCAGGAGAGCTTTGAAGCCACCCCTTACCCACTCTGAGCAGAGTGTATTTATACTCTGAGCAGTGTATTTATAGCTGCAGAGATGCAGTGAGATGCTCTACACATCTCCTGTGTAAAGGCTAAAGCAAGTGAGAATTATGCCTTCTGCCAGGGCCAATCTTTCTGCAGGGTCTGAGTCTGTAACAGCTCTAAAAGAATAATGGTCCCCAGTTTTGGGGGACCACAAACCTCATTTCTCAGGATGTTCCTTATTAACTTTTTAATTGGAAGCCCTTTAACAGAAACATTGTTCTGCTGCCTTATTGCCATGAGCTTATACCCAACATGTGCAGGCATCATTAGGCACTACTGTTCATAGCACACCACAGTGTCAGATTGTTGTTTAAGCAGAGACCAGGGCAAGACCTGCTTTGTAGAGCCTGACACTGGGCATGCAGCACCTTCAAGACAGCACAGCCGTTTCCTGGGGCTTTCTGTGGCTGCAGCCCAACTCTCACTCTGCTTTGCTTCCACAGCTCTTGCGAACAGCAGAGGATGTAGCAAAGATGCAGGAGGAGCTGGAGAACTCCCGCCCTCTCCTGGCACAGGCAGCCAAGGACACAGAGGCAACCATCGAGCAGCTGAAGGTACCGCGACTGGGCAGTCCTGCACTTCCCAGCTCTGAGTGCTCAGACTGGACTGGGCACAAGGCAGGGATTGTGGTCCTGCTTGATCTATCGTAAAAACGCTTCCAACTGGCACAGCGTGTGTTTGTGCAGAGCAGCATTGCCAGCAAGAACTGCCTTCTGGTGGAGTCCTGATCTGCTGCTGGTCGGACCAGTTGCTGGCAGAAGTGGTGGCTCACATGCCCCTGTCTAAAACCACCACCTAGGAGTCAGTTAGCCAAGCTACCAACTCCCTCTCCTCACTAGCCCTTGCAAGAATTGACTAGCAATTCTCCTAACACAATCCTCAGATGGCCTGAGCAGCTCTAAGTCCAGACTGGTGTTGCTGAACAGGATCACTCCTACATCCCATCCCCAGGGAGCTGATCCAGCTGCAGCCTGCTCCTGCTAGCCCAAATGTCAGTGATCATCACACAGTCATGCCACTGCAGGAAGGGAACAGTCCTGTATTGGCTGTCACTGCCTTCTCTCCTTGTGTTCCTCCCTGCCCATCTCCTACTGTGGTATGGCCACACTGGGACAGAGTAAACAGAGACACTAACATCATACAGCTCTGCATGCAGAGAGGAAAGAGCCTGCAATCTCCTAAGTTTCCACATTAAGAGATAAGGATTTGGCTATATTCCACATTTCCTTTATGCCTCCTGGTAATGTTTTAACCCTGGGGGTTGGCAGGAGTGGCAGTTTTAGAACCAAACCCCTAAACATATCTTCTTACTCCTCAGTCTCCCTACAAACTTGGATTCCTGTGCATGCTCTCCTCATGCCAGTAGCAAAATGGGTAGAGCAGCTAATTCCTGCAAGACTAACACCATTCCAGGCACAGACACAGCCGAAGCTTGTGGATGGTTTATACAGGCTGACAAAAACCTTTTTCCAGTATGATGCAGGACAGGGATCCCCTCCAGCAGTTGGGTCCCTGCAGTCTCTGCTGGAAGAATATACACAAACCGTGATCCTTACCTACCTTACTCCCTACAGGGGTGCTGTGTCTCCAGCACGCTTCTCTGAGGCTGTCTCTGGTATTGCAGGTGGACACAGCTGTGGCTGAAGAGACAAGAAGTGCTGTGCAGGCTGAGGAGTCAAAGGCCAATGAGAAAGCTCAGACAGCCCAAGCCATTGCAGATGATGCTCAGAAGGACTTGGCTGAAGCCCTCCCAGCCCTGGATGCTGCTCTTGCCAGCCTGAAGAACCTCAACAGAAATGATGTTACAGAGGTAACTGTGTCAAGGGAGGGGGTGGAAGAGCTGGGTTTGGTCAAGGACAGCCTCTCACTTTGCAGCAATTCCCCTTCAATAGGTTTGCAACATCCCCAGCCTTTGCCAGCCCCTCCATCCTTCCCTCTGGGCTCGGTCTGAGCAGCTGCCTATGCAGCTTCTCACCTTCACTCCTTCAGTGAAAATTAAAAGGCAGAGGCAGTAAGTGGCTCCTCAGTGTTTCCAATTTGTCCTGGAGAGGGTGTGAAGGAGGGCTAACCCCATGGTGTCTCTCCATGGGCATAGGCAGGAGGTACCACTATGGAACCCTAAGTACTGACTGCACAGCACAGGGACAGAGCTAGCAGCACACTGAATCCACAGGCTTTTTGAAATGGGATCAGACCTGGGCAGAGAAGAGATAGTGGGCTGCGTTTAAGGAATGCTGGCTTCAAGTAGGATAGTAAGAAAAAGAGGATGATTCTGAGCCTGGCAAGCATCACAGCCCGTAGCACAGAGAGCACACTCGATAAGTACAAGGTTTCACCACACAGGGGCAGCTTATTGCTCTGCAGTTGTGAATAATAGACATTTTTATTCCCTACAAAGAACACAAAAGTCCTTTCCCCTAGAGATGGGACAGAGACAGTATCAGTCCACTTGCACAGCACCCATCCACTTGTAGACTTGACATGAGAAGTGTCTTGTCTATCCAAGTCTTCCAATGCCAAAAAATGCATCAATTTCTTACACATCTAACCCAGCTTTTGGCAATTGCTGCTTCTTTTAAACCCAGCTCCTGGGCCATGGCCCAAGTAACCTGGCACTGGAACAAAGACCACAAGAATTCTCTCCCAGTCGAGGATTAAGGACCCATCCCAACCAAAAGAAGATACTACTACTATGGCAGGGAGCAACCATCCCTTTGACCTAGTCCTTTGCATAGGGCAGCTCCATTAGGGGTCCTTTGGAGGAAGCTGATGCCTGCTTCTCGAGCTCCTCCACCACCTCTCTCAGCCGATCCTCATTGCAGTAAAAATACACATAAAGGTTGCGCTCTGTCTGCAGGATGGGGTTCTTCAGAGACCTGCGCTTGATCTGCAAGTCCCTCAGGAGGTCCATCAGCATTTGGTAGAGTTTGTCCTGCATGATGTTCAATTGCTGCATGAGCCTGGTGATCTCCTGAGGGGCAGAGCCCAAAGTGATGTGAACATGCAGAAAGAAGGGGATTTCCTTACACCTCTGGAACAAGCTCAGCCCACCAGAAACAAACTACCCACCCAGCCCCAGCCTCTAAACACTCCCAGTCCAAGGAACAGTGGTAGCTTACTGGAACACCTTGGCTAAGGCACCCAATCTCAACACTTAACAGCACATGTGAGAGACAGTGAGTATCACCTGTGTCCCTCAGCCAGCCACTGCCTCACTGGATAGCTTTTGGGATAAGGCAAGCAACCTCCTCTCTCTCTGTGGGCTGAGGGGCAGTGAGTTCTGCCCCCTGTACCCAGGGAGGATGACAGAGGGCTCTGACTCCCAGCTCTGTGCCACCCAGCAAGGCCCAGAGAGCAGGAGTGCTTCCTTACCGGCGAGGAGAGCTGCAGCTGGTTGGAGCTGTTGTACAGCTGCCGGTACAGCGCCTCTGTAGAAGACTCCAGAGCAGGTACCTGGGGCATAGGAGCTGTCAGCTGGGCTTTCCATGCCCTCTTGTTCTGAGCCAGCTGGGAGCACTTGGCTGCTAAGACCTCATAGCTGCGGAGAGGCTGGTTCTGATCATGCACCAGCATGTCCCAGAGCCTGCAGGAGGGAACAGCCAGCCACAGGTGTGAGAACAGTGCCAGCACTGAGGAAGAACAGGGCTCAGAGGTCATTGTGCACTGTAAGACTGGAATGCAACCAGATATGGGTCAACAGTGACAAGAAAGCCACTCCCAGTGAGCACCTCATGTCATAGATTGCTGGGAAGAGTGCCATAAAGGACCAGGCTGGCTCAAGAGCCAGTCTGTGGCTCCCTCCTGGCAGACACCAGCACCAGCTACTCCAGAACTGTGTGGGGACGACTGAGAAACCCCAGTCAGTGCAGCACACCTAGCCAGAGAAAGGTTTCGCTCCAGGCAGCTTGTGCTTCCTCATGGGTCAGCTCTTCTTCTCCAAGGCTGATAACTTGCTTCTAGACTCTCCACTTTAACAGAAAAACTCTCCATATTCATTTTTTGATTAGTTTTAGTCAAGGTGGCTCGGCATTGGCAGAAGAGCACTGCTAGACTGCCTGGTAGCTTGTGTCTGCTGCCTGCCTTGGCCACTCCCATGCCACCTTCTCCACATGTAGTTTGCTCCTCATGCACACAGCCCCCTGCCCCAGGCCCTTACCGTACAGCAGTGAGGTCTTTTGGGTCTATCCATTTGTGCAGACAACCCTTTTGGGAGGAACTGGCATCTTTGATGTCCTTCTGCTGCTCTTGCCACTTGGTCTGGGCTTCCCTCATGGTGGTTTTAATCTCCCCCAGCCAAGCAGCCTTCTGTTCCAGCTCCTTTCTCTCACGTTTCAGCTGGAGCTCCAGCAGATCCAGGCGGCTCTGCTGGCTCAACAGCCATGCAGCTGCCTTCTCCTGCCTCCTGGCAGTGTTCTGTAGACGGGCAGCTTCCAGGCTAAGGTGCCTGTGCAGGACAGGCAGGCAAGCATGGCGGGCCTCTGCCTTCAGCAGGGGTGGCAACTGGTGGGTCAGAGTCTGTGTGATGTTGAAGCACAGAGTGCGAAGCTGATTCTGAAGCACATCGGCCTGGGCCTGGAGCTCCACCTCGACTGCATGCTGTGCAGGGGGGAGACAAGATAGGCTGGTGTCAGAGTGCACACCTCTGCTGCCTGGCTCTGCCACCCCCTCCTGACATGTCAGCTGTGCTCCAGCATTCAGCCAGAGGGACTGCCTGCAGCACAGGCAGACCCTGCCACAAAGGATGGTGGAGGAACAGGGGCACTGGCCCTACCTGGTTATCCTCAAGAGCTTCCAGAGTCCTCTGGGCCCACTCCAACGCAGCACGTCTGCCTTCCACTTTTGCTGACATGACAATAACCTCCCTCTGGGCACAGATATGTGCTGTCTCTATTCGGCACAGCTGCTTCCAGTAGCTATCTTGGCCCTCCAGTAGCTCGTCTTCATCAATATCAAGGCTTTTTGGCACTGATGTTTTCTTGGTGTTCATTTTATCTGTGATTTCCTGGCTGTCACCTTTTTCCTCCTTACCCCCCATGCTCAATACCTCCCTCTCATTCTTTTCCTCCACTAGCAGCTCTGCCCTTGGTCCTTGTATTCCCTGACTTGCTGGTGCCACCCCACATGGTGTCTTTGTGCATTCTTGATAAGGAGCTCCTCTTTTTCCTTCTGATATTTCCCAGTATGAGTCCATCTGTGTCCTGACCTCCATCCCTTCCTTCTGGGTGCTCTCTCCCTGTGCATTTTCTTCCCAAGCATCTGGATCCGGAGGATCCTGAACACTTCCTGGTAGGACCTGGTGAATGAACCTTTCAAACTCATCAGTGGCCTGTTGTTCCAGCTCTATGTAAGGGCCAAGATCCATCTGGCACAGCAGTGCCGGCAGCTGGCCTTTCCCCATGTTCCCATGACACTCTGTCAGCTCCTTTGCAGCCTTACTGACCTGGCTCAAAACAGCTCTGGTTTGGAAGATCTTAATTTGTAAGTCCTTCTGAGCCATCGTCAAGTCCTGCTTCACCACTTTCTCCTCCTCGTCCAAATACCTCTGCTCCTTCTGCAGCCTGTGTGCCCAAGCCAGCAGCTTGTTGTACCGCCAGAGCTGAAGGTCTCGATAGTCCTGAAGCTCCTGAAGCTCCTGCTGCAGGTCCTCCAGAGAGGGACCCTTGTCAGCTGGTATCATTCTCTGGGACTGCGGGACCTGGCAGCACATCTGCAGCACTTCCTCAAGGACATCACCCTCCAAGATGGGCTTTCCCGCAGCCAGCAGGGCATCGTAGGCCTCCACCTCAGCTGGGCTCAGCACATTCTCCTCACTCACTGTGCTGCAGAACCACTCGAGGAACTTTTTTGTCTCAGGGCAGTCATAGAGCCACTCAAAGTCCTTCTCACAGAGGGTGTCTGCTTGAGGGTAGATCAGCCTCAGCGTTGCCATAAAGTCTGCTGCTCTGCTGACAGTGTCCAGTGGGAAGGCCTGGAAGTGTCTCTGGCTGGACATGGCAAGGATAGTCAGCACTAGAAGGGAAAAAGCAGGAGTCATCCTCAGGGGTCCTGACACCCACAGCCATCTCAGGGGTGCTGCAGCAGCACTCCCAAGTGCCTGCTTGAAGAGAGACTCAAGCCATCCTTCCACAAATGCTGAAGACCAGCTCACGGGGTGCAGCATTGCTCTGGTAGGGTACAAGATAAATAAGAGCCCATAGAGCAAAGGGGAAAGGATGCCTGTGTCCAATTTCCCCAGGGCCATACAGATTTAGCGTCTTTGCCAAGATATTTTCAGCCTGTAAGATACACCTATCAGAGTATCAGGGCAGGCTTTTTCAGCCTATATGTAGTTTGCTCCATGTCCTTTCTGATAACCAGCTTTGCTTTCAAATACCTCTGTCCTTCCTGGCTATATGTTGCATCCTCTAAATGTGCTGCCTGGTCCCAGTGTCCCCTGGTCCAGCTGAGGGAGGGATGAGCACCCCATCTCTCAGAGAACCAGGTCAACCCACTGTTTCTGTTTGGCTTTTGAAGGTACGAGCACTGCAGCGGCCTCCCCTTGGTGTGAAGATAGTGATTGAAGCTGTCTGCATAATGCAAGGAATAAAGCCCAGAAAAGTGGCAGGAGAAAAGATAGGTACCAAAGTGGATGATTACTGGGAGCCAGGCAGGGCCCTTCTCCAGGACCCCATGCAGTTCCTGAACAGCCTGACTGAGTTTGATAAGGTAAGCAATGGCAGAAGGAGGCTGTGACTGGAATCAGATACTGCCTCACAGACATCCTTCTCATGCAATATAACTTAGAGCTCCTTGTGGGCAACACCCTTCAGCAGCACTGAAGAGGAGGGAATATTTGGCTTGGAAGTGTCAGCTCACTGCACTTCATTGCCTTGGGCAATGGGACACGGACACACAGGTCCTCCCCTTCTATCCGTCTTCTTTTTCATGTTGAAGAGCTGGATGGAAGTGGTATGGGAA
The DNA here is from genome assembly GCA_035583235.1 of Hafferia zeledoni. Classification (NCBI taxonomy): domain Eukaryota; kingdom Metazoa; phylum Chordata; class Aves; order Passeriformes; family Thamnophilidae; genus Hafferia; species Hafferia zeledoni. Next base: position 14,642,453 of record JAWWEV010000024.1, on the reverse strand, counting down.
GGGACTTGCCCAATCCCACAGCTGTGCCTCCCAGGCCTGAACATGCAGCAATTTAACTCCTCTTGCTCCAGCGTGATGAATTAACCACCCTGTCAGCTCCTGGGCCAGGCTGCTGCCACTGAGGGAAGCTCTTTGAGACTTTTCTTAATCAAATCTATAGTATGCTCATCACTGATCTCTTTTCTCTTTCACTCTTCCTTGCAGGACAATATTTCAGACAGTGTGATCAAGGCCATCCAGCCTTACATAGACAATGAGGAGTTTCAGCCAGCTGCCATTGCTAAGATCTCCAAAGCCTGTACCTCCATCTGCCAGTGGGTGCGTGCCATGCACAAGTACCATTTTGTGGCCAAGGTCGTGGAGCCCAAGCGGGTAAGAGACCGTGTGACCCAGTTGCTTTAGGTTTTTGGGAACACAGTGCTAACAGCTCCCTTCTGCAGGAGATGCTGGGAATCAACATGTTCTGCAAGTCAGGACATAATGTTCAGACCAAGCCTTAGCAGAGCCAAAGCCTCAAACCCCATTAACATGATAAAGTAGAAGAAATCAGCCTATAATATTCTGAGATGGAAGCAATACTTTGTTTTTAGTGCTTAGTTCCTGACTCAGCATGAACTGTACTTACAGAAACTTTCCCACATCTCACTAGTGTTTCAGCCATAATCCTCTCCAAGCCTAGTTATTTCTTTATTATAAGTTTGGAGCAAGCAGAGAAACTTTCCTCCTCTTCACCAGTAGGCCACATCCTGAGGTTATATAAGCTGACACAGGCTCTTGGCTTTTTGGAGCTATGCAAAAATGCCCTCCTTGCCCTTACTTTTAGTCCTAGGTTTGCAGGACAGTCCCCTGGAGTTAGGCAGGTCAACCTTTGTCATCCAGGGATTGGATTGACTGAGATACTGAGATACCAGTAGCTAGCACTTATCAGCAAGCACTTTTATGCAAAACCAAGTCTTGCTCCAAGGTCTCTAGCTTTTGGGGGAAGAGCCTGACCACATGCCCAACATGCCCATTGTTTCCTTGTGCATCTCTCCAGCAAGCCTTGCGGGAGGCAGAAAAGGACCTGCGTGCCACACAGCTTGTCCTGGATGAAGCTAAGAAACGCCTGAAGGAGGTTGAAGATGGCATTGCTTTGCTGCAAGCCAAGTACGACAGCTGCAAAGCCAACAAGGAGGAGCTGGAGAGGAAGTGTGAGCAGTGTCAGCAGAGACTGGGCCGTGCCGATGTGGTAAGGACAGAGCTGGGTTCTGCCTGCTTGAGTAAGGCAACTGATTTCAGATCAAGCAGCACAGTAGTGAAAATATTCACGTGGCTGCAGCTCACAGTAGTTCTAGGTTGAGGGTGGCTGGCTAGATCTCAGCAGCACAACAAGACTGGGAAGCTAAGCTTTTCACTGATGTGAAAAGCTGCTGTCCTCCTGTGCACAGCTTGTTCAGCTAGCAATGGGTCTCCAGGACAGCTGAGAGCAGCCCAGTAATCGCAGGATTAAGTGCTCAAAGCCAGGAACAAAATTCAGAATATGTCAGGGGCCACCCCAACCTCTGGTCACTGAAGTCACCTGCAGAACTACCAGAGAGTAGCAGGTCTGGGACACAAGGTTAGACCACACAGCAGCTCTCACATGTGCAACTTATCCGACAGCTCATAAACAGCCTGGCTGATGAGAAGGTGCGCTGGCAGGACACTGTGGAGAGCCTGGATGACAAGATCAACAACAGCTCTGGGGATGTGCTGTTTGCAGCTGGCTTTGTGGCCTACCTGGGCCCATTCACAGTAAGTGTGCAGTGCTCCCTGTGAGGCACATGGTTAGCAGCTCTGCTATCCTGGCCAGGGAAAATAGGACACAAGGTGCAAGATCCTTCCTGGATCTCTTTCCATTTGTGCCAGAGGCTGCACAAGGCCTCATTTGAATGGGAACTGAATTTTGAATTGAATTTAGATGCTTGCAGCAGACTAGCTGCAACTAAAAGAAAGGCTATGGTGGTGTTTCTCATGGCAGGGAGACTATCGCATGGCACTGTCCAAGGAGTGGATGAGGGAGCTGGCAGAAAACAGCATCCCTCACAGCACAGAGTCAAACCTCATCAGCACCCTCGGAGACCCCGTGGAAATCCGGTCCTGGCAGGCAAGTTGCAGAAAGACCCAACATGTGAGGCTGAAGGGGCCTCAGACAAAGACTAAAACACTCAGCTCACTATTCAATAGCATCACCTGTACCAAAGGACAGGCCCCAAACCAAACAGCTGGATAACAACGATGCAGCTCCATGTTGCAAGTCTCGAATTGCTGCTGAGCTCCTTGAATGAAGAGCAGGAGCTGGGCAGCAGCAAACATCAGCAGTGAGGGCATCAGCCTTGACCTGTAAGGCTTGCCCCTTTACAAACCCAGGCCCAGAGCCAAGCCCTGGCCATAGGCTGCCCAAGCCTGACCCTACAGCACAGCTGCACCCCAGGGCTCAGCTGCTGGTGGCAGAGCTGCAGCCCTGGGTCCAGCTGCTAGCAGAGGTACCCTCACCACCATGCCCTGTCCATCACCCAGAGAGCATTCGGGCCAGGACAGTAGGGGCTTCTCTGTGGTCACCTGTGTCATGCTGCCAACTGTCCCAATAATTTTTTCTACCTTGTTAGATTGCTGGTTTACCAAATGACACACTGTCTGTGGAGAATGGAGTAATAACCCGATTCTCCCTGCGCTGGACTCACTTCATAGACCCCCAAGGACAAGCAAACAAGTGGATTAAGAATCTGGTAAGAGCTGTGAGGAGAAAAGCCAGGTCCAACAGGATAGGGGAAACAGCTTTCTATCAGGAGCTGTACAGAGCAACCTCAGGCTTCAGGCTCTACAGTTGCAAAACCCCACACCTTCCTATCCCAGCCTCACAGCCAGACAGGCTCCACATCCACATTAATCACAGGTGTTTCCCTTCTTGGGAAAAGCAGCACCAGGCAGGAAGAGCCCTGGTACAAGCAAGTGAGGCATCAGATTCCCATTGTGGAAGACTCAGAACAACAACAACAACAACAACAGCATCTCCCATAATGGTCTTTCCGATCCCTAGAAGAGAAGGGACACATTACCTGACTAGTGAACCCAGTCACTGCTGCCAAAGTGCTGAGAACACTAACCACCATCTCTTCTCCAGTGAGGCACTCACTGTCCTTTTGAAGGATGAGGCAGAAATCTCAAGCAGCTGCTCCTGTTTTGCTCCCTGAGGACTTTTACCACCCACCTGCTCTCACTTTGCAGGCAAATGACCTCTGAGTTATCAATGTGGGACTCTACAGAGGCACAGCTCTCTGAAGGAGTTTCTCCCTGTTCCCAGCCTTTTCTGCTGCCTCATTGAGCTGTGCCTGCAGACATGGGCTAAACTTGCCAAAATAGCCAAAGTCTAGTCAAGAAAGAAACCAGATTATTTTCACTGCTCCAGGGAGTTAATCAGCCCAGTAAAAGGTGTATCATTGACCAGAGCTGGATGTGCAGGTGGGCAGGACATTACAGAGGGCCTACCCTCCCCTGTTGCTTTTCAGGAGAAGGCAAACAGCCTGGAGGTGGCCAAGCTGAGTGACCGGGACTTCCTCAGCACTCTGGAAAATGCCATTACCTTTGGGAAGCCCTTCCTGCTGGAGAATGTTGGCGAGGAGTTGGATCCAGTCCTTGATCCTGTCCTGCTGAAAGAGGTCCTATATCCCACCTTGGCAAGAAGGGGCAGTGGGTACCTGGCTGAGCTGTAAGGGGACATCTGGCCAGGGTGCCGTGGGATGTTGTGGGTTTGTAAATCAACCTGGGCAGGCAGAACTCATGTGGATGGTGCTTATCCTATGCTCCTATGTTTTGGCCAGGGCTCCAACACACTGCCAGCCTTCTGCATGCTCTGGTCTTTTTCTAGCAGGCATTTTTGCCTGGGAGACAGGGCCATGGAATACAGCTACTGTATTCAGGTTCAGGCCCTCAGGTTGGCCAAGTGGCTTTGAGCTCCTCTGTCCTGGGAACCTTCAGACTCTGTTCTCATTGCAGAGTCCAGGGCACAGCAGGATGCCTTCCCTCATAAGAGGTAGCCATCCCTTCCTCTATTTGTCCTGGTACAGACGTTTAAACAGCAAGGCAACACTGTGCTGAAGCTGGGGGATTCAGTGATCCCCTACCATGATGATTTCAAGATGTATATCACCACCAAACTGCCCAACCCTCACTACAGCCCTGAGGTCTCCACGAAGCTCACCCTCATCAACTTCACCCTTTCACCCAGGTACCTGCTTACCTCTGTATCTGCCTATGCTGCTCAGTCTCATTCCTTGCAGTCCTCAGACCCATGGGCCTGTTGCCCACCATCCTCTCCATTGCTTTTGTTGCAGTGGCTTGGAAGACCAACTGTTGGGAGAAGTGGTGGCTGCAGAGCGGCCTGACTTGGAAGAAGACAGAAACCAGCTGATTGTTAGCAATGCCCAGATGCGTCAGGAACTGAAGGAGATAGAAGACCAGATCCTTTATCGGCTCAGCACTTCTGAAGGAAACCCTGTAGATGACTTGGAGCTCATCAAAGTGTTGGAGGCATCCAAGCTGAAGGCAGGAGAGATCCAGGTCAGAAGTGGAGGTGCTCTCTCCCTGCAGCTGTGCATCCCCTGCTGGCACTGCACTAACCATGGCATCTCTTCTGTCCTCCAGGCCAAGGTCGCAGTGGCAGAGCAGACAGAAAAGGACATCAATATCACCCGCATGGAGTACGTGCCTGTAGCCGTCCGCTCACAGATCCTCTACTTCTGTGTCTCAGACCTGTCCAATGTGGACCCCATGTACCAGTACTCACTCGAGTGGTTCCTCAACATCTTCCTAATGGGAATCCATAACTCTGAGAAAGCAGGTACCTGCCCAGAACAGCACCTTCCTACCCTCTTCCTCACCCCACATTCCTGATCTAGCAGCAGTAGAAGCTCAGACATCTTCAGAGTGAAGGCAAACATGGCCACTTGCATTGGCTCTCAACATGGTCCAGAGCTACCCATTTATGTCCACACAGCAAGTGAAGATGTGGTGACAGCCCACTGTCCATTCACTTCCTACTACTTGGCTGCTGCCCTGTCAGGCCAGGTGGGAGGGGTGTTGGTGCTGGGCATAGGCAAGGCACATGCCATCCCAGTCTTGGTATGGCTCTGATTGTGACCAGGCTGCCTCCAGTACAGTCCCTGGGGCAACTTTCTCTGCCCAGCAGTGTGTGTCAGCTGGGGGTGGTGGCTGTGCCGCTGCCATGTTGCAGTGTGAGTTCCCTCCCAGTGCTGGGGCACTGAATCACAGCCTTGTGCTTTCACTGGGGTTTCTGCACCAAGTCTGTGTTTGAGAGCAGTGTCTGTTCTTCCTGGGCAGGCTGTGGGTGTGCCCCTGTGACCTGGAGCTGATAGCTGACGTGCAGAGCACCCTCCATGTCACACATGGCACCCACCATGGGTTGTTGCCATTTTTTCAGATACGCTGGCAGAGCGGGTTGTGAACATCAACAACTACATCACTTTCAGTCTCTACTGCAACGTGTGTCGTAGTCTCTTTGAGAAGCACAAGCTCATGTTTGCCTTCCTGGTCAGCGCCCGGATTCTGATGAATGATGGGAAAATCAATATGGTGAGCAAGTCACCTTAGTCCTTGATGGGATCCCATCAAGGCAGCTCAAGCCCAGCCTATTCAGCCCCTAGAATAGTGTGTCAGGTGGAAAAGGTTCTTTGTTCCCTGGGGCTGGGGACAGGCTTGGCAGCTTGGTGGGCAAACACAGGGTCTCTGTCTTCACTCAGCTCTCAAACTGTTCCCTGTGTCTATATGTAGAGCTGCCTATCCTGAATCACATGCAGCTTTTGCCAGTTTGCTGCCAGACTGCTGCAAAGGTCTGTGAGTTCAGAGGGAGCAGGTGGGCTTTAGCAGAGTGGCAGCTGAACAGTCACTATGTTGATCTCACCAGACGTTCCAGTTCACTTACTTCTTGACATACACACGAGGCCAGGAGAGCAGCCAGAAAGATACTACAGATTTTAATTGGATATGGCACAAACCCGTGTGCCTCGGGCTCAGGCAGATAGGCTATAATCCATGACCACATCCTATCCTGTTCCCAGGATGAGTGGCGGTACCTGCTGTCAGGAGGTGCCATAAAGGAGATGAAGGACAACCCAGCTCCATCCTGGGTGAATGAGAGAGCATGGGGAGACATCCTGGCCTTGAGCAGCCTGAAGAATTTCTCTGACTTTGACAGTGATTTTGCAGCCAACCTTCCAGAGTTCAGGGCCATTTTTGACAGCCCCAACCCTCACAGGCAAGTGTCCTTTACTTTGTCAGCTTATCTCTACTGCACCTGGCAGTAATGGCATCCCAGGAGAGCAAGAGGAGCCGATACAGCCACAGTGCCAGCTCTGCCGTGCTAGGAAGAGGACAAGGCACTGCCTCAGGAGTGACCCTTGCTTGACCAAGGGCCACACAGTGCCTCACCCCGGGCGTATCCGGTGCTTCCCCAGTGGAAGCAGCTCTGGCTTGCCTGTTGATAGTTTCAGAGCTACAGACAACCTCAACCAAGGGACTGGAAGGTCCTTGCCCCTTCTGAAAGCCCAGTGGCTTCCTGCAGGCAGTACTTCTTGGGAAGCTGTGGGATCTGGCACATCCCTCAGAATGGACCTAATTGCTTTGCAGAGAGCCGCTGCCTGGGAAGTGGGAAACTGGACTCGATGCCTTCCAGAAGCTGCTGGTTCTGCGGTGTCTGCGGGGAGATAAGATCACCAATGCCATGCAGGACTTTGTGGTGCTGAACCTGGATCAGCGCTTCATTGAGCCACAGGTAACCAGCCAAGAGGAAGCACTGCTGGGGACTGGAGTGGAGCAGGAGGCCTTGAGCTTGTGGTAAATGAGCCATCAGCATTTTCCTGTTGCAGTGAGGGCGTGTGTGCCTCTCTGCAGCTGCAATGTTCTTTGCACAGCCAGGGAAACACCTATGTCTTAGTTGAGGGATATACTTCCTAAAGTCCTCCAGTTAAACTGCACTGGGAGGGGGCAGGCAGTGCAGATGTACAAGGGAGGAGTTTGAATGAGAAAGGGGAAAGTGGTTCCTGCCTTGGCACCTGCTGGTTCCTTGGAGAGGAGCTGGAGGCCAGGCAGGGGGAGGAGGTGCTGTGTGGACCTACTATGGCTCCTCCCCCCTGACAAATTCTCTGTGTTGCAGACCACTGACCTCTCAGTCGTCTTCAAGGATTCCACTGCCACCACCCCTCTGGTGTTCGTGCTGTCCCCAGGCACTGACCCCGCTAATGACCTCTACAAGTTTGCTGAAGCAATGAAGTTCACACAAAAGCTCTCTGCCATTTCTCTGGGCCAAGGACAGGTAAGCTGCCAGTGCACACCTGGAGCAAGTGTCCTGCTGGCACTCCCACTGATCTCACCAAGCTCCAAGTAGGTTAAACACCCTTGGCAGCATTGTGAGAACATCCCCCTGGTGCTAGGCCCTTACTCACTGGCTTGCTGGCAGAAGGAGCCAGGTTGGGGTGGGGTATGCAGCAGTTCCCACTATAGTGCCCTCTAACTTCCCAAATCCATCCACAGTTCTTTCATTCCCTCTACCCTCCCTCACAGGCTTGTAAAACTTGTCAAAAATCTTTGCTGTTCCATTGGCCAGCAAAGATCCAGCTGAACCATGGCAGCAAAGCCAAGCCCTAGCTCTGGACAGTGGTCCTTCCACCCAGCTGCTGCTTCCCTGTCCAGCTCAGGAGGGCATAACCCACCATGGACCAGGGTCTCTGAGCTCTTTCTCTCTGCCTCCACAGGGCCCCCGTGCTGAAGCCATGTTGCACAGTGCCATGGAGCAGGGCAACTGGGTCTTCTTCCAGAACTGCCACCTGGCCCCCAGCTGGATGCCCTCACTGGAGAGACTCATTGAGGGCATTGACCCCACCAAGGTGAGCTGTTTTACTGAGCAGGTGCCCACTCTGAGGATAACAGGCAGGAGGCTGGAGCCCTGGGAGGAACCCAGATCTAGTTCAGTCCCATGCACAGGATCTCCATAGAACAGGAGGGTCAGTGCCTGAGCAGCTGTAGGGACTGTGCCTGCACCCTCTGAGCATTTGCTGCCTTCTGGATTTCCAGGTGCATTCGGACTTCCGCGTCTGGCTCACCAGTCTACCAAGTAACCACTTCCCTGTGTCCATCCTCCAGAATGGCTCCAAGATGACCATTGAGCCCCCCCGTGGGGTCAAGGCCAACCTGCTCAAGTCCTACATTAGTTTCAGTGATGACTTCTTGAATTCTTGCTCCAAGGTGAGACCAAGGTCATGATTTGGTTTGCTGTCCCCACTCCATGCTTGCTCCAATGTACGCTCTCCACCTGGATGTTGCTCCTCTCCATGCATTGATCTTCTTGATCATTAGAGCACCCATGTGCTAGAGAAAGGCTGGAGGTATTTCTCAAACTCATATCTACTCTCTCCTGAGCCACTTAGAAGTTTTACTTTGAGAAACAGAAGCAACAGGTTTGTAGAGGCCTGACATAAGGCACTTGCAGCTCTCTCTATCAAGTAGGCCATGGCCTCTCCCAGCACAGCAGCCTGACTGAGGTTTCCTCCTCTCTCCAAGCTCTAGTTGGCACTGCTGAATTGGCACATCTCCTCTGCCAGGCGCCATCAGTTCCTGACTCCAACCAAGGATGTCTCCTCCTAAGCTGAGAAACTCCTTTCCCTGCTTCCCCACCCACAGGTCACAGAGTTTAAATCATTGTTGCTGTCACTTTGCTTCTTCCATGGGAACATGCTGGAGAGGAGGAAGTTTGGGCCTCTGGGGTTCAACATCCCCTATGAGTTCACGGATGGAGACCTCCATATCTGCATCAGTCAGCTGCAGATGTTCTTGAATGAGTATGCAGACATCCCCTACAAGGTAAGAGCTGCCCCTCCTGTGAGGGAACAGGTTTGTGATGCATGAGGGGGTTGGAAAGCCATGTTGGGGTCCCTTGCAGGTTCTCAAGTACACAGCTGGGGAGATCAACTATGGTGGCCGTGTGACCGATGACTGGGACCGGCGCTGCATCATGAGCATTTTGGAAGATTTCTATAAACCTGAGGTTTTAAACCCTGACTTTGCCTATTCTGAATCGGGCATCTACAAGCAGATCAGTACCTCTTCTGACCTCAATGTAAGTGCTCAAGTCACAAATTGCAGCTCATAGATCCAGGGGGATTGTCACAGTGCAAAGGGGATCTCTCCCCCCTGAAACCCACTGCATTTCCAGTTCCCTGGGGGAATATAAGTTTGAGAACCTGGAAATCTTCAGCTGCTCTTGGCCTCTCAGTCTATGTGGATTCCTCTCCAGGGCTACCTCCAATATGTCAAAGGCTTGCCACTCAACGACAGCCCAGAGCTCTTTGGTTTACATGACAATGCCGACATCACCTTTGCTCAGAATGAGACCTTTGCTCTGCTGGGGGCCATTTCACAGCTGCAACCCAAGATCATCACAATGGGAGGCCGTAGCAGGGAAGAGGTGGGTGCCCTGATCCCGTCAGTGCTCTGGCAGCCAGTGCCTACTGAGGGCAGTGACCATGAACATCAGCTCTCATGCAGGTGCCACCCTGCCTGCTGGGTGCCAGCAATGGCACTGCCATCCTGGTGTTAGCTCTACTCCTTCTTGGCTGCCTTCTTGGAGGTGGAGTAGAAGGATGCTCACCCATTTGCCTTCCTTTTAGATAGTGGAGGAGACCTCCAAGGACATCTTGGCAAAGGTGCCTGCCCCTATGAACCTGCAGGAGGTGATCCGCAAGTACCCGCTGCTCTACGAAGAGTCCATGAACACTGTGCTGGTGCAGGAGGTGATCAGGTAAAATCCCTGTGGGAACAGCAGAGATGTGCTGGGCACGGCAGTGGGGTTGGCAGCTACACTAACAACTATGTTCTCCAAGACAGGACCTTTGGCTGATCCTTGTCCTATGGGGATTGATCTGTGTCTCCATCTGCTCCTGTCAACAATTCAGGGCTGGGGGCGCAGCTGTGAGATGCCATTTAAGAGGAATAGGGCTGGGGGAGCTGCATAGAGGAGCTTCATTCATGCACAGAGATATCCATACCTTCTCTGGGCAGACACAGGAGATAAAACCACTGCAGAGTTCCCTGCTCCCTCTGCTCTTTCTCTGTAGGTACAACAAGCTCCTGGAGGAGGTTTCTCAGTCTCTGAACAATTTGCTAAAAGCTCTCAAGGGCTTGGTTGTGATGTCCTCTCAACTGGAACTGATGGCTGGCAGCTTGTACAACAACACTGTTCCTGAGATGTGGAATGCCAAGGTACGTGGCCCAGCCAGCCCAGCTGCCCACCAGAGCTCACCAAACCAGGGGAATGGGTCATCAGCCACCACTGCTGGACTGGGCTGTGTCACGTGGAGCTGGCTCTCATTCCCTGGCACAGAGATATCTCCTGCCTAGTGCAGCTCACAGATTTCCCCCTGGGCTCTGGGCAGGTGTCAGCAATGGAGCACAAGGTCTAGGCTCCTTGACTGCACTCAGCATCTCCTTGTGTGGGTGCCCCACAGGCCTATCCGTCACTGAAGCCTTTGGCATCCTGGGTGAATGACTTGGTGCAGCGCATTGAGTTCCTCCAGAACTGGATCAGCCACGGGATCCCCTCTGTGTTCTGGATCAGCGGGTTCTTCTTCCCCCAGGCCTTCCTCACAGGGACACTGCAGAACTTCGCCAGGAAGTCTGTCATTTCCATCGACACCATCTCATTTAGCTTTCAGGTCAGTAAATTAGGTGGAGGCTCTCAATGTTTTTGGAATCTGCTACTACAAGGCAACAAAGGCAGCAGTTCTACCCCTGACCTGCCCAAGAGGTGAAGCCACCAGCTCCACAGCTGCCCAGGGACCCATCATCCCCTTTGTGCTTGAATATACCCACTCCCACTGCTGGACACCTCCCCATGGCTGGCAAAGGCTCCTCTGCCTCTCCAGGCCTGCTCACATCCCTGTCCACCAACTCTGTCACAGGCTGGCCCACAAGATGTGACCTGCCAACAAATACAGCCCTGCTCCTCTGAGAGCTGGGGCAGGCTCCCCTTTGGCAGCACTGGCTTAACTAAGAGCAGCTTGCGAGGCTTTTTAGGGCTGAGCCTTGACCAAGGGCCCCATGGCCACTTCCCTGGCAGGTCATGAAGGAGTCGGTGAGGGAGCTCAAGCGCCAGCCTGATGTGGGCTGCTACATCTATGGCTTGTTCCTGGAAGGCGCCCGCTGGGACCCTGACACGTGTCAGCTGGCAGAGTCCCGCCCCAAAGAGCTGTACACGGAGATGGCTGTCATCTGGCTGCTGCCTGTCCCCAACCGCAAACCTCCAGAGTCCGGCTCCTACCTGTGCCCCATCTACAAGACTCTCACCCGTGCAGGTAAGTGCCCTAAAGGCAGATCTCCAGGAGCACAGGAGCTGCAGGAACAGCTAGGAGGGGCAGCTGGAGTTCCTCCTGCCATACATGGGCATGGAGTGAGGCACTGTTGGCTGAAGCCATCCAGGGAACACTAAGATTTCTTCTGCTCTGGTTGTGGAGATGGAGCAGCCAGACATGGTGGCTATGCAGCAGTGCACCTGGCCAGGCTCCCCTCAAGCCCACGAGTGTGTTTTTCCCAGCCCTGCTATGCCTGTCACCTGGTGCAGGCGCGGGGACAGGGGCTCCGGGATGGAGGTCACTTGTCTGGGACTCCCCTCTCAGTGTGCAGCAGCACCACCCTCTTGCTCTTGCTTTCCCCATTACAGGCACACTGTCAACAACAGGCCACTCCACCAACTACGTGATTGCTGTGGAGATCCCTACGGACAAGCCACAGAAGCACTGGATCAAACGGGGCACAGCCCTGATCTGTGCCCTGGACTTCTAGCCAGGAAAACCTCCTACCCAGCCAGCCCAGGAACCCATCGCAGCTGAGGGTCTTAGCCAGGCTGCTGCCCCCCTCCTGCCTTCCTCCTGTTGAGGTGAGTCCTGTCCTCCTCCTGTTGAGGTGTGCTGGGCCACTGCCCTCCTCCATAATATGTGTCAATAAATTGAGCCTGACTCCACCAGCAGCACAGGCACCTGATGGTGTTGCACTCCCCCCGACTGCCTCAAGTCTTCACACCACAGAAATGCTGCCAGCAGGGGAAACATGGCCTGGAGCTGGCACTTAATGCTCCCAGCCACACACACACCCCTCCCTTCCCTCACAGAACTCTCCCTGGGCTGGCTGTTACAGGATAGCTTTATTCCTTCAGACAGATCCATTATTTACAGCACTTGATATTAGACACAGCAAGAGACAGAAGGATTTTCTTTCCTTCAACAAATACCAAAAGAACTGTTTCATTCCATAATCAAGATCCGTACACATTTGGAAAAATTCAGTCCTCTCCTGGGGCAGCTCTGCCACAGGACGTGTCTGGAGGGCGGTGTTCACCTCTGACACCTCAGATTTCTGCCAGGCTGCTGGGGTCAGGCACAAGTGCATGTGCAGAGTGCTGGCAGGAGGCAGTGGGAAAGAGGCAGCCAGGCTGCACCAGCAAGCTCTAGTCAGCAGCCAGACAGGGGTTTGGGCAGGAGGAGCTGGGGGGTCCCTCCAGTGCTTCCACCTGCCACTGCTGTCCCCATCTCACCTCCACCACTGCACCAACCAGCCACCTCTTCCCATGCTGAGAGGCTTCACTGAGCCACATCCAGCATCCAACCTGGCACTGTGTCCAGCAGCACAGAGGCCACCCTAAGAACCTGATCTGTTCATAATTCATGGGGTTTTCTCTGGGGACTGAGCCTGGAGCAACCCCCTGTGACCTGCGGGCACTGCCAGGGCCACAGAGCTGGTCCCAAGGAGAGCAGCCATGGCAGCAGAGCCACAGGCTGCCACCAGCACCACCACAAGGCCCAGCTCTGGGGACAAGCCTACTCACCCTAATCCAGCAACAGACCTACCATGGCCCCCTGGGGAAAAGCTACACTGGGGGAGGGCTGTCACCATCCCCAAGAGCCCAGGCAGCACTGGAGCACTGCAGTGTGGGGTGGGTGCAGAAGGGCCTCTGTCCCAGAGCCACCTTGCTCCGAATGGCCAAAGCCTGTGTTAGGACCAAAAACGAGTTTGGGGAAGGGAGGGAGAACGATAGAAAACACAGAATTGAACATCCCAGGGAAGCACAGAGCTAAAGGCCAGGATGCAGGACACAAGCCACAGCCAGCTGTGGCCAGCACAGCCCCACGTGGGCATTGTCGGCATTCCCACACCCCCAGACCCACCACCAGCTGGGTGGGCTCTTTCCTTCCCATCAGAGTTCTCAGCCACAGCACTGAGACACAGCCGCACATGGTCAGGCAGCTGGGGTACTCCGGATGGCCTTCTGCTGCAGGGACTCCTCCAGACACGTTCCTGCTTTTCACAGCTCAGGCGCAGAGGAAAACCCCATTTCCATTTGTCCCCAGGCTCCACCTTGGCCAAGGGCTTGTCACTGTGGTCCCTCTTCCAAAAGGGAACATAGATCCAAGTGTTACGGCCCAGAGGCACAAAGCCCAGGTGCTGTTCCTCACAGTCCTGGCTCCCCAGCTACTGCCGCTTGGCTTTGTACGGGCGGGAACGTTTCCGGCGGTCTGGCTTCCTCTGCTTGTGCAGGCGGCCGATGCTGACTCCCTGCCGCCTGCGGACAGAGATGTTCTGCTCCACGAGGCTGGCCAGCATGCCTGCAGGGCAGAGCAAACAGATGTGGGCCTGGAGTGCTGAACTACCTCCCTCTCTTGCCCAAAACCCAGCAGTGGGCACCTCCTGAGACTATGAATCGGAAGGACACACAGGGGAAACCTGACTCCCCAGTGTGAGCACTACCCTGCGCCCCAGGCCTGGCAGAAACAAGGAGCTGGGCTCGGTGAGCTTCCCAGGCTCCCAGCTGAACCCAAACTCTCCACCCTCTTCCCTAAGCTGCACAGCACAACTCACCTTCCTGGGCCAGCATGGAGATGAAGGTACAGATGAACTCATCATAGTTGTGGGTTCTCCTCTGGTCATCGATCTACAAAGAGACAAATCTACAATTAATCCACAAGTGATTGACAGGGAAGAAGAAGAATTCAAGGCTAACAGGGCAAAGAACTGACCTGCCTGGCCCAGCCCATGGGCCAAAGAGACCAGAATAGGAAGGGACCCACCTCCCAGCCTAACTTGGACCAGTGCACAACTGGGACTGTCTCCATCCTAGTTTATAACAGCATTTTCCATAAAAAGGACAGCTAAGAAGAGGCAAGGGTGGGCAGGGGGGGAATCCTGCCAGGCCTTGGGGCAGACTCCTCCCATCCTGTCAGTGCTGATGTTCAACTGTGGCCCAGCCCAACACTTCACCATCCTCCTCAGTGCTGCCCTGGTGCTTTGGTCTGCCCTGGTTGGAGCTCTGCCCCACTGGGCTGTTTGGTAACAAGGAAGGGACTCTGAATGCTTCCAATGGCTGTTCTCAGCTGAACCACTCTCCCTCCATTTTTACATAAAAACAACCCAAACAAAGCTTTGGGGAGCTAAATCAGCAACACAAACAAGCCATCAACACACCTTGAATTTCTTCCTCTTCTCCACCTCCTCCTTCAGGCAGGCCTCATAGTTTGCAATCTCTGCCTCCACACACTTCAGCAGCGCCAGCAGCTCCTACCAGGATCAAGTAGACAAAACGTGAGCAGACCCAGCCACAGCCCAGGAGCCAGAAGGGTGAGCTGGCAGGTGTTCCTGTCTGCACTAAGGGAGAATTCATCAAAGGAAGAATACTCCTCAGGGGAAAACAAAGAAAGAGATCAGTTCATTGTACAGAATTCACTACAGCGAGCCCCAGGGGAGATGGGTTCTGCTTCAGCCCAGTTGTACCTGGTTCTGGGACAAGAGGGAAGGGGTGAGAAACACCCAGGGCCTGCTTCCCCTCAAAAATAAAATCCAAGAAGTTCCCTTTTGAGTAGCAGATTCTCACCAGCTGCGTTGCCTTGGCAAACTTCTGCTGCCTAAGCCTGGCTGGAGAGCACAGACAGGTCATGAAGTTACCAGCAAGCTGGGATTTGGGGCTGCAGGGTCTCACCAGCCCCTGGCCCGGAGGACAGCACAGCTGAAATGCCTCAGCTGCAGAGACAGGGGCTGCACCCACTGCTGAGGCAAAGGTCCCCGAGACGACGCAAGGCACAAACCCTGCACTGCCCTGTGCCCCGAGGCACGGCTGCGACGACACGCGAGTGGGACAGCGTGCACATGCGGTTCGGTCACTGCCAGCGCCGCTGCGCCTCCGGGTGAGCTCCACGCTCCCAGGGCTGTCGCAGCACAAAACTCACCTTGGGAGAATACTTTTCCCCCCCAGGGTGATCACTGGTCCTGCCAAGTCCCACCTTCTCTTTGCTGTCACTGGCCTCACTGCCCTCCTTCTCCTCCAGTTTGATCGCGACCGGGGCCTCTTCACTGGGTTTGATGGAAGAGGGGGAGCTTTTCCCCACATCTGCACAGAGAGGAAGGAAGTGTTAGGAACAAAGGACTGGCATCCCCTCCTGAAATCAAAGGGCACCTTCCTGGAGGGAAGATGCCAGCCCCCAAAGGCTGGCAGGCACCTACCTGCAGCAGCCAGTGGGCAGAACACACCATCCTCCGTGAGGTGCAGCAGCCCGGAGCTGACGATGGGCCCCAGGTCCCTGACAGCCCGGTTATAGCGCATGCAGTCAATGCGCAGCAGCCCGTCCTCCTCCCCAAAGAGCACCTTGGAGATGTGGGAGGTGACGGGGCTGGAGGGACGTGTCGGGTTGGCCGAGCGGATGGGAGAGCGCAGCGGGGAGTTGAAGGCGCTGCCAATCTCCGAGGCGGTGTCCGTGCTCTCGTTGCTGGGGGTGGGAGAGGGCTGGGAATGGGTGACCACAGCCACGGCTGCACCCCCGCTGCTCGTCTTGATGGACAGGGGAATGGAAAGATCCTTTTGAGACTCCTTCAGTTTTTCAGCAAGGACGTTGATGGTGTTGGGCTGGAGGACAGACAGCTGGCCATCCGTGGCCCCCACCACATGCTCTTGCTTCACCTGCCCTTTCCTCTTGTACCTGCCCAGGAACACAGCAGGGAACGTGAGCAGCTGGTAGAAGGAGGTGGGGGTCCAGCACAGTCACCGCCAGCTCTGCACTCAGCAGTCCAGGCTGCCTGCTGGGATGAAACATTCCTAGCTCACCCCCAGTGCTGCCAGCTGCTCTGGCACCATGCCAACACCACTGAACTCCTCAGTCCCAGGGATTTCTACAGAGCTGGGGGGTACAGGGTGCTGCATACCCCTGCTTTTCTTCCAAAGCCCCAAAAGCACCCTCGCTGTGACCCCACCTTCCTGGACTTCAGAGCAGTCTGAGCACACCAACACTGTCTCCAGGAGATAAACTGGTAATCTGCACTGGGGAACCAAGGTTCTTCAAAGCCCCAGAGCCTGCTGCCAATACATAGTTACACTCAGGGCAACTGAAATTTGGGGTTGGTTGTGAAGAGCTTTACAAGGGCTTGACAAAATCCAGTGACTGAGCAGTGAAATAGCAGGTAAAGAGGAAAACAACTTTCAGTGCTCAGGAAAGAGATCTGGGTCCCTGCAGGAAGTTCTGCCAATGTCAGCTTGCTGCCCCCTGCCCTCAGCTCAAGCCGTCACCTGATGGCTGAGTTGGTGTTACGAACTTCCTCCTCCTCATCATCATCATAGTCATCCTCATCATCCGAGTACTGCTGGTGCTGTCGGACAGGGACCCGGTTGCGACCCACTCCTGCTGCAAGGTCTTCCTCCTCCTGCAAAACACCATTGCTGAAGGCCTGCTGGCAGTGAGGCCAGGAGGAAGAGCCCAGTGGACACATCCTTGGCCCAGCCCAACACCAGGACTCATGCCTTTTGAGAGGAGGCAGGGACCCTTCCCTGGGCTCATTCAGTTGATCCATATTAATGCTAACCTCCTTCGCCAGGTTAGTCTTTATTGACCCTCCCCGCTTCCAGCCTGGGTTAGTGGCAGGGCAGGCAGGCTGCAAGGCCGGGCCAGGCTTAGGACAGCTGACAGCCACAGTCCCACAGAGGTGAGGGACTGGAAGCAAACAGCTCTGCTCTAGTCAGACATGCTGCTGGCCTGGAGCTCCAGCCTACCTGCATGGGGGACTTGGCGTAGTTGTGGTTATCCAGGAAGGCTGGCAGCCTCTGCACGATGGGGTTGGGGTTCCCTGGAGGCGCCCCATTGATGCCAGTCGCTGATGTCTTTGGCACCAGTTTGGATTTGTTGGGTGGGCTCTGTGTGGCCGCGGGGTGGCTCTGACCAGTGGGCTCATCGGTGCCATCTGCCACACAAGCACAGCACAGCCTTTCATCACCAGCACTGTCACATTTTACTCCATGTCCTCTTGCCAACCCTTGCCCACCCCATGTGAGAGAAGAGCTCTTCACTCCACCAGACCATCACACCCACCTCCAGCTGTCACCAATGTCCCCAGGCTTAAGCCTCCCACTTCCAGGCTCTGCTGGGATGGGGGCCTACCTGGGTGGGTGCTCTCTGGAGTCATAGTCTTGCTGCTGGCTGGCTTTGCCTCTTCAGGAGGCTGAGACTCCTGAGACTTCTGGGTCTGTATCAGCTCAGGCTGAGTTACTCGGATAAGCTTGAAGGTAAAAGACAGACAGAAACCAAATGCTGGATTGGGATGACCCAAACCACATCCCTCCCATTCAAGTACTGCAGAGCTTGTGAGGGGGAGCCAACCACTGAGTGTCCAGGTGCACAACCAACAGTGCCATGGGTGAGCCACCTCCCACACAAGCAGCAACAGGCCAAGTAGCAAGGCTGCTTATCTCCTCTCCCAGAAGACATTTCCCAAGGCCAAACAACACCCCAAAATTCAGGGCCCTGGCAACACAGGGAGATGCCCTAAAAACAGCCTATTGCCACCCAAGGCTCACACATCCCCAGGGCCTGGACTGTCCTACCTGCTGCAAGGCTTCCAGCACAGTCTGGCGGTTCATCTTCAGGATGTGCAGTTTGGACTCGTACTTCATCCTCCGGTCGGGCACCACGGCCATCAGGTTGAAGCGGATGTCGTGGTAGGGCTCTCTGCAGGAAGGGCCAGTGGGCTCAGCCATGGGCCAGCGAGGACAGCCTGGCCCCCAGCACAGGGCGAGCAGGCTGCCAGCCCCACTCCCACCTCCTGTCGGGGTGTTGACCACCACCACACCTGAGGCTTATCCCCAAAACCAAGTCAAACCTCACACTGGCTGATGGAGCAGAGCAAGGCTGCTTCAGCCACCACACAAAACACCCCTCACAGTTACTGGCTGCATAAGGTGGAAAGGGACCTGAGGAAGTTGTCTGCTCCAGTAGGATCACCCAGAGCTCGTCACCAGGACCACAACCACACAGCTTTTGTGTATCTCCAGGGATGGAGATGCTGCAACATCTCTGGGCAACCTGTGCCAGTGCTCAGTCATGCTCATGCCCTTGCATCCAAAAGGTTTATCTCAGGATCAGAAGGACCAGAAGCAGAGAACGCAGTTTCTCTGCGTGCTCTAAGGCAATGGGGCACAGCGTCTGCACCTCTACACAGGCAATGTTCTCCACCCCTACTTGCACAGCTTGCTGCTCAGAGACCGCAGCTGAAAGAACTCAGGGGAAAACAGCAGAAGGCCAGTGCCTGCTGCAGGGCCTGGGAGATTACCCTGCAGTGGCCAGGCCGATGCGCTCCATGATTACTCTCCTGGCTTTGTCCGTCCATTCTTCGTCCTCAGCCCATGGCCCTGTGGTAACAAGACACAGATGGACTTAGCAAAGCAGGCCAAAGCTCCTGCTTCAGACTCACAGAGCAGATCCTGCAATCCACAGTAGAGGCAATCCCACAGCTCCCTTACATCCAAGGGGGCAAGTCAACAAGAGGCTCAGGAGGCAGAAGCATCATGTGTCAGCCCGTAGGTGGACCCTCTGCATCTGAATGGAAAAAGTGAGCTACTTGCAGGGCAGAGAGGTGAGTTGTGAACCCGAGAGTCCACAAGGGATTCACAGGCTGAGGCTCACAGAGTCAAAGGAAATCCCACTCCTGCACGGATCCACCTCCCGCCGGATCTAGTGCCATGCTTAAGTAAGCTAAGTACATGAAGTGGTACCTTACCAAAAGACCTGACACATAGAAACTAAGTCCTGGCACGGATAAATAGGTGCCTGAAAGGCAGAACTGAGTCACCAAGTTGTAAAAGAAGGGAGTAACCCAGGCAGCTCACTGGGATGTGTGTTGGGACCCAGTGCCTCAACACAGTCGTTATTTGGCACAAGGGAGAGCGAGGGACAAATTGTCCTTGTCACACCGTGTTATTTCAGAGCTGCAGAAGTACCTTGTGACCCTGAGCAAGTGGGGAAAAAAATGGCAAGACTGGAAAAAGCATTTAGAAATAACTGCCTTCGAGGCACAGTTCCCAGCACTGTGCACAGGCTCCAAAATGAGCTGTGAAAACTCAGGACAAATCTGGGAGCCATCTCCACTAATATCAGCTAAGTGGCAATGACAAACCACACATTTGGGCACACCAGGGTGCTGTTCACCTGTGTCAGTGAGCAGGGCCAGGCGGGCTCTTACCGTGGTCAATGGGATAGACCTTCAGCCCGTCCAGCTCAAACAGCCGCCCCTTGATGGGGACATAACTGACGAAGTGAAAAGCCTCCATGGTCCGCACGGCGCTGATTCCATTCTGCTTCTCTGGCAGGTGCCGTGGCTCTGGCCTGTGAGGGAAAGAGGTGGGAGGTCAGGGCAGAGTCTGTCTCCTCCCGTGAGAAGGATCTGGAGGCACCCCCTACTCACCTGGCATGGCTGTTGTGGGCCTTGGCCAGCTCTGGGGCATTGCCAATGGCATAGCCTTTGCTCTACAGCCAACAGCAAGAGAGAAGAACAGCTGAGAAGTGACAGGAAACAAATAAAATGCTTCACCAACCACCTCCCCACTCCCTCCCTCCATCCATCCACAGGACCAGGACAGCAACATTCAGGCATATGCTCTGCTTTTCTGAGTTACAGGTAAAGCCCAAGATGGAAAGAACACACAATTTTTACTGAAGAAATTACAGCTAGAGAGAAACACTGACTTCATAACAGGTCTGAATGGAGGAGAGAGGACTTTTGATCACAGGGAATAACGTGACAGAAGGCTCAGCGTTGTGCCCAGCCTAAGGAGGCCAAGGCTCTGAGCACGGCAAGGCAGTGAGATGAGAGAGAAGAGGCAGTTTTGCTGCAGCATGCAGCCACAGAGGGCAGGGAAGGAACAGCTCGTTAGAGCATCACTGAGAGAGGGGAGCGAGAGAAGCGTCACATCACCCGTGCACAGCCCCGCCCCTACCTCAGGGCTAAAGCCTTTAGTGAAATCCTTCATGCGGCTCAGCGTGGGGCCCAGGTCAACATTGTTGCAGTTCAGGAGGACACTCAGCAGGGCATGGGTGGCACAGGAGTTGGGGATCAGCTGGAGGGTGACACAAGGACCAGCTTAACCAGCAGGAACGAGGCAGCCCTTCAACAACCCCTCAGCACTGGTATCAGTTCAAAAGTACTGATGCAAGAACCCCGTGTGAGAGCAGCAACCCAACCTCACCCTGTCCCACAAGCACCTGCCCACAGTGCAGGCCACAACCCAACCTCACTGTGCCCCACAAGCACCTGCCCACAGTGCAGGCCACAGCCTCCCAGCCCTCACTGCATTCCCTCCAACCTGGAGCTCAGGGAAGACAGTCCCAGCAAAGAGGGGCTGCCCCATGACCAGCAGAGCAGTGCAGCCTCTGAGCACCAAGCTGCTTCCCTGAGGTGTCACAGGAGACACCCACACACACACCTTTCTATCACCTCCAGCCTACCTGGTGAGCAAAGAACATGTTATTAACGATGTCATCATCGATCACCGACGTCTCATCCACCAGCGTGGAGACCTTCCGGCGGGATCTGCGCTCCTCAATCCACTTGAACAGGAAGATGAACCCGTACACGGGGCTGAGGAGACATACACAGCAGCTGCAGCGTGTTGGAACAACCACACCAGTGGGGCTGCACTGCCCAGTGCCAGAAACCTTCTGTTTCAAACCACAGGCAAAGACTGAGAGGAAAAGCAGAACCAGCAGCTCCAGCTTTCTGGAGGTGACCACCCCTGGCACAACCCCCTTAGCCCCACACTACTCAGGACACTCTCCTGTGCTGGTGCTCCAGACTCAGCCAACAATCAAGCTTGAAAACTCTGGGGTTTGACAAGTCGTAAGAGGCTGAAGACAGAGGAATGGGAAATTCCCCTCTGGACACCGACCAACCTGCAGAACAGTCACCAAGTGATCTCCCCTTTTACACCTACCTGGTATTCATTCTCAAGAGCTCAGCAATGGCTTTTAAGAAGCAACAGCCTCAAAGCCATTTCACAGCACTGGGACAGGCAGAAATCCCAAGCTGCAAGGACACTGGTGGGCACTGCACCCCTCCATGAGGAGAGTGAGATGAATCCCTTGAAGTATGTCTCCCACCTGCCCCAGAGCTGACAAAGCCCTCCTACTCCACCACGTGAGCTGATCTCTGTGACTCAGATGAGCTCAAATGGGCCCCCTGAACACCTGGCAATGAGTTCCCAAGTCCACAAACAAAAATCACACTCTCAGGCCTCTGACTTACCCTTGGCATTTGCTCTGAAGATCATAAATCTCTTCAACCTGCACTCCCTTGACCCCTGCAGACAAAGGGCAGAAGCTGGTGTAAAGCCCACCAGAAAGAACAGGGCACAAAACTGACTTCAAATAAAGGTTTCTTTGACTCACCAAAATCTTCCACCAGGAGTGTGAAAAGACCTGGAAAGGAACAAAACCAACAGGTTACTTCTACTTGGAGAAAGCAGAGAGGAAACCAGCTGCCACCATCCCCCAAAAGCCCCACATGATCCCAGGCCACGACACAGCCAAAAACCTGTGGCAGAGCAGCACCAGGATCACACTGAGTCCCAGCAGCAGGGATGTTGAGTCCTGGCTTGCTACAGAGGTGCTCTGACTACCTTCATCCCTCCATCCCAATTCACCATCCTCTTCCTCAACAGGACCTGATCCAGCCCTCTCCTGCCAGAGCCCAGTGCAGCCAGACCTGCCTTTGGAGCCTGACCCACTGCAGAGGACCTGGCAAGAAGTAAATCCCCACCCTGAGCAGCAGCAGGGAGCACCTGAACAACACACAGACTTCCCAACAGAGAGGAAAATGGCTGAATAGATCACAGGATGTTCTAAAAGAAGGTAATTTCTGTTCTTGTTAGTGAAAGACAGTGAGGAGAAAGCAGCTCACAGCAACAGGGCTGCAGGGAAGTCTGAGGGACAAAAGGCATGTCTTCATCTCCCTCTTTCTTGGGGACCAAATCTAAGAGCCTGTCTCCAGTGACTGCAAGATTCCCTGTACAGCAGGACATAACCAGGGATACAGGGACAACAGCAAGGAGACCAGAAGATTATCAGACATCAGCAGCTGTGCAGCAGCCACCACTGGGATGCCAAAGCAAAGCAGTCAGCCCAGTTTCCAGGCAGTCCCCCTGCACATGGAGTTAGTGAGCTCGAGACTGGAATAACAAAACTGCTCCCTTAGCTCCCACATAAAGGCTGCTAAAAGCCCGGGAAGAAGTCCAGGGAATACAAATAAGAAGGATTAAATCCTGAGAAACATCCCTGTAAGCAACGGATTTAAGGACCCCTAAGGAAGTGGTTCAGTTAAGGAAACAGGAGCCCAATGGGCTTCCACACCAAAGTTAAAATGATTAAAACAGGGAGGAAACTTCCTTAATTTAGCAGAAAACATCGTATTTCTTACAAAATTGTCAGTGGGAAGAAATATGCTGCAGCAATAATGTGCTTCAAAGCAGTGAGAGCCTGCTCACCGTGCCACCTGTTACACCACACCTGGCACCTTCCTGGTCCTTCCAACCCTGCCTTCTTCTCCAGCTGTGTTACCTCAGCATCCCTGAGAGGTCCAGTCCTGCTGCTGCCATCGCTCCTGGAGCACCCAAATCCCCATCCCAAATTATCTGAGTCATCTGGGACACATTCTGGTGTCCCCAAGCACACGTGACAAATGCCAGCAGCCTGGATGTCCCCAAGGCTCTCCCCTCTGCCCAAACCTGCATCTCTCGACCCTTCCTGACCAGAAAAGCACCCAAAGATCCCAGTCCCAAGGCCTGTGGCGAGGGCTGGGCAGCTGAAGGGATGTGCTGAAGGCCAAGAGCAGCACATGGGCCACTCCCAACAGCTGTCCCAGCTGCCACCTCTGCAGCCCAACTGCCACATACCCAAACTAAACCTTCCTCGGCCTAGATTATCTCCCAAGCAAACAACCTTCCCTCACAGCTGTGAGAGTCCAAACCATGTCCTGTCCTCAGCTCTGCTGTGATGAAGAAGGATTGGATGGGAATGATTTCACAAGTTCTTGAGTACCAGTCAGGAGGGTACAGAGCAGCAAACCCCAGGGTGACCTGGAGACTGACAGCAGGCAGGACCCTTTGCTGAGCACAGGATGTAATTCCAGAGGTCCCATTTCCTCACTCACAGCCTCAAAAACTCACAATCCCACCCTCCAGAGCAGCTCCCACTGCAGCAACTCAGAAGTGTTAAAACGATGCTCAGAGAATGCCCCGGCCCACACCAGCTCTGCCCCCAAATCCCAACCTGTGAAACACCCCCAGGACTCCCTCCAGCACAGCAGGAAGGGGAGGCCTGGCATCCTTCTGCTCCACGCTGGGCAGAGTGTGACACACAGGATGGGGACAGCCCCTCACGAGCTCCAAGGGTTGTCCCCAGTGTCCTGAGCTCTCCAGCCAGAGCTGCTCCTGCGGCACAGGGCACCCCACCCGCCCCCTCTGCCTGTTCCAGTGACATTCCAGGGTGTTTGCCAACCATGGCAATGCCTCACGCTGCACCTCAAGGGGTTTCAGATGTTCTCCACAGAGACCCCCGGGTTTATCAGCCCCTGAACACCCAAAGGCCCCGTGTGCCGGTGCCCCCAGAGCCCGGGCCCCACTCTGAGCCTTCACAAAGCCCCCCCAGCCCCGTTCCCCCCACCCCTGCCCTCCACC